>CM034149.1:647221932-648421932 GCA_019776745.2 Taxus chinensis
GAAGGTGTCAAAGTAGATCTTTATATTGATTTTAAAGAAGGTTTCCCTAAAGGTGAGGATGAAGAAGTTGAAAATGACCTAGGTGATGATCTTGAAGGTGTTCTCGATATTTGTGTCACAAAAAGGAAGATGAAGGTGATGATGGTGACCTAGAATAAGAGTTTAAGGATATCCTAGATGTATATGAGCCTATAAAGGAAGAGTTATAATGTGAAGAATCCCTAATCATGATGCGTAGCTATAAATATATCCAAGAGTACCTTGAAACAAAAAAATCTATTTTTTGAGAATCATCTCAGTATGGTTGAGGTATGGAAAGATGAAGATTGTGTGTCAATTTTTTTGTCACTATGTGATATTGAGATCATATGAAGCTCATGAAGCAAAGTGTGATTAACAAGACAAGAAGAGTGATACACTCCTAAGAAGTCATCAAGATGTCATTCCATCATTAAGGAAGAAGAAGAGGAGAAGTTTTCATCTAAGGTATATTATTTTGTTCTATGAATATTCCTTCTTATTTGAACTAAGTAATCATAGAATTATAGAAAAAGGGAAGAGGAAGCCATGCAGATCTATTTCCAAAGCATGCATTTCAAGGAATTGATCTATCTGTTCAAGATTTTAGGAGTTACATAAATTGACTAGTGTGTTGTTTGAAAGCATGAAGTTGGTTATTGTTTTGTATACATCAAGGATGTTTTTGTGAAAGGTCTATGTTGTTATTGGTTGTGATAGTCATCATTTATAAAGATGAAGTTGTGTTCTTGGCATGTTAGAGAACCAGAAGAAGGTGATCAACAGGTAAGAAGACACTTTGAAGCCAAAATATGATTTATGATAGAGATTCCAAGGAATGAATGGTGATAAGGTATGCTTAAAAGTGATAAAAATTCTCCCAATCATGAAGGCTTAGTCTCAAATTTTTATATGAAGGAAAAGTATTTCAAAAGGGTCTATGATGATCTAGGTGAACTATGAGAATTTTCACAAAGATTCAAGTCAAGTTTTGATAGTGTGATGCATTATACATGATAGGTCAAATCTCTAGTGATTATCTCAAAAATATTATGAAATTTCAAGAAGATCTGATAAAGATGAGATAATGATGTACATCAAGTAGTCTGAGGAGCATATAATGATCCATGTAGTTTGAAGATGATATATCCACCATTTGGGCCTAGATTTTTTATCTTAAAAACATAATTATGTGTATTTAATGTCATGAGGAACTAATGAGGATATGATTTCCTTGAATAATAATTCATTTATGAGGAATTATTTCCATATATTTGTATATGGATGTGTGTGTCAAGGTGTCTTTATTGTGGGTCTCCTAGGTATTTAAAAGTTTGTTTATTATTATGCTAAAGCCTAATCTAAAGATGTTGAAAGGTGCTACATGTGGAACTTTGCAGGGTCTAAGAATGTAAAGAACATGCTCCCAAATGGAGTCAAATCTCATAATGATTAATTTGAAGGTACAATAGCAGAGTATGATTGACCTAAAATGGAGTAATGACTGCATATCAAGTTTTGATAAGGATGAATAAGTGAAAATACATCTAGTAAGTATCAAAGTAATTCAAGGAGGTAGAGTACAAACTTTGAGACATATAAGGTATGTGTAGTGTTGTCAAATCCTCTAGATAACCTCAATGTTTTAAGACAAGTGTATATGGATTTATGTTCAAGAAAAAGTTCTATGAAGGTGTTTAAAGTTGCAGGTGCCTCAATACAAGAAGAGATCAATGTCTCGGTTTCATGTGTAAGAGGTTAGTTTCTTCAATTGATGTGTAATTTTGCAAGTCTTTGAGTGGTTTGCTAGATCTGCATAGATGTCTCTAAGAGGGGTATGGATTCTTTAAGAGGGGTATGGAATGGTAATAATGATTACAAGGATATACAAGTGAAAAGTGAATATTTATATCTACATGAAGGTCTATAAAAGTTATACTAGTACATCCTGAACTAAGTTGGCTAGTCATGACTTCTTCTTACATCATGAGTCTATAATTAAATTTTTCTTAAAATAAAAAGCCAACAAAATTACGAAAATTGACCAAGATATCAGGAGCCATAAAAGAAAGAAGTATATTTCAAAGCAAGATTTGATCTCAGGGGGAGCTTGGATAACATGAGGAGTTTGAAAATCCTAAAGTCAATGTAAGAAATCTTAAAATGACTCATAGGCTTGAAGAACTATATTGATCCATGAGAAATGTTGAAGAGAAATCTATATGCAAGGTATGAGTCTACTTGAAGTATCAAACTATGGACTTGAGAATGCAATTTTGAAGTTTTGAAGTCTTGAAAAATGCTCTACGAAGTGAATCATTCCAATGAGGTGCATTCATGTCTTATTTTTAAGAACTTCATGAGTATCTTGATAACATTGAAATAATTATACTGATCATTTAAGTTCTACTACCACCATGGAGGCTAAAGTTTTAATTTACTTGTTTGATGAAGAATCTACTCTGTAAGAGGTAAATCTGTGGTAGGGTACCATGTGGCTACATCAAGTCATTGAAGGGTATTGTTATTGAGGTATATGGATGCAGAGTGATCTAAGAGTACTGATAGGTTTGATAGGAACTCATAGTTGTTTCAAGGTTGTAGAGTATCAATCAAGTAGAAGAACATTTGTAGGTGATGTAGGGGGAGGAAGTCTAGGTATGATTAGTAATTATGAGCTACATATTTGAAAGAGAACTGTAGATAAAAATATATGTCTCTGAGTTGTGTATTTAAGATGATAACTATGTATTCCAAGGAAAAATTTTTGATTGGAAGAAATATATCAATGTATGCTCTAAAAATGATTAAAAAAAAAATCACAATCATGATTGTTAGCTAGAAGACTTATCTCAAAGTTGTTCTAAGTTTATGTTTTGAGACAAAAATTTTCAAAAAATGAATG
Source organism: Taxus chinensis (assembly GCA_019776745.2). Classification (NCBI taxonomy): domain Eukaryota; kingdom Viridiplantae; phylum Streptophyta; class Pinopsida; order Cupressales; family Taxaceae; genus Taxus; species Taxus chinensis. The sequence continues at coordinate 647,224,856 of CM034149.1, forward strand.
AGGTCAATACTCTCAAGAATTGAAAATTGAAAATAAGTCAAATTTGTAGGTATGTGGCTTGTATCTCCTATCAAGTCCTTTAGAGGCATGCTTTTTTTTGGCATGATTCATCAAAGTTATTTGAGGATGGTGAAGACAAAAATGAAAGAGTTATATATTTGTGGATGGATAAAAAAAATTCTTTATAAATATATCAATTCTTTATAAGATAGGGGAGTTGACAATAATCCTCAAATAGGCTCATTAGGTGTCTAAGAAGGGACTATGTGACTGAGTTGATTGATTTTTTTCATGTATCATGTCCTACATGTATAATAGCAATGAAAAAGTGATAAAGACCCATTGAGAAACTATTTCAAGACCGTGGTGACATGTCTAACCCATCTCCATACCATGAATGCAAGGTATGTGAGTTAATTTTTGCAATTTCATATAGATTGAGGTAGGATGAAGACATGGGGAGCTAAAAATTGGTATTTCATGGGCTATTCTTGATACTAGGACATTAAGAAAGTTGTCAAATTTGGACTGAAATTTTTCTTTAGGGACAATTTTCCTAAAGGATGATATGTAAATACTTGGAGGCAGAATGGTGTTTTTGGCATGGACCAGACCTAGATGATGATGTAGAACATACATGAAGACAAAGTTGGAGGATATTTTCTCAGGGGGAGTTGTTTTTATGATCATGGATTTATTTTCAAGATAAATTTATATGAAGGTGTTTAAAGTTGCAGGTACCTCAATGCAAAAAGAGATCAATGTCTCGGTTTCATGTGAAAAAGGTGAGTTTCTTTAATGTGCACTTTTGCACGTCTTTGAGTGGTTTATTAGATACTTATAGATGTATCTAATAGGGGTATGGAGTCTTTAAGATGGGTATGGAATGGTAATAATGTTTACAAGGATATACAAGTGTAGAGTGAATATTTATATATGCATGAAGGTCTATAAAAGTTATACTAATACATCACGAACTAAGTTGGTTATTCACAAATTCCTTTTACATCATGAGTCTGTAGTTAAATATTTCTTAAATTTTAAAAATCCAAGAAAAGTATGAAAATTTACCAAGATATCAGGAGCCATAAAAGAAATACGTATATTTCATAGGAATATTTGATCCCAAAGGGAACTTGGATAACATGAGAAGTTTGAAAAGTCTAAATTCAATGTAAAAACTCTTAAAATGACTCATAGGTATAAAGAACTATGTTGATCCATGAAAAATCTTTAAGAGAAGTCTATAAGCAAGGTATGAGTCTACTTGAAGTATGAAAAGGTGGTCTTGAGAATGCAATTTTGAAGTTTTGAAGTCTAGAACAGTGCTCTAAGGAGTGAATCATTCTAAGGAGGTACATACCTATATTATTTTGAAGAATTCCATGAGTATATTGATAAAATTGAAAGGATGATGCTTATCATTTGAGTTCTTCTACCATTATGGAGGCTAGAGTTTGAATTTACTTGTTTGATGAAGAATCTACTCTATAAGTGGTAAATATTTGATAGGTTACCCTGGGGCTACATCAAGTAATTAAAGGGTCCTTTTATTGGGGTATATGGATTCAGAGTGATCTGAGAGTACTAACAAGTTTAATAGGAATTCATATTTGTTTCAAGGTTACCGAGTATCACTCAAGTAGAATAAGACTTATAGGTCATATAGGGGAAACAAGTTTGGGTATGATCAGTAATTATGAGCAACAAATATGAAAGAGTAGTGTAGATAAAAATATATGTCTCTGAGGTGTGTATTTAAGGTGATAATTTTGTATTCCAAGGAAAAGTTTTTGATTGGAAGAAATATATCAAGGTATGCTCCACAAATGATAATTTTTTTTCTCAATCATGATTGTTAGCTAGAAGACTTATCTTATACATGTTTTGAGTTGATGATTTGAGATTAAAATGCTCAAACAATGAATGAGGTCAATACTCTCAAGAAGGGAAAGTTGAAAATAAGTAAAATTTTTAGGTATGTGGCTTGTATCTCCTATTAAGTCCTTTGGAGATGTGTTTTTTTGGCATGATTCATAAAAGGTATTTGAGGACTGTGAAGACCAAAAGGATAGAGCTATATGTTTTTGAAGAGATAAAAATTTTCTTTATAAATATAATCAAGGATTTATTAGATAGGGGAGTTGACAATAATCCTCAAATAGGCTCATTGGGTGTTTAAGAAGGACTATGTGACTGAGTTGATTGATTGTTTTCAAGTATAATGTCCTATAGGTATAATAACAATGAAAAAGTGATAAAGACCATTGAGAAATTGTTTCAAGACTGTGATGACATGTATAACGCATCTCCATACCATGAATGCAAGGTATGTGAGTTAATTTTTGTGATTTCAGTTAGATTGAGGTGGGATGAAGATATGGGGAGCTAAAAATTGGTGTTTCATGGGCTATTCTTGATACTAGAGCATTGAGAAAGTTTTCAAATTTGGACTGAAAATTTTCTTTAGGGACAATTGTCCTAAAGTATGGTATGGAAATACTTGGAGGAAGAATGGTGTTTTTGGAATGACACAAACCTACATGATGATGTAGAAAATGTATGAAGAAAAATTTGGAGGATATTTTCCCAAGGGAGCTATTTTTATGATCATAACAAGGTCATGGATAACTTATAGTTTTTATCGAAGACAAGAAAGAGAAAGTACAATCCAAGAGGGAGTTATTTGAGAAAGTAAGTCATTGTTTCCATTGTTTGTTGTATTAAGTTGTCATTGTATCATTTTTCATAAATGTGAAAGGGGGAGAGAAGCATTAGAAACATGAAAAAGGGTGTCCAGTAGGTGTGTTTTGTCTTGAGGTTTCCATCAATGTTTTTGAAGGTGGTTTCCATCAATAAAAAGGGGGAATTGTTTACCATTGTGTCTTAGGTTTTCATTGATGTCAAATTCCATTGATGGATAAGGGTATGTAGATGTCATTTGAGTCTCCATGAGGTGTAAATAAAGGATAACTATGAAGGTTGAGTAGTAGTGTCTTAGTTTGAAGAAGTTGTCATTATCTATAGGCATGGTTGTAGGATTGGTGCAACCATGAATGGTCATGGGATGTGTTCCAAAAATTTTAATGAGGTCATAAATGGTCCTAGAATCATGTTATAGGTGTTCAAGTGTCTACATATAGTCAACATGGCTAGTTCATGAATAGTCATGGTGTGAAGTGGTCATTCTAGGCCTATTCCTAGACCTAGAACATGTGGTTTGGTATGGTAACATTAGATTTGGAGTACGAAAGTATTGTTGAAGCATGATAAGGGAATTTTAGGTCAGCTCTCAGTGGTTTGATAATGTTTCATGGTCCTTAGGAAGTATGAAGGTGAAGAAAATCCAAGTTAGCATAGGTAATTCACTATGGTTGGAGAGTTTCAAAAGCATTTGAGAAATGAGGTGAGTTTGGTAAATTAGAGGATGTTTTCATGATGTTTCATAACAATTTTCAAGTCAAACTTGTGAAGGATTTGCAAGATATGTCATTCTTGGTAAAATTGAGTCTTGAAGAAGAAAAATCTAGCTCGAATTGGGAACTTCAGATGATCATCTGCTCTCATACACTTATCATGGGACCATGCGGATTTGGGAGATGCTTTTACATTAAGCTAAGATAATTTTTCGAAAATAATGAGATCATTTGATTGTCAGGTTTTTATAAAAAAAATGTTAAGAAGAGAAAGTGGTTTAAAACTCTAGTTAAACCTTCATAGAAGATGAAATTGAAAGATTTGCATGGTATGATATTCAAATTGTATAGGAAATAAAAAGTGATGTTGAAGAGGATTCCTCATAGCTCATTTTAGTAGTGGTTTAGTGTTATAACTATTTTGGGAAGAGAGAAAACCATAGATTTATGGAGATTTTCAGTTTGGGGGTTGAGACAGAGGTTCCAGGATGAAAACAAAATTGCTCCATAATATTTGAGAGTTTATCTAAATTTATATGAAATTTTTTAGGCAGATATAGTGGATAAAATGGAAGTTATAGGTCCTCAAAGTCAACCTACCGATTTTCGCCTTAAGGGCTAAAATGCTAGTCTTATGGTATGAAGTGATTTTGATCATTTTTATTATTACAGCTGATGTTTTTGGTCATTAAAAACATGTAAGAACCTGATATGATGTGGTTTCATGTTGAAACCCATAATGACTTAATAAGCCCTAGTTGGCTTGCTCAAGAAGGTAGTTGAAATAGGTGTGTTTGACTAGATTTCTTCACATGAGATATGCATGTTATTTTTTGAAGATTATGTTGAGGTATCCCTTGATTTTTTAAATTATTTAGTTAATGTTGGAACTTTATTTGGAGGTGTTTGTGTTTGTTTATCTCATGACTAGTTCTTGAGTTCTTACATTCTGATTGATATGTTATTGAGATTGGTATGTTTGGAATCCTTATGCCATGATTTTAATATTATAATTAGTTGCATGAGATAGTAGAATTAATTTTATTTCCAATGATATGTGTTTTATGTCTTGGTGATGTGTTTTGGTATGTGAACAAACTCAGTTTTGAAGACCTATTTTGGGGTCTTGAAGCCAATTTGGAGCAGTTTGGAGGCCTTCCACTATGAATTGGTGGAAAATGTGAGTTATTATAGAAATAGGATTCAAATACCATTCCATTGATACATTATTCAAGTCATGAAGATGATTTTATATATTTGAACTCATTCATCTTAAGGGACTGAATTTTTGGGAGATAAAAGACATAGTTGAAGTTGTTTGCTGCTTGGTGAGTTTTATGATGGAGATGGATGTTTTAGTTGTTCCTGATCTTGTTGATGATGATTGGAGGCTGTTATTATGTTTCATTATGATGATGGATCCATGAAAAAGTTTTTTTAATAATCTGGAAGTCCTTATACATTTTTTGATCTTGGAGAGTGTATTTTGAGCTTGTTTGTGTGTCTTGGATCTTATTGGAGATGTCTTGACCCTTGCCGACCCTTGTGGTCTCTTAGAATGAATTTATATGATTTACTTGATATATTTTTGTGTTGGGATGACTGACCATATTGTTCATGGATGACCCATGGGTGTTATATGCTTGTGTTGTGTATATAAGAGAGTATAATGAGTCATTTGTGACTTGTTGAGACAAGGAAGAAAAGTGCTACCTAGAGGTGATTGAAGAAGAATGTTGAGGGCTCATGGATAGAGAATATAAGAGATATGAATACCTGTGAAATTTTTAGTATAAAATGTGCATGGGAAATAGATATATTTTGCCCATGAAGAAGAGAGATTGGATGAGTTTAAGGAGATCTTGTTTTGAGAGGGTTTGAAGGTTGTGAGAGCTAAAACTAGACCATAATTAGTTGTGAGATCAACATATCATTAGTGGTCATTAATTTTTAGGTGTTTGAGTTGGTTCTTGATCACCTTAGGTGTTCGTATCCATTTTTGGGGGTTTTTGCCTCACTAAACTAGGGGTATGTGATCATTGTAAGCTTAGTGCTCTACTAAACCAAGGGTTTTTGCTCCTTGTGAAGTTTGTGCTTCACTAAATTCATTTGTTTTGAGTAATATAAGAAAAAGGTTTAAGTGGTTTTTATTCCCCTTAAGGGTTTCCCATTTATATTTGGTGTATTTTTCTCTCTCTCTTGTCTCATGATATTGTGATGGTTAATACACATGTAATAAGATCACATGTCATTAAAAATGATGAATGGTTAATTGAATGTTGAATTCCTAACATGGTAAAAGAAGTTAAAGTTTTATAGCAATATCATTCCATTGTTCTTCCAATAACCTAATTTTATGTCGTAATCCTACCCTCAATAGAAATCTTATGTCCAACAACCATAAGTCTATGTTCATCTCTTAGATACTTTCCCCCAACCAAGGTAAAAACCTTTCCCCAACAAACTCAATAGTTTGCTAGTCCCTCTTACATGGGTCCTATGCCACATTACCTACATTTTTACTCTAAATCTACCCGGCCTAATTATTTACTCACCACTTTCCAAACATTGAATTTCCATACCTATATAGTATTTAAAAACTCTCTTTTAATGGTAATTATCAAGTGTTACAACCAGCTGTAGACATGTGTTGTCATGTTAAATGTTTAGTGGCTATGCAAATCAATTAGCAACAATTAGTATGTTGTTCACTAATCCATAGTTCTTTATTCATCAGACTTAGGGACGTAAACTTTCAACTCTTCCAGTGATGTATACATAGTTATAGGTTCTTACGAGGTATAAATTACAAAATTGTTGTCACAATAATTAGAATTATAATGCTAAAAAGATAAACTACATTGAATATGAAAGGAAATTCTACAACTAGGTAATAAGTAGATAAAAGCATAACATAAGTTAAGGGATGAACTACTATAATTCTAATCTATGCATGCAAGGAACTAAAATAGAAAACAGAAAGAAAAGGGGTTTAACAACCAAAAGTGGGCCCTACTTTGGGTGCTAACCTTTCCCAAGGATTGTGTCTACAACAAAATAATAGAACTCATATTTTATTCATCAACATGAAGATTTAGAATTAAACTTACAACAATTCCTTGACTATTAATATCTAATGCATTCTTGCCATTCTCTTTATATTCAACAGAGATGTGAAGAAAAATCCTCTAACTAATAGTTACATTTTGATTAAGTACCAGATCACTACCAAAGAAACCATTTATTCTTATGCATGCAATCAGAACCAAATAAAGGTGTTATAATAAAAAAACATAACTAACTACTTATTCAACAGCCAGTTATCAAGTTAAATTAAATAGTTTCATAATTGTAGTTATAGAGCATAATTAGGAATTGTAGTGAGATCCACTCTTGTTTTTATAATTGCTTCTTTACTAACATGTGCAAACTCAGGTGAAGCATTCTTGTTGATCAAGTTGTTGAGCATGGTTTTTACCTTGATTTTTCTTTTCATTCAAGAGGGTAACCACCTGGATCAACTTTAGTATGATAGGGTTTCTAAGATACCCGCAATGTGTACTATGTGATATTGCACACCATGTATACAGAAAATGAGGCTCATTCTCCTGCAAGTAATTCTAAAATTCAAATAATTTTAAAAAGATGATATTAGTAAATACATGGGAAGGTTATCTGGAAGAATCCAGTCCCTAGAAAGCTCAATGAATTTCCTTGGTGGTTATCAACCTGCTTAGAAACAATTAAGCTTTTATGTAGTGCCCACATTTTATGCACCCAATTACAATAGTAAAATACCAGGATAATTTTTTATTTTATTTTTACTTACATTGCTCACTACACACAACACAACATGGGCTCAAAGTACAAAACTTGACTCACATACGACAATCACATAAGTCATCGACTCACATAGACCCATGAAAACAACATAGCATGTCGATGCCACACTTTTCCCATTGAACAAATACTAGCAATGACCCAACCGCAAGAAACATGAATTCAGGAATGGCGAACCCAAACCACATCATTTATTTAATTGCATCTTAGTTACGATTAACATTCTAAGAACATTATTGTGCAAGGATATCTTTCTCCTTTTTCCATCTATAAAATCTTAAGTTCATTCCACTTTTAATTTACAGTTCGACCAATTTAGGTTGGCTTCCTTTATGCATCACAGAAATTTCCATAACTTACTCACTTATTTGGCACAATTCAAATCACATATACAGTACTTAATTATCTTGTTCTTATGTTAAGAATATGCTTCTCAAAATTTTATTTAATGTATAAAATTTACCCTTGATACACAAGTGAATCTAACTTGATGTAAAGGTGAAAACTTGGGATTAAGGAAGACATAGATTCGAGATAGATTTTTCCCAAAGAACATCCATCGATCATGGAATAGTTATTTCACTACCATAGTTAATAAAGTTCAATAACTTATGGATTTCCATTTATATTTATATATCTATTGTTTTCTCAAATTTTGGTCACACCAAGGCAATTTATATTCTTTGCAACGCATGAAATTTTTTAATTAAGTTATAAGGACTCCAAGAGTGACCTTAATCCTAATCTCCAATCTCATTTTAATCTTATATGACATGCCCTTACATCGCACTATGGTCTCATTCTTAACATCGTCTCAAAACAAAAGAGTTACGAAAGCACTTGTCTGACATCTTAAGGAAGTACATGGCTAGGAGCATTATAAACTACACATGAACACAAGTGATCTATGTTCACGAAGATCCCATATCTTTGCATTGCATGATTCTACATAAGAAATATTATTTATTCCTTAATGCCATAAAATGACATAACAAGGGATTACGGGACAAGATTACAATTTCTAAGGTTCTCTAGAGTCAACATATTTCAACTCAATTTCACATGCAAGGAGTTAAATTGTAGTTTTCTACCCACAATTTAACATCCTAATCCACTAGGGTTTAGTTTAATTCCAATTTTTCACTTAGGGATTTACGGTCTATTATAGATTAGAATAAGATTCAACACATATTCACCCTATAAACCCTCCACAACATATTAAAGCACTCTATTGTCACTAGTCAAAGATAGTACATATAGCTAAGAGGATATATTCCTATAGCTAAGAGGATATATTCCTTAACAAAATTTTAAGTGATAGAGCCACTATTCCACTAGCTCCATGATGTCATCTAGATCCCACAAGAAATATATTTGATGCAAAATATTTATTTGACTGTGTTTCTCCTATATGTCTGGTTTATGTCGATGTCACCAAAAGTATCTACTAAGACGATCAACCCATTCATGGGATCTTATTTGCCTAAACTAGGATGTTCCATCGAGTGTAAAAATTCGTTTGAAGGTCACAATTTTCTACACTAAGGGATTTACATAGGTAGGTTAGTTATATAAAAATGTTGAACTAGGGTTGAATGTTGTGGTTAGGTTCCTTTATTACATTTTCAAGGTAAGAAACACAACACCAATTGTTAAACAAATAATTTCAAAATGAAAGTTCACTACAAGGTATAAATTTCAATTCCTAATGAAATTTGTATTCCACTTTTACCATAACAATTTTGGGATCAAAATAACATCCATGAAAGAAATACCAATTTCTCAGGAACTTATTAATCTAACGACTTTTACATAATACAAATTTCAAACAATAATTCTTTCAATATATTACCAAAAATAAATAATGAATTACTCAACGCCTTTACAGCATCATTCTTTCCTCCTGCAAAAAAACCACGAGAGCAAGATATCAGTGATAAATCGTTGGTATGGCATCCACCCTAATCAATCATAATTATCATTTTTCAGTTTCCCATTTACATAAGATAAAAATTACAATTTGCAATTGAAATAAAAAGGTTTAGAGACATGTATTCATTACATTTCATTTTTCTTCTTTTTGTAACCCAGGAGAGAGAAAGAGAAGGGTAGAGAGAGAAAACACTATTTTTTCAAAAGTTCTAATGCCCACAACAGGTTACATTATAGTGTTTTAAACATTTATTTACATGTAAGGCTCCAAGTAAGGAAAACTCCATAACACATACGACACTTACATAAATCATCGACCCATGTAGACACGTGATAACACCATATACATGACGATGCCACATTTTCCCCAATGAACGAATGCTAGAAATAACACAACCACAATAAAAGGGACTTAGGTATTGATAACCCACAACACATCATTACCATCGTTACATCTAGGATACATTAAACATTCAATAACATTATTATGTAAGGATAATTTTCTCCCTCTTTCCACCTACATATTCTGAAAATTCATTTCGCATTTCACTTGTTGTTCAACCATTTAATTTTTCTCTTTACCCTTATGACAATCTTCATAACTTACATAATTATTTTCCATATTTCAAATTTCCTACAAGATTCTAATTCTCTCATTCTTATGTTAAGATTTTGCTTCCCAAACGTTTATTCAATGTTTAAAAATTTAACCTTACTACACAAGTGAAGCTAACGTGATGTCAAGATGAAATCTTGGGATTGAGGGAGACTTAGATTCAATATAGATTTTTCCCAAAAACATTCTTTGATCACGGTATAGTTATTTTGCTACCATATTTATTAAAGTTCAATAACTTATGGACTTTAATTTATATTTATATATCTTTTGTTTTCTTGAAGTTTGGTCACACCAAGGCAATTTATATTCTTTGCAACGCATGAAAATGTTTAATTAATTTATAAGGACTCCAAGAGTGACCTTAATCCTAATCTCCAATATCATTTTCATCTTTTATGACATGCCCTTACATCGCACTATGGTCTCATTCTTAGCATCATCTCAAAACAAAAGAGTTACGAAAGCACTTTTCTGACATCTTAAGGAAGTACATGGCTAAGAGCATTCTAAACTACACATTAGCACAAGTGATCTATGTTCACGAAGATCCCATATCTTTTCATTGCACGATTCCGCATAAGAAATATTATTTATTCCTAATGAACTTTTCATTCCACTTTTACCATAACAATTCTGGGATCAGAATAACATCCATGAAAGAAATACCAATTTCTCAGGCACTTATTAATCTAGCAAATTTTACATACTATAAATTTCAAACAATAAGTCTTTCAATATATTACAAAAAAAAATAATGAATTACTCAACGCCTTTATGGAATCATTCTTTCCTCCTGCAAAAAAAACCATGTGAGCAAGATATCAGTGATAAAGCGCTGACATGACATCCACCCTAATCAATCATAATTATCATTTTTTAGTTTCCCATTTACATAAGATAAAAATTACAATTTACAATCAAAATAAAAAGGTTTAGAGACATGTATTCATTACGTTTCATTTTGCTTCTTTTTGTAACCCAGGAGAGAGAAAGAGAAGGGTAGAGAGAGAAAACACCATTTTGTCAAAATTTTTAATGCCCACAACAAGTTACATTATAGTGTTTTAAACAGTTATTTACATGCAAGGCTCCAAGTAAGGAAAACTCCATAACACATACAACACTTACATAAGTCATCGACCCACGTAGACACATGATAACACCATATACATGACAATGCCACATTTTCCCCAATGAACGAATGCTAGAAATAACACAACCATAATAAAAGGGACTTATGTATTAACAACCCACAACACATCATTACCATCGTTACATCTAGGATACGTTAAACATCCAATAACATTATTATGTAAGCATAATTTTATCCCTCTTGCCACCTACATATTCTGAAAATTCGTTTCACATTTCACTTGTTGTTCAAGCATTTAATTTTTCTCTTTACCTTTATGAAAATCTTCATAACTTCCATAAGTATTTTCTATATTTCAAATTTCCTACAAGATTCTAATTCTCTCATTCTAATGTTAAGATTTGGCTTCCCAAACGCTTATTCAATGTTTAAAAATTTAACCTTGCTACACAACTGAAGCTAACGTGATGTCAAGATGAAATCTTGGGATTGAGGGAGACTTAGATTCAATATAGCTTTTCCCCAAAAACATTATTTGATGACGGTATAGTTATTTCTCTACCATGGTTATTAAAGTTCAATAACTTATGGACTTCCATTTATATTTATATATCTTTTGTTTTCTCGAAGTTTGGCCAGACCAAGGCAATTTATATTCTTTACAATGCATGAAAATGTTTAATTAAGTTATAAGGACTCCAAGAGTGACCTTAATCCTAATCTCCAATATTGTTTTCATATTATATGACATGCCCTTACATCGCACTATGGTCTCGTTCTTAGCATCGTCTCAAAACAAAAGAGTTACAAAAGCACTTGTCTGACATCTTAAGGAAGTACATGGCTAAGAGCATTCTAAACTACACATTAACACAAGTGATCTATGTTCACGAAGATCCCATATCTTTACATTACACGATTCCGCATAAGAAATATTCTTTATTCCTTAATGCCATAAAATGACATAACAAGGGATTACGGGACAAGACTACAATTTATAAGGTTCTCTACAGTCAACATATTTCAACTCAATTTCGCATGCAAGGAGTTAAATTGTAGTTTTCTACCCACAAGTTAACATTCAAATCCCTTAGGGTTTAGTTTAATTCCAATTTTTCACTTAGAGATTTACGCTCTATTATAGATTAGAATAAGATTCAACACATATTCACCCTATAAACCCTCTGCAATAGATCAAAGCACTCTATTGTCACTAGTCAAAGATAGTACATATAGCTAAGAGGATATATTCCTTAAGAAAATTTTAAGTGATAGAACCACTATTCCACTAGCTGCATGATGTCATCTAGATCCCACAAGAAATTTATTTGATGCAGAAGATTTATTTTACTGTGTTGCTCCTATATGTATGGTTTATGTCGATGTCACTAAACGTATCTACTAAGACGATCAACCCATTCAGGGGATCTTATTTACCTAAACTAGGATGTTCCATCGAGTGTAAGGTTCATTTAAAGGTCACAGTTTTCTACACTAAGGGATTTACATAGGCAGGTTAGTTATATAAAAAATTTGAACTAGGGTTGACTGTTGTGGTTAGGTTCCTTTATTACATTTTCAAGGTAAGAAACACAACACCAATTGTTAAACAAATAATTGCAAAATGAAAGTTTGCTACAAGGTATAAATTTCAATTCCTAATGAAATTTGTATTCCACTTTTACCATAACAATTTTGGGATCAAAATAACATCCATGAAAGAAATACCAATTTCTCAGGCACTTATTAATCTAGCGACTTTTACATACTATAAATATCAAACAATAAGTCTTTCAATATATTACCAAAAATAAATAATGAATTACTCAACGCCTTTATGGCATCATTCTTTCCTCCTGTAAAACAACCACATGAGCAAGATATCAGTGATAAATTGTTGGCATGGCATCCACCCGAATCAATCATAATTAGCATTTTTTAGTTTCCCATTTACATAAGATAAAAATTATAATTTGCAATCGAAATAAAAAAGGTTTTGAGAAATGTATTCATTACATTTCATTTTGCTTCTTTTTGTAACCCAGGAGAGAGAAAGAGAAGGGTAGAGAGAGAAAACACTGTTTTGTCAAAAGTTCTAATTCCCACAACAAGTTACATTATAGTTTTTTAAACAGTTATTTACATGCAAGGCTCTAAGTAAGGAAAACTCCATAACACATACAACACTTACATAAGTCATCGACCCACGTAGACACATGATAACACCATATACATGACGATGCCACATTTTTCCCAATGAAGGAATGCTAGAAATAACACAACCATAATAAAAGGGACTTATGTATTGACAACCCACAACACATCATTACCATCATTACATCTAGGATACATTAAACATCCAATAAAATTAATATGTAAGCATAATTTTCTCCCTCTTTCCACCTACATATTCTAAAAATTTGTTTCGCATTTCACTTGTTGTTCAACCATTTAATTTTGCTCTTTACCCTTATGACAATCTTCATAACTTTAATAAGTATTTTCCATATTTCAAATTACCTACAAGATTCTAATTCTCTCATTCTTATGTTAAGATTTTGCTTCCCAAACACTTATTCAATGTTTAAAAATTTAACCTTGCTACACAACTGAAGCTAACGTGATGTCAAGATGAAATCTTGGGATTGAGGGAGACTTAGATTCAATATAGCTTTTTCCCAAAAACATTCTTTGATCATGGTATAGTTATTTCGCTACCATAGTTATTAAATTTCAATAACTTATGGACTTCCATTTATATTTATATATCTTTTGTTTTCTCAAAGTTTGGTCACACCAAGGCAATTCATATTCTTTGCAATGCATGAAATTGTTTAATTAAGTTATAAGGACTCTAAGAGTGACCTTAATCTTAATCTCCAATATCGTTTTCATCTTATATGACATGCCCTTACATCGCACTATGGTCTCGTTCTTAGCATCGTCTCAAAACAAAAGAGTTACGAAAGCACTTGTCTGACATCTTAAGGAAGTACATGGCTAGGAGCATTATAAACTACACATGAACACAAGTGATCTATGTTCACAAAGATCCCCTATCTTTGCATTACATGATTCCGCATAAGAAATATTTTTTATTCCTTAATGCCATAAAATGACATAACAAGGGATTACGGGACAAGATTACAATTTATAAGGTTCTCTACAGTCAACACCTTTCAACTCAATTTCACATTCAAGGAGTTAAATTATAGTTTTCTACCCACAAGTTAACATCCTAATCCACTAGGGTTTAGTTTAATTCCAATTTTTCACTTAGAGCTTTATGCTCTTTTATAGATTAGAATAAGATTCAACACATATTCACCCTATAAACCCTCCACAACAGATCAAAGCACTCTATTGTCACTAATCAAAGATAATACATATAGCTAAGAGGATATATTCCTTAACAAAATTTTAAGTGATAGAACCACTATTCCACTAGCTCCATGATGTCATCTAGATCCCACAAGAAATTTACTTGATGCAGAAGATTTATTTGATTGTGTTGCTCCTATATGTCTGGTTTATGTCGATGTCACTAAATGTATCTACTAAGATGATCAACCCATTCATGGGATCTTATTTTCCTAAACTAGGATGTTCCATCGAGTGTAAGTTTCGTTTGAAGGTCACAGTTTTCTACACTAAGGGATTTACATAGGTAGGTTAGCTATATACAAATTTTGAACTAGGGTTGACTGTTGTGGTTAGGTTCCTTTATTACATTTTCAAGGTAAGAAACACAACACCAATTGTTAAACAAATAATTGCAAAATGAAAGTTCACTCCAAGGTATAAATTTCAATTCCTTTTGACATTTGTATTCCACTTTTACCATAAAAACTTTGGGATCAAAATAACATCCATGAAAGAAATACCAATTTCTCAGGAACTTATTAATCTAGTGACTTTTACATACTACCAATTTCAAATAATAAGTCTTTCAATATATTACCAAAAATAAACAATGAATTACTCAATGCCCTCATGGCATCATTCTTTCCTCCTTCAATAAAACCACGTGAGAAAGATGTCAGCGATAAATCACTGGCATGGCATCCACTCTTATCAATCATAATTATCATTTTTCAGTTTCCCATTTACATAAGATAAAAATTACAATTTGCAATTGAAATTGAAAGGTTTAGAGACATGTATTCATTACATTTCATTTTGCTTCTTTTTGTAACCTAGGAGAGAGAAAGAGAAGGGTAGAGAGAGAAAACACCATTTTTTCAAAAGTTTTAATGCCCAAAACAAGTTACATTATAGTGTTTTAAACAGTTATTTACATGTGTTAAAATTTTCCAGGGTGATTTGGCAACCCTACGAGGGTCCCGCAGCTTCTTATTTTTACATTTTGTTACTATCTACAAATGATCAAAATGGGCTCGGAGGCTAAGAAACCACTTCTAAAAGTAATCCTTCGATGAGAACACACACCATGATTAAATTTTTACGTCTCCCTAGATATACCAAGAATCCATAGCAACTGACAGAATTGGGAAAAAGTGAATGGTTTGCGTTTGGTGGCTAGTTCCCTAGGGCTACTAATCGTAGTTCACCTAGTTGTAAAATGACAAAAGTTAGCTCAAGGGCCCAGAAAACCACATCCATAATTGACGTTCAATGGAGGAGCACACAATGAGACATCTCCTACTAGCTTCCCTATATAAGGAGAATTCATCAGAGTTGACGGGACTGAGAACTAGAGAACCATTTTCAAATGGCGACAAGTTTTCTGGAGCGACAAGATGAAATTGGTCCAGTTTGACCTTGTCAAACTGTGACTGGAGGCCTACAAAATGGCTTCGCCAAACTATCCTGAAAAGTGCTCTTTCCTATACTGAATGTTCCATGCAATTTTTTGGTATAAACACTAGAGGTTGGCGAAGATGGGAAGAAATTTCTCCATCTAGGTTCCAAATGGTGGTTCAAAATGAAAGCCAACTTTCTAGATTTAACCGCTTTCTGCTATTGTAAACCAGTGTAATCGGGCTCCTATAAGAGCGTTAAAAGGATGTCATATGTTCATTTCAGGTCAAACCAAAGGTCGAGGTGACTCCTCATATACCAAGGTACATGAATGAAACTTTACATCTCGTTTCTAGAGTTACAAAGGGTACTTAATGAGTCTCTGAAAAATGCAAAAAAATTAACTTCTTCTTTCCTTTTTTTTTTTACAAGGAATTGGTCAACATTATTTCTAGAAAGTAAGTTTCTTCTGGTTGATAAAACAATATTGGAGCGATCAAGATGGGTAAAAGTTTTCTAAATAATCTCAACGTGACAGTGATAGTTCATGGTTTAAAGTAGACGAGTTATAATGACTTCGTGAGTTACGACACGATAATTTATTGTATTGCAATGAGTTGAAGGGACATTTAACTATATTAAAAATCCTAATAATTTAAAATTCTATTTAGTTGCAAAATAGAACTAAAAAATGAGAATTATGAGAGGTAAGGGAAGAAGAACATGCCTGGAGAATGAAGTCGGTTGAAACTGCAGGATTCGGTTTAGTGTCTCGCTTGGCACTTCATCAACCAGTTCACGAGCCTGGATCTAACCTCCACCACATCACACCAACTTCCTGATCACTTTAATTTTTCCAACATAATAAGTAGTTGCTTGTGCATTTCAAGAACCTTTTTGAACAGATCCATTATGTGCATATCTTGCAATCCTGGCATTCCATGAGACAACATTTCTTTGAGGCGTTTTGTCAAACAATTGACATTTTTGTATACATATCTACCATAACACCTGCAACTACAGCATCTGCAAAATGTCCTTTCCCCAACTGAAGCCCTTAAGACCACGTTTTTATTTCACTAGAACCAAGAAAATTCATCCTCACAACCACCATAGGTTGGTGCAAGCACCAAGCAAACACCTTCACATAGGCACCACCAGTTTATTGTCATGCTGATGAAAAAGTTTAGAGCTTCCTCAAGATAGCTGGGCCCGACCATGAATGGCCATTCATACACACAAGAGAATATATTATTATTATTATTATTATTTTATCTTTCCCTGATAAAATCAAAGGCGCCCATGTCCTGTTCCAAGGCTTCCCATTTTGGTACATGCGTGAAGGATGTTGATTGTGTTGTGGAGTTTGGCTTTAAACCTGCCAACAATATTTGCTTGAAAGTTTCCAAGGCCTTTTCAACAAACTCATTTTTTACACAGCCTACAATCATAGCACTCTATGAGACCACATTTCTTTGAGGCATTAAAACAACTAGTTCCCATGCCTTTTCAACAACTCCATTTTGGCACAGGCTGGAAATACAATGGAAAAAGTAAACTGATTGGTTGGAGCCTGGTTGCTACACATGTGAAATAGTGTGATTGTATCTTGAGGAAAACCCCACGCACTCCATGCCCAACTGAAATCATGTTCCGTGAGAAGTTGACTCATTTTCTAATTTGGTCAAACACTAAAATCAGCACCCACCTATGTATTTGAAACTACGACATTTGACAAAACCCCTCTATTATTTTATGCTTTGATAGCAGTCCATGCAGGTGTTTGGCGTGGGGTGGAAGGATGCTGGCGCAAGATGCACAAATCCATGGCACTCCACAAGATGACATTTGGTGAGGTATATCTTGGGGACAGTCCAAAAGAAAATGCCCTGGTTTTGCTTCACCACCGCCCACAAATCTGACCTGGTGTTTTTGCATTGCCACCCCCCCCTAACTCTACCATTCCAAAAATCAGCAACCAAACCCTAACGCAAAATTTTTGAGCTTTTTCCGCCCTTCTCCACTTTTCCCTAATCCGCCCCCACAATCACGGGTATTTTAAATTTTAGCTCTTTTATTTTATTTTATTTTTATGTTTATTTTTTATAATAAAAGGAGGCATTACATTTTATTGATATTATTATTGTGAAACAATGTGATGAAATGAAAACATGATAAGCTAACATCACTTATTTATATGGATATACATATAGATACTAATGACATGACTTAGATCCAAAAATCCAAATCTTGGCCAGGATATAGGCTCTTAGACACATTAGATTCTATAGAGTCAATTACTTATTTCTCTTCATCGGGAATATAAATTTAGTCCTCCGTAAAGAAATCAAAGGAGTCCTCTGTGGTGTCGAAAGGGTGAGAAAGTGTAGTGTCATTTCTAGATATTTTGATGTGGTTGTGGGTGTTAATTTCTGAAGCAAGACGGTAGTCTTCGTCTGGGAGGTCTAGGTCAGGCTCGTAGTTGTGCTCGTATTGTATTAGATCCTCTTGGAGCCTTATAGATTTGTTGTATGCATTCTAAAATTATTTAGTATCCTCTCAGATGTAATGAGTTATTGTGAAGATAGCTTGAATATTTTTGAAGGGTGCATTCAAGACTGTGCAGAGCTCTAGGACATGAAGGAGTTCATATTGCTCCTAATAGAGTGTATGTCGAACAACAGGGAAGGAATCAGAAATGGGGAAGTTATTACCATCTATTACCATTTGAAATTTCCATACTGGAAAAAGAGTTAGCAAACAACAAGAAATAACAAGCAATATTAGGTAGATTTATAAAAAGTAAAATATTGCACAGGAATCACCGACGATTGGGTGAATCGTTGGCGATTGCAGTAATTTGTATAGTCAAAAAAAATTATAGATAAATTTCATTAGATTAAGATCTAAAGCATGATTTCAAAGTGTATATGACACGATAAATAGCATATGAGTAATATTACCTGATATCAAAGAAAAACAATAATAGTTACCTTGTGTAATTGATGGAATGAAGATCAAATGGACAAAGCATGATTTGATGACAAAAATGAATAGTACGAAAATCAATTCGATGATTTTGGAGTGACGTGACGTTGGTGAAAGATGATGAAGGATGTCTAAGTCTCAGATGCTATGGAAATGAGGAATAATGTACCTGTAAAAACTTGAGAATCCTTGTCTAAAGAAGGTCTGAATGCACATATTTATAGATTTCCGGTGATCAAGAAAATTGTCGGTGATTGCAAACAATATTAACTAAGTTAGTTAGATGGTTTATTTTGTTCATTTTTAAAATATATATGATGGATTTTGAAGTAGTTAGGATGAGGAGGGAGTAAAAAAGCACAAAAAAATTAGTTTAGATTAAGGGGGTTATATTTTTTCTTGAAAGGTTTAGATTGTTAGTGATTTTTAGAAGGTAGTTTTAGAGGAAGTTAGGTAGTTAGTGAGGTGTCATAGTGAGGTATGAGAGTGATAATTTTTGTCACATGGATCATGCACCCATTAAATTGTTGAAAGATCCCGTGCAACATTGGAACATCCCCAAGGTGTGGGACCTTGTTTCCTTGGGATGGACCTTCAAAGAAGGCTGACTTCCTTTAGAACTTGGGGCACCTGATTTAATATCGATGTACAAGGATAACAACACTTAAAAATGACTCTAATATACTCAATTCATGGGGTTCAGGGTTATAAATAACAAATAAGGAAAACATAGTGATACACCAAGAGTATAACTAGATAATTGTATGATCTTCACATCGGAAAAGTGTTAATTCAGAAAGGATAAAGAAGTCATGACAATCTAATTCACCTTATGTTATTTAGAAATGGAAAATAATAAGCCATAGAAAAAATAACATACATTCCCTTGTAAGACCCCAAGTATACCTAACAGATAGATCAAGTATGTTCAAATACACAATCAAAAAACCATGACAATATAAGATATACACATGTCAAGCATCCCTTTTCCCTTATGACAATTAATGATAATGCAAAATTTTAACAAGAGGATTATAATATTTCACAACTAGTAGTCAAGATAAACACATCATTCTCTCATAGATTGAAATAATATATTTTGAAATAAAGGTGAATTAACCACTTATAGTAAGGAATTGTGTATTCACAAAACATACATTGATCAACTATTCAACATAATAAGTCATAATTTTCATGGCAATATATTTTTCTGAATATAATTGAAAGGCTCCAAAGTATTCAAAGAAATATTCCAATCTTGAAGAGTAACTTTCCAAATTATCTATCTCTATAAAATACTTCATGCACTTAACTATTTATAAGTTTCTTAGGTTGAGCCATTACAGTTGGACCTTAACTAACAAATTACTAAAAATAGAATGTAATTAAGTTCCAGGGAACATGCTTCCATAAAAATAGCAAAGTAGTTACAAAGTTTTGACTTAGTCAATATTGTAACTTAGACCGATCTAGATCTTGGAACTGTCCTTCTATGGCCACCTAGCTTTAGCTTGGTCCTGCAACACCTTTTCCTTCTTCATTTCTCTCCTTCTCTTTCTCCCAGACAGTCATCCGATGCTTATATTTGATGAAACGATTGATAATTCCTTGTATTTCCTCTTCTGCTAGTCCACATGTGTAATGATTCACCACATCTACTATTTCAATCTCCTTTACTACTTTGGATGGAATCCTTTTGAGTTTACTCACCACTTTCTTTAGTTGACTCGTGAAATTATGGCATGAAACCAACTTGTCAATTGAGTCACTATTGAAATTCCTAGTTACCTCGTCGTCTTTCTTCACCAAATCCTCTAAATTTGACTTAATTTGATCAACCAGAAGGGAATCAATATTATCATTGAATAATTTACAATTGATATTATCAAAATCTTTTGAGATATCATTTAGAGAATCCATTATTTCCACACATTTATCATCCAATTTTTTGACCAAATCTTGTAGCACCAGGGACCTAAATTCCATAGCCTTCTGAAATTCAAATAGTGTGGAAATATCATCAATTACTTCTTCTTGAAGCAGTAGATCTGAATCCTCCTCTCTAATCTCACCCCATGTGGTCAAATTTAGATTCAAATTATTGTTATCTTCAGAGAAGGCTTCATCCATCCTATGAATAGAGACTCTTTTGGCTTGTAAACCATTATATATTTCAACAGCTTCTATGATCAAAGGATTAGCTTCTTGAAGCATGTGTTTAATCCATCCACTCACTGATCTTCCCTTATGACCTATATTCTCAATCTCATGATATGAAATATCATCTAGAGTGGAAGAAATTTTTAGAGCATTAGTAGTTAAAAGATCAACGGTTGGAGTAGACTGTGTTGCTTTCCTTAATAGGGAAGTGAGCTGCTCAACTTTTTCTTTTAGTTCATCCTTAAAGGCTTTGTCTTTATCATACTTCTCTAAAACAATTCTGAGACCCATTTGCACATCTTGTTTGGTGCCCTCATGTGTTTCTTTACCTAACAAAAATTTGGAAATTTGATAGTCTATTACTATGGTAGTTTCTTTATTTTTTCCCTCAACGAGAGTAGCAATTTCCATGACTCTCTCTCCTGATTATTTTACAGATAGGATGGAGATGATATTTGGTTGTTTGGTCTATCTCCTCGAAATAGGTTCCAACACACTCAAATCTATTACATTTACTAGATGCACCTTCTTCTTTTGTTTTGGAGTTTGGTGATACAACCGTTCTAGTAAAACATATGTCGACGAAAGTGGAACCACTGATTCAGTACCTGGAACACTAGACAACACAATATCACTTATAACATTAATTGGAAAGGAAGTGGAGGTGGTAATGATGGATGGAATTGATGTGAGAATAGCCACAGGAGTAGATACACCAAGGCTATAAGTTGATATGGAAAGAAATGATAGTTGGGGAGGAAGTGAAGTGAAAACTAAAGACCCAATCATCTCTCCCACTAAGAGGATGGGAAGAGATGAAAATACCTAGGCCATAGATGGGGATGGAAAAGAAGAAATGAGTGTAGGAGTGGAAGGTAATGATAGATGAAGTGATAATGGAAGAGAAGGAGGTGGTGGCATATTTTGTGACACAACTAGAGAATCAATAACCTCGACAACTTCTATTATTGGTGTAAGCTAGGAAAAATACACTACTAACAAGGAAGTAAAATACTAACAATAATACCTCCTCCTTCATAGTCCATAACGAACCTCAAAATGGGCTAGGAAACATGGATTGAGCCTCGATTATGTGATATGTAGGTGTTTTTCTTCAAAATGGAGCAAGGCCTTCCTGCAACAATGATCCACTTACTTTGCACCAAATGGGTAAAAGGATTATGGATTTGGGGTGCTTCAAGATGGGAATATTTGGGTATTAGGATGAGGTAGAAGGATGTTTTTTGCTCAAAGGATGCAAGAAATTAGACAGGGAATTCAAGCTTATTCTTCATGTCTTTAGAGGGGAGGGGTAAGTTTGTATTTATAGCCTGGGGGAGTGATTACTTAGAGTAATTTAAGTAATCATGGTTTGAAAATGTGGGAAAGATTAAGTGAGTGGGGACCATGAAGAATGGGTGAGGATTTGATTTTAGATTTTTAATTCATAAGTGGAGGATTTTAAGTGAGTGGAGACCAAGAAGAGTGGGTGAGGATTTTTAATTTTTAATTCAATAATAAAAAACATGGAGAATAATGACATGTGTTAAGGATTGGGTTATTTTTTCGATTTTGAAATAGATAATTAATAAAATTATATTTGATTAATTTGAAGTGTATTTTTGTGGAAAATGAGGTAGGGGAATTAATTTATTTACGACATATGTGAAATTAGGGTCTCTACATTTACAACTCTTTGGAAGGGTAATATGAAAGTAGTGTCCTTTCAAAGAAAGTAGATAATATGGGGGAAGAATTCAATCTACTTTTCTTAAGTAGAAAGTAGAGTGAATGTTTGTTGGGGAGAATAGAAGGTGGTGAGTGACAGAGGTCATGGTATCCTCTAAGACAAAAATTTCATGAGAAGATGTGATTATGGACAGATGTCATGAGATTGAGCCAAAACAAAGATCACAATCAATATGTTGAGTTATTCATCACACATTTCTTCGTTATCCATCTCTTTCAAACATGATGAATTCATGAGCAACATCACACAATGAAACATTAGAAAAAATTAATAAGATGACAACACAACTCTCTCATATGGCTACCAAAATCAGTGAATGATCACCCAAAAAGCTGATCATACAACCTAATGAAGATGTCACTTCGTGTAAAGTCCAACGCCAATTTACCCCTTGGAGAAAGTCTCTCTAGTGTTTTTCATCAACTAAAAGAGGCTAAAATGATAAGATATCCCATTATAAAACCCTTTACTGAAGGGGAATCTAAGCCATGTTAGTATAGATTAACACATACTATGACTTTCATCACATTGATGGTCATCACACAGATAAATGTGTGTGATTTAAGAATTACGTCCAAGACTTAATTGATGATGATGTCATCTCTATAGAACTTGTTGACAACACTCTTGCAAACAATGACACATCCATTACCACAGTTTTCCATGAAGATCTGACTACTGTCAAAACTCCTATATATAATGAAATTCCATGATATCATGATGAAAAAAGTCAAGACTCTATAATTCCAAACCAATCCGTATCTTCTTCAAATTTTCTTCCATTAGTTCAAACATACATTGAACCTATTTTGGACAACATTCTTCCAACATCTACTAAGCACTTGAACTTACTTCAAGACTTTATTTCAACCCAAATATAAATTGAACCTATTTTGGACATCAACATTCTTCCAACATCTACTGAGCACTTGAAGTTATTTCAAAACTCTCTTTTAACCCAAACATACATTGAACTTGTTTTGGGAGACAACATTCTTCCAACATCTAACGAGATCTTGACCTCATTTCAAGACTCCCTTTCAAACCTTTATATTAATGTAGACACTATAAAAGAGGTTCCATAAAAAAGTACCATTAAGATTGATTCTATTATTCCAATATTGGATCTTATGCCTAACATATCTAGCCTTATTTTCGAAACACAACCACATCGAGTTTGGACACTTGCAAAAATGCAACCTGTCATGTCCATTATACTTTTAATAATTGATCTTGCAGGAATCTCATCACTAATGATTCTCACTTATCAATAATTTTACGTGCATACATTCTAAGAGGTACGTATACCCAGGAATATCCTTATGCAACCTTTTCCATCTTTAATCATTAATCTATCCTCAAATCAATCAATTAATGGACAAATAGAAGCAACAAACCAAATAATACAAACCATCATTGTCAACACACATGGAATCTATTGAATTAACCAAATATATCCCACTCTTTGGGCTTACTGCACATCTTATCACACACCTACTAGAGCCACTCCCTTCTCCTTTGTTTATGGTTAGGAAGCTATTTTATATGTTAAGGTTGAATTTTTGTCCTTCAGAATATCCTTTAAAGATGTAATCAATAAATATTATTATAAAAAATCACGCCTTAATGAACTCTACCTTCTTGATGAATAACAACTTCATGCCCTAGATCATCTTCAAGTATATAAAAATCAGCTATGGAATAGCTACCATAAAAAATAAAAACCTAGAAAATTTAAGGTCAGTGATCTCATTCTCAAGAAAATCGAAAGAACACACCCAAAGAATGAGACAAACAAGACAAATTTGAGCCTAAAGAAATCATAGATAAATTTGGCTTTGGAGCTTATAAATTGGCCACTAACACAGGCCAAGTCCTTGATGAACCCATGAATGTATTCCATTCAAAGAAATTATGTTCTTGAAAGCACTCTCTATTCCAGGAAACAATGACATGTACATTGTTCCTTCTTTCTAACTTATCTCCAAATAATTTGAAGTTATTCATTTCCATTGGCAGATATTTTCATTATCAAAATCACATCTTCATATTTATCATCATGAGACAGGTGTTAATATATATCCTATTAATTTTGTGAGCATCATACTTCTTATCATATCTTCCATTTTTAGTCGCTTTCACCTATGTTCATACCTAGAAGCTTACTGATGGTAATATATTCCCTTTAAAGAAATTTTCTCTTTCATAACAAAGCTCTAAACTTATTTACCCAATTTGTTTGATCATCCATCTCAGTCTTCTGTGTTGAACCCTCGCATCCTACTAGTATTGTGGGGCAAATATTAGGGGCAGAAATTCCTTCTCAAATACAAAGCACTATTGTAAAATTTCATCAATTCAATAAATTATGAATAATTCATCATTACATCTTTCATCCTTCATAGTCTTTGGTGTTGAGCCCACACTTCTTATTGGTAGTGTGAAACTAGGAATGGAGGAAGGTTCCCTTACTCGTCTATGTCTTGTCTTTGGTGATAAACCCTTGCCTCTTACAGGTGGCATGGGGAAAAACATAGAGGGTCATTCTCATAAAAGCATAAAAATATTGCAAAAACATTCAAAAATTCAAAAATAAAAAACATTAAAAAAATAAAACAAAAAGGTAATTCACTCGCCTATGTTTTCCTTTGATGATGAGCCCTTGCTTCTCACTAGTAGCATGGGGCAAGGCATAGGGATTCATTTCAAGAATAAAAAGCTTACAGTTCTTGCAATTATAGAATCCCTAAAGAAGTAATTTAGATGCCTAAGTGAAGAGAGAACTATCCCTTCACCTCATATCGATGATGAGCCCTTGTTTCTTACTGATAGCATGGGGAAAGGCATAGGGATTAATTTCAAGAATAAAAAAGCTTACAATGCTTGCAATTATAAAATCCCCAAAAAATTAATTTAGATGCCTAAGTGAAGAGAGAACTATCCCTTCACCTCATATCTTACCAATTAGCAGGCCAAGTAACTGTCTAAATCTAGCACGTGATGCATAGAGTGAAATAAATTTTTGAAATCGGTTGAGTAACATTACGAAGAATTGAGTCATAATTTCCCAAAGGGATTGTTGTTAACATTTGTCTCTATATTCATTATCTACCACCTACGTCCTTCTTGATTCTCGGTGATGAGCCCTCACATATTACTAGTTGTGTGGAGTAAAGAATAGAGTTGGACTTCTTTTCATCATATCATCACCAACATATCCTTCCAATGAAATGATAATTTGTGTTATTCTGAGTATGAGTTACCACGAGGAACATGGTACATGTAGACAATATCCTAGTTTATCACCTCTCAAAATAAGTCTGCATTCTAGTCCATAAATTGACCAATAGTGTAAAACTCCAAAAATCCAAATTTTTTTTTAAAATCATCAAAAATCTAAAAACATTAGAAAATATCCAAAATATGAAAACATTTGAAAACTTTTAAAATAATCAACACAATTCATCCTTTGAACTATTATCCCCAAAAAATTCTCCAAGCACCTTATGACTATCAAATTCAAACCACTTCTCCTCACGTGAATCCTCGCTTGGGGAAAATTTGGCTCTCATTGTTTCCTTGTTTGAGGAAAATGACCCAATCCTTTTTTATGTCCTTTTACCCCTTCTTAGGGGCACATCCGATCAATCGTCACTATGGAACATATTAGGTACATGTTTATTGGTTCTTGTGTTGCATTATTAGTTACAAATTATTAATTTCTTTCTTGTATCTTGATATATTACATTGGCATCTTGATTTTATGTATCCTGGTGTTCTCTCTAATATATTTATGTTATTTGATTACATATTATATTGGGGCATCATACTTTATGGTTTTCCTCTTTCTATGCTCTCTTCCACTTTCATATCGTACTGGGGCATCAAACCTTTTTGTTGGCCCTTATCTATGCTATCACGCATATTACAGTCTAGTCATCTTGATATTTTATATCACGATGTGTCTTGTTATGTGTGATATTAAAATTAAGATGATTTTCATCACGTGAGTATCTTCCTGCATGATCAACATCTTAATTTTTACCCCCTCCATTCACCCGTACTAATACATTCGCTAGTTTGGGAATCCTACTTGATCACCGTTGCAGTTTATGAATCCTACTTGAAGATATTTCTCAAGTAGCATTCACTATCCAATAGCTCCTCCACCATGATCACCATGTATTTGATCCATTCATCCTCACTCCTCATTTTTACTCTTCCACCACTTATCCCCTTATTACCCTTCTCACCATTCCTGTCCCCTCTCACCCATTTGTATTCTTTCCTTTCACTCTTCTACTTCCCGCTTGACAATATTAATTAACCCATTATATATGGGATCCTCGGTGGAGGTTTACCCTCTCCCTAAGATCTTCCTGATGTAGAATCTTCTTCACCACCTCTCCTCTCATCAAACAACTATCACCACCACACACATCTTCCCATTCCACTTCTTTTGCTTGTCATTCTTGCATCATTACTCTCACCACATGGGCATCCCAATTAAGGATATCCCTCAAACTCTCTGCCCTCCACTACAGATATTCCTTCACCCATTCATGTTACACTCCTTTGTTTCCTTTATTTCTTGTTATCACCTCATCTTGTATCCTCTTCCGCTCAAGAATACATCACTCACTCTTTTCTCATCCTTCACCAAATCCATCTTATGCCTGGTCATCCTACTTACATGCTCTCGTAGTATGGAAAATTCACTTTAGGGTTCCCATTCAGTCCATTTTTTCATACCCTATTCCCACCAAATCTATCATCATTATTCTTCTTCTTCTTGGCAATCTTACTTAACCATTTTGGCCACATGGCAATCTTACTTAAGACTTCCTCTTAACGTTGATCTACCCTATGGCCTTCCCCCATCACATCATATTTCCCCCATATTATTGCTCCCACCTATCATCGTGATCATCTTCTTCAACCAACCATTCCACACATGTACCCAATACAATTTTGTCTTTCTCCTTACATATCATCCCTGTCAGTTTGGTGATCTTATGAAACCACTCCGACAGCATGATGATCTTACTTAAGAGTCTCTCTTAAGAATGATATGTCATCTTACACTCACCCATCACTCTACATTCTCACCATCCATATTTTTTCTTCATTACCCATCATCACATCTTTTTACCACTGCTATCACCATCCTCTGCTTGGCAATCTTACTCAACCACTCGCACATCATGACGATCTCACTTAAGAGTCCCTTTTAAGGATGATCTATCTTCTTGCTTTTCCCTATCACTACAAACCCTTCACCCTTCACTTTTTCTTGGCATTCCCCATTATCAAATCCTTTCACCTCCTCTTCCATTCTCACAAACACCACTTCTTGCTTTCTTGTCATCTCCAGTGTCACTCGCTTGGCAATCTTTCTTAATCACTTCCGTTGCATGACAATGTTACGTCAGGTCCTCCCTATGTTAAAATCATCATTGTGAAATTTTTCCTCGCCTCATTCTTCATTCACTTTGTTGATCACTTCTTCCACCTGGTCTCTCCTACCAACCACATTTTCCTCCTACCATTATCCTTTCTCCACCTATCATCTTACAACATACGTCTAATATCTTCCACCTACAATCACGTTATTTTCCCCCATTTTCTCCTTTTTGATCCATCATCCTTCATATTGTTTCTTCTCATTCTTTTCATGTTTTGTTTCTTCATCCTCACATCGTTCATCCTCATCTCCCACATCCTCTCTGTGATTTCACCTAGTCCCAACTCATCCCTCCCATTTTATTTACTCTTTCCACTATCTTCTCAAATTCTCCCACATTTCTACCCACACATTTGTTCACCATTATTGTTAACATTCCTCTATCTTTATTTCATCATCATATTCTATTCCCGTGCTCATAATTGTTAGTGGAATTTCCCTAAAAAATATCAATCCTCGTTCCACATGACCTCGTTCGCTCCCTTATACATTCTAGAGTTTCCCTTCATTCCTTCCTTCCTCTAAGCCCACTGCTCATTGTTAGTGGGATTTCCCTAATGTCCCTTTGTTGGCCTTACCCTTTCCAATCCTTATTACCTTTCTCCTTTTCTTCATTTTTTATCTCACCCTTCCTCACTCTAATTGTTAGTGGATTTTCCCTAACGTACCATCATTGTAATTGCCTCTTCTATCCCCCACTCCCACCCTTTCTTACCACTTACGATCTTCATCATACATCCTTTTTCTATTCTCTCGTAATCCTAGTATCCTCATTTCATGCATCTTGACATCTTTTCCAATCTGTGTCATTCTTCCCCTCTTTCTTCTCTTTACATTCCTCATACTGTTCACTTTCCACTTATTATCCCCTTTTTATATTCCCTTCCTTCTACATCATTTTCTTTGTTATCCTCTTCTCTCTCCCACCCCTCATCTTATTTCACTTCCTCTGTATCATCTTCTTCCCATTTTTACATCACGTTTGCTCCTTACTTCCCCATAGATAACCTAGCTCTTCAGCGTTGTCCTGTATTTTTTATCATCTCACCCTCCACATGCATCTCCATACTGTTTGTTCCATATTCTTTGCCTTGGTATTCCTCACAAATACATGGTTCCTTCAATCTTATCCCTATAATATCCATATCCTCCTTTCCTCTCCCTAATTTTCATGTTTCTTCTGACCAACTCTCCTTTTCTCTACCACCCCTATCTTTTATTTCATTATGTATCCATTTCTCTTCTTTTCTCTACTCTTTTTCACACTTTCCTTACCCCTCATAGTTTCTTTTTTTTGTCTGTTCTACTTCTTCTTTCATCCTCTTGTAATTTTTAATCGATTTTATCCTTCCTCATTTCTTTCTTTTCTCAAATATATAATTTCTTTCACTTTCATGCATCCCTCTTTATTATCTTTGTTACTTCCTTCATTTGGCACATCTCTCTATTTCATAGCTTCACCCTCTACTCTGTCATTTTCCTATTTTCTCCTTGTTTGTCCTTCATCATTCACTTCTTCCCCTATCATCCCTCTCTGTTATTATTTTTTACCTCTTTCATTCCTTTTTTTTCCCTCCCCTATCTCCATTACTCCTCACCTTTCTTAATCTTCTCATAATCAACCCCCAATCCTATCCATTCATATCCATTCCCTTTTCTCTTTCCCATTTCATCTTCCCACACACCCTCACACCTAACATTCAAGGCTGATTAAATCCATTTTCATCGTGTGGTCATTCTAGTCTCTTCCACTCCATTATCATCCTATTCTCAGTAGAATTTAGCTCTTCTCTTTTCGAGAGCTCTGTCATATATTCCAATTCTCGTCAGCCCTCTTGAGGGTGAATCATCACATATTTCCATAATCACATCTTCTCATGACATTTTTGTTTTGTAGGATACCATGACATCCGTCACTCACCACCTTCTTTTCTCCCCAACAAACATTCTCTCTACTTTTTGCTTACGGAAATTAGAATGAATTCTTCCCCCATCTCATCTACTTTCTTTGAAAGGAAACTACTTTCATAGTAACCCTTCCAAAGAGGGTAAAATGTAGACACCCTAATTTCACATCTTTCCTAAATCAATTAATTCCCCTACCATCATTTCCAAACAAATACACTTTGAATTAATCAAAATATAATTTGATAAATTATCCATTTCAAATCCAAAAAATAACCCAATCCTCACCACATGTCATTATTCTCCATGTTTTTCTACTATTGAATTAAAAATTCAAAATCAAATCCTCACCCACTCTTCATGGTCCCCACTCACCTAAAATTCTCCACTTATGAAATAAAAATCTAAAATCCAATCCCCACACATTATTCGTGGTCCCCACTCACCTAATCTTGCCCAAAAATTTCAAACCATGATTACTTAAATTACTCTAATTTAATCACTCCCCCTTGGCTATAAATAACACCTTACCCCTCCCCTCTAAAGACACAAAGAATAATCTTGAATGCCATGTCTAAGTTTCTTGGATCCTTTGAGTAAAAAAACATCCTTCTACCTCATCCTAATGCCCAAAAAGCCTCATCTTCATGCACCCCAAGTCCATATTCCTTTTTACCTATTTGGTGTAAAGTAAGTGGATCATTGTTGCAAGAAGGCCTTGCTCCGTCTTGAAGAAAAGCACCTACATATCATGCAATCAGGGCTCAATCCATGTTTCCTAGCCCATTCTAAGGTTTGATACAAAATGCGAAGGAGGAGGTATTAATGTTAGCTATTTTACTTCCTTGTTAGTAGTGTATTTTTCATAGCTTAAATTCTACATCGCTCACAATGTCACAAGAAAATGAGGGCCAAAGTGGCCAAAATCATACAATGAGCATACAAGACCTAGGACAGAGAACAAAATAAGAAGTAGAAAGGAGAAAAAAAACTATGAGGGGTGAGGAAAGTGTGAAAAAGAGTAGAGAAAAGAAGAGAAACAGATACAGAATGAACAAAAAAGGTGGGCGGTAGAGAAAAGGAGAAGTGGTCAGAAGAAACATGAAAATTAGGGGAGAGGAAAGGAAGATAGAGTGAATATAGGGAAAAGATTGAAAGAACCGGATCTTTGTGAGAAAGAACAAGGTAAAGAAGATGGATCAGACCATATGGAGATGCATGTGGAGGGTGGGATGATAAAAAGGATAGGACAATGCTGAAGAGTCAGGTTATTAATGGGGAAGTAAGGAGGAAATGTGATGTAAAAAGGGGAAGAATATGATATAGAGGAAGTGAAATAAGATGAGGTGGTGGGAGAGAGAAGAGGATAACAGAGAAAATGATGTAGAAGGAAGGGAATAAAAAATAGGGATAATAAGTGCAAAGTGAACATTATGAGGAATGTAAAGAGAAGAAAGAGGGGAGGAATGACAAAAGATTGGAAAATATGTGGAGATGCATGAAATGAGGATACTAGGATTACGAGAAAATAGACAAAGGATGTATACTGAAGATAGTAAATATATTGAAGATGTCAAAGGGAAAATGGAGAGGTGGGGAAGAAGCGACAAGAAAGGGTGGGAGTGGGGGAAAAGGATAGGAGAGAAATGAGAATGGGGGATATAAGAGGAAATGCTAATGAGGGGACGTTAGGGAAAGTCCACTAATAATTATTATCATGGGAATAGAAGATTATGATGAAAGAATGATAGAGGAATGTTAAAAAAAATGGCGAACAAGTGTGTGGGTAGAAAATGTGGGAGAATTTGAGAAGATGAAGTGGAAAGAGTAAAGAGAATGGGAGGGATGAGTTAGGACTAGGTGAAAGTGAGGAGAGGATGCAGAAGATGAGGATGAATGAGGTGAGGATGAAGAAACAAGACATGAAAAGAATGGGAAGAAATGATATGAAGGATAATGGATCAAGTTGGGGGAAATGGTGGAAAAGAACGTGATTTTAGGTGGAAGATATTAGACGTAGGTTGTGAAGATGATAGGTGGAAAATGTGGTTTATAGGAGAGACCAGGTGGAAGAAGCGATCAACAAAGTGAATGAATAATGAGGTGAGGGAAAAGTTCACAATGACGATTTTAGCATAGGGAGGACCCTGACATAATATTGTTATGTGACGGAAGTGATTAAGTAAGATTTCTAAGTGAACAACACTAGAGATGACAAGTGGGGTAAGCGAGAATTAGTGTTTATGAGAATGGAAGAGGAGGTGAGAGGATGTGATAATGGGGAATTATGAGAAAACATGAAGGGTGAGGGTTGTGTAGTGATGGGGAAAAGGCAAGAAAATAGATCATTCTTAAGAGGGACTCTTAAGTGAGATCTCCATTTCGTGTAAGTGGTTAAGTAAGATTTCCAAGTAGAGGATGGCGATAGCGGTGGTAAAAAGATGTGATGATGGGGAATGAAGAGAAAATATGGATGGTTAGAATGTAGAGTGATGGGTGAGTGTAAGATGACATATCATTCTTAAGAGAGACTCTTAAGTAAGATCATCATGTTATCGGAGTGGTTTCGTAAGATTTTCCAAACCGACAGGGATGATATGTAAGGAGAAAGACAAAATTGTATTGGGTGCAGGTGTGGAATGGTTGGTTGAAGAAGATGATCATGATGAGAGGTGGGAGAAATAAGATGGGGGAAATATGATGGGATGGGGGAAGGCCATAGGGAAAATCAACCTTAAGAGGAATTCTTAAGTAATATTTCCATGTGGCCAGAATGGTTAAGTAAGATCGCCAAGCTGAAGAAGAAGAAGAATGATGATAGAGTTGGTGGGAATAGGGTATGAAAAAATGGACTGAAGGGGAACCCTCAAGTGAATTTTCCATACTACGAGAGCTTTTTAAGTAGGATGAACAGGCTTAAGATGGATTTGGGGAATGATGAGAAAAGAGTGAGTGATGTATGCCTGAGTGGAAGAGGATACAAGATGAGATGATAACAAGAAAGAAAGGAAAAAAAGGAGTGTAACATGAATGTATGAAGGAATATATGTAGTGGAGGGTAGATAGTATGAGAGGAATCCTTAATTGGGATGCCCATGTGGTGAGAGTAATGATGCAAGAATGAGAAGAAGAAGAGGTGGAATGGGAAGATGTGTGGTAGTGATTGTTATTTGATAAGAGGGGAGGTGGTGGAAAATATTCTACAGTAGGAATATTTTAGGGAGAGGGTAAACCTCTATTGAGGATCCCATATAGAAGGGGTTATTAAGTAAGATTGTCAAGCAGGAAGAAGAAGAGTGAAAGGAAAGAATACAAATGGGTGAGAGGGGACATGAATGGTGAGAAGGGTAATATGGGGATAAGTGGAGGAGGTGTAAAAAATGAGGAGAGAGAATGAATGGATCAAATACATGGTGATCATGGTGGGGGAGGAGGAGCTGTTGGATAGTGGATGCTACTTGAGAAATATATTCAAGTAGGATTCACAAATTGCAATGGTGATCAAGTAGGATTCCCAAACTGGGGAATGTATTAGTATGGGTGAATGGATGGTTTGTAAAGTAATATGTTGATCATGTAGGAAGATACTCAATTGACGAAAAGAATCTTAATTTTAATATAGCACATAACAAGATGAATCGTGATATAAAATATTAGGATGACTGGACTGTAATATGTGTGATAACATAGACAGAGGCCATAAAAAATGTTTAATGCCCCCAATATGATATGCAAGTGGAAGAGATCATAGACATAGGACATTTAGAAAATGATTCCCCAGTACGATATGCAATCAGATAACATAAGTACATTAGAGAGAACACCAGGATACATAAAATCAAGATGCCCCCTGTAATATATCAAGATACAAGAAAGAAATTTATAAATTGTAACTAATAATGCAACACAAGAACCAATAAACATGTCTCTAATGTGTTCCACAGTGAGGATTGATCGGATGTTTCCCCAAGCAGGGGTACAGGGACATAAAAAAGGATTGGTTCATTGTCCTCAAACAAGGAAACAATGAGAGCTAGATTTTCCCTAAGTGAGGATTCACGTGAGGAGAAGTGGATTGAATTTGATAGTCATAAGGTGATTGGATCATTCGTTGGGGATAATAGTTCAAAGGATGAATTGTGTTGATTGTTTTAAAAGTTTTCATATTTTAGATATTTTCTAATGTTTTTGAATTTTTATACTATTTTTTTAGATTTTCTAATGTTTTTAGATTTTTGGATTTTATTTTTTCTAATGTTTTTGGATTTTTGACAATTTTTGAATGTTTTTAGATTTTTGACAATTTTTGAATGTTTTTGGATTTTTCACGATTTTCAAAAAAAAATTGGATTTTTAGATTTTTACACTGTCGATCATTTTATGGACCAGAATGCAAACTTATTTTGAGAGGTGATAAACCAGGATATTATCTACATGTATCATGTTCCTCGTGGTAACTCAAGCTCAAAATAACATAAATTTTCATTTCATTGGTAGGATATGTTAGTGATGATATGATGAAAAGAAGTTCAGTTCCATTCTTGACTCCACACAACTAGTAAGATGTGAGGGCTCATCACTAAGAATCAAGAAGGACGTAGGAGGTAGATAATGAATATAGAGAAAAATGCTAACAACAATCCCTTTGGGAAATTATGACTCAATTCTTCTTAATGTTACTGAACCGATTTCAAAAATGGCTTTCACTCTATGAGTCATGTGTTAGACTTAGACAATTATATGGCTTGTTGATTGGTAATATATGAGGTGAAGGGATAGTTCTCTCTTCACTTAGGCATCTAATTTACTTCTTTGGGGATTCTATAATTGCAAGCATTGTAATATTTTGTATTCTTGAAATGACTCTCTATGCCTTACCACATGCTACCAGTGAGAAGTAAGGGCTCATCCCTGAAGGAAAAACATAGGAAAGTGAATTCCTTTTTTTGTTTTTTTAATATTTTTGATTTTTGAATTTTTGAATGTTTTTGTAATATTTTTATGCTTTTATGAGAATGACCCTCTACACTTTACCCCATGCCACTTGTAAGAGGCAAGGGTTTATCACTGAAGACAAAATGTAGACAAGTAAGGGAACCTTCCTCTTTTCCCAGTCTCACACAGCCAGTAAGAAGTGTAGGATCAACACCAAATTCTATGAAGGACAAAAGATGTGACAATGAATTATTCATAATTTATTGAATTGATGAAATTTTACAATAGTGATTTGTATTTGGGAAGAACCGTCTACTCCCAATCTCAGCCTCACATGACTAGTAGGTCATGAGGGTTCAACACCGAAGACTGAGATGGATGATCAAACGAACTAGGTAAAGAAGTTTAGAGCTTTGTTATGAAAGAGATAATGTCTTTGAAGGGAATATATTACCATCAGTAAGCTTCTAGGTATGACCATAGGTGAAAGCGACTGAAAATGGGAGATATGATAAGAAGTATGATGCTCACAAACTTAATAGGATCTATATTAACACATGTCTCATGATGATAAATATGAAGATGTGATTTGGATAATGAAAATATCTACCAATGGAAATGAATAACTTCAAATTATTCGGAGATAAGTTAGAAATAAGGAAAAATGTACATGTCATTGTTTCTTGGAATAGAGAGTGCTTTCAAGAACATGATTTCTTTGAATGGACTGCATTCATGGGTTCATCAAGGAATTTTCCTGTGTCAATGGCTTTATAAGCTTCAAACCTAAAATTATCTATGATTTTTTTGGGCTCAAATTTGTCTTGTTTGTCTCATTCTTTGGGTGTGTTCTTTCGATTTTCTTTGAGAATGAGATCATTGACCTTAAATTTTCTATGTTTGAATTGTTTATGGTATTTATGCCGTAGCCGATTTTGATATAATTGACGATGATCTAGGGAATTAAGTCATTTTTCATCAAGAAGATCGGGTTCATTAAGGTGTGAGTTTCGATAATAATATTTATTGATTACATATTTGAAGGATATTATGAAGGATGGAAATTCAACCTTGACATATAAAATAGATTCCCAACCATAAACAAAGGAGAAGGGAGCGGATCCATTAGGTTTTTGATAAGATGTGTAGTAAGCCCAAAGAGTGGGATAGATTTGGTTAAGACAATAGTTTCCATGTGTGTTAAAAATGATGGTTTGTATTATTTAGTTTGTTTCTTTTGTTTGTCCATTAATTGATTAATTTGAGGATAGATTCATGATTAAAGATGGAAAAGGTTGTGTAAGGATATTCCTAGGTATATGTACTAGCGTAGAATGTATGCACGTAGAAGTCTTGATAGGTGAGAATAATTAGTGATGAGATGCCTGCAAGATCGATTGTTGAAAGCATAATGGAAATGATAGGTTACATTATTGCAAGTGTCCAAATGCAATGTGGTTGTGTTTTGGACAACAAGGCTAGAGATGTTAGGCATAAGAGACAATATTGGAATAATAGAATCAAGCTTAATGGTACTTGTTGATGGAACCTCTGCTATAATGTCTACAGTAATATCAAGGGTTGAAAGGAAGTCTTACAATGAGGTCAATATCTTGTTAGATGTTAGAAGAATGTTGTCACCCAAAATAGGTTCAATGTATGTTTGGATTGAAAGACAACCTTGAAATAAGTTCAAGTGCTCAGTAGATGTTGGAAGAATGTTGTTGTCCAAAATAGGTTCAATGTATGTTTGGGCTAAATAAAATTCTTGAAATAAGTTCAAGTGCTGAGTAGATGTTAGAAGAATGTTGTTGCCCAAAACATGTTCAATGTATGTTTGAACTAATGGAAGAAAATTTGAAGAAGATACCGATTGGTTTGGAATTAGAGTCTTGAATTTTTTCGTCATGATCTCGTGGAATTTTAGTATATATAGGATTTTCGACAGTAGTCAGCGCTTCATGGAAAGTTGTGGTATTGGATGTGTTGTTGGTTGCAAGAGAATTTTCATCAAGTTCTACAAATATGACATCAACCGTCAATTACGTCTTGGATGTAATTCTTAAATCACACACATTTATCTATGTGATGACCATAAATGTGATGAAAGTCACACTATGTGTTAGGTTTGTACCAACATGGCTTAGCTTCCCCTTCAGCAAAGGGTTTTGTAATGGGATATTTTATCAATTTAGACTCTTTTAGTTGATGAAAAACACTAGAGAGACCTTCTCCAAGGGGGGTAGAGTAGCGTTGGACTTTACGCGAAGTGACATCTTCATTAGGTTTCTATGATTAGCTTTTTGGGTGATCGTTCACTAATTTGGGTAGCCATATGAGAGAGTTGTGTTGTCATCTTATTAATTTTTTCTAATAGCTCATTGCGTGATGTTTTTCATGAATTCAAAATGTTTGAAAGAGAGGGAGAATGAAGAAATTTGAGATGAAGAACTCAACCTATTGATGGTGATGTTTGTTTTGGCTCAATCAATTTTTAATAAGTAAGACTATAAGGAGAAAGCTTAAACAAGCTACCCAGGATAAATATGTGATAGCTCAAACAAGATATAATGAAAATGGTTTATATTTGGCTTAAATAAAGTTAACAGGAAACAATGTAAGGATTACACTCAAACAAGGTACTCGATACAAGTAGGATATAGCTCAATCAAGCTACGATGAATATATTGATTGGTTTGGCTTAAACAAGCTCTGGATTGTTGATAGGAAGAGTAACTCAAACAAGTGACTCAACACATTTTTGAACTCAAAACGAGCTCTAAAGGGATTTGTGTCGGATGTAATTTTTATAAACTTGATAGTTGATGAAATAATGAGTGAACTTACACAAATCACCCAATGTCAATTTGACATAACTTGAAAACACATTATGGAGGATTGGCTGAAGCAAGCTAATGAAATTGGTGTGATGTTTTGGTCTTTGTTGTTGGATTTCTTAAATTTTTTTCTTAGTATTGAATAAGTCAAGAAATGGTTTTGTGGAACATGACTAGGATTTGAACTTTTACAATGAACAGATTGATATCAACCAAGTTGTATGATAAGAATAATGCTAAACTACTTTGTTTACAAACAGAAAGCAGTCATGTGTATCAAATTATTTTGGCTCAAGAGGTAAATTCTTTAGGAATGATCATTGTTTTATGCAATCATACCAGTATGTTTTGGAATGATGGATACAGGCTCTTATCACTCCAAAAATATGTGTCCTCTGATATACCCTAGTCCTGATATACCTAATTTTGTACAGGGACATAATTGGTATGAGGAACCCTTAGAGCACTGGAGGAGACTCACCAATTCGTACTTGCCTACTTTAGAGTGAATCAACACGTCCAAAACATGCTTTTTGAAAAGGTAGAAGGTGATGGGGGGATGAATTTGTATGGTGACCTTATAAATCTCCAAATATTTACAGGAACGATGCCCAGGATTCATTGTTATAGCTATTTAGGTGTGACTCGCATCCTCCACATGACTGAATTACCTGTAATAGAAGAGAAGGGGCGAGGTAAATACCGAACGTTGTGATGAGACTATGTCTCAAAGTGCAATGCAGATGCAAATGTTATTGGTGCATAGTAGTCAATTCCACGTCACCGGTGTAACTTTGGTGGTGATGAAATCCAC
This sequence comes from Taxus chinensis, assembly GCA_019776745.2. Classification (NCBI taxonomy): domain Eukaryota; kingdom Viridiplantae; phylum Streptophyta; class Pinopsida; order Cupressales; family Taxaceae; genus Taxus; species Taxus chinensis. The sequence continues at coordinate 647,263,370 of CM034149.1, forward strand.
CTTGAGTACATGCAAAAACAAAATGATGAAGTGATTAAATGAAAGGTTCTTTCCAACTTGAAATAAATTACTGGTGAAAAATATTTGTGTACCTAAGTGTGTTAATTTTTTTTTGGTTTCAGCAATTTTCTTTGAATGGTGGTACTTTTGCGGGATTTTTTGTTTGATTTTGTTTTTTTTTTACAATATTTCAACGACGCGGTCTTACAAAAAACAAATTAGTATTTATCCTATAGAACTTTTTTTAGAAAAGTGATTGTGGTTGTTTTTTATTTTCTAGATCACTCGAAGGCACAAGAAAAGAGCATACACAACCAACAACCAAAAAATCTTAATAATACAACAAATTAAAATAATGATTGAAATGATAGTTAGAAAACTAAGCTAGAGGATCCTGCAATGTTAGAACAAGAAACTAAACAATCGCAACCGTTTCTGATTTTCTAGATCGCTCGAAGACGTAGAAAAAGAGCATACATAGATATAATTGGAATAGTTTTTTTGTAAAATTTTAATAATTATTGTAATTAATTGTGATTGCAAAACAACAATAATGATTATCTTCATTAAAAAGAAAAACAACAAAAGAAGAGTGTTAAAAATGTTACCAAAAGTGTTGTCATAGAAAATTGGAATGTAAGGTGAAAAAAAATTGTTTTACGGAGCCCGGGTGGCCTCTAGTGTGCAAAATATGACTAGAATGTGAACCCAATGATGTTGGTGGGAAAGGTTCAAAATTGTCCTTTACTGTAAAAAAAGGTCCTACAAGAAAATTGTTAGTAGTTTGTTCCTGCACACAAGGTTAGTAGAATGAGCATGAAAAATAAGTAATTTTAATCACGAAGTGTTAAAAATCACAAAATTAAGTGGATAAAATAAAATGTGGATATTGTTAATGAGGACACAAAAATCCCAAAACACGATTACAAGTGATGAAAAAAAAGAAACCTGAAAATTGATGAATACCGTGTGATGAAATGGATCAAGAAAAAGTAAGTTTATTAACGATCATAATTTTTTTGCACAAGAAGCCACAAAATTGATCTCAAAATAGCAACTATGAAAGTTGTGAAAGAGTACACACAAATCTAGCTAAAACAAGGAAACCACTAGATGACTCTGGAATGCTTTAGAACTAGTTTATTGGGATTAAGAGTGATCATAATGATGAACTAGATGGAATTGGTAAGAGGCCTAAAAGGTGTAATTAGATAAGAAATGAAATAGAAAGATGACTGAAAATAAACTAATTAGGAATAATAATGACAATAACTAATCGAAAGAAAAAGGAGTAATAATTGGATAATGAAAAAGTTGAGTAAAGACAAACTAATGAAATAAGTAAACAAACACAGGGTGATTTGATAAAAATAGAATAAATGATTTAAACAAATAGTGAGTAAGATTAGCTATTCTTAAGACCTAAGCAATATTAAGTATGAGCTAAATTGAGGACGCAAATAACTATTCATATCGATGATGGAATGAGGATAAAAAGTGATTTAGAATGAGGAATATGTGAAATAAGAGATGAATTAAAGGTGTAGATAGATGATCTAATCAATAAGCTAGCGTTTCATTTATAAAAAGTGTGAGTGACGATGTAAGCCATTTGAAAGTGTGGACTTTTACAACAAAAATGTGGACTTATATGTCGAAAGAGAGGACTTTTAAGGGGGACAAGGATAAATTGAAAAACATGTAAATGGGGAGACTTTATGGGATATGGAAAAAAAGAGTGGATGGAGGTAGGGACTTTAAGAACATGACAAACCATGAAATAAGAAATGTTAACTAATATATTATGACAATGACCTAAATGTTGACACTAAGTAGGAAAAAGTGAAGGAGGAAAGTCTAAATAGATGTGATAAGTGAAAGGAGAGGTCGCTTGGTGAAAAAGTGATAGTTCATATGAGAAAGCATGTCCCATAAAGTGGAGTAAAAAGGAGCCACGTCAAAGACTAAATAAACAATAGATAAAGGCAAAGGAAATAGTCTAACATGGTAAAAGTTATACAACTATAAAAATATGTAAATTAGAACATAATTTGGTAACATATCAATTATGTGACTTATACAGGTGTCTGATCATGGTTGGTTTTGGATGAAGTGACTTGAAATTGATTTTAATGAAATTTGTTTGGCCACATGGGAAGAATGGACGATTTTAGCCTGACATCAAAACATTATTGGCACCGCCTATACTACCATTTACTTTAGATACAGAGATTGATCATTAGATAAGACAACTATAGAAAAGATTATACAAGTTGACTAATAGTGGTTGTGTGCAAGGGGAATAACATGGATAATTTTAGTGGTGAATATTCGTAATATGGCGAAAATTTCATTTTAGGAAAATTTGAAAAGGTGATTTTTTCAGAGTGGGTCGGTGCCCTATTCACCTAAAATTCATAGTATATTTTTTTTGGGGTCGGCTTCACCTTCATTTCAAAACATTTCCTATAAAAACCTAGGTGATTCACCGGGTAGTATACTACGGTACTACCACAAGTAGCTTACCAAATTACCAATACCGTGAAGTTTGAACTCGCATACTCTTAAGCACCAGAGATTGATGTTAGCCTGTTAGGGTTAGTTGTTGATGCGTGACAGGGATATAGTTGACGTGTGAAAAAGAGCTATTACAGATGTGTGACAAGGAGATATTACAGACATGTGACAAGGGGATAATCAGTTGATGTGCGACAGAGACAGTGACGCCTTGTTGACGTGTGACAAAGAGAGTTGATGCTTGAGAAGGGTGTAAGTAGTTGATGCGCGATAGGGACAGAATTGACGCACGACAGAGCCAGTTGACACCTTGGTGACACACAATAGAGATAGTTAACGTGTTATTGACGTGTGATAGGGAAAGTTAATGTGTGATAGTAATTTTGACTCTGACTCACTAAGTCGCTACTTGGTTCTTTTGCTGACATAAGACTCTGTTTAGAATAATGGAAGGTGCTAGTCCTAAGAATGCGAAGACCCTAAAAGTAACTAAGAAATATCAGAAATCATTGTTCAAGTATTTTGGAAAATCTACTGATACAGATATTGAAAATACCAATAACTATATAGATGCCACTAGAAATAATCAGATTACTGACTCTATGGAAGGTATTATTGAGGTGGACATACATTCTACACAGTATCAAACAAATGAAACCTACGATAATATGCCAGATCTTGAAGATATTCTTCCTGTTGGGGTGTAACCAGAAGTGCATCAAGATATCACACATACAAATACTCAACAAAATGGAACACAAAAATCAAATTCAAGTTCTGGTTCACGAAAGAGGAAACTAGGTGTTTGTGATATTGCTCAAAATTCTACTCGAAAAAGTAAAACATTGAAAATGAACAAGAACATGTGGACCATTCGTAGGTCATACAAGTTTGATTGGGAAACTAAATTTCTGTTTATCGAACCTGTACAATCATCTAATTCTAAAGAGATCCCATATGAATGTACATGTACAATATGTACGTGGAAATTGGGAAAGCAACAAAAAGTGCAAATGAAGCTGGACACTATAGAAAAACATTGTGGAAAACAATATTTGAATGTAACAGGGGCGGATGGCCAAAAAATCAAAACACACAGGTGGAAAACTGAAAAATAATGCATGTATGTTGGATACGTAGTGGATTATGAGGCAGAGGAGAAAAAACGCAGACATCTCGTGGAAAAGGGAGGAATGATCACATTGCAAATTGGTAAGATGAAGAAAACAAACCTACATGCAAAACTTGTATAATTCTCTACTTTATTTCACATACTAAAGAAAGTAAGACCAATTTCAGATTTCCTCGATTTCAAATTTTTGTATCAATATAATGGAATGTTGAACGTACCTCAGTCTCATTGGTCTGAAAGTAGTGGATGGGAAATGGAAAAATGCCTTTCGATGATAGAGAAGGAATATTTGAAAGAGAATGTAAAAAAAGCAAAGTTTATCTCTCTTTCAATTAATGAAGTGACAACAGTCGAAAATGCTGCATGGGTATGTATCCACATCTATACTTTAGAAAATCATATAAGAACACCTCATCTGTTGGGTGTTATGAAAATGATTGAAAAATGTAATGCTGAAAACCTACATAAAATAGTTTTTTCTCATTTGAAAGATATTGCTGGAATGACTGATTATGAAATTGCTACAAAGTTGGTATGCATCGGAGCAGATGGTGCACCTGTCATGCAGGGTCACCGAATAAGGTTGTGTTTTAGATTAAAAACAATAGTGGCCCCATATATGCTACTAATTCACTGTATGGCTCACAGAATGAATTTAGAGTATAAAATGGTAAGCAACCATGAAAATGTTGCTAAATTAGAAGACCTTATAAGAGAAATTCATTCCTATATGGCAAACAACCCAAAGTGATTTCTTGAGTTTGAAAAATTTGCAATTGGAATTACATATGGAAAAAAACTTCTGAAAGATGTTGAGACTAGATGGATCTCTTTGTATGAACCTGCATGTAGATTTCGTGAGGAGTATCCTTTGTTGGTTGGTTTCATGCAAAAATATCATCATGAAGTTGATAGGGCAAGGGACTTGTTGTTCCGTTTAACTAATTTGGAAACATTCCTTACATTGGTTGGTATTCTTCCAATGTTGAAGGAGATCAATACACTGATGAAACATGTATATGGGAGATTAATCTATATTGTGGATTTTATACGGATGAGAAAAATGGTATGTCAAAGTCTTGATATCTTGTACTATTCCCAAGATAGTTTTGATACACCTATTTTTGAGAATTGGAAAGCTTTATTAGATCTTAAAAATCCCAATAACTATTTAAGATTTAATATCCACAATCACCTCTACATCACTGTTAATGGGAGGGACATACCACTGCACATTTTGTAAAAATGTCAAGATATTGGGATCGAAACGAGAAGATGTTCCCATGACATGTAATCTCTTTGAGTCTGTTATGGTTGAAACAAGAATAAAGCTTAAAAAAATCAGAATCCTTATCATCAGAAATTAGAGAACGTTTCTCCAAAGATAAAATTCTTGAAGCCATGGGTTTGATGAATCCTAATTTTTGGAATACTAAAAGTGGTCATGCTAAATTTGTAAGAAAGCATTTCCATAAATCCATGGGTACAATAATGGAACATTTCACAAAGAATTTAAAGTTCAAGGGTATGGAAATCAAAGGTATATTGAATGTTGATTTATTAAAATTTCAATCAACAAATTTTGCAACAAAAATGAGGAAACAATATAAAAATTTAGACAAACCTTCTGAAAGTGGTGTTATTACAAGGCTGTGGCGAGGAATCTATCAAAGTTCTATCTTACAAGAAGATATCAGTGAATATTTCATATTATATGAGTTATGCCAAACAATTATTTTGCAATTTGTGGAGGACGAAAGGGTTTTATGTGCATTATCATTTATAAAATCAAAACTGAGAAACAAGCTGGATAAAAATCTAGAAAGTTGCATGAGGTGTTATGTATCTCGATACTCCATGGAAACCTTTCCTTTTGACAGAGAAATTGCGCATTGGAATTCCCTTTGTGAAAGAAGAGGTGTGAATAATACAACTATAAGTACAACTGTTCCCAATGTTGAGAGTGGAATTGGCGCATTGTCACACTCTATAGAAGAGAACATTGAGTTTGAAGAAGATATTGATAATGGATTGTTTCAACTTTAAATAGGTATCTTCTTCACCTTAATCTTATTGTTTGTCACTTTAAATTTTTTTCATCTCTTTTTATCATTAAAGATGTTACAGGTATATATATTAACATTTATTTAAATATAATTTATTTTTTTTGAAAACGTGGGTTGACATCCATCCGAGGAAGCTGGTACTTCTTGGGACTGAAAATGTCAAGAAACTCACCCATCTATCTACTAATCCATTTCTCGTGTTGAGTTTTCTTAAAAAAAAGATCCAGCACATTACCAGTGATGATTTCACAACCATCTAAAACACTAGAGGTAAATTAAACCCTATCATATCATCTTTCTTGATTTCTTACAATTATGATTAATTTATTTTTTATATTTGCAAAATGCTTTGATATATTTTTAAAACTTTGTGGGATAAAATGACACAATTGAATTTTACAGAGGAAGATATTTCCATATTATACAATTCGTCATCCACGATCATGCTAGAAGCTAAATCTACATCCACATAAAATTCATCATCATCCATATATATCATATCATCATCATATCATTATCATAATCCTGACACTACAATTATTATTAAAATAATTATTTATCTATTTTAAATTTAAAGAAATGTCTCTATCCTAACACATTCCATTTTTTTAAAACAATTCATGATCATATCATTACAAGTATATCCATTCTAATGTCATCATGATCATATCATTCCAAGTATAGAGAAGAAGAATTATCTTAAAACAAGTTTAAATGTCTAGAGAAGAAGAATTATCATGCTTGAAGCTAAATCTACGTCCACATACAATTCATGATAATCCAAGTAACCAAGAAACATACCTCATCATCCCTATTTAATGCAATCATCATTACAAGTAAACCAAAAAACATAAACTCCATATACAATCTAGAAATTCTATACATAATATATAGGAATTTTCAAAGGCTATCAAATCCAGATAATAAAATAAAAATGCAATGATCACAACATTCAATGTTTCAAAATTTCAAATATAGACTCAATATTTAAAGTTTCCACACTCAATAATAAAAAGTTTTAAACCTCTTTTTCTGTATCCATTTCAACTCCTGTGCTCCTTTCCCCAATGGTTTCTTCACTTGTGGTTGTACCTCTTTCCCCAATGGTAGAAATAACCATAGAACTTATAAAATCTTCCGTAGCACTATCCAGATTTTTTAAAATTATTTCTTCTTGCTTTGTCGCATCTTCATGGGATAGAAAATTTGGATCAGCTGCTGCCTTACCTTTGAATAATATTTTAGGGTCGAAGCCGTGCTCTTTAATTATCTGCTTCATTGTATTTAATTGTTTTTAACCAAAACAATATTTTCATTCAAATTCTTCATTGTGGATAAATTGTTCTTCGTTTTTTCCAAGTGAACTTGGAAAACCTTTTCTTAACTCTTCAAATTTTCATATTTCAACTGCAAAAAAAAAAATCTCAATTCAGCATATTACTAAAATAATAAAACTTTAATTTAACAAAAAATATTGTTTGAAAGTGATAATACTTACAACTGCTTTATCTCTCTCGGCATTTACAAATGCTACCAGATCCTTGTCCTTAGACCATTTGTTAAAATATGCCTAGGCCTCAACACTAATATTTTCCAATTTGTGTAATGTCTTATCCAAAATGTTGTCTTTATAGTTGGTGCTATACGTGACAGTCCCACTTCTTAGTTGGGTAAGTAAGGAATCTATCTTCGCAGGTTGATTCTGGACTGCAGTGTATAAACTATCCCTTTGCCAATAATTTTTGTAACGACTAATTATCTCATTGATAAGTACTTTAGCCCTTCTCTCCCATTCTATGAGTTGACTGATATGAGGTAGAATAAACTCACTGACATGGGATTTACAATCATAACCAATTAAGTTCTCCAAAGGAAAAGGTAGCAACTGTTCACCATCTGTATCTAATGAAGATGATCTCATTGGAGAGGTATGGGGGTTTTCAGCTAGATCAACTACTACTTGTTTCTGCCTTTGGGTGGCCTGATCCTGTTTATGATAAAATTAATAAAGATTCAAACAAATAAATCTAAAGAAAAATGTAATTCAATATGGTAAAGTATGTTGAAATTGAAGTATAAATGTTGGCCTTGAATCATCTCACGGGTATTGAAAAAACTAGTTGGGTCATTGCTATCAATGCCCAAGTAATCTTCATCTAAATTTATATTATTCAAAACTAATATGCCCATTACATTGGGCAAGCCACCAAGTGAGAGAGTTGGAATTTGAAAGGAGGCAATGTTTAGTGTCTTGCTAGGGGCCGGAGAAATTGGCATGCGTTTACCAATGTTATTTTTTCCTGTTCCTCTAGTTGGCATTTTAAATATTATTGGTTGAGGAGGGGTCAGTGCCATTGTTTGATTAGAAGGAGGACTGCAATGTTCCAAAAATTTCAAGAAAAAACATATGAAAAACTAGAAAACAATGCAAAAACTACGAAATTAAACGAAGTAGTATTCAAAACTTGTACCTTGTTGTTGAACTTGAGGGATAGCTTGTCACGGTGCTAAGGGTGGCCATGTTGGAGTAGTAAGTGGTGGTTGTTGAGAAGATACAAATGCATGTGATTGTACTGAGTGAGTTAGGGAAGATGGTTGAGTTTCCGAAAGACACATATGGTCCAAAGTCCCTGCAATGTCATCAACATTGACTTGTATGTCAATTCAATTGGGTAAAATTTAAAATGGAAAATGAAAATACAAATTTGGAATTTGTAATTAATACATGAAAAGGTATTACTTCTCTAGTGTTTAAAAAATTCAAACTATTGGGGGTTTGGAGAGGAGTGAGATTCCATTGAGATTGGGAATCTCCTAAAGTATCAGCGTGATATTGGCCTCTTCCTCTTGATAACACCTTTTTTCAGGGAAGGGCTTCCACAAATCTTCTCTGTAAACAATAAACTGTTAATACCTATGCACATTGTAATGTCAAAATATAAACTTAATAGTTTATACATGTTGTTCTTCAACTGGAATTGACAACTTCATCAATGCCTCGTCAGTGCAAGTGGGAATTGGTTTGTATTTTAAATTTAAAATAGCCTCGTAATAAAGGCCAAGGAGATAGTCTGTGGAGTAAATGACAGGTTTTTCTAAAAGCTTCAAATTTGTTATGTAAGTTCTTTTTTTTTTATAAAAAGGTGCACCAATCAAAAAAAAAATTTGTGATAGTTGCAATAATGTATGCAATGGTCTAGTTTGTTATATCTATTTTCCAACCTTGCAAAACTATTCTGGATTGAAAAAATGAAATCATTGATGCAAGAAAGTGGTGTGCGATTGCTTGTGTATCCACATCATGCCTGGATTTATTGACATGAGCTGTAAATGCCAAAAAAATAGTGGGAATTAATATAACATTAAATTGTATCACAATTAAAAACTGAATAAAAAATGACAAATGAAAACAACTTATACTTGCAATCAACATGGAAACCAAATGTTGATTCGAGATATTTCTTATCATCTTCGACGAGTGTTTCCTTCGTTGTAACAAAGGGTAAATTTTTGAATGGAAGGCCCATAAACCAATGGATGTCAGTTGCCTCAGTACCAAATTGAAACAATTGGTCATCATTCATAGTAACATAAAATAGGTCATCCTCTATATTGTAAGACGAGAGAAGGTAGTTCAAAATATCTGGGTCTATTTCGAAATGGGGCATCTTAATGAGCCCACTAAAATCACATGCATTGATAAAATCTTTGTATTCGAAAGTCATCTATAAAACAGTCTGGATGTGGGGGCATAAAGGATTCATGTAGATGATCTTGGTCATGGATAGGACTGGATTTTCCTCTTGATACTTGTCTTGAGTTTGCATTTGGGATGCACTTGTAGTTTCCATTGTAGTTGTGCTTGAGTCTTTGAGAATGATGGATTCTTGACACCTGTATACAAAAAAATCAAGATCCAAGAAGTGTAAATGTGAAAATGACCGCCAGGAGGGTATTTATAGGACAAAACACATGTCAAAGGCTCTTGTTGATGCTCGTCAAAAGGCCCTTGTTGACACGGATCAAAAGGCCCTTATTGACGCGCGTCAAAAGGCCCTCGTTGATGCATGTTAATGGTCCTTATTGACGCGCGTCAATAAGGGTATTTGACGCGTGTCAACAAGGTCCATTGACACACGTCAACAAGGTCCTTTTGATGCGCATCAACAAGGGCCTTTTGACGCGTGTCAACATTCCTCGTTGACACATGTCAACATGGATCATTGACGCACATAAACAAGAACCATTGACACTCGTCAACAAGAACCATTAACGCTCGTCAACAAAAACCATTGATGTGCGTCAACAAGGACCATTGAAATCGTGTTGACACATGTCAGAAAGGGTGGTTGACGCGTGTCAATGGTCCATGTTGACGTACATCAACATGACATCAATGGTCTTTGTTGATGCGCGTCAATGAGGCATCAATGTCTAAGAATATTTAGTCTCTCTGGCTTGAAAAACCTGGCAAAAATTCAGTTCTAGAAAACTATCAAATTCACCTTTCATTGAAACCAGTTTCGAGGATATTTGCTAGGTATTTTCCACCTCCAATTTTCTAGAGGTATCTTAAAATGAACCCTGGGGAAGAAGAAAATTTCTAGAATGATTTATTAGGAACAGTCTACGAATTACAAAATATTCATACATATCAAAACAAAATTCGTTGATGGCAGATAGACTAATCATTATTCCGAAGCCATGGCGGCTCTTTGGGGTATTAGACTTGCCAGAGATTGTAATATTCCAAATATCATAATTGAAGGTGATTCTCTAAATATTATCAATCCTCTGAATCCAACTGGTCTATTAGGGATTATATTGAAGAAGCTATTGATATATGCGTAAGCTTTGAAAATGTCCAAATCACCCACACCTACCAGGAAGGAAATAGGGTCTCTGACAGTTTGGCTAACTTCGGTGTTAATAATCCCTTTCAAACTTGGGTTGGATAGGACATTCTACCCGCTCATGTCAATAAAGCCATAATCATTGATCTCCATGGTAGTGAAAATCATAACTAACGGCTGTATTTTAGACGCTAATGAGCAGATCCCCAAGTACATGATGATGACATCACAAAAGATTTGGATGATTGTTGTGATCTGTGTGGGCTGGGCTGTCATCATTTCTTGGCATAGGAGGAAAGCTGAGGAGTGGGGCAATAATAACAAGTGTAGCATAATTATTAAATCGGCTTTCACGGGAAGGAAAGATTCAAATACCAAAATCAAAGTTCGACCTATTCCGCACATTGATAGCTATTTTACCATTGAGAACAGGAAATGGTGCAGAGGAAATATGGGGGGGCCGCCATGCAAAACCGAACGGACCCACAATCCTAAGTGGAAAGAGAACACAGAGCTTTGGGATTACCTGCAAATCGGGGGCCTGTCGAATTTCATTGAAAGGTTCCAAGGCTTCGACCAAGACATCACTATCAAATTCACCCGGGGATGGAAGAACAAAATAGTCAAATATAGTAACATGAAAATGGAAATCATGGAAGAGCTCATAGCTCAGATCACGGGCCTCAGCCTGGAAGGCACAAAATTCTTCAATAAGAAGATAGACAGGGAGGTGGAAACCAAGAAATTTCTGGAAGAGGGAGAGAATCTTGAGTTCATGACTGTTGGCCTCAAGGTGGAGTCGATCCCTGAACCTTTTGCTGAACTAGCCAAAATGGTGGTAAGGTATGTTACCCTTGAAGGAAGATATGTGACTATACCTCAAAAACATCTAATTTTTCTGAATCATTTTCATAGAAATAACATTATCAGCTTTCCTCATTATCTGATTAACTCTCTGGAGAAATCTATAAGGGAAGTTCAAAGCCACTCTAGGGCTGTCCCTTTGCACTAGGGCCTTATCCTCTTGATTCACCACCATTTCTCTAGCTGCCCTTTCGTGAATCCTATCCTACCTCCCTCCTCTATACCTCCACCTGCCCACACTGCTCCCACTCCCTCCCTGCTAAAAAGAAAGAATGAAGATGTTTTTTCCAGCAAGAAAAATAAAAGCCTCAAAGCCAAAATCCCTGCTTCCCAACGAGTCCTAAGGAGCCACAAGGACTTGGAACTAGCTGAAAACCTTCTGCATATTAGCAAGCTGGTGGAGGATCCCAAAGAGGAGGAATTGCTAGATAGGGTGGACAGATGAGAAAAGGAGATACAAGAGCTCAAAGGGGCTATAAAAAACATGGAAAGAGCTAAGGGTAAAAGGATCCTAAGAAATGTGGAGAGGAAGAGGGAGTTATTGGTGAAATCTTCAAGAAACTACAGTCCTTAGATGGTAGATTGGGGAATGCTAAAAGCTGAAATGACTGCATATTGTCTGCCCTCAAAAGCATTTATAATTTCATTGAACAACATGTCCACAGTGTTTGCAGTTTAAGTGGGATCAATGAGGACATATGGGGCCCTAAAGAGAAAAGGGACATTGCAATTGCCCAAGCAGATTTACAAGACTCCTCTCAGGCCACTGCCATTAACTTCTTCATGTCACTGCAGGCTATCAAGACCAAAATTGACAGATCCATCAAGTAAAGGGCTGTTGTGATGCTGTTTTTTGGCTGCAATGTGGCTGTCATCGGGCGGTTTTGGAGCTGTTTTGTGGCGGGGCTCTTTATGATGTTTCTCTTTTGGTTCCTTTTTTATCTTTCCTTCTTTTTTTTGGATCTTTGTATGTTTAAATCCTTTTTTCACGTATATTGTAATATTTGGCTATTGAGCCTTCCTTGGTTGACTATTTTTCCCTTCTCTAGGCTACTTCTCTCATCTTTACTATTTGGCTTTTGAGCCCTTTTGTATACAGGGTACAGTCCCTTCAAAACTATTTGCCCTTAATAAAAAAAAATTCGTTGATGGCTTTACTCTTGCAGGTGGCTGTAAATTCCAGTAATGTTGATAAATATATTTATGATCTGTTCATATATATATATATATATATATATATATAGAGAGAGAGAGAGAGAGAGAGAGGTATTACGTGTTTATATAAACCACATTTTAAAAAAAATGTACAGTTTTCAATATGTGTAGTCTGATAGTTTTGAAAAATTTACATAGGAAGATATGATTAAATCACAAAAATAACCTACATTCACTGTCAATTTCTGATACAGGGGAGTAAGGAGCACTCGTAAATGGAGGGGGATCTAAGATGTGGGTACGTGGAGAAGGGCAGAGAGGAAACAAGATGGGGAAATGGGTGGAGATTGGGGATGAAGTTGGTTGGGAGTATAGAGGACAGAGTCGGCGTGGAAGTGTTGAGGATGAGGTTGGTGTTGGGAGGAAGGATGGAGTTGATGTGGGAGGAAGGACAGGGGCATGGGAAGCACTTCGAGTGACAGGGATTTAGGTCCACATGGAGGGGAATGGGGATGGGTTTTATGGGGGAGTCGGCATGGAGGGAGTGGGGATGGAGTCTTTGAGGATGTGTTGAGGATGGAGGAGTAGTCAAAGGCAAGGATGGAGTTGGTGTGGAAGAGGTGATGATGGAGTTTGTTTTGGGAGGAAGGATGGAGTCGGCATTAGGAGTTTAGGAAATGGGGAGAATAATAGGATATCTCATAGGGAGGATTTGAATGGATAAGAGAGGTTTGAACAGGGATGGGGAATTGAACAGAGAGCTGGGAGGTGTGATCGGTGGGTGATTTGGGGAGTTGGGAGTTTAGGAAGTGGGGAGAGATGGGTAGAGAGCTACGTTGAGGTGTGAGAAGGTGTGTGCTAAGTTGGTGGTTGATAAAAAGTGGGATGTAGGAGATAATGGGGTGTGGAGTTGTGGGTAGGTATATTTACAATTTGTTTTTATTTAATAAATAAATATACATGTTTATAGCAGTTAAATGAAAAATAATAGAGAGGTGAGAATTGAGATCTAAATCAAGAAAACTTGTTATGTGAGATAGTATATTTATTTATTTATTTTGGAGCAAATATTTAAATGTATTGAAAAACTAAGCAATTAAAAAGGTGTTTGTAAGCAATATCGATTGTTGTTTTTGTTTTTTTGTTGAGTTGTGGAAGGAGATCTAGTGTGGAGAAAGAAAATAAATAAGACATCAGATAAACTAAGATCTAGATATGCATGGAAAACTAAAAAGTGATAACTAAAGAAGATTGATTTCCTAAAAAACAATTATGTTAGCTAAAATAAATAAATAAATTCATTTTTTGGATTGGTTTCCCTTGACAGTAGGATGATAAGCTAATGACTAGTTCATTTATTTCTGTAGATTACGAGTGAATAGAAAAACCAGAACCAGGAACTATTTGAAATGTAACCTTTGTGATGACCGTAGGATTGAATATTGTCATCATGATCCACAAGTATCCAAATCAGGTGATAGATGTCCCTTTGCTAAACACCAAGTTCCAAGGATATCAAAGATAGGATGAGTGTCATAGTTTCATTACTGCTATAACTTGTAGATACACCAAAAGACACTGCACAGCAAAAACACTACCCACAACGTGAAGGTTAACCAAAGAATTACATAAGGCACGGAAAAGGAGATAAAAATGAACAATAATAAATAAAGGATGGATAAAACCACTAATTGGGAAATCAATGGTAACAGATAAAAATTAACCGGGCATTCCATAATGTAAGCTAGGAAAAATACACTACTAACAAGGAAGTAAAATACTAACAATAATACCTCCTCTTTCGCATTCCGTAGAAAACCTTAGAATGGGATAGGAAACATGGATTGAGCCTCGATTGCGTGATATGTAGGTGCTTTTCTTCAAGATGGAGCAAGGCCTTCCTGCAACAATGATCCACTTACTTTGCACCAAATGGGTAAAAGGATTATGGATTTTGGGTACTTCAAGATGATGCTATTTGGGCACTTCAAGATGAGGTTATTTGGGCATTAGCCGCCGGTTGAAGGATGTTCTTTTCTCAAAGAATGCAAGAACTTAGACAAGGAATTCAAGCTTATTCTTTGTGTCTTTAGAGGGGAGGGGTAAGGCTATATTTATAGCCTGGGGAGTGATTAACTTTAAGTAATCATGGTTTGAAAATGTGGGCAAGATTAGGTGAGTGGGGACCACGAAGATTGGGTGAGGAATTGATTTTTAATTTTTAATTCAATAGTAGAAAAACATGGAGAATAATGACATGTGATGAGGATTGGGTTATTTTTTGGATTTTGAAATGGATAATTAATTAAATTATATTTGATTAATTCGAAGTGTATTTTTTTGGGAAATGATGTAGGGGAATTAATTGATTTAGGAAAGATGTGAAATTAGGGTGTCTACAATTGGTACTATAGAGGAAAAAACCTTGGAAGTAGAGGCCTTAGGAAGATAAGAACTCCCAACCATAAATGAAATATTATTAGGAACTATATGGGCCTTTTGGGTATACCTTTTTCCTCTTATGGGTGTAAGAAGACTCATTGTTTTTTGGGCTTCTGGTCATATAGATTGATCTAACCCCTTGGGTGAAATTCCCAACATATCCAACCAATCATATGTTATTTTCAAAATGGGCCCCCGCCATCTCCTTAGTATTATAACTTTCCTCTACATACCAATCGATTCATGGCAATGGTTAATTGGCAACATTTTTATCTTTCTATATTGGATCCAATAATTCCACCTCATCCTACATTTCCTTTGGAATATTTGCAATACCGAACTACCTAACCTCATCCAAAGTTAACCTTTTGTACTCTCGTTGTCTTATAATGAACTCATCCCAATAGTGAATCCAAATGTCTTCCAGTTGGGGCATGTGAGAACTGGATGAACCTATTTCAATGAATTTTCCCTAGTAGTCAAAGTTGGTTCTAGGATGAAAGGTTCATAGAGTAACTTCAGACATCTTTGCATCCACAGTATTATCTTTATAAATGTTGGCACAAGTATATTGACTGATTGAAATGAGAAACTAAACTCTAGCCTTATGTCATTTGTTCTAGATTTTGTGATAATTCAACAATTGTTTAACCAACTCTAACATAACCCATTTATCAATAGGAAATTTCAGCAACTTACTCGATGCACCCACGACACTGGGAATCCTGGTATACGTAAAAGTTGGAAAATAAAGGTATATTGCCCCCCCCCCCCTCGCACCTCTTTGAAAGCCTCATGAGAAATCCTTTGATATACCAATATTTTTCAAAATGATAAAGAAGAACATCAAAGAAGGCATCATTGACTCTGTGATAATGTATGCTTCCCTCATCCATTGTGATTTGAGGATAAAAAAATAAAATTTGAGATGCAATTCTAACACTTTTGGTATTTAACCCATTAAATTCCCCCATGACAGCTGCATCATACATGAAGAAAGAGATCATGTAAAATTTCTTAGAAGAAAAACCTTTACTCAATTGAAAAAAAAGCTACTGATGTGCTCTCCCCATTGTATGAATTCTTTGTTCTTATTTATAGTGGCGATATACAAGAACATCCATTCCTAAAATTCCTTTGTAGATGCAAGACCTGAAATTCTACTCAGCAACACAATAAGATCATTTACCTCCTGGATGAAATCCGATCGGTACATTGTCTTAGGCAACTTAGTGACACTCTTGGCCAAGTAGTTCTTCATCACGACCCTCACACACAATTTGGTTTCCTTGTCCTTACATTCAATTGTAGCTCCAGGTTAAATTATGGCATAGTCCTTAACATCCGAGAGTTTGAAAAAATCTTCAAAGAAATCAATGTCCAATCGAATTACAACCTTTCCGTCAGCATTTTTCACTGATCTAAAGTCCTCATTAAAATGGGTTGCTACAGCCAAGACATATTCAAGACAATGCATGGATACTAGAAACCTAGCAGTGAGAGCAAGCCTAATGCCATATACAACCTACATCTAGGAATTCTTGTTTGGAGATTTCAACCTTGTCCATAAGTCTTGAAACTCTACCTTCCTTAGATTAGTATCTCCAATATTTCCTAAGTCTAAGGAAAGACGTGAGCAGGTAACAACTCCTAAGAATGTATATTTCATCTTTTCTTTTCCTTTTACCAAAGAATTTGACATCAAGTTCAGGTTTCAGAAATTGAAAGGGCCTTTGGAAATTTATAGAAATAATTTAAAATTTCTAAAATGCCGAAGTCTGAAAAGATCCTAGTTATGAAGTGTGAAATCTCCGAAAACCTGAAACAACGGATGCCTGAAACTCTGAAAATCAGAATCTTTGAAAATCTAAAAACCACAAACCTCCAAAATCAGGACCTCTGAAACCCCGATAATCTAAGTTCTGAAAGTCTAAAAATGGAAGTTCCGAAATAGGACGACCTCCGAAAAAATATAATATGTGAACTGTGAATTCAGTGATGAGAAAGGAATGATAATCAAACCCTTTTATAGATCTAGAAGAAACTATTATGCAATCTAGATTAGATTCTTGTATATGTTGGAATTTACAACTATTGAAATTAGGAAACATTCCTAAGGAAAACATGGTGGATGATGAAGGTGTCATTTAAAATTAGAACAAGGAAGAACAAAAGAAAATAAAAAAGGAAGAAAAACCCAGAAAGATCATAATCCAAGAAGAAATAACCCAACAAATTTACCTTGAAAATGACACCCTCAAAAGTACAAAGAAGTTGGTAAAAGTCAAAGTGTCATAGTAAAAATTCAGGTTAGAATGATAGATAAAAATTTGAATTTATATAGAAAAACCTGAAATTAATGCCAAACGCTGACACGTGGGGGGTTGGTGAAAATTAAATGCTCAGAGGACCTTGAAGTCTGAAAACCTGATTGTCTAAAGTTCCGAAATTTCGGAACTTCAGAGTTTCAGACTTTGGAACTTGTGAGGAAAAGTTATGAAAAATAGGAAGGAAGAATCCAAAACCTAAAAGTCTGATGTTTCAAAATTTTAGAACTTCAAAACTCTAAGTCAAAATTTTCTGAAAAGATGAAGTAAGACTCCAAAACCTGAATGTCCTAAGTTCTGAAATTTTGGAACTCTGGAGGAAAAAATATCAAAAAGAAGATGAAATACTTATGAACCCCAAAAGTCCAAAGCTCCAAAGTTTCAGAACTTTAGAGTTTTATAACTTCAGAGTTTCAGACTTCAGAACTCCAAGTTGAAAAATTGAAAACTACCCAAGGAGACTTCTGAATCCCAAAATTCTGAAACTCTGAATTTCAGAATTCTGGGATTTCTCAGAAATTACACATCAAAAATTAGATTTTGGTAGTTTAATCCCTGAAAAGGAAAACCTCTGAAATCCAAAGCCCAAATTTTTTGACCTTCGGAATTTCAAAGAACTTCAAACACACTTCTCTAAAACACTTATGGGAAAAATATTTCAGAAGAAAATTCTGAATGAACTTTAACATCTCCATTTCAAGGTAAGATTTAAAGGTTATAAATAACTAAATTAATTAATTAATTAATTAATCAATCTAGACATTAGGGATATGTGAGGGGTGTGTGAAATAAATTAATTAAAAGATGATCAAAATGGTGAAGTGTCGCAAAAGCGTTTCTTTTGGTCGCGAATGTGTCTGAGTCGAGGGATGCAATATTTTTGTGTCTACATTTTCCCATTTTTTTTGGTGATATTTAGCAAATCGATAGACAGAAATAATGAACAAGATTTTTGTTGGTATGGGTCAGTCTATTGTAGCACAATACAAAAAACACAAGTGTGTTTTGTTTCTAAAAGTCTTGCCCTGATTGGACATGGTTCAAGGAAAAATATTGGAGAATCAATTAACAAGGTGGCCAAAGGGCTAGACACTTGTAGATATATGACCCTTACCAGGTAAATTTGTTGAGCAGGAAAACCAAGTGATGGGGGCTAAAGGGCTCATCTCCCATGGATGTATGACAACTCCCAATGTTGTGTTTACATGGCTCATTTGTGCAAAGGGTAAAATGACATGTAATTGGGCAATATAGGTATAGATACCTAAAACATGGGAATTGTCGGTAATTGGGAAAATCATCGGCGATTGTCACAATCACTATTGATTGCATCATGTGAATTGGGGGTAAAAATACCCAAAATTTATTGTTTATTAATCACATTTCTACTGTATGCAACAACGAATCGTCAGAAGGAGGACTTTGCGAGAAAAAATGTACTTGGAAGATGAAAAGATTGTCTAGATGGCTTCTTCGAGTCGAAAACGGAAGCCCGTGCTGGAAGAGGTAAGTATTTTTTCAATTTTGTTTATATTTTGTGGTTTTTTTTGCAATTTTTAGGGATTCAAAGCTGTAATGGGGCACTTCGGATGCCCTATGTCATATTTACAACAATCATTGATGATTCCTTCAATCACTAGCGATTGATGTAAATCTCCAATGATTCACCTGAAATCAAAACAATTTGTTTTTTAAGTTAAAATTTATCCTTTTGATATATGTTTTAGATTTTTCGGGATGTTTAGAGTTTTATTATACCTATTTTTGATGTTATGCTCATGCTATGAGGGTAAAATGTTTATTTAAAAAAAAATAGTGTAATTAATTTTTTATTTTAGTATGTACTTTACAGGTGGATTCTCAGTTAACCATTTGAGGCCCGCATCCCCTTGATGCTGGAAGAGGTTAGAGGGCACTTATCTGATGATTATTGGGAGAAATTGGAGGCTATGGGATTTGGTGGGATGAGATTTTAGAGGAGAGTACATAGATGTCACAACTTGATTCTGACTTTGATAGAGAGGTGGAATCCTTCCACCAATACTGTTTGGCTACCCACAAGAGAGGATGAACATCACTCTTGAGGATGTTCATCAGATTACTATACTTATAGTTAGAGGGAGCCTATTTATTATATTTCAAAGGTAGAAAGAGAATATATTATGCAATAGTTGCATGGGGGTGAGGCTCAAGGTGTTAGATACTTGTCTGGAGCTTTTGATTACCAGGTCGTATATGATGCTGGGAGAGATGATTGTCCATGGATGATCATGATGTTGATGGGGATCTCATGTTTTGTATTTCCAAATTCAAGAGATGGGAAGTTCCCATGGATGATGACAGTGGTAGTTGCAGAGATGATGGAGCACAATACAATTTTTGAGTGGGATCCCACCTTTTTGGCAAAGACACACAGAGAGTTGTGGGCTTGGACTTCCCACAAGTGCTATGGGATAGATGTTGGATTTTTATTATAGTGTTAAGCACATGAACACATTGTTATTTCTCATCCATTAGGAGTGCCTAGTGTTATTGAGGTGAGACAACCAGGTTTTATGAGGTGGAGCCATAGTTTAGGTCGAGTTGGAAAGGCTAAAGGGCCTACCTATTACAAAGACTTGATATCAGGATTATAGGTTGGTGACATGGTGTGGAGGCCATATGTGGACTTTCCTGACTGGCCTAATTTTTTTTAGGATTTATCATATTTATAGCAGGACATATGGGTTCAAGGCCTCAGATCCAGAGAGGATGAGTTGATATGTTTTAGCCAGGTCATGAGACAGTTTAGTCTAGTTCATGATATACTCGAGGATCTAGTTTTATACAGGCGGGAAGATGGGGATAGGCCTCGTAGTCATCGTTGAGTAGTTAGGTATGAGGTCTAATATGAGAATGGGCATATAGTTGTTATTGATGATGCGAGGGGTGACCATAAATTTTACTGCATGCTAGTCCCACTCATTGAGGGCCTTTGAGTGGATGAGGGAATCATAGAGAGTTACACAAATAGTTAGGTAGGTGTAGGCTCAATCAGAGGGATGAAAAGAGGAGGGTGGTGAGGATGACAAGGAGAGGGTTGAGATTTTGATGAAGGTGTTAGATTGGATTCCTTAGGAGCTAAAGAAATGGACACCTTCAACTTGTTTAGTGGAATTGATAACTCAGGGGGCGGAGATATAATGATGTAAGCCCTAATTTTTGGAGGTTCAGATGATCCTTTCTCATAATTTTTTGAAAAAGTAGTGATGTGGAAAAAATAGACTTGGTGAATCAATGTCTTAGGGATGGTGTCTTCTAGTGATGTTAGTGTTGATATTGATGTGATGTTTGATTGAGGAGGAATGAGAAAACTACCAATATTCCCAAATTTTTGATGAAAATCTTTGTACTCCTCTATGAAGTGGCCTCGTGTTCTATGGTAATCATAGAAGGAACTAAATTAATACCAGGAAAGTTTCCATCCACGATGATCTGATCATTTTGGAGATGGTAATTTGATTAGTGAACCCTATAATAAGTTATCCAAAATGGTGGCGTAATGCCCTTTAGGTCTGAACATAGCCAAATATTTTATTTTTCTTAGGAGTTGGTGAAGCCACTTATTTAGAAATAGATTGTTTACTTTGTATTCATGGAGGATTTATAACTATTATGATACATGGAGAAATAGGATTTTGTACAAGCGATGGTTGTGGAGAATAATAAGATTATGCAGGAGACAGGGAGAAAGAATAAAATGTGGATGCATATTACAGGGTAATAGATGTAGAGTACAAACTCACGGTGGGGGCATGATGCATGGGTTTTTCCCATGTAATAGTGGGGTGATTATCCAATACACTGAGAGAAGGGTTATGCAGGAGATTCTGATCTGGAAGGCTATAATGAGGGTCTTTAGGATTTTGAATGATGTTCTATTTAGGGGGTCTCATAGGTCTTAGTTTTGACATGACAATAGCATCTCCAAAAGTAGGTATACTTCTTGGATGAAACGACAGACAAAATGGTGGACTACGAAAACAATAGGTCTCATCATAATAAGGACTTTTAAAGACCTGAACTACGCCCTGCTTATTATGTCCTTTCAAAACTTTACATGAAACAGGTATATTTATCGAGGTTGAAGATAATGAAGAGGGAGAATTTTTGACTGTGTGGTCTAAATGATTAGAAGATTTTGGATTATTTGTTTTTTGGGTTGAGAATGACTACAACCCCTAGTTGAATTAGGTGGAGGTGGTTGTGCTAAGAATTTTTCAAGTGGTATCATGGTTATATTTGTAAACTTAGGTTGTGGTGCTGGTAGAGTTGTGTCAAAGGGAAAGGATATGGGTTTGGTAATAGTATGTGACAAAGATATGGGAATGCTATTAGTAGAGAGCGGTGGCTTGGCAATTTAAATCTTGTCGAATTCTGGCATGGATTATGTGGGTGTTAACTTGGTAGGTGTTAAAGACATAGGAAGGCTTTGAATGATGATATCATTAGGGAAAAAATTTATAGTCATGGTTTTAGGCTCATTGGGTAGTGATGTCGATTATGTGGATTTTATTTCGTTAAGTGATAAGGTTGAAAAAGAGATTGGCTAAAATTTAGTTACTATATTAATGGTGTGAATTATGTTCATTTGTGGTTTCTCAGAAGAAGAAGGGTGAATTGGAAAAATCCTATTGAAATATGTCTAGAATTTGATTAGGATGTGCATTTGGATTGTCTAAGTGAAGGTCACCTTTGTCAATCAAGTCCTGAAGCACATTGCGAAATGTGTGATACATTTCAATGTCATGACCATTGAACCTATGTTATTTACAATAATCATTATCTCAATAGCAAATGGGTTTGGAAACTAATATATCGATGGGTCGAATGGGTGGAAGTGATATCACATTGGAAGTAATAAATTTATCAAAAAAAAATGCCATAAGATTTTGTTATGGGTGTATAGTTGCATTGCTGATGGATGCGTTGAGTGGTAGGCCTTTCTTTAGGAGTTGATTTGACTACAACTACGTTGGTGGATTACTTAGAATTATCTGAGTTGGGTATTGATTTGGATGGGAATTATACGTTTGGATTTTTAGGATGAAGCTTTACCCATCCATCTTCTAGGGCTCATAACTCTAACTTACGTGCCATGGTAAAGGCCTCATCGAAAGTTTGGAAATTTTGAATTTGTAAAGTGGATGAGATATGATTGGCATAAGCATGACAAAAGATATCGATTATCTCTGGATGTGGTAGCGTGAAGGATAGTTGATTGGTAGTCACTCTCTAATGGGTGACAAATTCAACAATGGATTAATCTTCAAATTGTCTAATGGAATACAAAACATTAATGGAAATTTTACAGGCTATGTTTGTGGAGAAGTGGTCTAAGAATAGTTGAGCAAAATAAAATAACGAGTTCTATGGAATTTTTTTGTACCAGTCTAAGGTAGGGCTGGAAAGGGACATGGGAAAGGTCCTTAGCATGAGGTCTTGATCATGAGCTATTAGATAACATGCATGACGGAAAGTGCGGATGTTTTTTTGGTGATCTTATTTGCTATAGAACTTAGTAAGTTTAGGAATTTCCTAATGAGGTGGATACAGTTTATATGGTATGGAAGTATGGATGGGCTCATTGCAAATTTGATCATAGGAGAATGCATTCTTGGATGTTGACAAAGTGGCTCCCAAACTAGATAGGCAACTGAGTAGAGCCTGAAGGGGGTCAATTTGCATTGATTTTTGTAGGGATGAGCTAGGTTGATACAAATACTGACTGGGTTATGATTACGCTTGATACTGTTTTGGGACGTTTTGTTGATAGGATGTGTTCCATCGAGGGATGTTCTATTGATATGGATCATTATGTTGATAAGGTTTGTTTTGCTGCAGGACATGGTATTAAGGAGTGTTTTTTTGAGGTAGGTATTGTTGAGGTATGTGTTGTTGTTATTGGACATTTTTTAGGGGATGTTTTGATAGTAAGGAATTTTGTGTTGTGGAGTGTTTTGATGGGATGAGGATCCTTGGTACAAATTAGAATGTTGTGAGGTTTGAACATATTAATATTGCAATGACATCAATGGATGCGTAAGAGGTAGTGAATGTGTAGGTGTTTTTTGGAAAGGTATGGCCAAAGTGGTAAAGGATGGTGCCTATTGTGGTACACTTCATTGTGGGATGTTGTATTATGGGATATTTTGTTGAGATAAGGTTTGTGGTGCAGAGATCAATAGTTTTGAAGATTTTGGCATGTATTGTGAGGTGAGGTGCATACTAGCAATAACACTAGTATTGACCAATAGTGTTGTTGTGGGGATGGACGTAGTGATGTTCTAGATGGGAGTTGTAACCGGGAAGGCATAACTATAAAATGAGTGATGAAACTCGAAGGGGGTGCTGGTACCTGTGAGGAGGCTAGAGGAGTTGACGAGGAAATAAAAGTATTGCTTAGAGAAGGTGTGGATCCTATAGAAGGACTCAATGAGGATGTGGATTGTTAAGCAGATGTGTTTTGTGATGAGATTATGTGAATATTGTAGGTGGGAGATGAGGAGAAATCAAGTGTTTCAGAGTGACTAGTCAGTAATTGTTCATTGGATGTTTCAAAAGGATTACTAGAGCTTGTAGAAATCTAGGGTTTACTATTGTTTAGTTTTTTGAGTTGATTTGAAGTGTAGGGATATAATTGTTGGACAATAGGGTCTTGATTTTGATTAATGAGTTGTGTAATGACAGATGAAGGGTTGTAAGTGTATGGAGTGGATTGGGGTGTGAATGGTTTCATTTGAACATTTCTTGCTACTAAGTAGGCATTAAGCATAATGGTATTTGATTCTAACATTTCTTCAAAGATAGGGTCTCCCCTATTGTAAAAATGAGGTTCATATGTCATGAGTGAAATTAAGTGTTCTGATTCTAGAGTATAAATTTTTTTTCCATGATATTGGTATGGGGAATGGAAGAATAATTTTCCTACTTCATGTCTATAAATGTTCCCTAACTCTATCCAAGTTTGTGTGTCAGAAAAGAGATTAGTTGTCTTTGTTTGATAGATTAATTCTCATGGTTGCATTGGTGAGGAAAAGGACACAGGAAGTGGTGTAGTATGAAGTGGTACCCATTGTATTATAAGTACCATGATAGGTAAACACACACAAATGATCCTAGAAAATGGAAAACAAATAGATGAGTTGTTTTACAAACAACAGGAAATAATTAACAAAGTGTTGTTTTGTATTTATCTTGATTAATTATGAAAAGTGAAATGTGTAAGATGGGTAACGAGGGTTCTAAGAAATGGTCATCTACAGCTGGTCTCAAATATGTTGAAAGGGCAGAGTCCTAGATATATCCAAAGGTACGTGAGGCCCAACTCTGTATTGTTGTCGGTGCAGGTGTGGTATTGGTGCCTACCCCCTCACTTGACAGTCCCGCTGTGATAAGGGAGTCAGGTGCTAAGTCAAAATATATCGACACACTTTTTTTTATACTCAAACAAAATACTGAGTCATTTTTCTTGTTAGGTGATGAAATCACAATCAGTTTCACCTAGGTGGGAAATGTTTGAATGCATTTTGGATTAATGAGTGGTTTGGTTGTGTGTGAGGGAAGATAAGTAAATGCGATGAATCAAGTCCCCTATTTAGTACTAGGTGATCAACAGGTATGCAATGGTTCATTTTAAATTCCCTAAATGAAATGTTTGATTTCTATGAGGACAAGAGAACAAGGATGTGAAGCGGAAAGTAAAAAAAATGGTTTTCAAAAACTTATCGTGAGAGTGTTTTTATTTCATTTTTTTTGCAAATTTTATCAATTTCTAGAGCATGTGTTTAGAAAATGCAGAATGTATAATTCCAGAGGAAAAATAGCCTATAATAATATTAGAAGAAATAGAAAATAGACTATTGATTGATTATGAAATGATAAAAAAGTAGTACAGGGGAATTGCGTGTGATTGAGCTAATCGCTGGTGATTGGCAGTTAGTGAAAATAGTGATAAAATTAATGATATAATGAATAAATTAAAAAATAAACAAGGGTCCCACCAGGCGTACCAAAATATCGAGCATGGTTTTTACCTTGAGTTTTCTTTTCATTCAAGAGGGTAACCACTTGACTTAACCTAAGTATGGACAGGTTTCTAAGATACCCATAATGTGGACTATGTGATATTGCTCACTGTGTAGACAGAAAACGAGGCTCATTCTCCTACAAGTAAGCCTACAAGTCAAAGCATTTAAACAAGATGATATTAGTAAATAAATGGGTATGTTATCTAGAAAAAGCCAGTTCCCAAAAATCCCAATGACTTTCCTTGGCAGTTATCAACCTGCTAAGAAACAATTAAGCTTTATTGATATTACGATTGCGATACAATGTGATGAAATGAAAACATGACAAGCTAACATCACTTATTTAGATGGATATGCATATACTTACTAATGACATGACTCAGATCCAAAAATATGACTCTTGGTCATGATATAGGTTTTTAGACACATTAGATCCTACATAGTCAATTAATTTTTTCTCTTCTTCAGTGGTGTAAGAATAGGGAATATAAATCTAGTCCTCTGCAAAGAAATCAAAGGATTCCTTAGGGGTGTCAAAAAGGTGATCAAGTGTATTTTTGGTGCTAGATATGTTGATGTGGTTGTGGGTGTTAAGTTTTGAAGCGATGCGGTAGTCTTCATCTGGGAGTTCTAGGTCGACCTTGTAGTTATGCTCGTATTGCATTAAATCTTCATGGAGCCTTATAACTTCATCGTACACATTCCCGAATGCTTCAGCAACCTCTTAGATGCACTGAGTTGATATGATCCAGAGGATCCTCACCAAGAAAAACTGATCTAATATCTTCTCAGAATCAATTTCATTCAGTGTCCTAAAATGGAGAAAAAATAGATGATTCTGGGGATATCTTGTTTGCAGGAAACAAATCTTGTATGCAAAAGTTATGGCTTGCTGAAATTTTTAGGCAACTGGAAAATTTTGAGGCTGCACATAGGATGGATGCATGCATGCTTGAAAAGTGGAAAAATGGAAACATGACATGTGGACAATGTGGGTGATGGAGAAAAAGTTGGGTTTTGAACACCGGTCTTGGACACTCTTACACGAATAGGAGGGCCCTGCTATTTACTGGCTAGGGGCCCTCAGCTAGGTTCGACACACTCGATTATGGAAGGGTGTCTTAGCCTCCTTTACTTCACATTATGTTAGTAGAGACATTGTATATATTTAGATTATATGTCCACTATATGATGCATGTGGGACCAATCTGTTAGGGAAATTAAACAAAGCCTTATACTCTAAGTGTCATGCATTATAACCTATTTTCCAAATTCAATGCATATGCTCCAACAATATATTAAATACCACACATTATAAGTTAGCTTATCTCCAAATGAAAAACCATTATTATCCCTCCCACATTCCAAATTTCCCAAATATGTGATATAACCAAGGGAAGACCAGTCAAATGGATTTCATATCCAACCAAAGGCACCTAAAACTCACCTTTTAAAACACATACTCAACTAATATGCATGAAATGAGGGATAAAAACCATGGGAGGTGACACACATAATGGGGATAGGGGATTTAAACCTCTATTGTCTTTGGTAAAGGATAAGAGCCTTGACCTCCATTCCGCTACTCATGAAACACTATAAATTGGGCAATGTGGTTTATGTACGGGGGACGCTAAGTGACTTTCATATTTAAATGATCATAACTTGAGTTAGGAATTAAATTTGAAGATGAAGTAAAAAGTGAATACTATTATTTTTGGTAGAGGAACACGACGAGAAGATCATAATTCTTGTAGAAGTCTTTGTAAGATTTATTTTCAAGACTTTACTAGATCGGTTGCATTCAACTGGACTCGGAGATGTAGACCTCAAGTGCCAAACTCCGTTATCAATTCTTGTGTCAATTTGTTGGTGAAATCATCTCTGTATTTTCTTATTTTACACATTACTTTCAATTTTATTTCCTTTATTAAAAATAAAAAAGGCTATAATAGTCAAATTTTATATCAAAAATCAATACAAAGTAAAGTTAAGTGTGTGCACATTTTCTAGTTAAATTTGATTTACTGATCACTAGTATCAGAGTTGGTTTTGGTTCAAATTAACGGTTTTAGGATTGCAAGTTGTTGTTTTGTTAGATGTTAACAAGGTCCTGGTCTATGAATGGTGAAGGAGAGCTAGTAGAAGGGGATTCCAAAATTGGTACAAGACGATCTTGAATTCCTACCATGGCAGAATGAGAGGAAGAAAAATTTCATCAATCATTCCTATAGATGAAAGAAATGTTGGAGGAAATGTACCAAGATATACAAAGGGAAAAGGGAACTAGATGAGGTAAAAAATAATAAATCTCTAGTTTTGATATTCCTAAAGGTGAACCTTTAAAATCTAATTTTCCTTCATTAAAGTTAGATATCAAGTTTGAATTTCTAATGTATACTGGAGAACTAAATGTAGAGAAGTTAGATAACAGGATCAAGCAGATAGAGGTATATTTTAGGGTTCAGAAAATTGTGGATGATGAAGAAATTATTGATTTGGCAACTCTTTGGATGGGTGGTACAACACTCATTTTTTAGGAGAGTAAGCTTCAAGAAGTAGAGGAAACTAGAGGTAATGAAATCACTTCTTGGTTGGATTTTTTTTCAAATCTTAGAAAACAATTTTATCCTCTTGGTTATAAGAAAAAAGATATGATGGATTGGAAAACATTAAGAAAAATCAAGGGTTAAAGTTTTCAAGACTACACACAAGAATTTAGGAAAAGAGATCTAATTCTTGGAATTTCCCTAAACACACAAGAAACACTATTTAAATATATTGGTGGATTGCATAGTAACCTAAGGCCTATGATTCTTGTTTTAGGTGCCACTAATCTTGATATAGTGTGTGTTCAAGAAACCCATTTGGAAGCACAAGGTAAAATGAATAAGGATTCCTCTTCCTCTTCTTTTAAACAAAATAACAAGCAATCCAAAGAACAAGCAAACGGTTCGAAAGAACAAGGAAAAGGAAAGGGCAATCAAAATAAAACTCTCTTGTTAAGAAGGAAGATGAAAAACACTTTTTCAATCATTGTAAAAAGAACCATGATGAGTCTAAGTGTTGGAAATTACATCTTGAAACAAAGGCTAAATGGATGGTTAAGAAAGGAAAAGAAAAGAAAAGAAACACTGCAATTCATGATCTTGGGTTTGATTCAGGTGATGAAACCAAGATCATGGCTATGATTTTTCAAGGTATACCAACTCTTTCAATTTTCAACAATAGTAATACAAATGTTGCATATTCTTCTAGTAAAAAAACTATACGTAATGACAAGAAAAGGAATGAGGTTTGCCACATTAGAGTAATTTCAAAACATACGAAAAATTGATACTCTTTTTGATAGTGGATCTCAAGCTAATCTAATTTCTAAGGAGGTTGTTAAGAAATTAGGACTCAAAACTAAACCACATCCTAAGCCTTATCCTTTAGGCTGCATTTATGTTGATGCGAAACTACAGGTAACTAAAACTTGTACTTTCAGATTTGCCATTACAGACAAGTTTATAGATGAGGTTGAATTGGATGTAGTTCCTTTATATATTTGTGGGGTATTTTTGGGAAGTCCTTACTTATATAATCATAAAGAAATATTTTATAGGGAAGAAAATAAATATTTACTTGTAAAGGATGGAATTGAGTTTATTGTTAGAGCTCACTATGAAATGAGAAATATATCCTTGGTTACTGCAGGTCAAATGAAAAGTCTTGTAAACTCAAGAAAAAATTTTATACTCATGGTGGTCAAAGACAAAGAGAAAGAACATGAGATGTTTTTTTAAGATTGAGATCTGAAACATAAGAATGAATTGGTAATTTTTTTTTCTAATTTTGATGATGTTTTTCCAGGATCCATGAGGTCTACCTCCCAAAATAGGGGTTCAACATGCCCCTCTTACCAATATCGGAATGTATAGATTTTCAGTACTAGATAATAAGGAAATCAAGAGACAGGTAATGGAACTTTTTGCTCAAGGTATAATTCTTCCAAGTACATCCCCATGTGGTTCACCAATTATATTGGTTCCTAAGAAGGATGGAACTTGGAAAATGTGTGTTGATTTTTGTGCTTTAAAAAAGATTACGGTAATGAATCGTTACCCTCTTCCTAGAATAGATGATTTATTGGATCAATTAAAGAATGCAATTTATTTCACTACATTAGATTTAAGAAGTAGTTATCACCAAGTAAGAAATATAGAAGGTGATGTTTGGAAAATTGCTTTTAAAATGAAACAAGGATTGTTTGAATGGTTAGTGTCAGTGATGCCTTTTGGTTTGTGCAATGCACTAACAACATTCATGAGAGTTATGAATGATATCTTTAGACCATTCATTGATGATTTTTTATTTTCTACTTAGATGATATTCTTTTTTTAGTAAGTCATGGGATGAACATGTTAAACACATATAAAAAGTCGTAAAGGAGAGATAAATTGTATTTGAAGATGTCAAAATGTGAATTTGGAAAAACATCTTTAATTTACTTGGGTTATGTTGTAGGAAATGGATAATTGAGAATTGATCCTACAAAAATGGAGGTTATTGTAAAATGGCCTAGACCCACTAATGTGACGTAATTTATGAGTTTTCTAGGTGTAGTTCAATACTGGAGGAAATTCATTTCTAACTCCTCATATATTGCATCTCCTTTGCATGCTTTGAAAATTATTAAATAGGTCTTTCTATGGGGAGGAAAACAATAGAAATCCTTTGATACACTAAAAGAGAAAATAAGTACCTATCTGATCTTGACACTTCCAGATTTGCAGTATGTTACCATTCATAAATATTTACAAGTGCGGTAAGAAACTATTAAACTTATGATAAAGAGTTGTATGCTTTGGTTCAAAGTGTTAAAAAGTGGAAGCATTATTTAATGGGAAAAGAAACAATTACACATACTGACCATCATCTGCTTTAGTACTTACAAACAAAAACCAAGTTACAACAGTCTAGACATTTCAGGTGGATGGGATTTTTGCAGAAATTTCATCTTGTAATAAGGTATAAAAAAGGTATTCAAAACAAGGTTGCAAACATGTTATCTAGATGACCAGTTGTAGTAGCATATATTCTTTTACAATATAGTTCATTGGATCATGTTAGTTATAAGGAACAATATGTTGATGATGTATAATTTAAAGAAGTGTATGAGGATCTAATAAGTGGGAAACAAGTAGGGGAAAAATATTATCATTTGCATGATGGATTGTTGCATCATTCTGGTAGACTTTG
The DNA here is from genome assembly GCA_019776745.2 of Taxus chinensis. NCBI lineage: Eukaryota > Viridiplantae > Streptophyta > Pinopsida > Cupressales > Taxaceae > Taxus > Taxus chinensis. The sequence goes on from CM034149.1 coordinate 647,294,039, forward strand.
CATTCCATAAAATGAACGTGTGCATATGATTAGGGAAGCACATACTTATGTTATTTCTGGGAATTTTTGTGTTAGTAAAACAGTTGCACATTTACAAAAATATTGTTATTGGCCTAGAATGCATGAGCATGTAACCATGTATATTAAAGGATGTGTTATTTGTGCCACGAGAAATCAAAGCAACATGAAATTAGGAATTTACACTCCTCTTCATGTCCCGACAAGACCTTGAGAAATTATTTCCATGGCATGAAAGAAACATGACTACTTATATGTCGTAGTGGACATATTTAACAATATGTGTGTGTTGATTCCATGTACTAAACAGATAACTGGTGAAGAAACTACACTTTTTTTTTTTAGTTTGTTTGGGTTCACTTTGGTTTTCCTACTTCATTTATATCTGGTTGGGATTCAATATTTCTTGAGGAGTTTCGGTCAACATTGTGGGGGTTAATTGAAACAAAATTGAAAATGAGAACTTATTTTCATCCACATACCAATGGTCAAACAAAGGTTGTAAACCACACCGTGGTACATTCTCTTAGGGGCTATTGTGGTAAACATCCTAAATTATGGGATGAACATATTTATTATGTGAAACATGCATATAACTGTGCCTTACATTCTTCTACTTTGAAGTCTCCATTTGATACCTTTTATGGATATCTTCCTAATTCTCCTTTAGATGTATATTATGGACATGAAACTATTGTTAATGGTTTAAGTGATTCTAACAAGGATAAAAGATTTGTTCAGAGGATACAACAGGTTCATCAATATGTCTGTGAACAATTAGAGAAAAATTATGATAAGTACAAAGTCAGACATGATAAACATAAAACTGATCACAAGTTCAAAGTTGGTGATTCAGTTTGGCTTCACATCAGCAAAGAAAGGTTGACAGGTGAAGGTAAAAAATTGAAACCTATATGGCATGGTCCATTCCAAATATTAGAAAAAATTTGTAACAAAACTTTCTAGTTAGATTTACCTCCATATATGCAAATCTACTCAGTTGTAAATGTTGAGAATTTAAGATTGTATGAACCATCTATGATTGTTTATCATGATGATGCTAACATAATGCCTTAAATTGATGATTTTTCTCCTAAGTATCTTGATGAGTTACAGGAAGAAATCATTTTAGACAAGAAAGTAAGAACTTTATGAAGGGGTGACATTTTGTATCTTTGTGTTGGGTTCAAAGGCATGTATCTAAACAAGGAAAAATGAATGGAAACTAGAAAGGTGAGGGAAAACTACCCTCACCTATTCACTAATTAAGTTGACTTTTGGGGTCCAAAATTTTCTCAGTGGGGAGAAATGATCTAGAGGATCCTCACCAAGAAACACTTATCTAAGATCTTCTCAGAATTATTTTCATTCAGTTCCATGGCATGGAGAAAAATTAGATGATTATGGAGATATCTTGTTTACACGAAATGAAGTTCGTATGCAAAAGTTAAGGCCCACTAAAGTTTTTGGGAAACTAGAAAATTTTGACGTTGTACTCAGGATGGATGTGTGCATGCTCACCAAGTTAAAAAATGGAAATATGACATGTGGACAATGTGGGTGATAGAGTAAAATTTAGGTTTTGAATGTCATTCTTGGACAATCTTACACAAACAGGTGGGCACCACTATTTACTGGCAGGGGGCCCTTAGCCAGGTTCAACACACTCAATTATGGAGGGGTGTCTTGGCCTCCTTTACTTCACATTATGTTAGCAAAACCATTATATTTATTTACATTGTATGTACACCGTATGATGCATGTGGGACTAATTTGTTAGGGAAATTAAAAAAAGCCTTATATTCCAAGTGTCACACATTATAACCTATCTGCCAAAGTCAACGCATATGCTCCAACTATATATTAAATGCCATGAATTATAAGTTATCTTATCTCCACATTTTAAACCAAACGTATCCCTCCCACATTCCAAATATGCCAAAGTTCCAAAATATGCACTATAACCAAGGGAAGACAAATCAAATGGTTCTCATGGCCAACCAAAGGTGCCTAAAATTCACTTTTTAAAATGCCTACTCAACTAATATGCAAGATATGTGGGATAAAACCCATGGGAGGAAAAATAGAGAGTGGGGATAGGGGATTTAAACCTCTATCCTCTTTGGTAAAAGATAAAGCCTTGACCGCCTCACCACTACTCATGAAACACTATAAATTGGACAATGTGGTTTATGTATGGGGGAAGCTAAGTGACTGTAATATTTAAATGCTCATAACTTGAGCTAGGAATGGAATTGGGAGATGAAGTAAAAGGTGATTATTGCTAGTTTTGGCAGAGGAACATGATGAGAATATCATAATTATTTTATAATTCTTTTTACAATTTATTTTAAATATTTTAATAGATTTTTCCCATTCAATTAGACCCAGAGACATAGGCCTCAAGCGCTAAACTCTGTTATCAATTCCTGTGTCAATTTGTTGGTGAAATCATCTTTGTATTTTCTTATTTTACACAGTACTTTTTGTTTTATTTCCTTTATTAAAAATACAAAAGGTTATAATAGTCAATTTTTATATCAAAAATCAATACAAAGAAAAGTTAATTGTGTTCACATTTACTAGTTAAATTTGATTTACAAATCATGTTGCGAAGATAGCTTCTAGACAGTTGAACGGTGCATTGAAGACTGCACAGAGCTCTAGGTCGTGAAGGAGTTCATATTGCTCCCAAAAAAGTGGATGTTGAAAAACATGTAATGAATAAACAATGGGGAATTTATTACCATCTATTGTCATCTAAAATTACCATACTAGACAAAGAGTTAGCAAACAACAGGAAATAACAAGCAAGATTAGGTAGATTTCTAAAAATTAAAATATTGCACAGGAATAACGATGATTGGGTGAATCACTGGAGATTGCAGTAAATTTTTATAGTCAAGAAAATCACAGATAAATTTTATTAGATTAAGATCTAAATAAGGATTTTAGAGTGTATATGACACAATAAATAAGATTTGAGTAATATTACCTTATATCAAAGATAAACAATAATAGTTACCATGCGTAATTGATGGAATAAAGATCAAATAGATGGAGGATGATTTGATGAAAAAAAATGAACAGTATGATAATATATTCGATGATTCTAGAGTGACGTGAGGTTGGTGAAATATGATGAAGGATGTATGGGTCTTTGATGCTTTAGAAATGAGGAAAAATGTACCTGCAAAAATGTGAGAATCCTTGTCCAAAGGAGGTCCGAATGCACATATTTATAGATTGTTGGCGATCAGGAAAATCACCTGCGATTTCGGAAAATCTTAACTAAGTTGGTTAGATGGGTGATTTTATTCCTTTTTTAACTAGATATGATGGATTTTGAATTAGTTAGGATGAGGAGTGGGTAAAAAAGCACCCAAAAAAATTGGTTTAGATGAAGGGAGTTAGCTTTTTTTCTTAGAAGTTTTAGTTAGTTGGTGATATTTAGAAGGTAGGTAGTTAGTGATTTTTAGAAGGTTAGTTAGTGAGTAATTTTTAGAAGGTAGTTTTAGAGAAGGTTAGGTAGTTATCAAGGTGTCATAGTGAGGTGTGAGGGTGATAACTAAATTAATTAATTAATTAATTAATCTATACCTTAGGGATATGTAAGGGGTGTGTGAAATAAATTAATTAAAAGACGATTGAAATGGTGAAGTGTCACAAATGTGTCTCTCATTTTCGTGAATGTGTCTGAGTCAAGGGATGAAACCTTTTGGTGTTTACACAATTTTCCCACAATCATGGTTTTGTATGTGAGTGTGCCTTCCTTTTTCTCAAGGTTCCTTTCTACATACGAGTCCTAGTTGCTACATGTCAGTTGCTGCAGATGAGTCCCTTTGCATTGTGACAAATTTTCTTAAGCTACAAGTTAGTGGAAACATATAACAACTTCTTGTAAACAAGTATGACATTCAGGAAAATAACTAATAGTAATTCATTGTATCAAAGAGATTAACATACACATTCAAAATCCATAAAACAAGAGTAACTTAATAATAGTTATACTAATTAATATATAAGTGTCATAAGTTTAAGTTCAAGTGGATGTTTGACAAGACAACCAAGATAAAAAAAAGTACCAGGGTATACAAAATACAAAATAGATGAGACAATTAAAATTATAATTAAATGGTCTCATCACACCCCCGGACTTAGATTCTTGAATGACCTTATTAAAGCTTGGATTGTTTATCCTTCTCTTTCTTAGCGTCTGCCTAGATAATGCTGCACAATTTCTTGATGTCAGTTAGTATGGATCTTCACTTTGGTTTATTAAAGAAATAGTGTGCATTCCTCTATTACGGTTCCATTTTCCTTTCTTTCAATTCCTCATTTAATTATTTATCCCCAGACCACTGAGGTATTGGATAGTTTAAAATAGCTAGATAATATCCAATAGGGAACCAAGTAATTCCACATCCCTTTGTTATCTCAATATATGGATTGATTCTCTGGAGAGTTGGGATAATTTTTGGATATGAATGCATTTATTTTCACTTCAGCTCTGACAATATTTCTTCCCATCTCCTTCTACATACATATATTATTTCTACACCATTGAACCTAATGTGATCATTGACCTCATCATGGACTTCTTCTCTTATCATATATACCCTATGTTTGTTTTTCTCTTCCTTCATAAATTTACCAAACTCCTCTATCATTACCTTGGTATTGTCCTGCCTCTGATTTGATCATCAGTGGTTGTTATTTGCATAATTGTTTGTATTCGACCATCTATTTTTCCCTATATAGGTCATTTTTGAAATAAGAACACAGTTCTTAAACTTGTACATCCCGAATGTGGATAATAGGGATCCAGTCTTTGTCATATTTTAAAGCATAATTGAACATATACAGTTCACAAAGAAGTAACTATATTTCATGGGGCATTTTTTAGATATATTCTAAAGAATGGCATGGCTCCACTTATATCAAATGGTATGTCATTTTTGATACAACTATATTTTAATTGTAACATTTATTCCTTTAAGAAGACAAAATAAATATTTGATAGTGGTATACACTTGAAAAATTCATTTGTTACCTATATTGTATCTTCTTGTTTCTTTTTAGGCCTTACAATCTAATTTTCATTTACACTTAGCTACCTATCATTTTTGTCTAAATCCTGTTGGTGTTGGAAGATTAACTATTCCTTTCTCTCATTCCCACATTCTTTGCAACTTGTTATAATAATTCTCAAACTTCTACACCTAATATTCTGAATTGGTTTGTGTTTCCATATTTCTACAGACTAGCCTAGTAAGCTCTTTAAAAACTTTTTGTATGACAACCTATGGCTGCAGGTTGGGTGGTTGAGACACATGTTTTGGGGTTACATGAGCAATTGGGGGGCTATCTATCTTAATTGGCTCAAGGTTCTGGACAATGTTTTCAATTGTGTCTTCTCTATCAATTAGAAAACTTTCTTCAGTATCCATGGAACATTCTATGACACTTCCTCAAGCCTCTCTTCATCATCTATAGCCACAATTATTACTTACTCAAATTCTTTTTTACTATATCTTCTTCGTACTTTGCTATGAACAGTCTTTTTTCCCTCAGGGCTTCTATGAACATTGGTTAAAACTTCAATTTATTCAATTAACACATCTTCTTCATCTTGCATATAGGTTTCCCCATCATGAATGACCTTTTTTTGAACCTCAATTGATTCAGTAGGGAACTCATCATCAAGTTTTTCACCTAATTCTTCCTCCTTTCTCTTTTTTACTTCATTGGTTTTTTCCTCTATGGCTATGTCAACATCTGTAACTATAGGAACTTCCTACTCAACTTCTATTGGAATGGATTCCTCATTCTTCTCTTTCCCCTCCTCATTGTTCTCTAGGGAGATATGAATATTTTGTTTAGACATTGAAAATTTTGGATTTTTAGTTTTGAGTCTATGGGATCTCCTCGGTAGATCAAAGGTTCTATTGGAAGACTTCCTATTTCCTTTGGAGGAAGAAGACTCTAGGGTTGATATATTTATCACTTCTTCAGCAACCAGAATTTTGTTAGGAGATATGGGCCTAGGGCCTTGCTATTAAAATGGAGATTCTTTATGTATAGGTGTTTCGGAAGGTATGGAAGCTTTTGAAGGAATGGGATTTTCTGAAGGAGTATGGTTTTCTAAAACTAAGGGTTCATGTGGAGACATAGGATAACTAGATGAGATTATTCTCTTCTTCTTACGCTTCCCCAATAGATCACTAATATGTTTTTCTCTTGCAAAGTCCCCCCAATTCAATGTAGGATGCTCAGTTTCTAATGCATACTTTACAACTAAAGTGACAAGACAATGGTGAGACAAGGCATATTTTCCCCTTTATGACTCCCTACCCATATTATTTAATATCTCATGCAAGAAACTTGGTACATTCACATGTTTTTCATTCTTTAAATGATTTAGCAGTTTAAAATTGACAGTATTCAACTGTGAATATTGACCCTCATAGGTAAAATATTTTATAATATAATTTGAAACATCTTCCCATAAAGGTTTTAAATAATTTTTTAGAGTACCTTGTTTATTTGCTACAAATTTTTCATCCTTGTATGTAAATTCTTCTCAAGATTCCTCTTGATTGGCTTTCACATGATACATCTCACCTTCTGCTGGTAGACCAGTGACTGCAGCCAATATTTCATCATTACACTTAACTTGAAAACTCTTTACTATTGCATGGCCATCTTTGAAGGTGGTGGCAAACTCTGTGACCATAGCCTCATTCAAACCTTGGAAATTTTTGATGTAATCTATCCAACCATTATCGTGAAATTATTGTAGAATTTTTGGTTGATTCCATAACTGTGAATAGTCTATTGGTTCATTTATTATCAAGTCTTCACCCATTGTTAGGTTCTATAAATTTTACAAATTATACAAAGCAAGAAGTCCTTTGATTGGAATTTATAATATAAAATTCAAATTAATAGAAGAACGAAGTGTTCTACATTTTTGAAATTTGTGACCAAGTTTGCATGCAGCTTGAAAAGGTAGCATTAATTTGAATTGAAGGATATCCCCATGTGAATTGATGGCATGAAATGACATGGGAGACATGTCATGTAGTAAAAAGGAAGTGAAACATTATGGGTAATAAATTTTATTTGAAAAATTGGCACACATTAATTAAATATAATTATTATAGCACTACTCTATTAAAGGAAATCAAGTACACTTAACTTGAGATGTACGCCAAGAGATTGTGACATGTGCCTTATTGGAGTTCACACCCTTTGATGCATGCATGAGGCTGTATGTTGAGGTACTACTATGTGGCTGCAAGTAGTGTTACTACAGGCCCAATTGTTGCATGATGTTGTATAGAATAGGCTCCATAATGAACTCAATTAATTCCCGGAGAGGGAAGATTAAATTTTTTTAGTGCTAACTATCTTCATCTTGTTGTGCTCATTTAGCTAGGATCTTGATTCTTCATACAATCAGGTTCTATACAAAAAGGAAAGCAAAATATGGCTTTGGCTACATGCTGCTGCAAGTGGACATTCTAGTATTTGCATCATCTCTTTTCATCAAATATTATGCACACCTTTCTGAAAATACTCCAAATCCTACAAAATATAAATGCTAATAAAATAAAACATGTCATTGAGTGGTGTTGATCACCATGAAGGCTGATCACATCACTCCTATTCTTACCTTGGTTTTCAAGCAAGTTGAATAACCCAAGGCCACTGAAGATATCATTCCTTAAAAGTTTATGAAGATGAACCAATAGGTTCAACTTATGTTCTCTATCCTGGTGTTCTCATTTCCATCCTTCTTTGGCCTCCTTTGAACTGTTGGATGAAGATGTTCTTATCACCTGGTTTCTTGTATAGCCTCAATCTATAACCATTTATCTGTAATTTGATTCTCACAAGGTCAACGGTGGTGAGTTTCACAACTCCATTGGGAAAGATTTTCTCAATCTCATATGAATCAAGCCACCTTGTTCTAAGTTTTCCCATGTGGTTTTGTATTTAGAGTCAAAGAGAAGTTCCCAAAAACCTTCTTGAAATTGAATTATTTTAATGAACTTGTCATGCCACTTGATCCTTGTTTTTGTACCATCTTTGTATTATGAACAACCAACCTTCTCATTTCATCTAACTCATTGAGTTGAATAATCCTTTGCCTTTGAGCTTCAGATAAATCTATGCCTAATTCTAATGTAGTTCTTAATGTCTTGTTCTCAAACTCAATAGGGAGAACAACACTCTTACCGTACATTAGCTCAAAATATGTGAATCCAGTTGTTGTTTTTTAATGTGGTATTGAATTCCCAAACTACCTCTAGAATTATATCTGACCAATCCCTTCTATGGAATGCAATAGTATTTATCAAGATGTCTTCAATTTCTCTGTTTGTTACTTCATCTTGGCCATTAGATTGTGGATGATAAGGTGTGGACTTCTTATGTCCAATTTCACATTTTTTTAGCTAAATCAACAATAACTTTAGTACTGAAGTGGGGTACTTTAATCTGTGACAATTTCTCTTAGCACCCCATACCTTGTAAAGATATGGTCATATAGGAATTTTTCAACTTTTTCACTCTTGTGATTTGGTAATTCTTTCACGTCTGTCCATTTGGTGAGGTAATATGTTCACACCATAATGTACTCTTTTTTTTTTAGACTTAGGATCAATGGGACCAATAAAGTCCAATCCTCATTTCTCAAATGGTTACAAAAACTAGCTAAGGCTGCAATGAAATTTCATCTGATTTGGTAGGTGTTCCCATTCTTTGGCATTTATCACATATTGTTGCATACAGGGTATGCAATGCACAACCAAAAGGAAAGAATAGGGTATGCAAAATTTCCCCATGGGTATGTGAATTGTGGTCTTTTCCTGATCCTTTGGTGCAATCTAAATTTAGTTGTAGCCACTGGTAACTATCCATAAAATAGAAATACTTCTTTCTAGCAAGAGTGTCAAGTACCTGATCAATGAAAGGAAATGGGAAATGATCCATTTTTATTGTTGCATCCAATTCCCTATAGTCTACATAGATTCTCCATTTTCCATTCTTTTTTAGGTATAATAATAAGTGGTGACACCCATCGACTATCTGAAATTGGATATATGAAACCATCATCCAATAATTTCTTTAGTTTTTCCTTCACTATATCCCTCACTATTGGGTTCATTCTCTTTTCTAGTTGTCTTATTGTATTGTAGTTTTCCTTGATGTAAATCTTATAAGTACAAATTTTTAGGATGGATTCCATTCATATCTCCATAATCCCATGCAAATGTTGTCATGTGCTTTTTGAGAAGTGAAATTAAACAGTTGCTCTTGTTGCATGCTTAATGTTTTGTTCACATTGAGTGGATTTGTAGGTGTAATATCCACTTTCTTAGAAATAAAATTCATGAAGTATATGCTACTACTTACAGAATTCATGATACTTTCACGTGGAAAGAAAATGGTGTAAGATGCAATTCTTACCTGGAATGTTCTTAGTACTCTTCTATGGCGAGATTTTATTTTCAGGAAAACTTATGCATTACAATTTTTCCATATTCTTCTTCATTCTTACCATGATTATTCTTTAGAGACATTTGAAAGAAAAATATCATCCTCTTATCCTTCTATTATGCATGACTTCTCAAGTATCATGAGCAGCTAAGCTGGGCTCTGATCTTCATATAGTTATTCTCACCCAAATGGTTTGATCTTCATCATTTAATGGTTGTGCAGGGGGTTAGATCATAATATTTTTTGGTGCCACTTCTATTGGAGATGATCATATTGCCATATTTTCATCCAATGAATGCATTAGGGTACTCCCCTAAGCTCACTTTTGGTCGGAGAAAAATGAAGTCAGAAGGGTACTCCTAGGAGTCTACCACTACTACCACATCCTCAAAAACTCCTTCAAGCTTTACTGTGGATCTGTTTGCAAGCTGCAAGTTTGTGGTTTTTTGTTTTAATCCTTCCAATTTAGAATCATCCATGATTTATTTTTTCATTACATTTATTGTTACCCCCAAGTCAACCAGTGTGTTTTTATCACTGTATCATTATTGTGACATTTACTAAAGGGCTTCCTAGATCAATATACTTGGGTAGAAATGAGTTCACAAGCATAATATCAACTAATTTCCCAATGACCTATACAATAGATGGGTCTTTCCTCTTCCTACCTAGCTTCTTAATCATAGGTCCTTAACTATTTTATTGTAGATGGGCACATATTTAATAACTTATATCAATTATATTTTAACACAGATGTATTTAAGTTGATTAAAAAATTCAGAATCAGATTCTTATCTGAGGTCATTATTCTTTTCTTGCAACCTTTCAAGAAATTGTGGCTCATCATCTTGTGTTTTATAATTGCTATAGTTTTGCGCAGGTTGCTATGGATCAGCCTACAACCTCTTATGTCCTTGTTGCAGGTCATCATGTAGAATTTTTGGTTCTTCTACAATTTCAGTAATGGTAGGTCCACCTAGTGAAGGAATTGCTATTCTTGAGTGAAGATGGATATTGTTTATATCAATAGAATAGGTAGGTTATTGAGATGGTTTAGTGTAATAGGTTGGTTGAGAAGCTTTATTGTTAGGATTAGGTGTTGGTTGAGAAGGTAGTTGTGTAGCTTTTGGTTGGGAGAATTATTAGGGATTAGGCATCATAGCTTACTACAACTATTGATAAGGAGGTTGTTGATAATCTTGATGGTAATTAAGAGGTGGGTTATTCCATAGTTTTCCCCTCCAAGGATGTTGCCATAATTAGGAAGGTTATTTCCATTTTTTTTTGGTTGGAATTGCTATGGAGGTTTCTATTTTTGTTGGTATTGGTTAGGATATGGGGCCCATCCTTGAGGGTTAGCCCAAGGTGGGGGCTGTATAGATGAATTATTAGACCAATTTTGAAATGAATCCATAGGGTCTTATGTCATACCTCCTTTCCTTGGTGGCCATGGTTTCCTTTGAGAAACATATAAAAATTCCCCTTCTTCTATCTCCAACATTTTGAAATCGGGTGAAGCCTCTCTGTCTTGAGCAATACTGGCCAATTATCTGCATCTACATTTTTAATTATTTCTTTTGCATGCATGGAAGTACTCTGTGAGTGTTTCTTATGCATATTCTTTCTTCTTTTTGGCATGTAGATCATCTAATTTATTATCCATGTCATTAAAAATATCTTGCTTCATGTTTTTGAACATGCTAACAATCTCATACTTAGATATGTCCCCCATTTTTTTAGTAGATAATCCACCTCTTGATCTTACATTCCTTACTCTCTTCATAGTATCTCTTGAATATTTTTTACAGGCATCACATATTTTTTCAAAACTATCCTTTGAAATATCTCTTTCTCCTTTCAAATCCAGAGAATCCATGTCTTCATGAATGAGTACCTTCAAAAAGAGTAATTTGAGGGATTCAGGTGGTATGTCTGTGGTATGTTTTGACTTCTAAATGTAGAACATGAACCATTCCAAATAATTCTCTAATGGTTCATCCTCTTTTTGTTACATTTTATAGATTTATCATCTCCTCTGTTTCTTGGTTTGTAGTAGTCTTGGTACTTATTGAGGAACTTCTCCTTCATTTGTTCCTGTGTAGTAACAACTTTTCTTCCCAATCCCTTGAACCACCTTAAAGTTGCATATTTGAGTGTTGCAAGAAACAATTTGAATTTATGTGCATCAGTGATGTAATCATACCTTCTACACAAAACATCAAACTCAAAGAGAAAGGTGTCTAGATCTTTTGACATAGCTCTATGGAAATTTGGAAAGGATGATGGAGAGATATTATTCATTTTAGTAGATGAATTTTTGTCAGTGATGGGGAATTCAAAGGTGGTTTCCCCATTTTGATCATTTTGATCTACCTATTCTTCCATCCCTAGCTGCTTAAGAGCAGCTACAGAACTGCCACTTGGAGGATTATTTTGAAAAATAAAACCCAGTACAGAAGTTTCTTCTTCATAATCTTCAGAGGTAAATGAAGATATTTGTGTTACTTGTGGATTAGGTAAAAATCTACCATGGGCATCCCTTGGACTGTGCATGCATCAACTACTCAACTCATTCAACGATAATTAGTTGGGGGGTTTAATTTGAGGTAAATTCCTAAAACCTAGACTACTTCTAAGGAATGACAAAAACCCTCATAAAATAACATAAGAACTTAGCAATTTCCCTGGCAACAACAAAAAAATGGTGGCACAAATCACTTAGCAACAATTATTATGTTGTTCACTAATCCACATTCATTTATTCATCATACCTAGGGATGTAAAATTTCAACTCTTCCAGTGTTGTATACATAGTTATAAGTGCTTACAAGGTATAAAATAAAATATTTATGTCACAAAAATTAGAATTATAATGATAAAAAGATAAAATACGTTGCAGATGAAAGGAAACTCTACAACTAGGTAATAAGCAAATAAAATCATAACATAAGTGAAGGAATGAATTGCTGCAATTGTAATCTATGCATGCAAGGAACTAAAACAACAAATAGAAAGAAAAGTGGTTTAGCAACCACAAGTGGGTTTTGCCTTGGGTGTTAACCCTTCCTAAGGCTTGTGTCTATAGAAAAATGATAGAACTCAGATTTTATTCATCAACATAAAGATTCAAAATTAAACTTATAGCAATTCCTTGATTATTGATATCTAATGCAATCTCTCCATTCTATTTATATTCAGCAGAGACGTAAAGAAAAAATCCTCTAACTAATAGTTTCATTTTGATTAAGTACCAGATCACTACCAAGGAATCCTTATATTCTTATGCATACAATCAGAAATGAGGAAAGGTATTATAATACAATAACATAACTAATAGTTTATTCAACAACTAGTTATCAAGTTAAATCAAGTAGTTCCATAGTTGTAGTTGTAGAGCATAAGTAGAAATTGGCTTGATATACACTCTTGTTTTTTAAAATTGATTCTTTACTGACATGTACAGACTCAGGTGAAGCATTCTTGTTGATTAAGTTTTCCAAAATCACGGTTTTGTATGTGAGTGTGTCTTCCTTTGGCTATAGGTGCCTTGTTGTATCCGAGTCCCAGTTGTTGCATGCCAGTTTCTACAGACGAGCCCCTTTTCATTGTGATAGAGTTTATTTGGTTGCATGTTAGTGGAAACATATAAAAACTTCTTGCAAACAAGTATGACATTCAATAAAAGCACTAATAATCATTCATTGTATCAAAGAGATTAACATGCACATTCAAAATCTATGAAAATAGAGTAACTTAATAATAGTTATACAAATTAATATATAATTTTCATAATTTTAAGTTCAAGTGGATGTTTGAAAGGAAAAATAGGATAAATATGTACAAGGGTGTACAAAATACACAATAGATGAGATAATTAAAATAATAATTAAAGTTTCATATCATTTATCATGAAAAATTCAAACTTTTGTCAAGATAACATAGCCCACATCTAAAAATGCCTTTGTCGGTCAATGTAAACATGTCCTCCGGCCAAATTAGTTACTATGTTATCCTAATAATGAATAGGAGGAATATGTTAATATTGTTTTTAATTGTGTTTCATGTGCAAGGGATTTTGTTCATTCTGATTCATGAATATATCTAGATCTAGGAGAAGGTAAATGCTTCCAGAGGCTCTAGAAGTTTTATTTAGGCCTTTTTTCACCTGGTGAACACCCTTCAGGAATGTACATGGAAAATTTAAATCACCCAAGAAGTGTTTGGAAGAGACATGCAATAATTTGAGGAATTTTAGAAAAAAATATGACTAAGAACAAATTATGTAATATCGAGCTATTTGTAGCATGGTATAAGGAAATGAAAGTGGTGGAAAAGATACTTGGATTATTCTAGATATATCAGGATCCTAGGGAGGAATTAGAAAGAAATCAAATAATCATTTGGAATATAAGGATGTATATTTCATTTTGTAAAAGGTTTTAAGGGATTCTGAGGAGCATATTTTCATATATTGGCTCGGTAGTGCAGTTAAAACCTTCGATCCTAATGAAGATTTGAATAAATAATTTGGGAGTTCTAAGGAGATTTTGAATATGATTAAATTTATACATCTAATCAAATGGGACCCTCTGCATGTCCTATAATTTTAGTTATACAAAAATGTAGACTTGTCTTCGTTGAAAGTTTGAGATTTCATGAACCACCCGTGACCAAAATTGAAAAAGGATTAAATTTCAAAGATGAAGAATAATAAAATAATTACAATAGTGTAATTTTATTCCTTTGGTGTTTTCCACTCAAAATGATATAATTTTAACCTAGGAAACACCAAGGGAATCTCTCAGGGAAATAAGGTACTCTGAGTTGCTATTTTTAGTAGTGTAATGGTGACACCCAGCTTCCAAAAGTGGAAAATGCACACTTGGAGTCCCATGATGTAAATTTTTACATTTTACCAAAGTCAAAAAGGACATGGGGGACACATATGTGTGCCACCAAGGATGGAGATTCATAATTTGAAGTTGTGTCACTTAAGGTGTTAGAATGTGTCTTTAACTCACTAACAAGACTTGGCCCATTTCTCAACTTCAGATGACCATATATCCACTTATGAGAGGGTGATATAAATTTTTCCATTTTCTAAGGGGACATGGGGGACACAATAATGTTCCACCACATGGACAAGAAGATTTATGTCAATTATGTAACAACTTGGGTGGTTAGGGTATTATTTTTAACTCATAATAAGTTTTGGCCCCTTCATCATGAAGTATTGACCCTGTGCAAACTTGGAAGGAACTATTGTCCATTTTTTCCTTTTCTAAATATACATTGAGGCAAAAAATTTGGCCACCACATGAATATCTCATCCTCTGTCACTTAAAACTTTTGACTTGTGCATTAGGTAGGTGTTTTCAACCTCACAATTCAAATCCACATGCCCCCTTCTCATGATAAGATGATGTTATGCAAATTTTTCTACACCTTATGTATATTTTTCCCTTATCAAATGTGGTAATGGACATGATAGTTTCTGAGACCCATTTAGCAATTTTTAACCCTTCCTTGAAGTTTCATTCAACCTGGGTTAAGCAAGGTGAGTCAAAATTGGGTTAAGTAGCTTTGTGAAAGGTGATGAGTATAATACTCATAATTAGTCAAATTTTAAACTAAATTTTATGTTTTAACTTCCCCCATTACTTCTAGTATGTTGTTATGCTTCCCAATTTTTTTAAAACCCTCCATTGATGAAAATACCTTTTTGCTCATAACTCTCAAATCCTATCTCTATTTACCATGAAAACTTTCCTGAAGCTTCCTTTCCACAATGCATTGGAGAAGAAAACAACCTTGTTCTCATTGATTCTATGCATTTTTTTACCGAATTCACATGAATATTCAAGAAAAAAAATGTTTCCTTTTCATATCCATGGAGTTCTTGCTATAAAAAACACTCAAAATTTGGAACATGAAATCACAATAAAAACCTAATCTAATAAAATTGATTTTGGATCGTTCTAAAACTTAGAAGGAAAACTTTTATTTTTAGTAAGTTGGAACTTGATCCATTCTAAAAATATTAAGTTTTAAAAACCAAAAAACAATAATTATGAAACCTCTACGTAATTCCTCAAGTCAAGAACTCAGAAAATTGGAAATTTTTGAAAATTACAGAAATATTCCAGAAATAGAATCTGAGGGTGGGGTGTGACTTACAAAAATAGTAAGTATCCAGATCAAGTTCAAATTTGACACACACCTCCATTACCCCATCCCCTCATCATTCTCTAACCATCATGAAAATTAAGTACATCATATTCGAGCCAATATCCATTCTGGAAACTAAGTACCTGCATGTAGGAGATAGTAATGTGGCACATCTCGACCTGAAGGATTTGAACACAAGGATACTAAAGGAACAAAAAGGCCCAATTGAGGATAATTTATTAATGATATGAATCTTCAAAAAATTAGGACATTCACTCTTTATACAAAGCACTGAGATAGTTATAGCTTATGCGAGGCATTATGATCTTGCCACGAGAACCATCAATGCTGAAGACAATTCTTTACTTACAGTTCTCACACCAAAGGAATATCAAAATGCGTATAAATTCCCACCCAGATTCACGTGGTCATCATCATATGATATTTTTCATCTCAAGATTTTTCTAGGATTTATTACTATCTTCGAGGAATTGTAATTGGTTCATGACTCAAACAGGGGAGAAAACCTTCTCGAATTCCCAAGACATTATTACGGAGTGAATTCCACAAGGCTGTTTGGATGTAATTGTACTTATGAGTAGAGTCATGGGTGAAGATCATATAATGGACTTCTAAGATTGGATGGCAAAATTCATATTAGTAATCACTGAAGGAGAACAAATGATTGATTGGGGCAAAATCATTAGTGACAATATTAATAGGTAATTGGACCATTTTTTCACCACTAAGAGGTTCACTATGACCTCTTACTTGGTGTATTCCCTCAAATACATAATACCCTTCCATAGTATCTCTCTTTCACCAAATTCCTCTCAGAAATCCCTCACTTTTGAAAAGCACTGGTATCTTACTTTCAAATAAAGCAACTCACTTTTTATGAGAGTGAATGACACATTGACTATGTAGCTCATAAGGTTACTCAAAGGAGATATAGAATGGATACTTTAACCTAAAGTAGTGGAATTTATTACAAGGTATGGGAAATTCTTAAAATAATTATCCACATTCACATATCTCAGGTTAAGTGTATTTGATCATGCTCCTTTTTGGTTGCGGAGGTACCCAAGTCACAAGATCCTCCTGATTAACTTGTGTATGAAACTTGCTTAAGTTTATATGAAATGTAAGGATGTGAAGTGGAAGGGTATCTCTTTTCCCATATCCTTGGGTATTTATTTATGTAATAATGTGCTTGATTCTTCAAATATTGAAACCTATATTACTTCCTTCAAAATGCATTCCTATGTGGCTAGATATAACTTCAATATCAGAATAGTTCATGAATACTTTGTTTTACCCATGTTGGTCCACAATCCTCAAATTGAAGACTTCTGGGTTGGTAATGTAGATGACCAGGAAGTTAGAAAAATGGACTATATGAGGATTTTAGTTTTAAAAATGATATCTTCTAGGTTTGATTGGTTTTTTTCAAAGTGTGTTTGATGATGATTCAAACCTATTGTATCCTGAATATGAAGCGGCGTAATATTCACCTCCCTCTTCCATCTCATGGAATATCACAAATATAGGAGACATCAAGGAGAAAAAAAATGCATGTGACCAAATGGTCCAAAATGTGGTACAAAAAGAGGATGGAAGCTTGCATTGAAAAGGGTATAATAGTTTCCTTGCCTAGGCAATATTATCTCTCTCTATCTCATGAAGCATCCAATGGTCATTACAAGATCATATATCTCTAGAAGGAGGAAAATTGTTGAGGTTAATGAAAAATATCCCTCATTGGAGGTGTACAAGAGGTAATAATTCATAAAATATCTTGTTGAGAATTTTGAGCAAGGTGTGATAGATCCTTCACAGTCCCATGAGAATTTATTCGATCCAATTATTCCTATGGAATTAGTTGAATAATACCTTATTAGTCATGATTTGGTTTCCTAATAAACATCCAAGGCATCTGATCTTGTTTCCACTCCTTTCAATCATTTTTTATGGATCAATGACTTTCTTGGAGAGGATTTAAGAACACTGCAAACATGTGGTAGTACACAACATCAAGGCCATTTCAAAGTACATCCAGACAAAGAAATGGGAAGGCACATACAACCTCTAGGTTCTTCAATTAGGCTTTTGGATTTTTTTTTGTAGAGGTTGCACATCCTAAGGTCATCAAACCTATGGAGGAGATGAAACTCGATGACTATGAAATAACAAGAGTATCTTTAGGACAAGTCACACATGAAGGTGATGCTCACTTTTTCAAGGAGTCTTCAAATTAGATCCTTGCATAGAATGAGGAATAAAATCAAACCATTGGTCGATTAGAGGATCATGTGAGAACTTTTTATTCATATGTATAATCATTTCTTCAACTTAGTCTATCATCCTTTCCTCCGATTGAAGAAATATCTCCCATTTGCAGCTGCAATCCTTAATATCGTAAACAAGCTCAAATATTCACAGTGAAAGGAAGGGAAAGTGACCAATGGTAAAACATTATCATAGAAAAAGGAAATGATCTATTCCATAAGATTATATCATTGTTCACATTCCTCTTGGTAACAAAGTTAAAGATAAAAAATATAGTAAATATCAAGGAAGAGAATGTCCTTTGGGAAATTAATCTCACATTATTGAGAGGGATGAATAATCTTTATTTTCATGCCTTAGTAAGATCAAGTGTTTTTTCATCTTTTGATAAAAACTGAACTATAATAAACAACACCAAATAACAAGAATATAGAAATTTGAATTAATTCATTTGGGATATCAATTACATTGATAGGGTTTACATTTATAGTGTTTGATCTCCTACAATGGTGGAGTCATAAATCATCTTCAATCCCTCATATCACTCTCCATGAATCTCTCAAACTCATCCCTAAGATATCTCTAGATAATCTCTAGGATATCTCTCACACTAAAATAGCTATGTGAGTTGTTCTCACAACTCGCCAATAATAAAACTATTACAACTATATTATTAATATGAGTTATATAAACTCATTATTAATAATATTAAAATTTATTTAAAATGTTACACAATATTTTGGTAACATTCACTCCCCTATTGTTAACATTATTAACTTCCCAATATACACTCCCCTAATTTTGACATGGTAAAACATAACTCCTTTTACTGCAACATGATGCATGGGCTTGCCTCATAATCTAGATCAAAGAAATGTGTGTAAACTTCCAACTGGCTGATTTTCTTATTGTACATGACCATAACTACGCAAAGGAATGCATCCCATATTTACTCCATGAAAATAATTCACTTGGCATTCCATTGGCAGATCATCTTCATAAAGAAGGAAGGAAGTCAGAGGGACCGCTACATCAGTAAAATTTTATTTACCTAATTACATCTGTGGTTTTTTGGATCTACCACCAACGACCTTTCCAAATATATGAGTGTTATAATAAACTTAGAGACGTACTCCTACAATGTTTTATTCTAGGAGGTTACATATAGGAATTTCTCACACATTACAATTAAACAGGAATGTGACATTTGTTCTTATTTTCAGAAAATAAACACAACTGAAAAAATGAAATGACACAACACCATTATGTGGCTCCATCGCTTGTGGCTTGCGAGAGGTCACTGATTGACCTCCTTCCTCCATTTCCCCCTTCCTCCATGAATGATATGTTTCTTAACTAAGAAGATTTGGAATTTGAGGCTTAAATACATACCTTGAACAGACGTTGGATTCCGTTGAGAATGTATCCGTAAGGTAATTTTTTATTTTTTTTTACAACTTTTGACTTCGACTCAAAAAGAAAGTTTGACTCTAATAAAAGGAATTACCTAAAAATAATAAAAGGAGATTGATTTTTAAATAAAAATGACTTTGAATATGATAACAATACCCCTTTGACAATTACGACTATAAACTTTTTGACGAAAGATAATAACAACACTAATCATACTATATTAAGATTTTTGATGATGAAACTTAAAAACTCAATAGTGACACAAAAATAATTTTTGTGACTTTGCTTAATGGAATGCCTTTAAATTTTATATTAATAGGAAACATACAATACTAAACCCAAAAATGATTATTAACACACAAGTAAAGACTCTATCTATTGCCTCATGTTTTGATAGTATTAAAAATACTATTGAATGATACAAAGACAGAAAAAATAATTATACATTTACCAAAATACTAAAAAGAATACCGATATTATTATTGACTTGAAACATAAAATTCTAAAAAATAATTCCTATTAAATATTCATAAATCATGATGTATAAACTATGGACCTTTAGTTTGAAGAAAAATGACCAGAGAAAAACACATCCAAGATTTTACTCGTTTGACCATAACTCTATGTGAATATTTTCCCCACTATCATGTGAAGGTCAGCTCTGCATCAGGAAGTAGCATGCAAATCCGACGAAGCATGCTTGGACATATTTTTTTCCTATACATGTCTATGGATCAATCCACAAGTTATGCTTAATACAAATTGGCTAAAACAAACTATTGAATCTGGTGTAAACACTCAAATTTTATACTATAATACGGACTTTTCATAATGCTTGTTATTTCTGTTGAGAATGTCTCTGTTAGCTAAATGAGATATTAGATCAATATTTTCCCTGAATGCATAAAAAAAATTTAATTAATTATCATCTTCCACATTGTCAACAGGGTGACATGCACGCATAGTAGAGGTCCTCTTGTTGCAATAGAGTAACTCGAGGAATGGTGTCAGCGTGCTTAGGAGTTGTCATTCAATGTTTTCCAAAATATATCTAAACATATCTCCACATCTAACCACCACTCTTACATTCCTACAAGATGAGAACAAAAGCAAAATGGCCAGAAAATGTGAGTTTACTAGTAGATAGTTACATAGTATTGAAAATAGAGCCCTTACTATTCATAAGAAATAATATCCAATAGGTAAATATCTAATCCAATGCTCATATATGGGATAAATAATAACACCTAATTTCCCCCCAAATAAATTTTTACCCCATCATAGGATGACTAGAATCAGACTTCTCTGATACCACTGATAAAAACTTAACTATAATAAACAACACCAAATAACAAGAATATAGAAATTTGAATTAATCCATTCGGCATATCAATTACATTGATAGAGTTTACAATTTATATTGTTTGATCTCCTACAATGGTGGAGTCATAACTCATCTTCAATCCCTCATATCACTCTCCATGAATCTCTTAAACTCATCCCTAAGATATCTCTAGCTAATCTATAGGATATCTCTCCCACTATAATATCTACATGAGTTGTTCTCACAACTCACCAATAATAAAAATATTACAACTATATTATTAATATGAGTTCTATAAAATCATTATTAATAATATTACAATATATTTAATAATGTTACACAATGTTTTGGTAACATCTTCCTCTAAGAACTTGTTTCCCATTTTGTCTCGTACCATAACCTGGAGGTGTGATGCCTTAAAATAGGCCATTGTTGATTTGGAGTCCTGTGAAGAAAATTTATCAACAACTCTAGAGGATCTTGGCACAAGCATGCAAGAGATTGGTAATCCTTCCCTCAATGAGAATAATTCTTTGAAATATCTTCAAGAATTAGTTCATGAAAATATTGGTGATCCTCTTTCCTTTAGTGGTGAAACTCTAGAATACCTCTTTTAATACATAAAGGAATCATGAGAAGTGGATCAATAAAGGTAGAAATATCAATAGCATCCATGAGACTTAGCTAAGCACATTGGAGCAAGTGAACATCCTGGAAGCTGAGAAGGTTTTGTTTAAAGATGCTAAATTCAGTAACATTGTCAAGGGTAAAATTTTCATCGTTGGAGTTTTTATACAGAATCCAATTGGAGTATATTCTTCACTAGAGGATTATTATTCATCAAATAGTTAGTCAACTCGCTTCTCCTTCTCTCTCTTTATCCCTCTTTCTTCTCCCCCCATTTTCTAATTCTTCATTTTATATAATCATGAAATTTTTTCTTTCTCACTTAAGTGACTTTCTAATGTTGCATTGTAAAACTCCCTTTTGATTTATTAAAAAAGGTATTTATTTCCTCACTTCCAATAAAGATGAAAATTCATAAATGGAATAGAAATATGAAGTGTCTTGTGGGGGGTAGATGAAGAGTTGCATTGTAAATATATAAATGGAGGTGACCTCCTCACATCAAGGGGAGCATTATTCTTGTTTTTTTAGATCTCACTTTTCTCTCTAGAGATAAAGTAGTTGATTTATTTCATTTTGAATTCTATTGTATTCATATCCTTCTCAAAAAAAATCCATGAGTATTGTAATATTTTTGTAGCATAATGTAATGATACTTTTTGTTTCTTGTGTCTTGTTCCTTGTTCCATGTTTCATCATGTCTTCTCATTGATTTGTATAGAGACATTATGGTTTGGAGTAGTAAAATCTATTATGTATTTATTGTGAAAGACCCTTTCACTATTCTATTCTCACCTCTCTCTCAAGTTATTTCCTCCCTTGTAGTATCTAGAAAAAAAATTCCACATGTGTAGGTAATTACCCCTGTGTGATCCCTGGTCAAAAGAACACCCCTGATTATTATAATAGTACACATAATTTCCTAAATTCAATAAAAAGAGCCCCTCCCATTGGGCAAGTAAAGGGACTTAGTCCCAAAGCGTTGGCGATCCCTAATTTTCCCCATGTGACAAATTATTTCACGAACAATTTTTGGCACCCACCATGGGGAATATTTAGCACTTTTGTAAACCAATATAGATTCCAAAAAAATACATAAAAATAAAATATTTCAAAACACATTGATATATATATTATATATATATATATATGTATATATATATATATATATTTCAAAAAATAAAAAAACTATTTTTCCCTTTAAATGATTAATACAAATTTCGTTCAAGAAGATTTTTTTTGTTAGAAACCCTTCCAATTTTAGTGATGTTCTAATTCTAAGATTTCCCAAAAAGTGCCTGCAACAAGATATACTAGATTGAATAGATTGAGAGGAATTATTGACCCTTATTTTGAATATTTGAATAAGTAACCAAGATCAAGTCAGAGATAATCCATAATTCTTCTCTCAAGCTTCATATCCATCTAATTTATCAAGTGGTACCCTTGAAAATCCTATCCAAACTCCCACTTATATTCCTCCTATGAATCCTCATTGCTTCTCCTACCTTCACCCACCATTGATGATGCAAAGCTAGATAACTGATTGAACAACTTACAAGGTTATAATTACCTAATCACTCATTCCTAGTCAATACATTCACCTTACTTAGGCTAAAATGCCTTATTTAAGAGTCAATGTTGACCTTAATCACCTATGTGGGCCTAATTCTTAATTCATGTTATAAATCCTTATTCAAGGCTAATTTAACCTTCAACTTGAAGAAATGTGGAAGAAAATAATCAAATTATCTTTTTTTTAAAAATTGGTCTTAAAGAGGTTCTTAAGGGCATTTCATAGGTGGTTTCATGGTTAGGAGTATCTTGACATACCTAGAACAAATTGAAAATCTTCTCAATCACCCTTTTACCTACATGATGGTGTGCTCCAAATTTTAAGGCTCAAAACTCAATACTTCTCTCACAATCACCTTTTCTTCCTTCTAGCTCTCTAGTTTCTTCTAACCCTACCTTAAGAGGTTTTTAACCTTATCATTCATTCTAGGAACTTAATCAATAAGATATTAGAACTTATAGATACCCATTAGGTCTTTACATCTATGTACAAAGATTCAGTGGGTCTTTCTTGCAAAAAATCCTTTATAAATCCCCCCATTCCAGACCTCTAATTAGGTCTTAAAGGCTTTCTACAGGAATGTCACATCTCTATTGAAAATGATGTGAAAATTGAAAACTTATTATGAGCCAAAAACTTCTTGAATTATATTAAAACATCATCAAATTGTTTCTTTTTATAGTTTAAGATTTTTTATTTGTGTGAAAACCTTAAATGAATAAACTATTCCCAAACCTTAAGCTGTAAAATTCCTTCTATAGGTTTGCACATTGAGAAACTCTTACCACTAGGAGGAGTTTTATTACATTTCAAGCTCCAATTTTTTTTCAAATATGTTTTCTACCACCTATATAGATGATTACTCTAATATTTCAAGCCTTGATTCAATCCTTAACCCTTTCAAAATCACTTTCTTCTACTAAACCCTAAGGGGTTTCTATAGTGCACCCGAGAAGACTCAAATTGCTAAAACAAATCCTACTCTTAAATTTAAGACCCAAAACTTTGTTTTAAGGTAACCTGCACCAAAAAACTTAATATTTAAAACTTACTAGTAAATTTTCATAATGCTTTCCCCTATGGAAACAATCAAACTCCTCCCTACCCTACCTCTTGGGTGTTAGGTTGTGGAGATAAATATCTTCACTGGAGCATGCATTACAAAGTTGCTGGAATATAAAACAACCTTCATCAGAGCAAGGGGGAACCTGCATTGGTAACCCAAGACCGACATCATTCAAATAAAGTAGAAACCAGCTGCAGTTAAGGCTAACCATCGTCAGTTACCTATGCGATGATGTTTTAATTAACTCTTGGGAATTAAATATATCTTTAACATTAAAGTAGATTTATTGGATGTAATCGCATGGAAAAGTGCCCTAAGTTTATATATGCCTATATAAGAATGAAATTTAGGGTTTAGAAAGAGAGTTAAGAGAAGGATTGAATTATATCCTTGATTCTCCTAGATTGTGAGGATGAAGAAGAAGAAGAGAAAGAAAGAACAAGTTACATGAAGACAAGTCTCCATGGGGAGAAGCTGAACAGAAGGAAAGTGCAGGTACATTGTTGGTGAGAAGATGTCAATGTATTTCCTTTGTATTGTTTAGTCTCATGTAATGGCTTGCATAGTATGCAAAGCACTTAGGGTTTCTTCTTGTTAGATCCACAAGTTGTTGTGAGATCTTGTTATTGCTCATTCTTATAGATCCACATGTAGTGAGATCTTGTATTGCAGATCCATGTGATCAAGCTTAGTTACACAGTGGCATATGCAAGGTAGATTCAGGTATGTGAGATCTGGTGGTGTTTCAGAGGCATGGTTGTAGTGCACTCAGGTAGATCTAGTTAGAGATTTAGAGGAGACACATGTGGTGGTATGGAGGCACAGTTCAGTGTACTCAGGTAGATCCAACTAGAGGTCTGGGAGGAGGAGATACTCTCATAGAGATACATGTACTCTTTTGCAGAAGAGTTGGTTTATAATATCTTGTTATGTTATATCAATGAGATCTCTATCTTTGGTGGATGTAGCCCACATTGGGTGAACCACAGTACATGCTTGTTATGTGTGTGTACTTTTGTGTGATTTGGATTATTCTAGTTTATAATTCCATTGCTATAGATTTTGTGGGGATTATTAGATCCATATTTGTATGTTTTAATTTGATATTCTATAGTTATAAATGTTTCAGCATAGACCCATCCCCAACAACTGGTATCAGAGCGATGGATTTAGTTTTCAGAGTAAGGGTTTGTTTCATGGTTTTGTTAGTAGTTATTATTGACATGTATGAGAGCAGGGTTTATTTTTCATGATGTGAAAATCATAGGAAGAGATTAAATCTCAAGTGGGAGCTGGAAGTGTAAGGTTTTTGGAGAACACAGTGACTGGCGTCGATTAAGTGGCAACCGGCATCAGCAGTGCGAGACCGTGGTCAGTTATAGGGTGAATGTGGTTGGTTACTGAGAAGCCTGGTTATAAATAGAAAATCACATATCTGAAGAAATGAAGAGATGCATGGAATGTATCTTTTTTGCTGAGGTGTCCCTGGTTCTTGGAGGCACATGCATGTTGGTCAGATTACAAATCCAGATTATTGAGGTATGCATTCTTGGTACAGTTAGATGCACGGGCTTTGGTAGAGAAGCAGTAGCACAGAATGAGGATGAGGCTTCCATCAGAGAAGCATGTAATTTAGTTGAAGATGTGGTTGATTATCTTGGTGCTAGTAAGGTGATGTAGTTCATCTTAATGTAATTTATTTCATGGATTTGTTGTATTATTTTTTGTACGAGATTTAGATGCTTCTTGAAATTACTGGCTCAACTCAACTATCAGCTTCAGTCGAAGTAGGCACTTGGTGTGGTGTGCTATGGAAAATTTTATGGTGTTGGGTTTGTTCTAGCAGCATTGACATCGGTCTGAGAACCAAGGTCAGTCACAGAGGAACCGATATTGGTTAGGGGATGACCGTGGTTGGTCTTTGTGGCAATTTATCTGTACAGGGTTTTTTGCAGCAAGAGAGGGTAGATGGTTCTTTGTCTTGTTTTGAAGGATCGAGTTTGTTGCACAGAGTGTAAATGGCAGAGACGGTGTAGATCACTTCATGGTTTGGATCAAAAAGAGGATGGATTTGGCTTAGTTAGTCCATTGAGACTTTGAGTCAGGTATCTCTATATGGTTCATGTTTTATTTCTTTTTTTGGAGCAACTGATATTATTTTTGGATTGTGTGCACAAATTTACACCATGGTTTCATGGTGTTGTTTGACTTTTATTTCCCAGTTGTGTGGAATTTTGAGGAGAATGGTTTCTAGTCTAAGGATGAGATCCTCAATAAAAAGTCATGGTTAGACATAGTTGCAGGTAATGAGAGATGTTGAGTACATATGGATGGAAAGAAGGTGATTCACCTACTTCACAAGAAGTCCAAAGTTCTGTGATTTAGAAGTATTCTCAGAGAAGAAAGGGAATAAATTTTATAGTTCTTTCATCTGGTTTTATTTTCTCACTGACATATTAGCTTTTGAGCTTGATGTTAGAGGTAGCGCAGGGAATTTTATGTTTAGTGGGAGCAAGCCATTGTTGTTGGCATTGCCGGATTGGATACATGATGCACATGCAAAGTGAGGGGAGATTGCTCTATTTAGAGTGGCAGCAACACTAGTTGGTTTTGGAGGATAGTCATGGATTTGCAGGTATATTGAGTTTATTGCTTTGTGATGTCACTTCTGGTTTATTTTGGTGCCTGAATATCCCTATAGTTGATGGTTAGATTCATATGGGTGAAGATGCTAGAGAAATTTTTTAGATTTTTAAGGGTTAAAGGAGAAAATATGACTGTTACAGAGACCAGTGTCGGTTAAGATTAACCGTGGTTGGTTAAAAAGTGACCTATGTCGGTTAGGGGAAACCATGGTCAGTTTGGTCACATGTTTAACAACAGTGTTTATTTACCATTTTTAGATGGTGCCCTTATTTTGTTTTCATCTTGGTTGATTGTGCAAAGTATGTTGATGACATGTATGCTGGTATTTGCACTATTTATTAGTAGCATGGTTTAACATGGTTATTTTTTATTGACATTGATGAGCACAAGATTTATATTTGGCTTTTTGAGTTAGTCGGTGATAGACTTGGAACTTCTAGAGAGCTGGTGATATGGATGGACGTATAGGTGAGTTATACATGTGGATAGATTCAATTTTGTGAGTCTATGATGATGCAGATGTTTGATTTGCACATGGATGCCTATGAGCATAGTTTATATGTCTTGAGCATGAATAGGTGATGTTGGTATTTCCTATGATTACTATGTTACTCCTTGATAGGAATGTTATCTAGAGATGGTTGTCTTGGACATGATATTTGTTTATGCAGTGTTTGGATTCTATTGAGTTATGTAGGTTTGTGGATTGATCACCCACTGTTGCATGTAGAACTCATGTGGGTTGTCTTTACCCAGGATCTTGTTTTGATTTCACATATTCTAGTTTGACTTGTCTTAGTCAATTGCATTAGTTTTTGCATGGAGACATGGATAGATGGATGGAGAACATGGTTGGTTTTACAAGTATGGCTACGGATGTGATTGAGGCTCAAAACTTTGGTTTGAGTGGGATCTCTTGTAGGTGTGTTAGTCATGATGGCTTGTTTCATAAGGAGCTTAGTTGGCTTTTTTTCCTGATACCAACAATTGGTATGGTGTTACGATTCAATGGGAACTTGAGGCTTGGTGTCATAGATCATTTGTAGCTTTGTTTAGGTTTGGTAAGCCATGGTTTTATCTTCTTTGGTTTTGAGAAGATATTTTGATCTTCCTGGTTTTATTTCTGAGAGAATTTTTGAAGAAATAATAGATGGTCTTCACAGTGTGTAGAGGATGGTGATGTACAGGTATAGGTACAAAGGTTCAGTAATTTATCTCTAAGTTGGATATTGTTAGGTTGTGGAGATAAATATCTTCACTGGATAATGTGTTACAAAGTTACTGGAATATACAGAAACCTTCATCAGAGCAAGGGGGAACCGACATCGGTTACCTAGGACCAAAATCGGTCATAGCAAGTAGGAACCGGCTGCAGTTAAGGCTAACCAGCGTCAGTTACTTACGTGATGATGTTTTAATTAACTCTCGGGAATTAAATCTATCTTTAGCATTAAAGTAGATTTATTGGATGTAATCGCATGGCAAAGTGCCCTAAGTTTATATACGCCTATATAAGAATAAAAGTTAAGGTCTATAAGGAGATTTAAGAGAAGGATTGAATTAGATCCTTGATTCTCCTAGATTGTGAGGATGAAGAAGCAGAAGAGAAAGAAAGAATTGGTTACATGAAGACAAGTCTCCATGGGGAGAATCTAAACAAAAGGAAAGTGTAGGTACAATGTTGGTGAGAAAATGGCACTGTATTTCCTTCGTATTGTTTAGTCTCATGTAATGGCTTACATAGTATGCAAAGCACTTAGGGTTTCTTCTTGTTGGATTCATAGGTTGTTGTGAGATCTTGTTATTGATCATTCTTATAGATCCATGTGATCAAGATTAGTTACACAGTGGAAGATGCAAGGTAGCTTCAGGTATGTGAGATCTGGTGGTGTTTCAGAGGCATGGTTCTAGTGCACTCAGGTAGATCTAGTTAGATATCTAGAGGAGATGCAGGTGGTGGTATGGAGGCATGGTTCAATGTACTCAGGAAGATCCATTTGGAGGTTTGGGATGAGGAGATACTCTTGTAGAGATACATGTACTCTTATGTAAAAGAGTTGGTTTGTAATCTCTTGTTATGTTATATATATGAGATCTCTATCTTTGTTGGACGTAGCCCACATTGAGTGAACCATAGTACATGCTTGTTATATGTGTGTACTTTTGTGTGATTTGGATTATTCTAGTTTATATTTCCACTGCTGTAGATTTTATGGGGATTATTAGATCTGTATTTACATGTTTGAATTTTATATTCTATACTTGCAAATGTTTCTGCATAGACCCCGCCCCCAACACTGGGACATGTTCTATAAGATTTTAAAGGTTTTTAACCACCAAGCAATTTCTTCTAACACTATAAGGATCTCTAAAGGTTCATTGGTGTCTCTATACTCTATCATGACATTATAATCTCTTGTACTTTTCCATTCAACCCAACTTATACCATTGTCATGTGCTTCCCCAAAGGTCTATGTTTAAATATATCTTTTTATAATATTCAAGAAGTGCTAAAACCAATATTAACAAACATTAATAACATGAATGGATAGAAAAGAGTATTTCTCATCAACTCAAAACACCATTATCAAGAGATTTATCAATCAACCATATGCAATTAAATCTACAAAGAAGCATAACTAATAATTAAAATATACATAGTATTTTTTGCAAACAAGATTTTTTTCCTTCTCAATCTTAGAGCTCTCCTTCAATTACATTACTTGACCATTCAAATTATGGTAAAATTTTTTTTACAAAACATCATTTTATCTCCCTTGCCTCGAATTTATATTCATAACTGATTGTCATGGTCCCATGGCAAGTCATATGGAGGTTATAATTTTATAAAAAGGGGCTTTCCCAACGTTGAAGAAGTATAAGAACAAAAAGAATTCACAATATGATTTCTAGACTCCTATAGACACAAATTATGACCCCCTATGCATGAGAACCCGTGAATGAATAAGAAAGTACATTAAATATCCTAACTCAAGCCAAAAACCTTCCAATTTTCAAATCTTGCACTTTTGGATGGAAAAGGAAATTTTCAAATTTGGAAAGGACTTGTACCAAACTAACTCACCTAGATGACTCCGAATGACCTCATGACCCTATAAATACACTAGAAAATAAAAATTTATGATAAAATCCCAATTTACATGTTAGGGAGGATTTTCCTGCATCATTTTCCAAGGGAAAAGATAAAGTTTCCCCATGACATGTGTTTATAAATTTGTTTCTTTCTTATTTCTTTGTTTAAATCTAATAATGAACTTCTTGAGAGGTATCTTGACTGCATACCATGTTTCCCATGTCTTCATCAACTCTTCCATACTACTTAAAAACTTCTTTATTGTTGCATTAATCAGGTATTTTCCCAGGAAAGTAATCTTAAGGTTGTTTTTAGTCTTCTTGTCCTTATAAGTAATATTATCCACCTGTTTTATGTTCATATGAAATGAATTTTCTTCAATTATGACTATTAGACTTCCCTTGGTGTGTTCCTCTTATCTTCCTTGAACAATCTCATCTTTAAAATTATGACATATTATACTTTACTTGCAATAATCATCTTTTTTTCATTTTGCTACCCCCATGTTAGTTATCCAACCTATATACATCTTATTCAAGGAAATATTATCTTGAAAACATGGATTGTAATCTATCTTCTTTTACATCATTAGCACTTCTTGTTTTCTTCCTTCATGTATTTAAACTTTCTTGGTTCCTTAGGTTGTGTTTACATACCTTTCAAGACTATTTTTACCATTTTCACGACATGAATGTATCCCTGCTTTATCATATGATGTTCTTTGTTGAACCCTGCTTAAATTTTGTGCTCTTAAGATCTCTTCTTGATATTCTCTCTCAGTGTGATCTGCAGATCCTCCTTTTTCATCTTCTTTACTCACTTTCCTTTGCCACTTATCTTCTAGCTTATTCATGCTCCTTATCAAATGATTCAAACCTTCTTTCAACCCATTTATACCTACACATTCAAATCTTGAGGCAATGTTAGAGCCAAAATTTGGATGCTTTCATGTTTCTTATCTCTTCCTTGTGACTCCTTCTTTCTCATACTCATGCTTAGCTTTGTCATTCAACATATTCACTATGCTTAGTTCCATCTCAATATTTTCATCACCTCTTTCATCTTTATTTACTGATTCATCACTCATTATACCTCTCTTAGGTTCCACAATAACTTTTCCATGTGCTTCTTCACTCTCTCTTTCACATTTTCTTGGTTCACCTTGCTAACTTCATTTTTATTGATCTCTTTTGGTCTTGAAACCTTCTCATTCCTTTCACTCATCTAATTTTTATCCTTCTCTTATTGTTGCACACTTCCTTTCTCTTACCTCTCCCTTATCCCTC
This sequence comes from Taxus chinensis, assembly GCA_019776745.2. Classification (NCBI taxonomy): domain Eukaryota; kingdom Viridiplantae; phylum Streptophyta; class Pinopsida; order Cupressales; family Taxaceae; genus Taxus; species Taxus chinensis. The sequence continues at coordinate 647,325,053 of CM034149.1, forward strand.
TCTTCAATCTTCTTCTTAAGTGATTATTTATGCACTACATCATGTTTTCCATCACAAGGATGTAAAAAACAATTCTAAGGCCTCTTTTAAGACCTTTTCAACCTCTTGTTCACTTTATCTATACCTCTTGTTTTCCACTTGTTGATGCTCTCTCTCTCTCTCTCTCTCTCTCTCTCTCTCTCTCTCTCTCACTCACTAATCTCACAATATTTTTTTCTCCTCATTCCTGCTTGTTCTCCCACAAAACTAAAAATCGGATACATAAGTCTTATCAACCCTTAAAATTATCTATTCGCATAATTACAAAGTTCTCATCAAGAAATTCCTTTCTGACATCATCATTACCAATCATGTATGTAAATCTTTCTCACCTTTGATGGGTAAAATTGTATTCCTTACTCCAATTACTACAATAGTGTATGTGTTCTTCTTACCATCATAAACTACTTTCCTGTCATACTTCCTAGGTCTGTGTTGGTCATTGTGTGTTAGTTTTGTCACTGATGTCAAGCACATTAATGAGAAAAGGGTTTCATGGTGTCATATGATTCTCCATGAGGTGTTGGTCAAGTGTCAAACATGAAGGTTTATCAATACTGTCATGTTTGGAGATGGTCTATGAAGTCCTAATGCATGGTTTGGTAGGAATAATAACAATATGATTCCTCATAAGTGAGTTGAAGTATGTCATGAGTTCAAACATGGTTGTTATGATGTGTCAAGAGTGTCTATAAGTCTGCATGAGGTCAACAAGGCCAGTTCATGGGTTGACATGCTTGAATCAGGTCATTCTAGGCATGTTCCTAGTCCTAGAGCATGCAGAATGGTATAGAGACACGGGATTTAGAGCTGATAAATCTTATCCAAGTATGGGAAATGTTTTGTGAGATGATTTAACATGTGTATGATGAGTTTCATGTCAGGAATCATAGGTATAATGCATGTTTGAGGTCTTTGGCAAGCAAGAAGGTTGAAATAGGCTAAGCACATGTAAGTGAGATTGGTTGGAAAGTTTCAAGCCTATTTGGGATATATGGTATGCACATTGAGAGGATATTTTCTTGATGCTTCATGATAATTTTCAGGCCATTTTAAAGAATATTTTGAAAGATACATCAATTTTGGCAAAACCAGGTGTTCTAGAGTGAAGATTTGAGGTAAAATTTGACCTTTTAATGCTCTCTATGAAACGTGTGCTATGCATGGGACCTAGAGACTTTATTTTTTTTTACATGTAAGTAGTAAGGTTTTAAAAAAAGAATGATGTGGTTTGATCATCACATTTTTATGAATGATTGATAAGAAGATAAGTTGCTTTGAAACCCTAGTTCAAAGTGACTTGGAGAAAAAGGGAAATTCCATTATTTCATAACTTTATATCACTGTCCAAAAAAATGTTATGTATTTAAATCCTTAATTAAACATATAAATGATGATTTCATGGATATAGTTGTAATAATTTACATTCAATAAATTAGGATGGTAACTACTAACAATGTTATTTATTTAACTCCTTAATAACACATATAAATGGTTATGTCATTTATATAGTTGTAATAATATCGATTCAATAAATTAGGATAGTAACTGTCATAAAGTATGATCATGTAATCAAGTACAATTTTTATAATCATTTTCAAGTACATACCACTGTAAAAAAACAACGTACATCATTATTATAAATTATAAGAGGTATTCAAATATTAAATATATTTATTGAAGTCATTAAGGATAAATCCTTATTTATTAAAGTATTACAATAATTTTAGTTTAATACAATTGGGCCAATTGCCTTATGCAATTATGCAAAATCATGTTTCGCCTTTCAATAAATACAATAATCCATAATTTGGATATTAAAAAATCCTATATCTGAAATCAGGTAAATACAATCATCGCATGAAAATCATGCATGGAATCAATCTAATTATAACTTCATAATAATCATTCCATCTTGAAATGTGTAGGATAAAATAAGATAATATACATGGTCATTTCATCAAACTGGAATGGATTAATAAGTCTCTATCTAGCTGTTTCATTCCGAAATAATTGAACATCTATGGTTTCATTAAAAATACAAATTAAATAAAATAAGTATTAAATTAAATAATTATATCATTTGTAAGGAACTAATCTAATAATGTATACAAGATTCTAAAAAAACTTACAACATCAAAGAATATCTTTATGCTTCTATAGAGTTTCCCTCATTTCAAAACTTTGACAATTCAACATCCACTACAGCCTTTATAATCATAATATTATCTTATAATTCATTTTTCACTCAACCAAATTCAACATTCATCAAAATTCTTTGTGAAAAAATAGTTTTGAAGAGAGTAAGAAAGTTCATCCTAGAACATTGGTTTTCCATTATCCAACTTAACACCAAGTAAGGAAATGAAAAAAATTCATCATTTTGCATTATCATGATTACCAAAAAGGAATAAATAATTTTATTGTTATTCACGACATCATTTATCATCTTCATTTCCAAATAAAATTTAATTCATATTCAAGAGTTTAATACACAAACCTAGGTTACCCAACAAATCTATCTTAGTTGTATTAGACAATAACTATACCAACATGCATCTTTCCTAAAATTAATTTATTCATAAGTATGGTTTTTGACAAGGAAACCAAATGATTAAAATAACTTACTAATCCCCACATTTTAAATTACTCCAACAACCATCAATCAATTAAGAAGATAACAAAGTCTTGTTACTTTCCGATAAACATTCTAAAGTAAACATTTGGGTAGATTTTCGGTTAAGAGAATCATGATTCCAGAGATCAAGAAAAATGAAAATAAAGTCAAAAGAACCTTTTGCAATAATTGAATATCAATCCTCCACATCAAGATGTGACGATAGAAAATGGGGAAAGAATCCCACCTAAAGAATATATGCATATAGTAATAGTCACAACTAAAATTCATAAATGAGTTCATATTTCACATAAAAATTCATTATGTATATGATTTTTCAAACATATAACAACCATATCAAACCAAAAAACCATTTTACTTTACACACTCAAAGCATCAACTTTTTCCAAATACAATAGACTTTAAATCAACATGGTTCGATTCGAACCCATTATCTTTTATTTCATAGTGAATTTAACATCACATAATTGAAAAGAAATTATAAAATATCATTCCCTCACACCCAAAAATAGGCCGAATCAACAACACATGCATAGATAGAAAAATAATACATACCCACAATGTATAATTTTATCACATGGCCCTTAACTATTATATCAAGTTAATGGATCAACAAACCAAACATAGATTCGATTCAAAGGAATAACTCATACCCTTATTATATTTTCACAAATATGGGTTTTTAAACCAATAAACATGGTCATATTTTTCAAACCCAAAATCCATAAAAAATAATCCTCCTTATCAAGTAATGAAAACCAACAAATCATTTTATAAACAAAACCAAAAATTATTCTACCATTTTCAAAGATAAATAACCAGAGATAGTTGAGAATAATCCATTCTTGTAAGGGTTATTATTCCAACTATTCCTCTTTATGGCTACCTTCAATATTTCCTCTAAAAACTTCCAAGAGGTCGTGCAATAATTTCTCAAAGTATTCCTCCAAAAACCCACTAGATAATACAACATGCATTAAAAAAATTCCAACCCAACAAAACAAGTAAAACAAAACTTATATAATGTGAAGTTTTCCATTAATAACTTCAAAAAAAATCTTAACAAAATATCTTATCAAAACCTTATGGACGTCCTTACGAAAATGGAGGTTCAAATGTCTGAAGAAGGAGATATTAGAAGAACAAAACAAAACAAAACAAAAATGAATTTCCAATGCATGTAAGGTAGCTTCCCCTGGAAGCTTCTCAAGTTTCTTGGGATATTTTAATGCTCTTTAAGTTTTACAGGTGCCATGTAGTGGTGAGATTAACCACTTACCACCACCATTTCCAGTTTCCCTCCCAAATTATCTAGAGGTGTTTAAATAAGTGGTCGAAGATAATCAAAGAAAACCTTAAGTATTTTTCATGGGTCATTTAATGACTATTTTTAATTGTTAAACAATCAAATACAAATCGAGTATGGTTGAAGACCATATCACTAACAAACAGCAAAATTCCAATCACCATAGTCAGTGAATATTAAACAATACAAATCCCATGAAGTTTAGTCAAATACCATTAAACATAGCTATAATGTTTAACCCTTTTTCCCATGGCCAATGGCCTTTACAACAACTAACAATCATTTTAATTTGTATTAAGGTCTTAGACCAACATAATCAATCACAAACAATAACCACTTAACATAGATCAATGCTAAGTTGAAGATGATATGAAACCAACAAGTTTCAATCCAATGTATGGCGTGATCAATCTGATCATCAATAAAACATTATATGCATTATGTTCAAGCCATTTAACAAGTTTAAAAATATTCCAAGTATATGATCAATGATCAATAAACCAAATCAATATTTTCTTACACTTCTTTTCCATAGTTCAGGTTTCTTAAGCAACATTTTCACATTACTATTAAAAATATTATTAAGTTAACATTATAAATTTTACCTTGATGATTCTGAACTTTATATGTCCCATGCTGAAGACCATCCTAATGCTTTATGGTCTATGATTATCATAACGTTAAAATAAGGTTAGTATCATTTAAGAATCATGTTTATTTCTCATTACTGAAATAATACATTATAACTTATATAGATTTACCATATTTAACCAATCATTATTTCTAGCAAGAAATATGAACCAAAATCACATTAGTAGGTATTGCAACCAAATAATACACCAATGCATCAAAATCATCACATACAACAAGGTAAAGTAAGCTCATACAACCTAGTAAATAAAAAATAAGTTATAAATGTCAAGTACTCCATGAATTCTTGGTGACAAACACTATTACTTCATGGATCTTACAACTACGTGTAAGTATGTATATCCTTTTCAAGGTATACCTATGTGCGTTTAGCTATAACCTCATCTAGGTAACTGAACCTATCCCCTTTCCTTTGTAAATCACTTTTCATATTACAAATTATCCTTTTAATGAAATAGAATGAAATTGTGAGATGTGACATACTTCCCCCTTAATGAATCATTATCTTGATGATTTTTAGTCATTACCAGCAAACAAAATAAACCACACACAAATTTATATCATTCAACTAAGGAAAAAAAATCATTCATTTTCATCCAAAGATTGAAATTCTTTCAATTTTTTAGTTTATTCGCAAACAATTTATTGGCTATAATAGCCTTCAAATCATCCATATTTTCCCAAAAGTCAGGATTATAACAAAAAAAATCATTTCACCATCCAGAATATAAAACAATATCAAGTATATCATAATAAATTGTGAAACATCATTTTTATTACCAAAACAAATAAGGAAACGCAGTTTTTAATTTCCTCCAGATTCTCCTAGGTTGCACTTATTTCTAAATATTGGTCCCATTGGACCTTGGATTGCATGATTTCTCTATTTCTCAAGTGCAATCTATGAGTTTCCTAACACTCTGATAGAGTTCTACTATGAAAATACCCAGATCTTGAACATAAAAAAAGTGCCAATTAAGTACAAGTGTTACATCTGAAACATATTTCTTAACTAAAGAAACATGAAAACCATCATGTATCTTAGATGATGCAGGAGGATAATGCCAAACAATATGCTATCAGACTTATAATTTCTAGGATTTCAAATGGTCCAACACATCTTGGTGATAGCTTGGACAGCCTTGTCAAATATTATTTAACTCTTTTTGGGATTAACTCTTAAGAAAAACTTTATCTCCTAATTTTAAATTTTATATTTATTCATTTCATATCTATGTAGCTCTTCTTCCTATCAGCATATTTTGTTAATCACTCACGTATGAGCTTCACTTTCCTTTCAATTTGCATTAACATCTCATGGCCCACTAACAATCTATCTTTCGTACTATCTCAACTGATAGAATTTGTACACTTTCTCCCATATAATGCTTCAAAAGGAGACATTTTCAGCAAAGCATGATAGGTGTTATTGTACACAAACTAAACCAATGGAAGGTATCGTTCTGACTTGTATCGTTGATCCATGTAGTACATCCTAAGAATGTCCTCCATAACTTTGTTGACTCATTTAGTTTGGACATTTGTTTTTGGATGGTATTCTGAACTAAAATTCAGCTTCGTTCCCAAGGATAAATTCAAAGTTTTACAAAATATAAATGTCACCCTTAGATCCCTATTTGCAATTATTAACTTTGGAATTCCGTGGAATATGAATATTTCATACACAATTTTTTTTTCAAGTGTGAGAGAATTATCTTTTAGATTTATTGGTATAAAATGAGCTACTTTTGTTAACTTGTCAACAACAACAAGAATCATGTCCATTGTCGTGTTTATTTTTTGACATAACAATACCCTATAAAACATGCATGTTAATATATTGTCATTTATGGTGCTGAATGTTGTGTGGATACAACTATAGGGATGTAGGTTCTATGATTTTATGCGTTGACATTCCAAACAATGAGAAATGTAGTTTATCATGTCCTTTTTCATTCCCTTCCAAAAATATTATTTTTTTACATCAACAAAGAGTTTAGTCACTCCAGGAATCCTATAGTATGGTGAATCATCAAATTATTTCATAACTTTGATCCTTAATTCATTTCCCGAAGGTACATAGACTCTACCTTCATATTTCAAGATTCCCTCATTGTCAAATTTGAATCTTTCATACCTTTCATCGCTAGGATATATTGTTAACGCATCCTTAAAATTTTGATAGTATGAATATGTTAACATTTGTTTCTTAACCTCATCTTTAAATTAATTCCCAAGGGTAATAATTGTGGAAAAGTGCTTCCAATGACTTAGTGCATCTGGCACTTTATTTTCTTTTCCTTTTATGTAACTTATGTCAAAATCATATTGAGATAAGAATTCAATCCACCTATATTGTCTTGTATTTAATTTTGGATATGTGAATATATACTTCAACCCCAAGTGGTATATTTTTGAGTTTGAAAGAATTTTCGAACATGTAATGCCTCCAAGATTGAATTACGTGCACTATGGAAGGAAGCCATCGATTATGGGGGGTAGAGTTTAGTTCAAGTACCTTTAATAATCTGTTATTATATGTAATCACATAGTCATTTTGAAGAAGATTTCTACCCAAACCTTCACCATAGGTATTTTTTACCACAGTGAAGCTTTTATTGGGGTTCAAAACCTTCAAAATAGGTGTTGTAGTCAATTTATCTTTCAGCAAATAAAGTTCATTCTCACATTTTTCAGACCAAACAAATTTCTTATCCTTGTTTTGTAATGAATTTATTGAAGCAACAATTGTATAAAAGTCTTTTACAATTGTTTTGTAGTAATTCGACAGCTTGAATGAAGCTTCTAACTTCATGAATGGTTTTTAGAGCTAGCCATTCTATTATAGCCTTGAGTTTTTATGGATCTATAGATATTCCTTCCTTGTTTATGATATGACTGAGGTATTGTACCTCATTTTGATAGAAGAAAAAATTAGAAAATTTTCCATACAATTTCCTTTTCCTAAGTATGTTTAACATTATTGTTAAGTGTTCATTATTCTCTTCAATGTTTTTTGAATAGAGAAAAATGTTATCCAAGAAAACTAGCAAAAAATTGTCTAAATATTTTTGGAATATGTTATTCTTTAAGTTCATGAATACACCATGTGCATTCGTGAGTCTAAATGGTAAAACCCTGAACTCATAGTGGTCATCTCTTGTCCTAAAAGAAGCATTGTGTATGTCTTCATATTTAATTATCTGCTGATGGTAACCTGATCTTAAATCAATTTTGGAATAGGTTGATGCATCTTGCGTCTGATCAAGGACATCGTATGTCCTTGGAAAAGGATATCTATTCTTGATTGTGGATTTTTTAAGCATGTACTAGTCAATGCATAACCTTAGTGTGTTATCTTTCTTTTTAACAAAAAATATTGTTGCTCCCGAAGAAGACACACTCGGTCTGATTAATCATTTGAATAAACACTCATGAAAATTTACCTTAAGTTCCACTATTTCTATTGTGGTCATACGGTAAGGAGAATTTGAAATAATTTATATTCCAAGTTTGATATCTATTTTGAAAATGAATTCACGTCTCGAAGGGAATCTAGGTAACTCCTCTAGAAAGACATTGTTGTAATCTTGTAACAGTGGATAATCTGTCAAATAAAAGTTACTTTATTCAATGAGATATGACATTCTAACTTTATAAAGCACGAAGCCTTATTTTAGCCTTTTTAAGTTGCATTATAGAAATTTTCCTTACTTGTATGTCTCTTTTTATGCCCTGAATGACTATTGTTTTCCACAGGTCATCTAAATACTTGATTTTTTTTCATAAAATTCCACAATGGCCTTATGTTGTGATAGACAGTTTAGACATATAATAAAATTGTAAGAACTTAAAGGAGCTACATTCAGTTCTCTTTCTGTTGTAAAACAGGGAAGCTCCAATGTTGCGCCAAAAAGACATGTGGTTCACTGTGTGGAGACAATTCTTCACATATTGCATAGTCCATGAGTTCTTCATGTATCAATATTTTCTTTTTAATTTTTCAGATAATTTATTCTAAATGAAACATTCAATAGCACTAGTATCCACAATAATAGTTACAGGTAATCTATATAAAGTAACTGGTACTTCAAACAATGTGGCTTGCTTTTCATCTTTCATATTTGTTACTGCAATATTAATTTTCTGTTTTTGGTTGTTATATTTGTTTTTCAAAGGAAACTTATTTGTGTAGTGATCACCACCAAACTTGAAGCATCCCAAAAATGGACATTTCCTTTTAGTTTTAATTTCATTCGTTGTTATGTTATTTTGTCTAGCTTTCTTAAAATTTACAACAAACTTTAACATGTAATTTTCTTACCATTTTTGGATTTACTACCCACATTTTTCCTCCAAGTTTTATTTGGTGATAGTGGTGATGGTGAACTGAAATAATTATTCCATTTCTCATCATGGTGAGCAGATATAGCCTACATCTTTTTCTCTTAGCAGATGGCTTTTTCAAAAACTACCTCCATGGTCAAAGGACCATGTACATCCACTTCCCCATATATGACAAGATTAAGTGATGTAGCCAAATTCTAACAAACTTGATATACTGCAACTAACATGAACTCCAAAAGAAAATATATCTCCTTCTTCATTATTCAATAATGAATTACAATGTTTCCTAAATATGAAAACAACTCCTAACTCGAGTTTCCAAGAAAAATCTAACTAACTTGACTGAATCTACTCTAGGTGGTGGAAATTACTATATTTAGCAGTTTACTAGAACCTATTATTATTAGTAAGTTTGCATGCTTATTCGTATGAGCCCAAAAATTTCCACGCGTCTTCTACATTTCTAAATTAGAGGAATTGCCAACTCTCTAACTCATAATGCAACTAATAGACTAAAATTAACTAATTCCCAAAACTAGGAAAAAACTGAACTACAACTTAAATCCTAATTTCTGGGCTCAATATGGTGGATTTAGGGCCCAAAAATGTGTTGAAACTTGCCCCAACCAACAGGGCCAATTTCCGCTACATTCGTCTTATCGAAATATGTGGTTTCAAAAAAAAAAAGGACTCAAATGGACACCTGGAGCTCAAGTCATGACCTTGTCAAGTTCTTGCTAATTCTGGCGCATCATTAAGTCCCGTGATAAAAATTCTCATCAGCATGTCAATGAGGGATACATTTAAAAAAAAAAGTAAACTTTTCCCAGTTTTGTGTTACAAATAACTTTCCCTAAACAAAGGTATGAAATTTTGACATCTTTTGGTCATAATATAGATGTGGCAACCAACGTTGTCTAAAATATAAATTAAACTAATCATAAGTGATTTTAGCTACATCAACCCCTATTTGAACCTTCCACCTATCCCACCATGAGGAATACTCATTTGAGAGTTGGTATGCACCCCAAACTGCCTTAGTTTCTTCACAAAAGTTCCTGATGATGAAATAATTCTCCATCTCCTTGAGCCAATTCTTAGCTCAATCACCTAGAGTTTTCCTATCAAATTTTGGGGGCCTAATATGCCTAATATCATTTAATAGTTCTACTTCTAAATGTGCCCTTCTATTTTCAGGTTTTTTGGGGTCTACAACATTAGGATCTGTAGCATTCACATTATTATTCTGAACATTTACATTATGATTTTCAAAATTAGGATCCACTGCATTTAGATGACCCTGAGGTTTCACAATATTGTTACTTTGTGTGCTTACTTCCTTAGCCAAAATCTATTGATCTAGAACAATAATTCCATTGTGATTTTCTTGCATGACAACAACTATCTCATCTAATTTCATCATTCCTAGAAGTTTTATTATTCACAACATTACCTCTTGTCCTAACCATTTTGTTCTATTAAACAAGAAAATGATTTTGTGTTAGTGTAAGGACTCATTATGTCCAAGCAGCTATAAGGTCCCTTCATTCTTTATTAGTTACCAAAATGTAACGCCGTTGAATATTATAGGATAACTTCAAATTAAGGGAATTTTTTTTTCTTTGTAAAACATAACCTCTTAACCTCATTTCATGCGTTCAATGATTATATATGACCAATAATAATAATCTAGTAAGAATGCATAGTTTACAATCCATCTGATAACATCATAACCATAGTGTAGCTATAAAGGTCAATTAGATCTACCTAATCCCCTTTATCATCACCTCTTAAGTTTAGTGTACATAACTTGTATGTAATTGGTTAGCTCCTATTCATCTAGGTTTAAGAACTGATGCAGTTCCAATTGTAGCTGGCCTGAAAATTGGCAAGCTAAGTTTCATCTGGCATCTCACGACTTACGTAATAGGAACTCGGTGAACCCCTCCATGGTATTTAGTTAGTACACTACTTAGGCAAAATATTTTAAGCTATGCATTGCATGCTTATTTTTGTGACCGTACATAAGCCAAATAAAACTTATCCCATTACCACACATTCATTTCTCTACATAGTTATTTGGATCACATCTCGATAGTTAAATTATTTTAGCTCACATATTAAGAATTCCTAATTCGATGTCTCACCTTTCAAGTTGAGTGTATCCTAATAGTTCCATCTTAGGACCCTTATGTGAAAGATAATAGATTACTTAATGAATCTCATCAAGAAGTAATTATTACCCTTCCCATAGCCATCCTAAGATTGTATGGATTGGTGTTATCAATCAACTCAGAAGTGTGAGACTTAGAGTCCATGCTTTCTTAATACACAAGGTATTATTACAAGGTAGGTTTCATAGTTTAGAGATTAATTCAAGTTATACATTTATTGACAAGTCATTAGTATCCTTACGAGTTTCTATCATTCAAATTATCTTAAACTCAAAGTTTCACTTTACAACTTTCGTTGTTAGGACTAGGTTTAGTTTTACCATTTTGTTAAGATTAGATAATCAATCCAATCCCGGTTGATAATATTGTATTGTTAATTCACCTTATCAACTATATTTTGGTTTAAAACAAGAGATATAATCTTTTAAGTAATAGGTTTATATTCTGACTAATCAGCATTTAATCATTTTACATTTATATGACTATCTTACTGAAGGTATAGTACTTCATTCACATGACATCTTAGCTGTCATTAACTTATTCGTAAAGGTATTATCAACTTTTTAATTTTAAAAACTATCAATGTGTATTCCTATTAGTTAATCTCTTACTCAAATTGAGTTCGGAAATGTCATTACATAACCTTTATTCATCCACGAAGTACTGCACTCATTCAAGTTGTGAAAACTAAATAATGATTTCAATTGTTTAATTGGTTTCTTTTACTAAATATTCATCCTAAATAAATGTAATTGTTCTCTTATGAGATTCACAACTCTATATACAAAATTAGTTGGCCAAACTGGAATGTTATTTGATTTTAAATCCAATTTAACGATGGACACAAAACTTAAATGATGATGTCACAAATATAATTGTAATAATTGGCATTCAATAATTTAAGTTAATTATTGTAATAAAGTATAATGTATCAAGTACAATTTTGTAATCATTTTAAAGTAAAATTCGTTGCTGCAAACAACGTAAATCATTATTACAACTCATAAGAGATATTCAACTATTAAATTATTTATTAAACTCATTAAGGATAATTCCTTATTCAAAAATAATTACAATTATTTCAAACTAATAGAATTGGAAAATTGTCCTTTGCAACTTCACGAAATCATATTTCACCTTTTCAATAAATTACAGAATCCAAATTTGGATATTCAAATTTAATCCACGTATTTGAAATCAGCTAAATGGAATCATCTAATGAAAATCATGCATGTAATTATTCTAAATTAGATCCTCATAATAATCTAATCCATCATGTTATCTGTAAGATAAAATAATAATATACATGGTCAGTTCTTCGAACTGACATGGATTAACAACTTTCTATCAAGTTGCTTTATTACGAAATAATTAAACATCTATGTTTTTATTTAAAATAAAACTTAAGCTATTACAAGTATCAGTTCAAGTAATTATATCAGCTATAATGAAGCTAGATCTAATAATGTATACAATGATACCATAAAAACAACTTGCAATCCTCGAATAAGACCATTATGTTCTACATAGTATCAACCTCATTTTCAATCTATTGCCACATTTCAACATCTTAGCTGAACAATCCTTTTTTTCCATTAAATTAAATCAGCATTACAGTTTGCACATCAATCAACTACCAACACTCATCAAACTTGTTTACAAGGTATCTGTCAAGGAGAAATCAAATTTAATAAAGAAGCATTGTCCAAGTCCTAAACTGTAAGGACATGCTAAGAAAAAAAGTCGTATCTTTACTGCCTTTTTATTATTACTCAAAAAGGCAATAAATTGATTTTTAGGTCAGATTCACTAACAACATCTATCCTGTTCATTTCCAAACTTATCAATGGCATACCTTCAAAATCTTTATACAAAAACTATCAGGGGCAATACCCTACGATGTCTTATTATGTAGTTGCATGCAACAACTTTCATAGAATAAGGTTCATTTTCTTACAACAGGAATTAATAGGAAGGTTAATACTACTTTTGACAAGGAAACCCAGACTATGATCTGAATAGAAATCTATTCGTAAACTATATTCCACATTTTAATTAGCTTGGTAAAAGTAATTATCAATCAATCAAGAAGCTAAGCAAGAATTGTTACTTTCCAAGCTAAACATTCTCTAAGTAACCTTGGAAATTTGGGTAAAGTTGTTAGCCAAGAGAATAATGATTTCAAGATCAATAAAAATGATTGTGAAGTCACAAAACCTCATTGCAATAACCAATTATCAAGCCTCAATATCAAGGTGTGACGAAGCTCAAAAAATGGGGAAAGAATCCCAACTCATAATCGAATATACATGCGTACAATAATAGTCAAACTAAAATTCATAATTGAGTTCTGTATTGAACAATAACAAATTCATTTTGTATATGATTTTTCAAACTTATAAGAGCCAACTCGAACAATAAAACCAATGTTTACTTTGCACACTCAAATTTACAGCCATGCCTTCGAAATTCGAATACAACAAACTTCAAATCAAAGGTTCAATTAAACCAATTATCTTTCATTACACAATGACTTCATCATGTCACAAAATTTAAAATAAATTATAAAATTGCATTCCCTCACACCCAGAAATAGTTTGAATCAACAACCTACAGGAATTTCATATAGAAAAATAATACACACCCACAAGGTATAATTTTCTCACATGACTATTAACTAGTCTATTGGATCCATTTATAAGGGATCAATAAATCAAACCCATATTCAAGTCAAAGGAATAACTCATACCTGTTAACATATTTTCACATAAATGTGATGTGTTGAAATCAGAGTTAAACATGATCATCTATTCCAAACCCAAAATCCATCAAAAAAATAATCCTCCTTATCAATGTTTATTCAAAGCACACGATAAATTATTCCATGTATTTACAACTAATACAGTAATGAAAACCAAACAAATACATTATATAACCAAAGATGAATAAAATTATTCAACCATTTTTGAAGGATAGAAATAGACCAGAGATAGTTAAGAATAATCTACATGCTCATATGAAGGGTTATTATGCAAGTGATTCCTACTATGACAGTTACCTTCAATATTTCCTTTGAGAACTGACAACTATCTTATAACAAGAATTTCATTGCCAACCTACTATCCTGGGAATCCCAAGGGTTCGACAATAATTACGACAAATGTACTTAAAAAATACCAACTACAGAAAACCAAGTATAAAATGGTCACATTAACATTATATGAATGCAAAGTTGATTTTATTAATTATTCTCATGAAAAAATGGTCAAAAAAAATAGCTTATCAAAACCTCATACACAGCCTTACAAAAAAGGAGGTTCAAACAACCAAAGAAGGAGAGCTCAGAATAACAAAAAAAAAATGATTAATTTCCAATGAATGGAAGGTATCTTCCCCTAGAAGATTCTCAAGTTTATTGAGATCATTTAATGCTCTTTAAATTTTTCAAGTGCCATAATAGTGGCTAAGATTAACTACTTACCACCAACATCTCAATTTTCCCTCACAAATTACCTGGAGGTGTTTAAATGAGCGGTCGAAGATAATCAAATAAAACCTTAAGTATTTTGCATGGGTTGTTTAAGGACAGAGTTTTAATTATCAAAAAATCAAATGCAAATCGAGTATGGTCGAAGATCATATCACTAATAAGAGTACAACTAAATTCCAATCACCATAATTTGTTGACACATTAAACAATGGTCAATGCCAATGAAGTTTTGGTCAACAATCATAACATTGTTATATTGCTTAAATTTGTTTTTTCCATTATGTCGTTATTATGAAGTAACAATATTTTTAATTTACATTGAGGTCTTAGACCAACACAACCAATCACAAACAATAACCACTTAGCATGGATCCACGAATCGGTCGAAGATGATATCAAACCAAACAAGTTTCAATCCAATGCATTGTCTTGATCAATTTGATCATCAATAAAATATTATATGTGCATTATGGTCAAGCCATTTAAATAGTTTAAAAATATTGCAAGTATATGATCAAAGACCAATAAACCAAATTAATATTTTCTTGCAATTATTTTCCATAGTCTAGGTATCTTAAGCAATATTTTCACATTAATATTAAAAATATCATTAAGTCAACCTTATAACTTTTACCTTGGCGATTATAAACTGTACATGTCCCTTGTTGAAGATCACCTTAATGTTTCATGGTCTATGACCATCATATTAACAAAATAAGGTTAATATCATTTAACATAGTCATAATTAATTACTCATTACCAAAATATTACATTATAACCATGTACAGATTTGTCGTATTTTGTACCAATCACTATTTCTTGGACAAATAAGATGAACTAGAATCACATTAATAGGTATAACAACCAAATAGTACACACAACCCATCGAAATAATCACACACAGCAAGATAAAGTAAAATCATACAACCTTATAAAGAAAAAATAAGTTATAAATGTCAAGTACTCCACGAATTTTTGGCGATAAGCATTTTTACGCGTTGGAGCTTACACCTACACGTAAGTATGTTTATCCTTTTGAGGGTATAATTACATATGTTTACCTACAACCTCATCCCAGTAACAATACCTATCATGTTTCTTTCGTAAATCACTTTTCATATTACAACTTATCCTTTTGACGAAAAAAATGAAATTGTGGGATGTGACACTAGGATATAAACATCCCATAGGTCCATAACATACAATGGTTATGTCCCTTAGTATATATTTCAAGTTACTAATGTGAATTATGTCCCATTTTTGTATTTTTTCATATGTCTAAGGATTTGTTCCATGTGTAAACTTGTGTCTGATTCTTGTAATATTTTTGTACCATTTGTATAAGCATAATATATAATAATGAATTCCCCTTCTTTTGAATCATGTGAGATATGATAGTAGAGCACATGGCTTACACGAAATTAATTTTTCTCATGTTAGATAACTCTAATAAATTATGTTGAATTACATAGAAGGATTCGTTGGTAGTCAACATTGGAATTCTATTTCTGGAATAAATGGTTGTACATGTTGGATATGATGGTAAATAAAGAAATTATAAAAAAATAATAAATAATGGTAATAACAATCACATCTAAGAGAAACAAAGCACCAAGGAAAATAATTATAAATAGACAAATAAATACATGTAACAAAGTCATATCAAGGCATATATCCAAAAACATATGAAACCCAAAGTTTCATAATACAATTGTGGTGAATGAACATAATCCAAATACAAATATTCAAGTATACAAATAATTTCCCATACTGATTGAAAAAAAATGTGACATAGAAAAGAGGAATAAAGCCAAAAAAAATGGGTAGTAGAAGTGTCACTAGAAAATCGTAGAAGTCATATAAGCCACATAAAAATTAAGCAGTCAAGAATTCAAGCCATCAAGTAAAAGAGTAATTAAAAAACCAAATAGGTGAAACAACTAAAAAATAATAGTCAAAAGTTACATGAAACAATGTAATTTAGTGATGCAAAAGAAACATGTGTTAGTATTTTCTATCGAAATTATAGCATACACACATTATAAGTAATTGAGCATAATTGTAGACACCAAAATTTGTGTATATCAAAAATAACTTTAAATTGCACTATAAATGTGCAATGGAAATGTCGATAGGCGGGTATGATGAGGGATGTATCGTCAATACAATCATAATCAAGAATTCATGTAATAATATTCCCAAGTGTTATTCCAAGTGTAATCATAATGTATGTAATAAAAAATAAAGATACGAGATTTATAACTACTCTTAAAGTTACAGCATCTGATACCCACAAGAAATTTTCTAGTACAAATTGATTTTAATGCCCTATAAATGGAATTCTGCTCAAATTAATTCCAATTTATAATTTACCTGATAAATATTCATACCATCAGGTGACAAATTTTTCAATTTAACATTTCTTTAGGATATTTTTCTCATCCCATCAGGTGAAAAAATTGTCAAATTTAGATATCCATATGAGATTTTGATTTAGAGTCTAAAATATCCAAAAATAGAGTAAATTTTGTTGTTGTTTCTTATTAATGTATTTGGACTTGATCTGTGTTGTTTAGAGTATGTGAATTTATAACCCTATTTTATAGGGTTTCTGAATTCGTAACCCCAATAGAGAATATTGATATGGAGCACTCAATTCAGGACATTTTCTTCAATGGGATGACAATAATAATAAAAACTCAAAGTCTGAAACAGAAGGCAAAACATTTATTGTTTCATTCATGAATTAAGAATTTTTGTCTAGTTCAATTCTTTACGTACCTATATAAATATACCATTTGATTCTATTATACATCCTGGAGCCCTAGGATATTCCTACAGTTGAGTGCAGTAGTGAATCATGTTGTTTTGGCACAGTTTTAGAGCAAGGCAAGTTGTTGTGCACTGCAGGAGTGCATAAAAAGTTCCAAAGTATCCTTGGAGGCGCCAATGAAAAAAATGTTTTACAAATCTCAAATAATGATAGTAGAGATAATGAGGCACATCCCCACTCTTCTAGAGTTTTCCACATTGAGTTTCTCCCAAGTAAATTCTCGGATTGATCCTTTTTGTGATGTGTTAGTCATTTACTTGCTTAATTTAATTTCATGCAACTACTTCAACAACTTTTAGAACTTAAGGAATCATACTTCTAATGCTAATTATGTTATTAAAGTAGAGAAATCAAGGGACAATGAAACTAAATCAGACATATCGAAATCCTAATGTGTTAAGGTTCAATTCGACGAATTAGGAATGAAATATCTATCCTAATTAGGGATCAAAGGCTTGCAATAATGCTCATTCAGAAGGACATAACTTTGATGGCCGATCAGCTATAGCTGAGGCACTACTAAGTACATAACCTATTAGTCATTGTATCTAAGGAAAGGTGGCCCCACAAGGAAAGGTGGCCTTTTTCGATCATTTGGTTTCTTTAATTATCAAAATGGAGGTTTAAATATATGAAAATGAAGAATATATTTTATGTAAAGACTACTTGGAGAAAAGAATCTCACACAAATTCCTTTCAAGGTGACCACTTATTTTAAAAATAAATAAATAATAATAATTAATTAATTTAAATAATATAGCATAAGACCTTGAAATCAATATCTAACATGTTAAAAAATTGAATATATATTACAATGTCAATTATCCATAACCTACACTCGCCACAAAATAATTAGTCATCTTCATTTATTGCTGATGACTTTCAATACTCTCTGGACTCCAATTTATGGAGGAAACTAAGGTTTCGACACGTTAATTCAAAAGATAAGTAGGTTACACAGAACATGTGGAACAAAATTGAGGCTCTTATCACATGAGAAGTTATGTCATTGATGAAAAACTTCAAAAATGTGATCCGAAGCTTCGATTGGAGAAGAACCAGAATCTTCTAGCCCATGTTGTTCTAGAGTCTTCCCATGAAAATTTCAAATGAGAAGAACATATTTCCATCAAATTTCACCTCAGACACTTCTATTTAATCCCCATCACTCCACAAGTTTGTTCAATTTGGGAAATTTTGAGTTATGTATATTTTTTCTCTTTGAAAAAACTTGTGTATTATACTCAAGTTTTAAGTGAACTATGGATCCTGAGCTTCTGACTTAGTGTGATAGACTACAAGGGTGGGAACCTTCACCATAAGCAAGTATATGTGACATTTCTAGCAGGAGGCGATGATTACGTGAAAGGCATGGTGGGACTGGTGAAGGGCCTATGCAAGGTAAACACCATGTATTCTCTCATTGTGATGGTTTTACCAAACATTCCTGAGAAGAAAAAAAAGACTTCTCACCACCCATGGTTATATATTTCTCAAGATAGAGCCCATATAACCTCTAGAAAACCATGTACAGTTTTCCATGGCCTATTATGTTATCAATTATTCCAAGCTTCGTGTATGGGAGGTAAAGATTGCACTTTTATTTCTCAGCAAACTGGCCAGATTTTTCATCTCGAATCTGCATCCCTATCCTCCAGATTGATTTGGAGGCACTAAGGACACCCGATAACCCTGAACTTATTGCCTAGTTAGCAAAATCATTGTCATTTTACCCCACTGACTAACTCAAAATAAACTGTATTTTTACCCCCACAAACCATGCATGGGTAAAAGTTGTTATGACTAATTTTTATGGTGGACCAAAATCTTTTACACGGCTAGACATTGTTGATAGATGTGACTTTGAACTATGAGCAGTGACATGGAGGATTAATGGATGTAAATAATTACATGCTCTTGCATGCATACAAATCTATTCAGGGTCGTTGATTTACATTGTATTAGGTGACCTTCGACTATAAGAAATGGCTATCGGTATTAAGAATTTACATACTTATAATATGATATGAAATTTTATTTCTATAAATAATATGTCCATACATACATCTTTATTCTATATTATGTAGCTCAAACAATTCTTGACTATTTAAGTATTCAAAACTTGAACTATTATCTAATTTTTCATTACTATTTTCAATCGAGGTTTTGAGGTTTGTCTTATTATTTGTTGTTATTCTGTGTATTATAATTATAGGCCCTTCTCCTTTCTACAAGATAATTCCATACTCTCATTACTCTTTCATAAGGAAATATGTTCACATCATATTGTGAAACATACAATCTCAAATAAGTCTCAATATTTTTATCCAAGCTATTTTGATTTTAAAAACATTAATGCGCTAAAAACCATTTCATCTTCAACTGACCCTAATATCATTGTTTGACACAATTTATACAATCAGAAATATTCACTAATGATTTCATGTAGGATTCTACTAGGATACAAATTTTTCCACAACCTTGTAACTACACCATTATATGTTGGTTCTGTTAGAGTAGGTATTTACCTTAGCTCTAAATAGTAGAGCATAATATTGACAAGTTTGTATATTTTTCTCTGTAACTCGGTTTTGAGTGTTGTTTTTTGCAAAAGTGTTTTTTTTGTGCTCTTTCCATTGGAAATTTTTATTTTGAGACTTGCACTATAATTATAAAGTGCCAAATATGGAGGAGTGTTGTAATCAATTGTGGAAACAATTTCAGCTGAGCCCGGTGTCCTAAACTTTTAGGAGTTACATTCTTCTCTATCATGGATTCTGAGAATGATATTCTCTTTTCTTAAGTATGTGGACTTCAAGAGGATATTGTAAAATTTGTGGAAGAAAAATAGATCACTTAAGAAGTGAAATTCTCTTCTACAATCACTCATTCTTGATAAGGATACAATAATCCACTCCCTACAGCAACAACTTGCTAGCCTACAACAACACCATGATATTGTGGACAACCATATCCATGCTCCTAGTCCACTTGCAGCTATTTTTCCTATACCCACTGACATTGATCTATTAGTCTTTGAGCATGTTCCTAATCTTGATGCTTCTAAACATGTGAGGCTTGTTACTGTATGCTCTTCCACATTTGTGCCTATTACAGTACCACATGTTGTGTATCCTATTTCTGCTCAACTGCATGGCTTTTTAAGAAGCGTACCACTACCTTCATTTATCGTATGCTCCATTTTATGGGTTTCACTGGCGGAGGTATTGACAGACACTCATAGGGTATTGTTTCCCCTCTTGCACATGTTAAGTGGAATTCTCACCATGACATTGGTTTTCATGTAGATACTTCATTGGGATCACACATTGATAGAGCTCCTTTGTTTGTTCTCTCGACTCTTTTTGAGAATCATGAGCAACACACGAGTTCTGCATCTTCACTCAAGCTTGAGAAACCTGAAATTTCAGCTGTCAAGCATGATCAACCTGACACACATTCTACTATTCTTTTGCATGCACCCATTGTGCATTTTACACCAAGTCATATGCAGGCATCTTCTTCATCCATCTGTATTGATTTGGGGTGAATATCTAATCACTCATGGCAGAAACATAGGCTTTCGTTGAGAGGACTCTACAGGTGTGGCTCTTCCACCATTCAGCCTCTTGCTCCACTTTCTATACCTTATGCATTGTGATGCTTCTTGTTTTGAGCATTTTTCTTTAGGTGTAGTGTATCTCTCTTGTTTGTTGAGAGATTTTGTATCTATAGTTTCGATACTTTTGGCATGTTGAAAGTATCTCTTGGGGGATTTATTCCGGTGTAATCTAGTGTTAGTTTGTCAGTATTTGAGTAGTTGTTTTGAAAACTCATACATATTTATAGCATCCTTCCACCCATTTAGCAGTATGGGAGGGTGTGGTGTTGATCCTACTTCTTCGAGTTTTGTGTCCTTGCCTTATTACCTTGGATTTTATTGGATCATGACACTCTTGATTTTGTGTCCTTGCCTTGTTTCTTTGGTTATTTTTCTTAGATCGTGACACACTTATTTGCAGCAGTTGATCAAATTATGTTTGGATTTTTTTACACTTTCGACATCACTCCATTGACAACCTCCTTGTATGGAGCTATTCTGGTGAAGCCCAGTGTAAGTTTTTTTTATTTTTGTGATCGAGAAGTGGATTCAGACCATAGTGCACACCAAAATTCTTCAGCATTGTATGATTTTTTTGAGCCGAGATTCTTGGAATGCCTTGCAGCGGGTTTTTACTCTCTTCACTTTGCTGTTACTAGTTTTGGGTACCTTGTGTTGTCCCTTTTTTTCCCAGTTATTATACATTAGTACCTCATCAGACCTAGTTTCTAGGACTCATATTATGGACATGTCACTTCTATTTTTTCCCCTAGCTTCACTTGAGGGGGGGTGTTAGAGTAGGTATTTACCTTAGCTCATGTTCACCTAGGTACTTTATTTACCTTTATTGTATTTATCCTCACCCACTTATGTGTGTGGATATTTATTTTATCTTATTTAGATATAAGGATATATTATCTAGTTGTTAGGTATAGTACTTTCCTTGATCTATGGTATTGACTAGATCCTTGATGTCTAGTTCTCTCCTAAATCTATGGTCTTGACTAGTTCTTTGGAATTACTAGTTATTTCCTTGATTTATGGCTTGATCTACGACCTTGATTGGTTCTTAGATTGGTATTCCTTGCCTATTTAAGTAAGGCCCATTCTCATTGTATTTCATTTAGTTCCAAAATAATATATGATATTGCTATTCATTTGTTTCCAAAGGTTTATGTAAAGTTATTCTGGCGAATTACTTTCATCGTATTGATCGTGGTGTTTGATTAGCATCTGTGTTCTTGTCTTGCTACGATCTGGTTATCATTCCTTTTATGTTCACTTAGTAAGTCATATTTTTCAACCATTGTGATGTTGAAATGAGTTGATTGACATGAAAGTAATTCCTTTGGAAGAATACCCTTAATTTTAAATCCAGTACATTATACTGGTTTTCCAAAATTATTAATGAGAGTACCCATGTGTTTTTTATATGAGTCGTGTATAGCTTTCTTTCCTACTACAATATTCCAAAATATATGATTTAACACTACCATGGTCTCAAGGATCTCATCCCTTTCAAATCTGTCTATGATCTCGTTGGATAAACATTGTGAAATTTTCTGTAATTTGATTCTTATTCGAGATATAAGACCTTTGTATAAATTACATGCTACAGGTACTTCTTGAATGTTTGATCCAATAATATCCTCTTTTTTGGAAAGTGTACATTCGAATATCATTACCATTTACAAGGATACAAATATTACCAATTATATTGAATCTAAAATAGCTTTTAGGATCCTTTAAATTTGATAATGTTTTCCAACTACTTAATACATATCCTTAAAAAATAGTCATTAGAGTTGTATAACAAATCTGGTATTTGAAAAACTTGTTTTCTCAATATAATGAATTAAAATATATAAATAGATATTTATTAAGCATGTTTTGTTAAGGAATTGATTTCATTTAATATGGGTTAAATCCCAAAAAGTGTAAATAATGTTTCCAAATATGTTAAATGGTAAATCAGATTTTTCTCCTTGTTAACATGCATATGGTACTTAAACATAAAACCAACTAACAATGGATAGTCATCAAAAAATACGCGTATAGGATCATACGTGGAAATCCATCTTGTATCAATGTATTTAAGAAGTTTTTTACCATTTTTCACTCTAATTTCAATTTTTTGAAACTTCAAAAATCTTTAGACTTCTTGACATATACATGTGTAATTCATAGATAAGCTCTTTAATGTTTTTGACATTTTCAAATGTGTTAATTATCTTCTATGCATGATTCATCATATGATTCACGCAATGAATTGGAACCATGTAAGGTGTAACTAATATTTATAGGAAGACACATATCTTCCCAATCTATGACCCTTCATTACTGACGCACCGTCAGTACCAACACATATAA
Organism: Taxus chinensis; assembly: GCA_019776745.2. Taxonomy (NCBI): domain Eukaryota; kingdom Viridiplantae; phylum Streptophyta; class Pinopsida; order Cupressales; family Taxaceae; genus Taxus; species Taxus chinensis. The sequence goes on from CM034149.1 coordinate 647,348,502, forward strand.
TATTTGTAGCTATTGAATAATCATACATCCTAGTGATATCCTCCAAATTCGATATAACCAATTTACAAATATTTTCAGCGTTATTATATTCCTTCATTTTATGAACAACTAGAATATGAGGTTTCCTTGTGTAGTTCTCAAAATTATAAAGATGCATGCAAAAGTTTATAACCTCATCAATAGAAAGGGAGATAAAACTTGCATTCTTGACTCTCTTTCAAATCCTCCTTTTCAATCATTACAAGAAATTTTTCCATTTCCTAAGCACTAGTATCTAACATATGTGATTGTGGAAGGTAAGGAAACCCATTAAACTTAAACAATTTCTTAAATTCTGGAAAACCTTAAATAGCTCCACCCGTTTTAAGAATGAAGAATACAGTTGAAAACAATGTATTTTTTACATTAAGATTGTTATTTATATCTTTTCCAAATTTTGGAATAATTTTTCCTCCTTTCTCCATAAGTTTTCCATGATTTTTCTGCTAATTTTCATACTCCTCTGTATATCTTACATGCATGCATTATTTCACAATTTTCCATCTCTGTGTCATTTTTATATTTCCATAATTTAATTTGACTATAACATATACTTTACCACAATCTTTTTCAATTATGTCTAATTTTAGTTTCATTTTATGTTATTTTCCTAATTTCCAACTGCAAATTGTACATCTATATTATTTTGGAGTATCATTACCATTTTCTATCTCTACAGATTAAATGAATGCATTTTTTTATGCCTAGTCTACCTGAAAATACCTTCCAATTTTCTATGCAGTTTTATTCCTTCTCATAGATTTATTTTTTTCAAGATTATTATCAATATCTTCTTCTACTTGAATCTTTTCATTAGAGCATTCATATATTGGAGGCATCTGGTAGTGAGTATTGTCTTCCAACTCTAGCATGTGTTGGCGTAGCAGCTGGTTAACACGATAAGATCCTCTCCACTACCAACTCAAGATTTTGGTGTGATGGAAAATATTTTATGGTATCAGACTAGGAGATTTTTGTTGACATCCGTCTGTAAGTTTCATTTTGTAAGCATTCTTTGTATATTCATATATTTGGGATTTACTTGTATTTTGTTGTTTCATGCGTTTTTATGCAAAACACAATCTACCAATGGATCCAGAAGGTGGAAAAACCCTAAGATTGATTGTAACCTCAACCATTTATGGAGGAATTCATTTTTTTTTTTGTTTTTTTGTGGCATAGATAAACGTGGTGGTTTTCCTCAAGATTCATGTCAGACATGAAGAAAACCCAACAAATCAATTTTTGGGTTTTTCAAATTTTTAAATATCTGATCTAGGTTTTTGTTTCTGTGAATACAGCATTCTCGGTTGGTGGGCAGCAGGCAGTTTCCGGAAAGACGTTTCTTTCCTTTTTCATAATATTGAAAATCTTGTAACTTTTGATCAGTAACTCAGTTTTTGCAAAAGTGCTTATTTTTTCATGCTCTTTTCATTGGAAATATTTATTTTGAGAATCACACTACAATTATAAAGTTTCATATTTTAACATGCACTCATTATAAAGTGTCAAAATTTGGGGGGATTTTGTTGCATTGTTTACAGGTCTTGTTGAATTGCTCAGATCTTGCATTTCTTTTGGTGATTTTTTTAGGATGGCGTTTACTTCTGATTTAGATCATGTTGATCCATTAACAACACATGGAAACCAAGAATGGAAATAATAACTAAGTGAAAAGGATTATGGGCCTTAAATTCTTCAGAACAACCAGTGTTCACTAGAGAATATGAGAAATTTTAGTACCATATGGGTTTAATAGGAACTTATGTAAGTGACAGTATTTTGTTTCCTTTAGAAAAGTGTAACTCTCCTTTCAAAATATGGGAGAAATTAGAGGATTTATTTGGTAAAGTGGATCATATGAGAGCCATGCAACTTGAAATTGAGATCACCTCTCTTAATTTTAAATATTTTCCAACAATTATAGACTATCTTACTAAGTTCAAGCATTTGTTGACACAAATGAAGGGGAGTGGAAGTGATAAGAAAGATTAAGAGTGTGTTTACCTGATTCTATCCAAGTTGAGAGGACCATTTAAAATATTTTCGTCTACCTTTTTCTCTAGCATGGATGCCTTAGGTGACACATTCAAAATGCCTAACTCAGAAACATTTTGTGAACGACTTAGTAGGGAAGAATCCAAATTGTCTCGCATGGAGTCCTCTACCTCTCAAAAGGCATTAGTTGCATCTAATCCTAAGAGAAAGGGGAAACTAAAAAGTAAAACCAAATCCATCCCTTCTCCATCTCAAAGTGCTCCTAAACCCAAAGAAAACAACTCTAAACCCAAGGAGTCTTCTAAATCCAAGAATAATTCTAGCCTTTCATGCTCTTTTTGGGGGTTATTGGTCATGAAAAACATAGGTGTTATAAGCAAATGCAAGCCTTAGAGGATGCAGTCAAGAAACAAAAAAATTCTATCTCCACTCCACCTCCTTCTAATCAGCATGGAAAAGCACTTAATGTTCTTTGGAGATCTCAGTCACCACTTGTAGATTGTTGGGTTATAGATTCTGGTTCTTCTCATCACATGACTTCTTCCAAGGAGTCTTTTGTTTCTCTAGGTTTTAGTTATACTTCCAAAATTGAGGTTAGAGATTATTCCTTCCTTTTCGTTGAGGGAAAAGGTGATATACAAATTGATGGTGGAAGCATCCAAGATGCACTATATGTTCCTAACATCACTACAAATTTTATTTCTTTATATCAAATTTTTCATTCTGGTCAAGGGAAAACTATGAATTTTACACCACATGGGGCAGAAGTAAAAAATTTGTTGGAGCCTTATTCACTTGTTGCTCACGGTATTGTTGATCATAGTTCTATACTATATCACTTTAAGGGTTTTGATGACACTTCTTCTATAGGGACATGATTGGTTTCTCATGCAGATTCAGAGAGTAAGCTTTGGCATGAAAGATTTAGACATCTGAACTACAAATATTTGAAGGAGTTGAGCACTCATGGTATGGTAGATGGTATTCCTAGAGTTTCTTGTCTTGAGGGAGTTTTCTCTGGATTTGCATTAGGAAAACAATGCCAGGATCTATTTCTTAAGAAGTTGGCTAAGAGAGCTTCTTCACCACTTGAGTTTGTTCATAATGACTTGATGATTTTTCCAACCCCCTCTTTTAATGGAGCTAAGTATGCACTTACCTTTATTGATAATTTCTCGAGGCGTACTTGGGTTTATTTTCTCAAGTACAAAAGTGATGTTTTTTCACACTTCAACATCTTCAAGGCTTTGGTTGAGAAACAATCTTCTAGTTGCATAAAGAACCTTCGTACTGATAATGGGGGGGAGTACTTCAGCAATGATGTTTATAATTTTTTGGCAACTCAAGGCATTATTCACCAACATTATATTCCTCATACTCCACAACAAAATGGCTTAGCAGAATGAAAGAATAAAACTTTGAAGGAAATGGCTAGCTTTATGATGCATTCTAGATATATACCTCTTATCTATTAGGAAGAAGTAGTTAATTTCACTAACTACATTCAAAATTGCACACCACACTTGAGCATTTGACTCCAAAGGAAGCTTGGTCCAACACTAAGCTAGATGTCTCGTTTTTTTGAGTCTTTGGGAGTCATTCTTGAGCCTTTGTGCCAAAGAAGAAAATAAAATATTTGGATAAGAATATTAAACCTTTGATATTTGTAGGGTATTATGAGGACATGATATTTTATCATCTTTTAGATCTTGATACACATGACATTCTTCTTTGAATACATGTTCAGTTTGATGAGCGCTTCACTTCTCATGATTCTTCATCTTCTTCAATGCCTCCTTCTTCATCTCATCTTGAGGATCCTTTCTTGGAGGAGGTTGATGAGGATTAGAGCATTCAACTTGAATATTCTTCTACTTGAAGCTTTTAATTAGAGCATTCATATATTGGAGGCATCTGGTAGTGAGGGTTGTCTTCCAACTCTACCATGTCATCATCAATTATATCTTCATATACTAAATTGTCAATTGTTTCTTTCAAGGATATGTTTTAATTAATTGTTTCATATGGGATAAAATTAACTATAGGGATTTCTTTATTCAAACAAAAAAAGGTTTTTCCATGACAAAGATATAAAAAAATTAATCTATACTAAGTAATAAAGAAAAAGTTAAAATAAAATTTGTTACCGTTTACATTGGATGCAATTTGAGTCCATATTTTTTTGGTTGGTAGAAATAATTTAATATACTATTTTTTCTTTTGATTTTATCTACCTTATTTTCATTATTCACAGAATCCATTGCTCCTATCTATGTGTAATTTTCAAATCGGTCATTTTTTAACCAAAATATTTTAAAATTGTAAACAGGAGGTGAAAAAGGGTTGAATCTTAGCAATGTGAAAATTTTGGGAAAACTACATAGTGTTACTAGATAACAGCATGTATAGGGTAAGTGGACCAAGTTGAGGGGCCAAAAGGGGGTCTTAAGTGGACACATTTTTTCTAAAAATTAAAAAAAATTCAACTTGTATGAGTTTTTTGAAATAGTTACACTCAAAATTGGAAGATGTTGTATAAACATGAATCATAGAATTTTGAGTCTAGTTTCTAAACAACTAAATTTTATTGAAAATGGATAATTTTAAGTGGGTAAAATAAATAAAATACCAACAGGTGCTCCTATTTTTTTAAAAATATATAGAGTGACTTTCGTGTCACCCACCATTTTTTGAGCACCATTTAGTAGTTTTGAAAACCCTTTGGTAGAAAGATAGTTGGGAGTATCTAGTTTGTGCTAGAATGTTTTTAGATTTTTAGCAAGTATTTATTTTTTAATGATTTTTTTAGTACACAAATTTTATGTTTTGAAAAATAACAGAGCTCCAACCATGCCCCCCCTAACTACCTCAAAAAAATATTGAAAATTATATTTGTTTTTTGAATATGTATAGAATTAGGCCTAGTTTGTGCTAGTATATTTTTTTTTACAATTTTGATGACCCAAAAAAATGATACACGGTGAAAGATAGACATATTTAAACTTTAAAAAATAGCTCTAAAAAGGCATATTTAGAAAATAAATAATATGGAAACCTTATATTAGTCAGAAAAATTGAAATTTTAGATTTTTAGAAAGAAGAAACTCTACTCTATGTCGTGGTATATATTTTTTAAAACAAATCGATTGTTTTATGTTGATGTATCATGGAGGAAGTGGAATTTTTTACATTTTCCTACAAAAATACGTTATTTGGTGTGTTTGTGTAGGTCCATTCCTCAGGCTTGGGGATCCAAATCGGATCCCAAGCCTTGAGCCATGGCTTGGAAAAAGTAAAAACAAAAAATGCGTATGTGTTATAATGCGTACGCACTATAACTCGTACGCGTTATAACACATACATGTTATTTATAGTATAAACATTGTATATGATTTTGGCATGCTTCTATTTACAAAAATAAGAAAATTTTCATTTATTATTATTTATATTTTATTATTTCTTATACTTTAAATTTATTTATGTAAATATAAGAAACTAGGGTCACTCTGCACCTTGTGGAATTAGTCTCACAGCTTCATGAGTCACGATTTAGGAGATAGTTTTCTATAGTATACTCTAGTAAGTAGATAGGTAATTTTAAGGATTTCAGCATCCATCTTAAAGCTTTTAGCGTTTAACTTATAAAATCAAAACCTAAACCCTAGGTCATAAACCTAAACCATAAATTGTAAACCTTGAGCCCTAAACCCTAAACCTTAAACATGCAGCCCTTACCCCTGAGCCCTAAATCCTGAGCCTTAAGCCCTAAACCCTGTGCCCTAAGCCCAAAGCCCTAAACCCTAAACCATGGACCATGAACCATGAACCATGAGCCCTAAATGCTAAACCCTAAACCTTGAACTTTGAAAACTAAATTCTAAACCCTAAACCCTGACCCTTAAACCCTAAACGCTAAACATTGAATCCTAAACCCTAAACCCTAAATCCTAATCCTTGAACCCTACACCCTTATCTCTAAGCTCTAAAATCTAAACCCTAAACCCTAGACCATATACCCTAAACCGTAAACCATAAACCTCAAGCCCTAAACCATAAACCCTAAACATTAAGCCCTAAATGTTAAATCCTAAACCCTAAACCCTAAACCCTAAACCTTAATCCCTAAACACTAAATACTTAACCCTAAGCCTTAAACCATAAATTATTAACCCCAATTCATAAACCCTAACCATAAACACTAAACCCTAAACCCTAAACCATGATCCATAGACCCTAAACCCTAAAACCTAAACCCCGAGTCATATTTCATCAATATTTCCTAGTCTCATGCCTAGAACCATCATTGTGTTTATGAGAGGTGAGACAAGTAACTAAATTGATATGACATCTACCTTGTTCCTTGCAATGCACATTACACATATCTTCCAAACTTGTTTCTCCCCACATATACTTGCGTTCTTGAATGTAAATTTATTCACACTCTAAAACAAATTTCACATTTCTCATATTTACATGTATGGTATTATGCAACCTAGGATGACCCATTAGAAGGTGGAAAAAATAACCATCACAACACAAAAATTAATATTAAAGGAAACAAAAGAAACATAACTAATATACCAATGTGGAGGTGTAGGATCATAATTGAATTTCCTAGAGTATCCCCTCCTCCAGAGAAAGACAAAGTTATTGTTCTAATAGAATGGATAGTAAATTTGACAGAACTTCCTCAAGTGTTCAAAATAAGCATAGAAACAAGGGAATGGCTAAGAACACAAAGGGGTTATCAATCATCGAGTAAATCTTTCTTGTTTAGTTCTAAGTGGGAGTTACCTGGCCTACGAATTAGTGACCTTCCATTCATTTATAATTCCTTATATGATAAACCCATGGATGTTTTCAAAAGTGCATTTAAAATTATAGGGGTAGTCATCAATCGTAGTGTAGAGTGTGATGTGATTTTCAAGAAACTTGAAATTCATATAGATTTAGAGGTCAAACAAGAATTTACAAATATCTCTATCATTATAAATGGAAGCCAAGTAACGGTGTCTCCCTATATCCAAGGATCAAGGACTATTGGGATCTGTGGAAGGATTGGACATTCAGGAATATAACATTTGCCTCCTTCAAAATATCAACAGATGAAAGACATTAAACTGTGATTAATGTCTTTCAATTTTCTACCTACGAAGTCGATGAACCCTTTTCAGTTGAATCTGTCAATTACTAATAAGAATGGGTAAGACACAGAACATTACAATGAGTGAAACATTTCCCATGTGATGGGAAAAAGAAGATAGTTGTATTGGGTAATATTTTTATACCCTGAACCTTGGCCCTAAACCCTAAACCCTACACCTTGATCCCTAAACCCTAAAGATGAACCCTAAAACCCAAACCCTAAATATTGAGCCCTAAAACCTAAACCTTAAACCTTAAACCCTAAACCATAAACCTTAAATTCTAAACACTAAACCCTAAAACTTAAACTATGCAACCTAAACCCTGGACCCTGAGCTCGAAACCCTAAACCCTAAATCATAAACCATAAACCCTAAACCTTGAGACCTAAACCCTAAACCTTGATCCCTAAACCCTGAACCCTAACACATAAACCCTTAACCCTGAGCCCTAAACCCTAAACCATAAACAATGAGCTCCGAACCCTAAACCCTAAGCACTAAACCCCAAACCCCGAGCCTTGAGCCCTAAACCTTAAACCCTAAAACCCAAACCCTAAATACTTAGCCCTAAAACCTAAACCTTAAACCCTAAACCCTAAACACATAATCCCCAAACCCTAAACCCTAAACCCTAAACCTTAAACCCTAAACCTTAAATTCTAAACCCTAAACCGTAAACTATGAAACCTAAACCCTGAACCCTAAGCCCAAAACCCTAAAACCTAAATCTTAAACCTTAAACACTAAACACTAAACCGTCAACTCTAACCTCTAAACCCTCAATCTTGAGCCCTAAACCCTAAACCCTAAACCATGATCCCTAAACCATAAACCCTTAACCATGAGCTCTGAACCCTAAACCATAAACTGCAAACCCTGAACCATGAGCCAAAAAACACAAACCCTAAACTCTAAACACTAAATCCTAAACCCCAAACCATTAACCCTAAACCCTTAACCCTTAACCTTGAGCCCTAAACCCTAAATCCTAAAACCCAAACCCTAAATATTGAGCCCTAAAACCTATACCTTAAACCCTAAACCCTAAACACCAAATCCCTAAAACATAAACCTTAAATCCTAAACCTTAAATTCTAAACACTAAACCCTAAATCCTAAACATTATTTTAGTAAGGATCTCATTTTAGTAAGAAGTAGATAAGCATCATAGAGTTGATTCATGGTCACTAAAGTGAATTATGGACAATATTTCAAAATTAGTACCAATTCAAGCAGTGGTAGGGAAAAAATCCAATCCAGAAGGTCAAAAAACCCACAAAACAACTATATCTTTTCACAAAACAAAGACTGAATACAATATATATGGCTTGAAAGTTTTAGGTCATTGTAGAAATTCTAAAAATGAGTAAGTACTAACCAGATTAGATTTTGAAAAACTATCTTCTAGATTATCACTGTAAAAACTATGGGACAACTTCCATCAGGTGCAGAGTGACCCTAATTTCTTATATTTAGTAAAATAAATTTAACATTTATACTTAACATTTATTTTACTAAATATGGCTCTTTCCAGCCCCTACAAACTTCATATAGAGCAAAATGCGTACGTATTTTGTGTTCATAGAAATGCGTACGCGTTATAACGCGAGCGTGTTATAATGCGTACTCATTTTAGGTTCTTGAATTCATGAGCCTAGTAAAACATAACGCAATCATGTTTCGTGCATTTTTGAGTTTTTGTCCACTTTTTGGCTCCCCAACTTGGTTCACTTACCCTATAATGATACCTTATCATAGCATTATCTATGTTATCGATTGGTAGTATATTCAATGCTACCTTTTAGTAAAATGTTCAATAATATCAGTCTGTAACATGTATAATACTAAAAATTGGTAGCATTATGTATGCTACCGACCAATAGTATTATACATGTTACAGACTGATATTATTGAACATGTTACTAAAAGGTAGCATTTAACATGCTACGTGTTAGTAGAATTGTACATGTTATCAGCTAGTAGTGTTGAACATGCCAATATTGAACATGTTATCATTCCATAGCATAGATCCCACTAGCATGTTATACAACACCATAACATTTTAAAATACCTTACTGTAGCGATGTAATATCCATTCAATCTCAATCTTTAAAGAAAAAAGAAATTGTGAAGAATATTTGATAGTCTGAATTTGCATATGGAATTGTAAATACGTAAGTAGTATATATATAAAGGTGATTAAAATTAAAATAGCTGGTTATTATTTTAAATAATAGGTACATCGATCCTTAAATTTAACTTATTCCTAGAAAATTTAGGCGGCCCGGTCCTAATTAGTAACTCCTACCCTAAAAATTTACCAAATGCAAATTTTAAAAACTGGAATATTCGTGAATTAATGAATATTCACCACTAAAATTTACCATGGATGTAACTTACCAAGAGAAGACCCTTTAAGGAGAGAGAAGTGGGAGAGGTGTGGCTATAAAATGAGATCGAGTTATCTATTTCAAGGTTAGTACCAATCAAGCATAGAAAATCCCAAGTTGGGTCAAAATGTCGGTAGAAAGGTAGAAGATTTAAAGGCCAAGCTTATAAGTTTTTTTCTTATACACAAAAATGTATTTTAAGATTAGGTCCTTAGTAAACACCTCTATTTTGTAGACACTTTATGATATATTTGTAAGCTCATAGTGACCAATTACTTCATTTCACTACGTGACTATGTAATGGGGTAAAAAGAGCACTACCCCTATGTTATGTAATAAATGGAATGAAATATTGCAAGCCTTAGTATATTTCGTTTTTTAATTGTTTATGTGAACATTTTATGTCAGGGATGCAAGATAAAACTACCATCATTAAGTTAAAGAAATCTAAATTTGGGTGATTGCACACAGGGAAAAGTTTAGCGACTAATATTCATAATTTGGCTATTTCTGGAGATTTTTATCGTCATGTTTAGCTATTTAGACACCATATGAACACTCAAGATTCACCAAAAATAATCAATAATTTATTATTTTCTACTCATATATCGAAATGAATTATAGTATCAATATATTCCCTTTAATGGATTTCCTTTAAATTAACATGCCATGATTTTAATACATTTTTGGATCCTCATGAATTTTATACGCCCTTGTATCATAATCGCAAACATTTTTGAGGGAAAATTTTTAATTTGATTAAATTTGCAATGTGTGTGTGTGTGTGTGTGTGTGTGTGTGTGTACATCCAACTGTGTGTGTGTGTGTTGTGTGTGTGTGTGTGTGTGTGTGTGTGTCACTGTGTGTGTGTGTGTGTGTGTGTGTGTGTGTGTGTGTGTGTGTGTTATATTAAAGGTGCTAATTAAAGTAACCATATTTTTTATTCAAGGATTATTTAAGATTAAATTTAGAACATGGATTCTATCCTATGTGATATTTTTAACTAAGGAATTCACAAAACTATTTAAGCCATAAAATGAATTGTTTGCATCTTGGGTTGAATTTATTTAAACAACATTCATTTAAAGTCTTGACAATGGAAGCCTTTGGGAACTATCCCAAATTTCCTAAGGAGTGGATATAATATTTGTATATATGGTAAAATGTCTCTTATTATGTTGGAGAAAAGGCTTCACGTGAAGCCTTTTGGAAAAGTGTTGAAAAGTTTCAATGTAAAGAAAGACTAAGGAAGAATACTGTGGAGCCAAAATAGCATAAGATGTTCACAAATTACAATAAAATTATGGATGTGATATAATTTTGATAGGATTTTTGAGGAAGGATTAATAGATCATTGGTTTTCCCAAAACTATATGAAATGATAACATGTGTCCAATGGATCAAATGGTCAAGGTTAAATCCTAGATAAGATTGGGGAAAATGGATCCAAATTTCATAACTCAAAATATTATTTTTTAAGTAAGGATTACATATAATACACTTCATACCATAAATAGATTATCCAAATGAAATCTAACCTAAAGAGGAAAAATGAAATTCGCTAAAATATTTTTTTAAATTAGGAAAATCAGGTAATATTTACCTTTACATCTACAAACATTTTAAATGTTTTGTTCCATTTTCGTTATAGTCATGATAGCCATTTTTTAAAGGTTTGTCATCCCAATGAATATTTATTTAGAAAGATTCTCCACCCTTTCTATAAAAAAAAAATTCATGGGTTCCTTAAAATTTTCAATGACTACACCCCCATTTGAATCTACTAAATGGATCTATCAAGTTAAAGGATATGCCTATTTGACTGTGTAAACATACTTTTTATTTTCTTGAAAATATAAATTCTTGAGTGTTTGAGAGGTGTCAGAATTGAAACATGAACAATTGGATTGTAGTCAATGTCCATATTAATATGAAAATTGAAACTTTAACTATGAAAATTTGAAATTGAAAAAATAGAGAGGGAAAATAAGGAGTACACCTTTATGTGTAGAAACCATCATTGCATTATAAATATTGAGGATTCTTGTTGAGACGTTTCGATTATATTCTACATCCATAGTTGGGGAACATATAGGAATATATTAATTTCAAACAAGATTGATAAATAGGGAGAGATTGAGTCCCCAGTTTGTATAAACTAATGTTATCCACTTAGGTCAGGGATGCCATTATCCAAGCACTCATGATTTTTAGAATATAATACTACTCAAATGTGGGACCATAGAAGGTCCTCTACAAATGATATTATGAGTTATGGGTGTATACATCACCTAGTATAACTGAATCAAACCATGATAAATGGATCTAGGTTCTAATTTTTCTTGATTAAAATGGAGTGAAGTACATTCATGTCCCCCATAATTGAACATTTTGAAAATTTTAAGTAGAAATACATACCATATAATATTTCCATACCATATCTATAAATCAAAATTGAATTATTGAAAATATATCATATTCCTTACATTTATAACAAAAATTAGTGTAATTTATCAAATCTTATGCCAATGTGTCTAATCCATTTTTTGAACCATTCTAAAATTCGTAGTTTTTGAGAAATATTTTAATTTACTATGAAAGTTGCATTTAGATAAAATCAACCAATATAAAATAGAATTAAGCAATATATCTTGTTTAATTTGTCAGTTTTGTTTGTCATTAAACTTGTTATCTATAACATGTTCAAAAAAATATATAGCTCATATTATGTATTTATAGCCTATATCCTATATTAAAAATACTTAATTCCCCTATTTTGAGGTGATGAATATAACTATAGATCACTCGTATCAAAATAATAATGATTTGTACCATGTCAAGTAGAATAATATAGTAGTTTTAATATTATACATGCATGTGGAAGTAATTGTATGTATACTAATTTATGATAGATATGATTTTTCAGAGTGCATGATATCAATCATGGAACCAAGTTTTTAAAAATGGATGATGTAAATCATGGCACCATGTGTAACAAAAATGAATAGAACCTAAGTTAAATCATAAACAAATTACATATAATGTCATAGATAAAACTAAGACATTGTATACAAGGGACAAAAGGGTGTCACATAATCAAGAAAGGGAAAAACTATATATATAATAAAGGGTATTGAGGCCATAAAAAGGGATACCATAAAAAAACATAAATAATAACACATCCATTTTAGAATAAAGTAAATGGTTACTATATAGAACAAGATAAACTATTCTATAGATGCCATATATGTTATTATTAAAATATGATATGCTCACAATGTTAAATAAATCATATATATGAAAAAGACATGTTTTAGAGGTAAAAGGGTCTATACAATAGCATAGAAAGATGTAACCTTGTATTTTGTGCTCTCTATAGAACGAAATTGCTAAAGAGGCAAGTCCATTGGTAAAAGAGAAATGGGAACATTTAAAAACCATGTGTAATCATTTATCCCCTGTATTATTCTCACATATCTTGTGAAACATGTGTTTGTATAAAAAATTAGATTATTTTATCTACCAAATAATGTGATAATAAACATTTACAAAGTAGAAACTAGTTAACTTAGGTTGTGTTAGGTCCTAGTTTTTGATTTTTTGAATATCTTTATATTTTTGAACTTTTGAATATTTTGATTTATTTGTTGAATTTTTGAATATTATGATAGAGATTATAAAAATATATATTATAATAATATGGTGGGGAGAGCCATGAGGCATTCCCATGTTCAAATACTAATGGGTAATTATTCTTAGTTGAATATTTCTAAACATGTGTATCTGTAAGCAATAAGTTGAATAAAGTATCATAGTGTGTGAATTATTATGGATAGGAGAGTGTGAAGATCATATATTATTAGGAGACATATGCTTTGATAAATATGTTTTCATTTTAATCTTATGATATAGGACACAACTATTTGCTCAATAATGTTTTGTAGAAATATTTGAAATAAACTTAGGCATGTTGTGCAATGTTTTTTGTTGTGTAGGTGTTAGCATAAAAGTTTCCACCATTTTATTATGTGTCATTTTAAGAGACAAATTTTATATAGGTGTTATGATCATGTTGGGACAAGTATGGTTAATGAAATATGTCATAGATACCATAAAATTCTATAGGGTTTTCATAAGATAATATAAAAAACCTTTAAAAATTGATTGTAATAGATGTACTTAAGGCATAAATGTAAAACAGAAGGTATGGACTATATCTAGTGAAGCCAATGACATCCTAACAATATGTCACATATCTTAGAATTAAAAAATAACAAAAAAATGGTGTTTCCTAAGTATTTTATACCAATTAAAGAGGTAACATAATATGTCCCATATATATCCTATTTACAACCATTAAACACTTTAACACTAAAAATATATATTGTAGATATTTCTCAATAAATACAAAATATTAAATAATTTTTTGGTGGTTATATTTTCATTTTAACAATTATCAGTCCTGAACTTATAGAATGGTTGTTGATTAATATTGTAGACACAAAATCTATGCACTTGGGTACATTTCTAGGTCCTATATTATATTATTATACACATGATTCATAAGAAAGAAAACTAGTAATTGACAATTTTTTTGGGGCCTTTTGTTTTGTCTCTTATATTTTTATTGACCTTATACACCCTACAGACATATCATTATTTGACTGATTTATATTTTATGTCCTCATAAAATAACACCCATTTATAGGACATAAGCGCCCCTGGCGCTGATGTCCCTTCTCGGCACTCGATGTCCCCTTCTCAGAACTCCTAACCCTCTTTACTTCTTTCTTATTGTTTTGGGTATCTTTTAATTTAGGGTCATATTTTAGACTTATGGGTTGGCTTTCCAATTTTCTATTACGAAATTCAAAAAAGGATTCATATATATACATAGTTATAACTCCCAAATGAAGGGAAAATCGCTAACATTATCTACTATCACCTGAGATTTCATCCAAAGGCACAAGAGCATTACAAATCATCGATCTAGTACATTCACTCAAGGGAAAAGGGTTGCATTATTATTCATACACAACATAGGAGGGGAAGTTTATTTTATTTAATCTTACACATTCTATATATTTGCTACATTCTAGATCTATCTAGTTATCATTGTGCAACTTACACAAGGGAATCCTAGGGCATCATCACACAAAATTTCACATAGAACTACATGGAGTATAAAATGTAGTGCAAAACTTGGTACTAAGTTCACTCTTCAGGTGACCCAGGGTTAATCTGACTCCACATACCCCATCTTATTTTTAGGATTTTATGTGGTTTGTGGGTATGTGCAAATAGAAATTTGTTTCACAGGTTACTATGTCAATAGGAGATATTTAAGTGAAACTAGAGTGGATACTCCTCGTGAAGATCCTCTTGCATAGAAAATATTAGAACCTCATATAGGAAGATGTTAGTGTTGTCGCCAAATCACTGCACCCTCCGGGTATCCAGGATGTGAATAGGACGTTTTAATTTAGGATCATAAGCTGTGGGACTTAGACTCGAGGTGAACCTGGCTTCCTCTTCCTAAACTAAGTGCTGTACTACTCCTAGTGTAACAAAAATGATTATCTAGTCCTTAACATTTTCATGGGGTTTTAGGGAAAGAGATTTACAGAAATGAAACTATACTAGGGATGATGCACCGAATAAAGGGTGTCTTCTCAGGAAGGGTTAATTTGAAGAGGGTGTGTGCACCACAGGTCAAATTCAACTGCAACTTAGAGAGGGTACATCATACCACAGGCTAAGGGACACGCGTTCCTTTTGATTCTTTATATATACCAGTTTCCCAGTGAAGAAGGATACTCAAGAAGGGTGAACAGACACCACAACTCAACTGCATGCAATACTTCACCACTTAGCACAGAACTCCAAGAACCTGCAATAGAAACTTAAACTTGCACAGTGACCTGCAAGTATGAGAAAGGGGCATAGAAGGATGAAAGGCGAGATTAGTCACAAAACACACATTATTACTATCACCTGCACAATGATTTCATTCAAAGGCAAAGTTGCCATTACAGTCTTGAAGAGGAGGCTTGAAAGTTCTCTCAACACACAATACATGCAGAAGAGAGAGCGACCCTTGAAAAGTATACACTCTGCCTGAGATATCTAACTGTCCAACTTGTCTGAACTGCTGGAACCCTTTGAAATGAGCTTCCAACTTACATTTATAGAAGAATATGTGAGAAAGAAGAGGAAATGGTCAAAAGGGTTACATTATGAAGGCCCATGATGTATTTATTACAGTTAGTTCATACCTGACATAGGATAGGGAAGTTTATTTTGACCAATCAATTAATTAAAAGAATATTTAAATAAAATATTTAAATAATAATAATAAATATTATTATTAAAATATTTAAATAAAAATATTAATTTAATTAACATAATGTTGGGACCCCCCTGTTGACCCGTTTGACTTGAAGAGGAGGGGGGCCCATTGCACATAGCCAAATTCGATGATCGAATCTTCTAACTCGGTGCTACATTCTAGACTCTTTCCTTCTTTGGTAATCGCACTCTTTTGCATTGAGTCCTTCGAATGGTGAGCTATCAAACTTGCATCATTTTCCTCTGTTAACTCGAGGCCATTTATTCCTCGTTCAAACAACATCACCACGAGCTCTTCAACTGATTCGACCTGGGGCATCATCAACCCGAGCAACCCGGTTGGCTCAACTCGGATTTCACATAGTCTATGTACATGGCTCATATTTACCATCCTATTATAAAATCCTTACTCCCTGAACAACAATGGGTCTATGCTCATTGCTTATAAACTCAAGTTCATCATTGAGTGCAACTCTTTGACACATCAGGGTTAATCTATGCTATCTGCGGGAAATATTAAGATTTGTTCACATGTTCCCATTTTCACGCCTCTAAGAATTTACCACAATGCTAGTTCTTCCTTATCATATAACACTTTTATGTGGTTTGTGGATTGTATCTAGAACATGCCATTAAATAAAGACCTATGCTGCCATGATGATGAAAGGTTCATGCCTATTTGGTAGACACCACTTAAGACTGTTGGACAAAGAGACCTTCGGTATTTTGGCAGTGCATTCTGCAACAACCAACAATTATGCCACTAGGGATCTTAGTTATGGGTAGCTGCGAGCTACACAATATACTCCAGAAACTAAAAAGATCCTTCATGTTACAATTTGCAACACATAACAGAATCAAAAATACATTGAACAACTGGGGCAGCCAAGAGGACCTTGGAAAAATGTAGGTAACAACCATATGAATTCTCCCTTATCGTGGATCAAAGTTGAAGAGAAATAAAGCTAGATAAAAACAGTTTGAAACTGCAGCATAATGCAGTTTCTCTGAATAGAAACTTTTATTGTCTGATTGGACGTACATAATGGAAGGGTATAAATATTGTGTACTGCCCTCGGAGTTTCTCAAAGAGACCATTTTCGATAGGCAAAAGATATTTTCAGAGTGACCTTCACATTCAATTCGTTTCTAGGAAAAGAAATCCTGAGCAATACATCGTTTCATTCTGCACGCATAAACTTTCACTGACCCGGACAAATTTCATCTTGAATGACATGACTCCAATCCTCAGTGAATATTTGTTTCCTGCAGCTGTGCGTGGGAGCGCTAAAAAACGGCTTCTATCTTACTTGCAGCATGCCTGTGCATATGCTGCCGCGACCATATCAGTGTGGTAGGCAGAACGTGTAGAGCCTCCTTCGCCCATCTCTGTTTACAAAACGGCCGACCAGACAACCACGTCAATCCTATTAAATCCTGCTTCATTCCCACGTTTTCCGATGTTACCTTGCACGCCCAAAGACTCGGACCACTCCAACTGCGCGGAATTTTCATTCTCTTGCCATGCGGAAGTCCATGACGGTGCCATTGTAAAATCTCCACGCCTAGTGTTGCTTCTCCCCCGCATAACCTTGGCCACACCAATCCACGGGCCCCGGCCTCAGCTTTGCCGCGCAAACTTCATTTGACCAGATCCACTCCACGGAAGTGTGAATCCCAAAATTTCCCAATTGCTTGCATTATGTCACCACGTCCTTGGCAAGATGAAACTCGGGACCCCCTTTACGTGAAAACCTGGTGTTGGCTTTCCGCTGCAAATTTTCCACCATGGAAATAGGGATAAAGATTCCATGTGGGGAAATACTATTGCCATTATCAAATTTATGACCTTCCCAATATACTGAAATATTTCATTGGGAATCCAGATGGCTTTCATCAAAGTCCAACCCAACAAAAGGGATGAAATTCTCCCAAGCCAATGCCTTAGCACGGATTCGAACCCCAATTCTGTACAATCGAACCAAACAAAACTCTGGATGCTCACGACCTTGTCAGGCTCTGAGTGAGCCAATGCTACCACGTCTTCCATCCTCAACTGATCGATTCTTTTCCATTGGCCAGGCTATACACGAATTTCAGGTGATTCAGGTGTTCGTTGTATGATTAGTTTGAATCATGTATAGGATCTTGCCTTCTGTAAGCTACAATTACCATATTCCATTTACTCATGCATTGAAGACTTTACGAGCATCCATCAAATTCACACTTGTCATACATGTAGATAAGTTTATTTGGTAATAGCGTGACTAATCCATATGTAGTGTACTCTATTATTGATGTGAGAGTGGATTTGCTTTCCAAGGGCTTTCTTTAATATCCTGTAGTAGATGAAGATATGTTAAAGAATTTACAGATGGATTATGTGTTGTAGAAATCCTTCAAGCGATCCATAGAGTGCTACGAGATTTTAATTGATGTATTTGGTTGCTTGGTTCATCAAACACTACCAGATGACCTCATCGTCATTCTGCATAATCTCATATCATCTTGGTCAAACAAGATAATTTTCCCTCGAGCACTGCCTTATGGATTCACACAAAAATTCAATATTTGTCGGTCCAAACACTTATAATACCCTGAGAATCCTCATACTTACCTATCACCATGAATATGTGTCATCCCTTCCTTTTTACTAGGCCAAACATTATCTAAATGTCACAGGAAGAATCCAATATTACTTTCGGTCCAACATCTGTATATTCATCCTCATTACTTAATCCATAATATGTGTATCATAAATTGACCCCCCTCTCCATTTATATATTCATGTTTGTATCAATAACATTAGGTGTTAAACAAGAACGTATTACTTTGATACATCTGGTATATATTCATTCATACTTCTCTTAACTATAGCATTATCTTTTACACATTATAGATTTGCAAAAATTCCTTCTCAATCTATTTTAGATAATGATCCCCCTCTTTACATTCAAGTTTATATCAATAACATAGGTGTTAAACGAGCTTTAGTTGATAATGGCTCTGATCTCAACATTTTTAACCTACCATTCCTTCAGCAACTTGGCCTATCCGAAGCATCCTTAACACCCTCATTTATTTGTAATCATGGCTTTGAAAATATTACTAAAAAAATATTAGGTACAATCACACTTCCCATTACTATCGGGCCATTCACTTTGTCCATTTCCATTCCATGTAATTCTTAACAATATTAATTACAATATTATCCTATGATAGCCTTGGATCCATTCCATACATGCGGTCCCATCAACCCTTCATGCACATATTAAATTCCTATACAGGGGTGTGGTCTATGAGGCCTTGGCAGATCCCTCCCCATTTTTTTTTGCAACGCTATTAATCATTTACCTAAATCCTGTACTTCGGCCACCCCCTCCTCCTACTTTCAAAGAGTATAGTTCTGGGTATCAGTATATTCTTCATTATGGTTTTCTTGGCACTAGATTATGTAAATATGAAAATGGAGTCAAAGATATTCTTTCCATTCCCATGCAATCCACAAGACTTGGCCTTGGATATCTCCCTCTTCTTGCTCCTTTTATTCCTTACCACATCTCCTCCTAACATTCACACTATTTCACGTACTCACCATCACAATTTAAGTAATTTCCATATGTTCTTCATACTACATCTTACTTTGGAAAATATAACCCTCCTAACACCAATACGGATACTCCAGACACATTGCCACATCCTTGACCACGGAATGGTCTCTCTTCCATCCTTAAATATATCTCCATCACTCACACACTTGGGGGGACATCAAACTCTCCCCCCTCATAGTCACATATTCTAATCAGCAGTTTTATATCCATATTATTCACATACACATCTATGCCATTACTCTTGGTTTACAATTCACATAAATATTTCTAGTAAAACTTTCTCATATCTACGATATGTGCACACCTTACTACATCTCTCTATGTTTCCTATACTACTCCATACAAGCTTTGTTACTCATTCTTACTTATGGATCCTTCTATTCATGGTCCACATATTAGTTTCTATATACAGTATACTTCCTTGCATGGAATATACATACTTTGGCTACTCTTGTTAGCAATGATCACATTTATTTTCCAAATTCTCTCGATCAACTATCTCTAGTGTCTATTACTACACTTCAAACTCTGTACTTCATGACTAATCTTTCTCATCACTCCTAAACCTTTGGTACACACATTGTATTGTCACTACCTGATGATGCACTCTATTAATACGTCTCACACTTTACTATTGAGGGAACACTTCATATATGAACCTTGCATCATCTACACTTCATGCTTTGTGCTTCATGATGAATCTTTCTATCCTTCTACTCTCACGCAACTATACTCATTTCATGATGACACATTCTTGTTATATGGTTCATTCTTGATAGTTGAGGGATAATTTATAAATGAACCTCATCTGATACACACTCACTTGGGGGAAAGGTTGCCCCTACAATCTACACATCTTGCATATCACACCACACCATCACTTTCGCATAACATTTGCATATCTGGGTTACATTTACTCTTACTATCTTATTATACTTACATGTTACACTTTTTGTTTCTATTGCTAAAGAGATTCTTAGAATTTCATTATCTTTTATTATATAACATATATGCATTCAATTGGTATCTTGAGGTAAATGCAAGACCTATCATAGATTCATACACAATCCATGATGCTTGAAACAACTCTTTACTAGTCCCATTGAGGCTCCTAGGGTCATCTACCTTTGCTACTCTCATACTCTACACACCACATTTTCTATTGTTACATCATTACACTTATTCTTGTTACTATCAATTACTTTTCACTGTTATATACACACCCTTTTGACATAATATTTATATCTCTAACATAATAACAGGGGATTCATGTGCATATTTTGTCTTGCGAAGATCAATACAACCATGGTTATCTATAACTTATTGATTTTCTATTGTTTGTGGGCTTTTCCCTATGACTTGATTGTTCATTCTATGTTTTTTTTTTCCACTTCTTCCCTAATTATCAGGTGACATTATGAGCGATGTCCCATGTATGCAACTAGATTTTTCCCGATTTATCTTATCTTTCTACTTTCTTGTTACATTGTCTTCTCTTACATGCTAGCTATTTTTTACTACTAACACTTGCTACTAGAACCACTTTGTTTGTATGTGCTTGGTTTCTACCATGTGCATTCCCTACCCCCTGCAAGTCTCCACTTTAGATATGCATATCAAATTAGGTTCCTATGCTTTGGACCACCTTCACCTACAATCATCACATGCACCCCAAACGAGGGGGGTATTTATTGGGTGAACAAATCAACCCTACAACAGCTTAGAGTTTACATTCCAGAAAAAAATAGTAAAATAACATCATAGGAAAAAAGTCACAGATTGGCCCAGAAACATACTTGGGTCCAAAAGATAGAGTAGACACTAGCACCTAAACCTAAGCAAATAGTGGTGGGGTTCATGTGCCCTTCTTGGTGGGTGTTAATGTCCATGGGGGTAAAAATAGTCATTTTATCAATTCAGCACAATTAACAGCAGTTCTTAGATCATTTCTGTAGTAGTAGACACTTGCCTCCAAGTACAAAATTCAGTATATTTAGTAACATTTCAGTTACAATCAAGACTAATTGGAACAAATCAAAGCAATCAGAACAAATTTGGACGTACCGTTTGTAATGGTGCTTATTCGAGAAGTGTCATAGAAGGAGATTAAAAAATATACCTCTCTCCCCAACACTCTACTCTTTGCATGAGATCATCCAAAAAACTCACTACTTGGTGTGAGATCACATGAAAAACTCACTTTTTGCATGAGATCACCTAAAATCCTCACCATTGGAAAAAAAACCTAGTAGCTCCAAGTAACCAAGACAAATTTTTATCTCTTACACTCTATACATCAGGTGCACACTTTCTTTTTACATACTTTTACACTTTTACATATTGTAGACACAAAATTATGCACTTTAGACATTATTTTGTCCTCGATCTCATACTACTATTTAGAAGGTTATTGAGTGAAGAAAGTATTAATTAACCCCAATCTTTTGGCCATCTTAATTGTATTTCCTTTCGTCATTTCCGACCTCTTGAACCCACATGCCCAATTAGTTGTTTATCATCCTCCGTATCATTTTAGCTTTTATTGGGGTTGCCCATGGGGTGCCCTGGTCCCACCACGGGTGCCTCGATCCTTTTTGAACTTTCCCGCCATTTTTTGGGCATCTTTCTAGCCATTTGATATCTTTATCTATTTTGCGTGGTTCAGTCATTTCGGGGTTAATTACGAAATCAAGATCAAGAGAACCCTATAAATATAAAGTTATGAAACCATAATGAAGGACCAAAAACTACTCATTACTATCATCCACCTAGAGTTGCATCCATTTGGAGATCATTTGCATCCATTAGTTCCATCACAAGGACAAGGCTGATTCATCTGCATCACACAAGCATAGGGGGGAGGGATTCTATTTTATTTCATGCACACATTCTATTACATTTTCTATATTTAGCTATTGCTCGCTACCTTCACAAAGTATGACTGGAACAATGAGCACCTAGGGCACATTATGCAAACACACACACCAAAACTACATTTGGGTCTGAAATGTAGTGCAATGCACTCAGTTAGTAAGCCCACTATTGTGGCAGATCTAAGGTTATTTTAACCCATTCATTTGCATTCTTAAAAAAAAATGTTTTGATACTTCTCTATGGATTTTCTACAGGTCTTTGTATACATCTTGGATTATCAGTGACATCTGGAGCAGTGCATCGAATCTGATGTGACACACAGAGCGAGGGTTTCAGACCACTTTTCAAGACTAGTGAAACTTAGTTGAGGACCTCTTTCATAGCACCATGGAACCCATTCGTATGGACCAAAGTGCCCGTAAGCACCAGAGTCGCTCATCCAGGTTCTCTAATCAAGCTAGATATTTTGGATCCATCCTTTATCGGGGCCGTATGAAACATTTGCTCCTTGCTTTCATGCTTCCTCCAGTCACTTCTGTGGCACAGTTTATATCTAGCCTCTTAAATCAACTAAGTCACATCAATCACTCTATCTTGACATATTAGGGTTTATATTTTCTATTAGATTAGTTGTTTGGTTCATTTTCCATACTTGTGTATTACATTCATTCATTGTATTTACATGTCATTCTAGATTAGCTAACTACATGTTGGTCCGAAAATTTGTCGGGTGGATAGATCTATGGACAGACGAGCCAACAGTGTGTGGGGGCATTGCCCCTCTTTGAGTCAGCAAAGTGAAACTAGTTTATTGTTATTCTACCAGTATGAATCTACGCAAGTCTCACAATTATTCTACCTTCAAGGGTTGGGATCTTATCCCAGTAGAGGTATTTCTAACTGTAGAAGAAGGGAAAGAAACAAGGTGGGGAGATAGGAAATATCTGAAGGGAGAAAATAAATGAATTCCAAAGCAGAAAGGTCAGAGGGTCTATGTTTTAGGCATGGTAGTAAACAGAGCCGAACTTATTCACATAGATGAACAAAGTAATACTGATGAATAAATGACAATAAAGCAGAAGTAGATTCAACAGGAGAAACATACAGATCTAACGTAAGAAAGTTCTGATGTATAACACAAGTATTCAGCACAAAGTCTAAATATTGTATTAATATTTCCTTCTATTACAGAAAATCTCAAAGTCTTTTCTTCTTACTTCTATTTATCATCTGAAAAGTAATCCACCCCCTTGAATACAAAAAGTATTCAAGTATATATAGTAGAAGGAGAAGAAAGAAGGCAAAAGGGAGCCCAACAACTAATTACAAAGTATCTACAAAATATCTAAAAGTCAACTGTTGACTTTTGGCAACTTGGTGGATGACATCATCCCATGGTGCAACATGGATGGTGTCATCGTTTATGCCAACATACTCTTAGATATTTACAAAAAGAAGAAGAGAGAGAAGGAGACTATTCGTCATCGTCTCACAGCTGAAAGGGAGTGTCTTGCTTCTACTGTTGCTAGGGAGAAGTGATGTTAAACTAGGCCCAATATTCCATGAACTTGCTGATCATACGGGCTGAAGTTGATCCTGAGCAAGATCCTTGTGGCGATCGCTGATAACTTTGCAAGTTTCAATGTTCATACCATGAGCCTTTTTGGGAGCTTGGCATATTCATTTCTAGCCTCTATCAAGAACCCTATAAAGTCACGACAGGATAGAAGATTGTTGATGCATTCAGTGTTGAACGTGTCTTCTGGCCCTAACTCTTGCGAGACGATATCCTTAAAGATCCGAATAGTTTGGTATGCCTTCCTCGGGGT
Source organism: Taxus chinensis (assembly GCA_019776745.2). Classification (NCBI taxonomy): domain Eukaryota; kingdom Viridiplantae; phylum Streptophyta; class Pinopsida; order Cupressales; family Taxaceae; genus Taxus; species Taxus chinensis. The sequence continues at coordinate 647,372,738 of CM034149.1, forward strand.
GAAAGAAGGAGTGAGCAAGCCTGGGGAACATTCTCAAGATGATTTGCTCCATCTAGTGCATAGCCTCCAAGGCTTCCTATTTGATTTTATCTATCTTTTTTAGGACAAACTCCAACTGATCGACCTGGTAGTCCAAAGTAGAAAAGGACTTTGTTGGGCACTCTGGGATGACCGAAGATGCCGAACTTGACTAGATCTTCAACTGAACAGTCGAGCATTTTATGGAAGGCCTCATGCTACAGCCTAACATGGTCCAAATATTTGGAGATGGGTCCCACAATCTCCTAGAGTGCCTTGTTCACCTGATTTATGTTCTGATACAACTCATTGAACTTGACGATTACTCCCTCACTGTTCTTGAGGATTTAGTCTCTCCAGGTGGACCACTAGCCATACCTTGCTCGCCAATTTTGGCGTACTCATTTATCTTATCCTGGCTCAGGGGCTCAGGAGTTTTCAGTGGCAGTTGTAGGAGGTGCACTGCCCATTTTCTGCAAGGCATGGAGAAGATGTTTATGTTCGCTCATTTAATAACCTCTTTTCTTCCTTTGCTTCCTGAAGTTTCTTACAAAGGGCATCCACTGCAGATAGGGCCTCTCCTTGAATGCTTTCTGAAGATATTCCCATCGTGACTTAGGTCACTATATAATCTGGTCAGAGACAGATCCTTTTTATCTTTTAAAGGATCGGGATACGCGATCTCCATTACTCTCTCTCCTGATGCACTCTGAGAGAAGCGGGTTGTAGGCTTTTGCTTCTTGGCCCCCTTTGATGGGATGATGGAGAACTCCATCGGTGCAATAGGAACTTTCCTCTTTTGCTGGCTCAGGTGGCTGAGAGATCCATGTTGGACTTATGGGAGTGGGATTAGAAGTAGAAGAGGGAGCAGCTGCAGTAGTAGACGAAAAGTGCATTGAGACACTTGGTGGTGGCATTGAAAGAGAGGGCCAACGAAGTGCTCAAGGGAGGAAGGGATACTGCAGGGGAGGTATTCGAGGGTATGGAAGGGAGCTGAGAGATGAGAGAAGAGATGGTGGGGGACAGATCCGCGAGAGAGGAGAAGATGGAGGAAGAGGAAAGGGGAACATTGGAAGATGGGGAAGGAGAGACGACCAAAGGGATGGTCGTTTGAGCTACATGGGGAGGAGAAGGAGGAGAGGGAGAAGGGACGTAATGGACCTCAACAGTTGTAGTAGTGGCAACATCTTGAGTGGATGTGCCCATCAAAACATCTTCGGCTTCTTCTTTCTCTAGAGATAACAGGCTTACCACCTGTTTTTGTGCGGCAGAAGGGGGACTCTCAGGAGCGTCTTCCCGAGTGGATCTTGACTCACCCTCTTTATCCTTGTCTTTTACTTTCGGTAGAATTTTTTGTCTAGCAGGTGTGTGCCCCATGGGGACGTAGTGAAATCTACCCTGAGGTAGATGAGGCCATTCATCCTGCACCAGTGTTCTGTCTGCCGCAGAGTTTCTTTGACTCTTTCTTCAATGGTCTAGGGAACTTTGGTTCTATCGATTAAAGTAAACGTCCAATTGTCCCTGTCCATGTCAAGATATACTTGATCAACTTCTTGATCAGTAGTTTGATAACCTTTCGGGATAATTGCCACACCGTACTGAATGATCTCTGCTAGGGCCAAGTGGGAGTGGTCCTTCCTTCTGAGTTCGACCTCATGATACAAGTTGATGTAAATGTCCTTGATCTGTGGAATGTGGATTGGATCGAGTTTGGCCCTGGGAAGGCAATTCCTTAGATCAAAAGTGGGCCTCACCGAGAAGTTGTGCTTCAGATTGATCAGTTCTAACTCAGCAACCGTTTCTCAGGCTTTGTGATGAGAAACGTAGGTGTATCTACCCACTGTGAGGGGGAAAGGAGTTCTTCCCTTCTTCCTCTTCAAGCACTTCTCATGATACGTTACGAGCTGTCTTGACAGCTCTAACAGGATCAACTTGGGGCCGGCATATCTCGGTAATTTGGTGGGCTCACCTAGGAAGTTAGTTGCCCTGAGATAGGTGAAGGTGGGAAATTATGTGAATAAGGCCCCCCACTTCTCTGTTGCTGCGACAATGCTCTTGGTCATTTGACCGTGAGTCATGTTTGGCCTCAAAAGGCAAATGATGTTGTAGAAGAAAGTGTCATTAATCTTAGTGAACTGTGAGATGTTTTTTTCCAGCTTCAGCTCTGGGTAGTATTCGTATATTCTCACCTAGGGCCAAACCCTGCATCAGCTCAATGCTAGATAGTCCCTTTCCGAGGCTATAGCATAAACTACATAGGAGTTCATGTAGAACCTCCCCATTGTGGTGAGTTGTTGGAGCTGCTCAGATATGGTGTTGCTTATGATCTCCGCCCACTCAAAGCGTTGATCTAGCACGTTCTTGTTCATGGTCTCCAGGTACCTGAGCATCCACTTATGAAAGTAATGGGCATCACAAATCCCAAATACTCTACTTAGGAATGTGATAGTATCACTCAATTCCTAGGAGAAGTTGCTACGGTGAATAACCTGTGGCCATCTACTTATCACCTTTTTGTTCTTTAGGTACACCTCATTCATCAGCTACATGCACTGGTCTTCATTGTCCTCCCAAGATTTGGTGTAGTCTTCTTGGTTTACAGCCACAAAGTGCTGGTGCTGAGGGATTCCAAGCATGATTTTGAAGTGTTGGGTGGTAAGGTTGATCATGACTTCACCCTTTTCATTTTGGACACACCTCATGTCTTTGTTGTAGCAGCGGGCCACTACCATCATGAATTCATTATTTACTGCACTCATGGGGATCCCCCCAGCAAAATGTAGGCCGCTACCTACTAGTTTGTCCATCCAAGGACTCCTAGTGACCCTCCTGTTTCTGGCCCAGAAATTTTCCATATCGATGTGACCGAGCTCTGAGTCTCTTATATCCAGGTCACATTCAGCCTGAGACTCAGGAATTCTGACCCTTTGGTACTTGTACTTCATCTCTTCCACTGTAAGCTTGGCTTTACCCTTAGATTTGGTTGGTCTCTTGCTTGATGTAGACATATGTGGATTTGAACTCAATTTCTGATCTGCAAGAAGAAGAAGTGAAACCCAACGCTAGAAAAGCCATGTCAGCTATTAGATCTTCCATTAAAGCACTACAGAATAGAATGAGGAGTTAGCAATTTTAAGGCCTCAGGGCGTAGGGCACATGAACACTGTAGGCTGCATGGTTAATAGTATGGCGCACAACAGAAGGGTGTTACAAGGGAAAAATTAGCGCCAAAGGGCGCAGGGTGCATGAACACTGCACATGACATTTTTTTGTTGTAAGTAGAAGTGTACCTATGCCATTCATGTGTTTTATACTTGGCGCAAATAATTTTCATGTTGCATGGAACTTTGGCGCACCAAAGCGCGTAGGGTTGATTTGTGTAACATAGACTTCATGTGTGAAATAGGGGAACTTGGTGCGGTGCAGGGAAGGCTTGCATGACATGTGCTGATGTAAGAGGGGATGCAACTATGCCATTTACATAGTTTTATACTTGGTGCAAGTAATGCTGGTGTTGCATGGGGGCAGGGTGTGCTAATGGCACAAATATTTGAAATGTGACATAGAAGCTCGGTGGGCCAAAGGGCGTAGGGTTATTGGGTGTAGCACCAACTTTAGGCACGTAAAAGGGGAAGTTTTGGCGCAGCGCAAGGAAGGCTTGCATGACACTGTGCTACTGCAATGGGAAATGCACCTGCGCCACTTATTAGGATTTCACTTGGTTTTCATATAGCGCAAGGAGCTCATGTGCTGCAATGAATGCTGGTGCGCCATAGGCGTGACTGTGTTTCCTGTTGCAAGGGTGGTGAGTGTGCCAAGGAAAAACACAGCTTTGGAAATGGTCCTTCTTTCTCATTGACAGATTCACGATTATTTAGGCTTAACTCCACATTGATTCAAGCGGTGAAGGGGGTAAGGCAAGGAGAGTTTGGATTTGTTTTTGAGGTAGAGCCCTCTTAGCTAGCAAATCTGGAAAGAGGAGGGAAACAGTTTGGGGAGGGAAAATGCAAGAATCAGCAAGAGGGGTTTTTATGGTTTCACAACTCCATTCTATCCTACCACACAAACAAACAACCAACAACAAAACTAAAACATGAGAGTAACAAGGACCACTTACTCGGAATATATAGAATGTGAGAGGTGAAATGGGGTCCAAAAATGCGACACGAGGATGACAGGCGTGCTTACAGGTGCAGAGGAAAAAGCTATCATGTGTTTTCTGACTGGTAAAAGTGACAGGGCGGATGCACCTATATACAGGAAAAGGTGTAATAAATGTGCCAACCACTTTTTAAGAGGCACACAAAAACATGTGTCAACATGTCAAACGGTGCACCCTTTGGCGTGGATAAACACGTGTCAACACAGAGATACTTGAGCCTTTGGCACAAGTTAACGACTGTCAAAATCCTATTTCTTGTGCCCTTTGGCACACCAAAATATGTCACAACAATTTATGTGTTAACATGAAGGCACATGTGCCTTGGCGCACGCAAGAATGGCCCATCAAAACATGTGTCGACACGTCAAACGGTGCGCCAAAGGAAATGAAGGGGCACATATTTACTCTATGTTACACAGATAAAAGGTGCACCCGGCCCAAAGGGATAAAAAATGGCTAAGTTTGGAAAACTAGATTTCCTGGAAAGGGATTTTGTGACATTCCGAATGCAGAGGGGTCCACGACAAAGGACCAGGACAAAATTTGGTATGGTTACCTATAAAATTACCTTTGTCAATTTTACAGGATAATAGTTGGCTCTTTCTGGGGACTATCTTTGAGCGAGACTCAAGGGTAGAGAACCCTAGATCAACATGTGCCTATCCATTGGGTTACAGAGAGTAAAAAACAAGGGTGATGCCAAAAGAAAACACACGACATAAAGCAAACTGTACAAAGAACAGAGCAAGGTCTACTTCCTGCATATTTTGAGGTGTTTCCCGCTATAGGGAAGTGGGAGGTCAATTCCATCTAGATACAAGAGATAGAAGCTATTTTCTCCATTGAGCTATTTGATCTTGAAAGGCCCTCTCCATAAAGAATCAAATTTCCCGTGCATGCCCTTCAGCTCTCACTGCTTGTCCCACAAAAGGACGAGGTCTCCCATCTGGAACTCTCTTTGCTTAGCTTTTTTATTGAATAGTCTCTTGACCTGATTCTAATGTTCGGTGATCCTTTCGACCACTCTTACTCTTTTCTCTTCAAGCTCTGATAGATACATGATCCTCTTTTCAAGGGAATTTTGGAAAGTCTCATCTTTAATTGCTCGTGCCAAGCGTAGAGTAGGGAGTTCCACAGAAATGGGAAGTTCGGCGTCTGTTCCATATAACACTTGAAAAGGTGACATGCCGAGAGAACTCTTGGGAGTAATGTGGTCTTCCCACAAAGCGTCGTATAATTACTTGTGCCACATTCACTAATTCTCATCAACTAGCTTCCGTATGATGGTCACTAAGTTTTTATTACTGGATTCCGCCTGACCATTTCCCTGGGGGGTAATAATCTAAGGCGTGAGCCAAGGTTATCCCGTATTCATAGAAAAAACCAACAACTTCTCATGAGGAGAAGTTGGAAGCGTTATCAGCAACAATCTTGTTTGGAATGCCAAACTTGACAATGATATTTTCTTTGATGAAACTGCAAACAACCTCAGAAGTGGCATGTTTGACAGGTATGGCTTCCACCCATTTCATGAAGTAATCTATTGCTATCAGGACATAACTATGTCTGGCACTCAATTGGGGATTGAGTGCATCGATAAAATTGATCCCCCACTGCTTGAATGATTCATTAATGATGACCGGCCTGAGGGGAAAAGTAGCCAATTTGGGCTTGCCGACAAATTGCTGGCAAGGCTCACACTTTGCTACCCAAGTGGCTGCATCCTGGAAAAGCGTTGGCCAATAGTACCTATCCCGGATGATCTTGTGTGCCATCACGGAAGAGGAGAAATGGCCACCAAAGGCTGAATCATGAAAACTCTCAAGTAACTTTACCTGATGTGGCTTGTCAACACATCACAAGAAGATGCCATCTATTCCATGTTTGTATAAACCGTCATCCCAGATGACATATTTGGCTGCTCTGAGCTTTATAGTGTGTTTCTCCTTTGTAGTTAGATGAGCTGGGCATTCACCATAGGTGAGAAAGAAATCAATATCGGAATACCACTCATCGCTAGTCGCGACAAATAGAACCATAGGTAGTGAATCGACTTTCTCCAGCTGGCTTTGTGCTCTATTGGCGCAATCATCTTTTCCGTCAGGGTCTTCTAAACCTTGGTTTTCAGCCATAAGCTAACATAGGCCCTTACCCCTTACCAGCTTGGTGGGTTTTATATCTAGATCATACTCTTGGACTTTTACAATCCAATTTCCTCACAAACTCCCTAACTCTTGTTGAGTTAAGATGGACTTGACTGCTATGTCAGAAACTAGGACTACCATATGAGAGTTTGCCTGAAGTTCTTAACTTCTTTGACCATGGCGAAGGCATGCTTTTCTAACTGGGACATCTTTAATTCATGAGGCTTGAGAGGAGAGCTCATAAACCCAATCGGGGATTCAACATCCTCAGAATTATTTTGCATTAAGATGGCTAACACAGTATGCTCGGATGCATTAGCTATACATAATGAAATCCTTGGAGAAATCAGGACATACCAGGACTAGTGCGTGAGTGACAGAGGTTTTTATATCTTCGAACGACTTCTTTCCTTCTTCACTCCATCGGAAATTTGGTGATCCTTTCATTATGTTCGATATGTGGCGAGTTTTTTCAGCAAAATCTAGAACAAAGCGCCTGAGAAAGTTCACCTTTCTGAAAAAAGAGTGAACATCGGTCTTGCTTGTATGTAAAGTGAGGATCTGAATAGCCTTAACCCTTTTGGCATCTATCTTCGTTCCTTCCTTGCTTACAATGTGTCCCAGTAACTTTCTTTCTGTGACCCCAAAAATAGACTTTTTCAGATTCAGGGAGATCCCATGCTCTCAGCATCTAATCAATACTTGCTCCAAATGATCACAATGATCATTTCACTACTTAGAGAACACAGTTAAGTCATCCAAGTAAACTATGATGACTTTTCCCATCATTTCTTTGAATGCAAAGTTCATGGCCCACTGAAAAGTGGCGCCGGCATTGGTCATACCAAAAGGCATCCTGTTGTAAGTGAATGTACCCCAAGGGGTAGTGAATGTTGTTTTGAATTGGTCTTCGAGTGAGAGTTCGATTTGATTGTAGCCTAAAAAACCATCAAGCATGGACAACATTTTTGATCCAGTCACTGCTTACAGAACCTGATCCATTATGGGAAGTGGGTAGTTGTCCTTTAAGGATGCTTGATTCAGGTTGCGAAAATCTACGCAGATGCGTATCTCACCATTCTTCTTATGTACTGGCACAATGTTTGCCACCTAGGTACTGTGATGGATAGTAAAAATGATCTGTGCATCCAGCATTTTCTAAATTTCGGCCTGGATAGTACCTGAGATCTTAGGATTGTAGTGTCTCTGCTTCTGGTGAAAGGTTTTGACATCCTCTCTCAATGGGATGTCATGTTGGACGTCCTTCGGCTTAAAGGACTTTAGGTCGACATAGGACCATGCCAATACATCCATGTATTTCTTCAGCAACTTGACAAATTTCTGCTTCTCTTCGGGTGTGCAACATTTTCCAATGTTCACAAACTGCAGATGCTCTACCAAACCTAAATTGACCGGTTCGGTTTTGGGGGAGGAGTTAAGATTATCTCTCCTTTCCTTTTTGAAAAAATGATCATTCCTGTAGAACAACCACTCTAGGGAAACCAGGCCTTTTGGGATTTTATTTCCTTTGAGCTGATGTATGCCATCATTTCCTTTGGTTTCCCTGTTCTGATCAGTAACAAACTCACGGCACGTGGAAGTGAATCCTTCAAAATGAAGCTCACTAAAATTTTTTGCTTTTTCAAGAAAGGCAATGAGTTGATTGTCATCGTTAAATACCTACCAGTGCTGAGATTTGTTTGGCACGCTTGGGCAGAAAACCATCTCAATGGTATATGTGTCTATTTTCAAACCTGGGTGAGGGAGCATGAGGGATACCAAGATGGCTAATGAGTCGAACATGTCATTATGAGCTCTAGGAATGGCTTTTATCAAAAAAGCGTCAAACTCCTCGATATTGTCCCATTCCGTGTTGTAGTAATGTCTGAGCCTTTCATTCTTCACTTGGTATATCCTTTTAACTTGATTTACGACCAGCTCTGCATCACCCTGTACTTTCATATTCTTGATTCCTCTTTCCTTTACGGCTTGCATGCCAAGTAAAGATTCATACTCAACAATATTATTTGTGTTGAAAAGATGCAACTTGAAAGAGAGGGGAATAATCTCCTCTTCGGGAGATATTAGCATGGCTCCAGCACCGCACCCACTAATCACGTAGCTGCCATCAAACTGCAAAGTCCAGATCTTGTTTAGATCCTCTGCTTGGATAAGGACATCCATTTTGTCAGACTCGGTAGACAAGAAATAGTTTCCCATCCCTGATGATTCGAAGAGAATTTGGGATTTGGGGTCATCGGAGCTAGTAAGCATGTACTTCTTTTGCGATTCCGGCTCCAATGTTTGCATTATACCTTTGACAGGGATTCTAGCCTTAGACCAGTCCATATGAATCTCCACACCAACTTCACTCCAAAAGCACCTTCCTAGTAGAATTCCATATGCTACCAGAATATCGGCAACAAGGATGGTCATCTTCGCTCTTTTTTCTGGAAACACTGCAAATGCAAATTGTGCGTCTTTGATTTGACCAATCAACGGAACCTACTTGGTTTCCAGGGAATAACATCTGCCAAAAGGCTTGGTAAGGGTGAGGCCCAAGGCATGGGTGAATTTTGCTGGCATGACATTATCGGAAGCCCCAAAATCAATTATGCAGTTGCTTAGTTTGTGGCCATTGATCAGGAGGGAGAGATAAAAAGGTTCTATCTTGCCTGATGCAGATGTTGAGGCAACATTTATGCGAGATGCAGGAGGAGTAGAAAGGATTCCCTTCGAGGAAACCTGAGTAGTTATGACAGCTTGACTTTGGATGTATTTGGTCATCCTTACAAGCTACTCGGGATTTGACTGAAGATATTCAGCTTCAGACATCTGGATTTTAGTCTTTTTAGCGTGATCGATTATGTCAAATGTGGGCAAGGGTTGCGTTGATGAAGGAATGAGTCCCTCATTTCACAATGGTAGGGTAGGATTACCGGTCTAGATAGGAACATGAGAGGAATGATTCAGAGGAGACATGGGGGAAAAATATTTTCTTGAAAAATGCCTAGTAAAAGGTTGAGCAGGAAGGGGACTACCTCGTTTAGCGATGGTTGGAGGCGTGTGTGACACGGTCTTTTCTTTCTACATATTGACAGCCACTTCTACTTCTTTTCCTTGTGAGCGGGTAAAAATAGCATATGACTGCCCACTTGCATATCCTTGGGTACCCTCTTCTTCATCAAATTCTTCCTCATCAAATTCCATATACCCGATAGTAAAGTCACCAGTCTGTTCACCGACATCTTGATCGTCTTCACCTGGCGATGAAGGCTCTTCATAATTTTGCTCCTCTTCTTTGATTTTGGCTAAAACATTGATCGAAGGGGCTTCAAGCGCCAACTGTGGAGTAGTTACAAGTAGGAACGGCCTTTGTGAGACATTATTAGAAGTAAAGCTCCTCCATAGAATATCCCGGTATGAAGTGCCAGGAGAAGCCTGAGCTAGCTACTTTTTTAATGCGAGCAGGTCATTTGCCATTTTCTGGAATGCCGGATCAGATGAAGTGGCAGGAGAAGGAGCTAAAACTTTCAGCTTGGATGGATCTCACTTTAATTTTCCATATATTAGCAAGTTGTCTTCAATCCGTATGGTAGCAACTCGGGTAAGAACCAGAGTAATGACTTGTTCTTGCAAGAGTAAGAAACTTACTTTTGAGCTCATGGCATTCACGAAGAAACACTTTTGATTTTCTGGCATTGGTAGCATGGTAGGTGGAACTCGATTGATTAGTGAGTTGAAATGGGCGATGAAATCGTGCATGGTTTCATTGACCTCCTTCTTTAGGTGAGTGATCTTTGATAGCAATGCAAATGCATCTTCGGAAGGCTTATACCTTTCTTTAAATATAGTCCGTAAGGTGGCCCAGCTAGTAATAGATCCGGCCGGCAAATGCTAAAACCAATCTGCTGCCGGTCCTTGCAAGGTTTCCACAAAGAGGTGAACTGACACATCTTCATGGGTCACATCCAAGATACTACATGACATGATGAACGCAAATATGTGTGAATCCATGCTCTGGTTCCTGCTACCCATCAAATTTAGGAAAATTCTTTCAATTTTCATGACGGAACGCATGAACGGGGTATGGCAAAGCGAGAGGGCCCATAGCATTTCCCCATGGCACTGCCATTTGAACAGCTGGAAAGAGATCGCGTGCTAGGAGGATGGTTCCACTGAGCAACAAAGCATTGCAAAGTGATGAATATGTTCCTTGTGAAAGATGCTTCCTTCACGGAGGTGAGATACTTCCGGATAACCAATTAGTTGAACTTAGCGATGGGAAACGTGCCAATGTTACAATGAAGTTGTGCCTTTGAAGCAAATTGAAAGTAGGATCAACTTCTCCATGAGCCCTTCTGCTATGAGTAAATGGTTCACCCGCCAGTGTACCTTCCATATCTACAATATTTAGGAGCAGATCCTAAAAACTCTTTTTGGTTGTACTTGCTGATTTTTTTGAATTTTCTAACAAAAATCAGCAGTATGCACTTTTCTAAATATTTAATTTTATCCCTCTTTTAACAACCAATTGCGGATTTAATGAAAAAGATCAATGAGGATAAAACGATGGTAAAGCTTAGTAGGCTGATTTTCAGATCTAGAGTTGACTTTTTAAAGAGTTTGAAAATTTTGGCAAACTGTCAAAAACTCAGATCTACAGAAAAATATAGATTTTTGTAAAAACTCAGTGAACTAAAGATCTCTAACTAGCCCAGATCTATGGACCTCTGAAGAAAATTTTCAGTTTGGGTCACTTTTGCAAAAAATTTCGATTTTGAACAAAAGTTAAATTTTACAAATAGGTAGTGATTTGTTTTTATTTTTACTGATTTTTAACATACCACTATCATAGATCTGTTAGATCTATTCGATTCCCCAACAGATTCACCAAAAACAGTTGGTCTGAAAATCTATCAGGTGGACAGATCTATGGACAGATGATCTAACAATGTGTGGGGCATAGCTCCTCTTTGAGTTAGCAAAGCGAAACTGGTTTATTGCTATTCTACCAGTAGAAAACTGTGCAAGTCTCATAATATTCTACCTTCAGGGGTTGGGATCTTATCTCAGTAGAGGTATTTCCAACTGTGGAAGAAGGGAAAGAAATGACGTGGGGAGATAGGAAAGATCTGAAGGGAGAAAAGAAATGAATTCCAAAGTAGAAAGGCCAGAGGGTCTATGTTTTAGGCTGGTAGTAAACAGAGCCGAAATTATTCACATAGATGAACAAAGTAATACTGATGAATAAATGACAATAAATTAGAAGTAGATTCAATAGGATAAACATACAGATCTAACGTAAGAAATTTCTGATGTATAACACAAGTATTCAGCACAAATTCTAAATATTGTATTAATATTTCCTTCTATTACAAAAAGCTCAAAGTCTTTTCTTCTTACTTCTATTTTTCATCTGAAAAGTATCCACCCCCTTGAATACAACAAGTATTCAAGTATCTATAGAATAAGGAGAAGAAAGAAGGCAAAAGGGAGCCAACAACTAATTACAAAGTATCTACAAAATATCTAAAAGTCAACTATTGACTTTTGGCAACTTGGTGGATGACATCATCCCATGGTGCAATATGGATGGTGTCATCGTTTGTGCCAACATACTCTTAGATATTTACAAAAAGAAGAAGAGAGGAAGGAGACTATTCTTCATCATCTCGTGGCCGAAAGGGAGTGTCCTTCTTCTGTTTTTTATCAGGAAAAGTGATATTAAACTGGGCCCGATAATCCATGAACTTTCTGATCATAAGTTGAAGTTGATCCTGAGCAGAATCCTTGTGGCGATCGTTGATAACTTCGCAAGTTTCATGTTCATCCACGAGCCTTTCTGGGAGCTTGGCATATTCATTTCCAGCCTCTATCAGGAACCCTATAAAGTCATGACAGGCTAGAAGGTTGTTGATGCATTCGGTGTCGAACGTGGCTTCTGGCCCTAACCCTTGCGAGACGATCTCCTTAAAGATCTGAATAGTTTGTTCTGCCTTCCTCAGGGCGAAAGAAGGAGTGAGCAAGCCTAGGGACATTCTCAAGATGATTTGCTCCATGTGGTGCATAGCCTCAAAGGCTTCCTCTTTGACTTTATCTATCTTTTCGAGGACAAAATCCAACTGATCAACCTGGTAGTCCAAAGTAGAAAGGACTTTGTTAGGCGCTCTAGGATGACTGAAGATTCCGAACTTGACCAGATCTTTGACTGAACAGTCGAGCATTTTCTGGAAGGTCTCATGCTATAGCCTAGCATGGTCCAACTCTACGGAGATGGGTCTTGCAATTGCCTGGAGTGCCTTGTTCACCTGATTGATGTTCTGATACAACTCGGTGAACTTGACGATTACTCCCTCACTTTCCTTGGGGATTTGGTCTCTCCAGGAGGACACTGCCATACCTTGCTCACCGATTTTGGCGTACTTATTTATCTTATCCTAGATTAGGGGCTCAGGAGTTTCGGTGGTAGTTGTAAGAGGTGCACTGCCCATTTTCTACAAGGCATGGAGAAGATGTTTATTTTTCTCCTTTGATAGCCTCTTTTCTTCCTTTACTTCCTGAAGTTTCTTGCAAAGGGCATCCACTGCAGATAGGGCCTCTCCTTGAACGCTTTCTGAAGATATTCCCATCGTGACTTAGGTCACTATATAATCTATCAGAGACAGATCCTTTTTATCTTTTAAAGGATCGGGATACGCGATCTCCATTACTCTCTCTCCTGATGCACTCTGAGAGAAGTGGGTTGTAGGCTTTTGCTTCTTGGCCCCCTTTGATGGGATGATGGAGAACTCCATCGGTGCAATAGGAACTTTCCTCTTTTGCTGGCTCAGGTGCTGAGAGATCCATGTTGGACTTATGGGAGTGGGATTAGAAGTAGAAGAGGGAGCAGCTGCAGTAGTAGATGAAAAGTGCATTGAGACACTTGGTGGTGGCATTGAAAGAGAGGCCAACGAAGTGCTCAAGGGAGGAAGGGATACTGCAGGGGAGGTAGTCGAGGGTATGGAAGGGAGCTGAGAGATGAGAGAAGAGATGGTGGGGGACAGCTCCGCGAGAGAGGAGAAGATGGAGGAAGAGGAAAGGGGAACAGTGGAAGACGGGGAAGGAGAGACGACCAAACGGATGGTCGTTTGAGCTACACGGGGAGGAGAAGGAGGAGAGGGAGAAGGGATAGAATGGACATCAACAGTTGTAGTAGTGGCAACATCCTAAGTGGATGTTCCCATCAAAACATCTTCAGATGCTTCTTTCTCTAGAGATAACAGGCTTACCACCTGTTCTTGTACGGCAGAAGGGGGACTCTCAGGAGCGTCTTCTCAAGCGGAGCTTGACTCGCCCTCTTTATCCTTGCCTTTTACTTTCGGTAGATGTTTTGGTCTGGTAGGTGCGTTGCCCAATGGGGACGTAGTGAAATCTACCCTGAGGTAGATGAGGCCATTCATCCTGCACCAGTGTTCTGTCCACCGCAGAGTTTCTTTGACCCTTTCTTCAATGGTCTGGGTGCTTTGGTTCTGTCGATTGCAGTAAACAGCTAGTTGTTCCCGTTCATGTCAAGATATACCTGATCAACTTCTTGATCAGTAGTTTGATAACCTTTCGGGACAATGGCCACATTGTACTGAATGATCTCTGCCAGGGCTAAGTGGGAGTGGTCCTTCCTTCTGAGTTCGACCTCATGATATAGGTCTATGTAAATTTCCTCGATCTACGGAATGTGGATTGGATCGAGTTTGGCCCTGGGAAGGCAATTCCTTGGATAAAAAGTGGGCCTCGCTAGGAAGTTGTGCTTCAGATTGAGTAGTTCTAACTCGGTAACCATTTCCCATGCTTTGTGATGAGAAACTATATGATGGAAAAGTTACAAGCGAGCATGGGAATCTACAAGTAACTCTTCCTTACACCCGACCTCCCGAGGTCGTGCCGAGACAGCCGGTGGGGATGGAATGTGTATGGGATGCAGACAAACTAGTTAGGCAATCTAATGTCTTCAATACGCACTAGTGGAACTTGCGAATCTAAGGAAAAGAAGGCCCTCCTAACCTCAACTGGTGTGATAGATCGATCAGCAAGGATGATTTCTCAAAGGCTCCAATCAATATAGAGCTCTAGCTTGATTCGATCTATGGGTTGTGGAATACGTGGAAAATGACCTGCGATAGTTTCGTGTATTTCTCCAGATAAGGTCATATGGTGGATGGTAAATATAGTTGACTCTATGGATGATTCTCTGGCCTAGTCCAGAACTCTTTAGCTTTGTTAGCTGTTGTATCTACTAAGGATAACTGTTCGATGATGATAGGTGGAAGTGGAGTGGATTTGAATACTAGTGTGCGTAGGCCAGTGTCTATGTCTGATTGACTAACAGATTCATTGGGTTGCAGGATTTGTGGATCACAACTGTATATTCGTATTTGTTGTGGTCCTGCTATGGTCATGCGTAGAATTAGTTCCTAATCCCTAACACCTAGTAATCGTATGCTTTCTCTACTTCTATATTTAGAATCAATAACTGTGCGATCTTTTCGGAATATTTTATAGGCATTCGTGCAACCTGAATCCTTAAGCTGGTATCTATATCTATGAGGGTGTCTCCTGCGTCCGGCTGTGGGACCAAAGCATCACAACCAAACATTTTCTCTCTTTCAAACCCCTTTACAGTCATATGGATGTTTACCTAGGGTAATCTGTAATTTGGTTGATTTGACCAAAACGTGTGTGCTTGTTCATCTTCTATGTTTAATCCGCTCAACTGGGAAATGATTTGTTGCAAGCTTACTATTTTTCAGAAGACTTGGATCCTAATATTTTGATCTATATCAGTTATTGTTGTGATGAGTTGGACTGGGGCATGATTGGCTCGAATACGTATTCTCTGGGCTCCCTAGGTCCCGTGATTGTCATACAAAAGTAACAATGTAAAAATGAACTGCAACAAAATGAAATTTAACTACGTGATGTATATCTATAGCATTTTCTCTCTCCTTTTTCTTTTGTATTTTCTAATGAAATTTTATAAAGGAAATTTTTAAAATAGCAACTACTTTATCATACCTAGAATTTGACAGTTAATCTAATGACGAAAATAAAAAAAACAAGATAACTGAGTGTAGCTATTTGTCTGTGTAATTGTGAATCTATTCTAAACAATGAAATAATTGAATTAATCTATTTGCAAGGCTCTCGATCCTACCT
This sequence comes from Taxus chinensis, assembly GCA_019776745.2. Lineage (NCBI taxonomy): Eukaryota > Viridiplantae > Streptophyta > Pinopsida > Cupressales > Taxaceae > Taxus > Taxus chinensis. The sequence continues at coordinate 647,388,254 of CM034149.1, forward strand.
CAGAAGTGAGGAGTGAATCATAGTTTCTCAGAAACTATCAATCCCCACAACTTCCCTGGAAATATCGAGAGTAGAATTGACTAAAATAAAGTGATTGGCTACTTTATTTGATATGTTTTTAACTAGAACTTTGAAAGCTAGAACCTGGATTCTACAGAATAGTGGCGAATCCGATGGTGTGTGTGATCTTGTCCCCTCAGTGTGATCTCCTCATTCCTTCGTGTTCACGTGGATCTAGAAAAGCGTGTGTAATGCTAGCATCAACAGAAGTAGATATTGGGATAAAGGCAGCTCAAGATACAGACTGAATACAATGCGAGTAGGAGAGGGATAGCGCAAGAGTACAGAGCTTGGCTTATGCAATTCCTAGCGGGATTTATTGCGAGTCATGCAACATGAAACGTCCAGAACCTGAAACTATCCTATTTGAAGAACAAAACCTGCAACTTTAATGGCTTCCTATTGAAAACAAACTATTCTACTCCAATGGATTGGATAAAATGATAACAGCACCTGCACAAGATGGATATGTGGCTTCCTAACAGCAAAACAACACTAACTAGGCATGCAATGAAAGAAACTAAGAACTCTAAGCAAAATGAAAACTAAATCTATTGCAAAGAGAAATTCAGAGGCAAATTTGAGGGGCCATTTGCTTGAGCACAAGCCAACTATTTATAGCATTTGCATTTACCCAAGGTAAAAACCAAATAGAACTCTTAAACTATAAACAATGGCAAAACACTATTCCAGGGAACCAGAATCATAAATGCAAGCTTATGGCGGTGAAAGAAAGCTGGTAAAATGTTGAAATTACGTGAGTCGTGTTAAAAGAGCTTTCTGGAAAATGTGTAAAGGACCGCCGCCCTGAGCAGGGCGAGTGGTCACGAGACCTCCGCCCAGGCAGGGTGGCAGTTTCATCACTGAAGAGCAAAAGGCCAAGAAAAGAGGGGAAAAGGGAAAAACAAAGCATGCGGGGGCTAACGGGGCATGCAGGATGTTAATGCACACTTGGAGATATTTTCTGGATCCCGAACACCTTGCGAGGAGACCTGTATCATCATTGGGGCACTTGTTACGTTGTTTCGGTAGTACAGTACCTTACAATTTTGGGTACATACATATTGCCCCCTCGGAGAAGTGTTTTAGCCATGAAGAGGCGTAAAACGGTGGGTCCAAGTATGGCGGTCCTGAAATGGGAAGTTAGAAGTTATACCTGATACATCCGTGTGTTGAAATGACGCCGTCCAAAATTCCCGCTACCTGCAAAACAAAAAGAGAACTCAAGTGCAGATAAATACAATAGTTTGGAAAATAAACGCTAAAATAATAGGAAATGAGAACGTACCATTTGTGTGGGGATAAGAACTTACCTCCGTCGGCACTCCAAACCTGTGAAAAGGAATTTAAAACAAATCAGGGTGCTATATATATGAAAGTGGGCCCATTTTCCTATTCATTTGCGCGAGTTGATTTGATTGATTTTGAAGCTCTGGAACCCACGGTGACGGTTTCTTGCGTGAGTAGAGTCAAAACGTCTGTGACGGGATAGTGATCATGCCTCCGTGAGCGGAACATCGACCCGCGAGATCACAGGTTAGTTTTCTTCAATTTATCCTTTTTACCCCCTTAATTTTGAAATGCTAAAATCTTTGTCATGGGGGGGGGTAATTTTTGAAAATGTTAGTGTTAAAAGGTCCATCTAGGGGGGGTGCCTACTGGGTAGGCTTTGTTTTTAGGTAAAATGGTTTTTTTCTAGTGCTTTTAGGCTTTTTAGGTTTAAAAACCCATGTGGGTTTTCAGGCCACAACCGCCACCCTACCCAGGGCGGTGGTTACACGACCACTGCCCTGTTCAGGGTGGTGGTTACACGACCGCTGCCCTTAAGGCTGTGGTTACAAAACCACCTTCCTGCTCAGGGCGGTGGTTTTGCAGAGAATGCCAAAAGAACATCTGTTTGAGATTGTTTTTGTATTTTTAGCATTTCTACATGCTTTCATGATTTTTCCAGTATTATTCGGATGCTAATTTTCTCTGTTTTGTGTGTTTTTGGGTGTATGCAGGTGAGAGAGGAGTATATCCGGTGGCGCCGAGAGAGGGAGTGTGACTGGCTCCCAGGAGTGTTAGATGCCCTCTCATAGGATGAGGAGGATACTCTTCAGCGGGCTGGTATACTACGTATATCACGCGTGCCCCACGTTGCTCCTTCCAGTCACATTCTTTGTGACTTGTTCTCATATTGGGATGTTGATTGGAACACCTTCCGATTACCTAGGGTCCGCGGTGAGTGGACCATCACTTTAGAGGATGTTTATCGTATCCTGGGGGTCCTGATCATTAGGAGAAGACTCACCCTAGAGACAACAGGTTCATGGGCCCAGATAGCACAGTGGGCTACATATATGGGAGATGCAGTCATCTCCACGGGGTCAAAGAAGGGGGTTAGAGTTCGATCTATTCCCAGTTTTCCCATCCCCCTACTTCGCCAGGCCATTATGGGGATCCTTGCCTTGAGACTGATCGGGGACAAGGGAGGAGACACATTGTTATATTGCTGGTCCCCTATCATTGCACAGATAGAGGGACATGGCCAGATATATGCCTAGGGAGAAGACATACTTGGGACCACCTACCATGATTTATATAGGGTAGTTCGTTTACAGGGGTAGTCCTTGAGCCACCCGACCCTAGTCATGAGTTGGGTCTATGAGCACTTCATCCCCTATGGCAGAGGTGTAGAGGTGGCAGATCCCAGAGCTGTGAGGGCAGCTAGATGGATAGATATGTCGGTGCTTCGAGCACCTCATCAGCCAGTTGCTTCTCTGACCACTGTTGACATGGAGGCCACACCGTATTAGACTATGGCAGGTATATGGGGCGAGGAGGCTCTTACTTTGATCTCCTGCTCCACCACAGGGCAGCTTATTGATAGAGTGGGGTGAGTGGAGATACACCCCTTTGGCCGAGTTCCTCAGCAGTTTGGCCTACCCTATATGGGCATGCTTCCCCTGGTAGCGCCAGTATAAAGATCAGTCTGAGAGGCCAGAGGGGGGCCTAGAGGCCGGGGTTGGACAGTGGTTACTCCTGGCATTCCTATTGCGGCCAGGAGGGTAGTACGTGCTAGAGGGAGAGCCAGTGCGCCTCAGGCACCCTTGCTTCAGATTGCCACGGGTCCTGCCCATAGCACCGATGACCCCATTGACATAGACTCTGAGTCTGAGGAGTTTACAGGGGGAGAGATAGAGGAGGAAAGTGATCCTGAGTGGCATGACACTTAGGATATTATGCAGGTAGTGAGGGCTGAGCAGAGTGCAGAGAGAGTGACTCTAGTTTCAAAGGAGCCACTCTCCTAGGGCCATGGTGGGGAGGATGAGTCCGTTGTGGGGTGCTAGGTTGCTCTAGTCACAGGAGCAGCCCCTCAGTCAGCGGCGGCATCCGTGGCAGGTGTTGATCCTATAGATCCATCCTGGAGGCCTGGTGATCTGAGTAAGTTACCCTCTCTCCTTTTAATGTTTGTTTTTAGTTAGGATCTCCTTAGTTGCTATCTCTCCTTTTGTTTTATCTTGTATTTCTAATCTCTTGTTTGGTTTCTAATTTGTTTTCTCCTTTGTTTGCAGAGACCACCGATGAGTGGTAGGACTTGATTCGTAGGGTATGCACCGATACCCTGATGATCCCCATGGAGAGGACCCGTGCCAAGTTGTCTGTAGATGCTAGGGAGCCCTCAGTAGCTGGTAGACACATTGACGTCTTTGCCCCAGTCTGGCATGTGGCCAGGATGGTATCGACTCTCCGCACGGAGCTAGCGGGGTATAGGATAGCCGAGCGCTTGATGAGGAGCCATTCTCGTGGTGAGACTGTGGCTGCCCCTCGGGATCCTGAGCCCTCCGTGCACTCAGAGCGTCGGCGTAGCCGGAGTCCTAGGCATGGGCATGTGCCTTCAGAGGGGTCTCGTAGGGATTGAGAAGCCACTTGGCTCTCCTAGATTTTGTATGATACATTCTTTTGTATATCCTGGGCTCTTTGAGCGTTTTGACCATGCTTAGTGCATGATGGCATTGTATAAAAACTTTGATCATTATATATATATATATATCCCTTTTGGATCAAAACCCTTGGCATTCTATGGCTTACTTTCCATTTCCAGTTTCCTTATGTAGATTATGATGTATGTATGCATGCTCTTTAGAATGTATGCAATGGAGAACAAATGATGCAAGTGTTTTACTTTCTTTTGTATTTCATGATGCTGATATATGATAATGTAGATATAATGTGATTTTGAATCTTATTTTCTGTAAGCAATTTTGGATACTTCATATTTGTTTTGGCAAAGTGATGAATATAAACCGGTATGATGAGCAGATAAACCTGCCCCTACCCCTAACTCCACACAACTAGTAAGATGTGAGGGCTCATCACCGAGATTTGGGAAGGGCGCAAGTTATGAGATGTGTTGAAATGATATTGATGAAAGACAGACAAAGCTTCGGCAGAACCAAATTAGGATACCACAAGCCCACTCCACTCGAGTGACTTCATAGTTTTGGATGCAACTTGCTTTGTGGTTTATCTAGACTTAGATCTATAGATGGCCACATAATAGACAAAATCTAGGTTATTAGGATTTTAACTCTTTTGGAATTTTGGACATCTGATTCATTTGTTTTTGACTCAAAGACTTTGAGATTTGAATTGTTTGTGTATGACCTTTTGCATTTGTTTGTCAAGAGGACCCCCTACACTTTACCCCATGCTACTAGTAAGAAGCATGGGTTTATCACCGTGGGAAAAGCATAGGCGAGTAAGGGCATTTCCATCCTTTCCCAACACTACGTCACTAGTAAGAGACGCAAGCTCATCACCAAAGGTTGGTGGGGCAAGGAAATGTGTAAAATTAAAATTTTCTGTTTGATCAATATTTGACTTGTTTACTTGAGTAAAATGTCAGTATGTACTTATTTCCAAAGAGATATACATATGGGATAGATGTGACACCATGAAGCTTCTAGACCAGACCATAGGCAAGACACTTATCCTAAGAAGAAACCAAAAGTGAGAATAAACTTACAGATCTTGGCATGGTTACCATTAAGACTTTGTCATATCTAGCTTTATTTGATAAAATGATTCCGAGATAGTTTGATGATATCATGAAAATGGAGAAGTATGATTAGAGTGTTTATGCCAACAACATCATGAGTTTGTAATGAATTTCTTTGAGAACAAAATTCCTTGATCACAATTTGTGTACGAAACAAGCAGACAAAATGATCTTAATCTATATGAAGATGCAATGTAAATGTGATTATAAATAGTGCTATTTGCTTATGCGTAGAACCGCTTGAGGTGTAGGGAATTGACTGTTTCACCAAATTCCTCACCTTCCAACGTACATAAGAGGTATGCACCATTTCCATAGTCCTTCATGACTCGGTATGGGCCCAACCATTTGGGCCGGAACTTCCTTCCTTTGCCGGTCTTCTTATCCAGTTGTCTAGCCTTAGAACTAGATCAGCTTCATATATGTCACGTTCATAGACTTTCTTGTTATACAGCTGGCACATCCGGTCAACATAGGCTCTGTTCCACTGTTCATCATCTAACCTAGCTTCATCTAGGCTTTCTAGTTGGGAGAGACGTGCTTCTCTGTAAGCGTCTTCATCTAGAATCCCTTGTAATGAAATACAGAGACTGGGTATTTCAATCTCAAGTGGGAGAACTGCCTCTTTCCCGAATACTAGTGAGAAAGGAGTTGCTCCCATTGGTGTTCTTATTGAGGTTCAGTGGGCCCATAAGGCCGAATATAACTTCAAGTGCCAATCTCGTTTGTTTTCTTTCACCATTTTAAGGAGAATGGCTTTTAGTGTTTTATTTGTCGCTTCAGCCTGTCCGTTGGCTTGATGGTAATACAAGGAAGCCATATGATGGCTTATTTTAAATTTATTGCACAATTCACAAACTTCGTCATTCTTAAAAGAAGTTCCATTATCTTAGATAATGATTTGCGGGATACCATATCTGTAAATGATTTGGTTTAAAATGAACTTGGCAATTACAAAACCTGGTACAACAGTAAGAGGCATAGCCTCTACCCACTTAGTAAAATATTCGGTGGCTGTGATTATAAAATTATGGCCGTCTGTAGAAGAGGGAGAGAATTTCCATATTAAATCTAGGCCCCACGTAGAAAAGAGCCATGGAGTCATGATTGGTTGTAGAGTTTGTGCCGGCATGTGGATCTCATGGGAGAAATCTTGGCACTTATGAAACCTACATGCAAACTCTACTGCGTCGTGTTCTAGAGTGGGCTAGAAATAGCCCATTCGATGTATTTTATGAGTGGTGGCATGGCCACCGAAGTGGCCTCCACACATTCCACTGTGAGATTCATGGAGAATCTTCTTGGATTCTTCTATGTCGACACATCTTGAAGCATTCCATTGAACGCTTTCCGATAGAGCACTTGCTCTATAATGACATATTTTGCTACGATAATGTGTAACCACCTTCTGTGTTGCGGTGTAGCCCCTTCTGGATACATATGGTCCACGATATAATTAATGATATCAGTGTACCAGGGAAACTCAAAGATAGGAGGTCTGGTTTCAATGTAGTATACGCACTCATCTGGAAAATCCAGATCTACTAGATCGCCTCCATCTAATGGGTTATCAGCTAACCAATCCACGATGATTTGTCCCTTAACGGATTTCTGATTTACAAATGTTAATTTGAATTCTCCCATTAAGGTTATAAAACTTCCAGCCTTCTTAGACAAGGACCCTTGTGTGAGAAAATTTCATAAATGGTTTGTTTTTACCATGACCCTTGTTTCTTGATTTAGCATATAATATCTTAAGTGTTTGGTTGCAAAGACTATGGTGAGGTATTCTCGTTTTGCTTGTGTATAACATGTTTCATAGTCGAGCAACGTTTGGCTAATGAAATAAATCACACGTTCTCTTTTATCATCGTCTTCTTGAGCCAGCATACAGGCTAGTGAGACATTAGTAGCTCGTGAGTATAAAATTAATGGGTGATCTAACTTAGGTGGCATTAGCGTAGGTGGCGATAACAAGAAACGCTTAACTTCATCAAAAGCTTCATTGTAGTCTTTGGTCCAATCAATACCATAATCTTTCTTGAGCAAATTGTTGATTGGATGGATGACGAAGCTTAAGTCTGGGATGAATCTCCGGATTGCACCAAATTTTCCAAGAAATAACCTGATTCCAAATTCATTCGAAGGTGGGACCATTTTGAGGACAGCCCGAATTTTGGTTGGGTCAACATCTATCCCTCGTGACGATATGATGTAACCTAGGAGCTTCCCTCCTGTTACACCAAAGACGCATTTTTCTAGATTTAGCGTGACTCAGTATTCTATCAGACGTGAAAGAATGATGTGGAGTACTTTTGGATGGTCACAACACTTCTTGGCTTTAGCCAACAAGTCATCTACGTAGGATTCCATGATTTTATGAATTAGATCATGAAATATATATGTCATAGCTCGCTGGTATGTAGCACCAGCGTTCTTGAGACCAAATGGCATAACAACATAGCAATAAGTTCCCTAAGGAGTTATAAACGTGGTTTTAGCTTGATCTTGTTCAGATATTCTGATTTGATTGTATCCCAAGAATCCATCCATGAGAGACAAAATTTCAAATCTAGCTATCACATCAACTATGACATCAATGGATGGTAACAGGAAGTCATCTTTAGGACATGCTTTATTAATGTCTCAGAAGTCTATGTAGATGCATATCTTTCCATTTTTTTTCAGAACAGGAACGATATTAGATACCCATTGAGAGTAATTGACCGGTTTGATGAATCCTACTTGGAGGAGTTTCATTACCTCCTGTTTTACCATTAGAGCTACTTTGGGTTTCATTGGTCTCGATTTTTGTTTAATTGGTTTTGCATCTAATTTAGTGACGAGGTTGTGCACCACAATGTGGGGTGCAACCCCTGTCATTTCCTTATAATTAAATGTAAACGCCTTCTAATGTTCTTTGAGGATCTGAGTGTGTATTTCTACTTTTAATGGAGTTAACAAGGATCCTAACTTCAATATCCTTGGTTCATCTTCCGTTCCGATGTTAACATCAATTGTTTCTTCGATTAAAGAGGCATTACCTTCTTCAAACTCAGGTGGAGCTAGAGGTAAATCCAAATCATCCCCATTTTCTACTGTGTATACGCTAGGTTCCATTTGCGAGGGAAGCTCCATTATGGGATTTCCGAAGTATGAAGATGAATGTGGGATTAAGGACAAATCTATCATGTGATAGGAGAGATGTAATGTCGCATAGGTGTTTAAGTAATTCAGAGTGGCCATATCACTATCAATGTGGTCTAGGATAGTATATTTGTTTTCATTTCCATTTAAAAGAGAATTTGTCATTGTTTTTATCAATGGTTCATCACGAAGGGATACTATGAAACGAGTATCCTCTAACCTACTGTTTGGAGTAAAACGTGATGCTGAAGTTGCTATTGAATCAGCGAGAAGATTTTTCTCTCGCGGGATTGCTTCAATTGATATGAAGTTAAAATCCTTTCTTAAATTCAATACAGTTGTTTTGTAAAGCAGTAAGTGCTTGGCTTTGGTTTCATATATCTCAGAGACTTGGTTTGCTACCAATTGTGAGTCTCCTAAGACTCTGATGTTATCAACACCGATTCTCTTAGCTAAGATGAGGCCAAGGAGGAGGGCTTCGTACTCAGCGCCGTTGTTTGTGCATTCGAAATTTAGTTTAAAGGCAAATGGTAGGACTTTCCCCTCAGGAGAAGTAAGGATTATACCTACCCCAGCTCCATAACGACATCTAGCCCCATCAAAATGGAGAGTCCAATATTTAGCTGTGAGTATAGATGTTGGGATATTTGTTGTGTTAACATCTTCTACTTCTACCATGCAGAGATCTACCGCTGGGAGAGAACCGAAACCCAGGGAATATCCCACGCGTACAGAATCAAATGGTAAGAACATTGGTAGATCTTGTTCTATCAATTCAATTATTTTTGCAGTAGTTCCTAATGATACTATTTCTATAGTGTTAGCCTCATCTTTGGGGGTTGGGGTTTCCTTGGCTAGGCTCATAGTTTCAAGATCTATCATAGGTACCAACTTTTCTTTTGGTTTTGTGTCAGTAGGTTTATTAAGTTGGTTTGTTGGGAGTTCAAACTCCGAGTGCATGCCTAGTCTTTTCTTTAAGTCAGCTAGGTGTACATCGAATGGTTTTGGATCACCTTTGGCTATAAATATCTTTCCTAAGTGTAAAAACCTTCTTGAAATTGCATAGAAGGGATTGCCTTCATGCGGTGTATCCATGGTTGGCCGAGGATCATATTATAGTTAGTTTCCCGATCTATAATATAAAACTCAGTCAAGATGGTTTTGGGTCCTAAGGTGACCGGTAATATTATAGGTCCAACCAAGGTGGCTTTAAGGCTATCATAGCCCCTTAGTGTGTTTCGATTTGTGGAACAATTGGTTTCTCCATACCCTAGCTTTTGAAGGAAAGAGAAGGGGACTATGTTAACCGCTGCCCCATTGTCTATCATTGCATGCTTTACATAGTTGTTATAAACCCATACTTGCAAATGTAAGGTTGAATCACCTCAACGTGTGATCTCAACATCTGTCGGCATTTTGTTTATCTCGAATATGAATTCGACATCCCTATCCGCCTGCCCCAAAGGATGAACATCAAAGTCTATATGATTTACCTGTGTTTCAGAAGGTGGAGTGATGTTAATTAAATGGCCTAAACCTAATGCTTCTAAAAGAGCAGCCCTGTGGGTAGGAGAGTTCTTTAGTAAGTCTAAAAATGAAATGTGCGAGAAATTTTTTGTTAGGTCATTAATTAAATCATAGGCACCCACAGGCTTTGCTACTATTTGTTGGAAGTTATCTGTCCCTAGTAGGTGGCTTGGACTTGGCTGAGAGAAATACTCTTGCATCCTTGTTATAGCTTCGATGGGTAGTTCAGCGTCTAACTCTACTAAACCGACTATCTTAGGTCGTGGCTGACTTCCTAGTTGTGGCGCAACTAATGCATTTAGTGAAGTTAAAGCTTCATGATCATTGTTTCCTTTCATTACACTCTTGGTCATCCCAGTTAGATTTAGCCTGTTGTTATCGTGATTTGGAAGTGGATCATTAAAGATCTTTAGGGGTGTGTTTTGAGGGGAAACTACCCCTGAAAAAGTATTTGATGCTGGTGATGTAGGATCTACCAAGAACATATCCATGAAAAGTTTTCTTTGTTCATCTGGCAAGCGTTGCATGAATTTATTATAGTCATGGCATGTTCTAGTGTCATGGCCCCGAATCTTGTGGAAACCACAGTACGAATTAGGATTGTAATTCCTAGTTTGTTGGTTTGGTGCGTATTGTGGCCCAAAATTTTGATCAAACCGTTGTCCATTAGGTTTAAACTTTTGCATTTGTTGTCTTTGGTTTGAATTATAGTTTTGGTACCTAGTTGAATTTTGGTTTGGACCCTATGTGGGACTTTGTCGTTGTTGTTGTTGTTGTTGTTTTGGATGGTTAAAATCCACTGTATTGATTGTCGGGGTAAAGTGGTTGTTTCGTTGGTTGTTTATTTGTGATGGAGCATTGACAACATTTACCTTCTTAGGCTGGTCGGTTACTCCATCTGTTGTTACACCCCAATTTTTATTAAGGATTTTAGGTCCTTGATTGACATTCATGGTAGTAGGATAAGTTGTAGTGTTCTGGTTGGAGGTGACTAACCTCCCATTTGCTCCATATGTTTTGCAACCACTATCAATTGCCGCTTGATCTATTCGAAGAGAACTCTCAAGTACTTCATCGTAAGTTCTTAATGGGAACTTCTGGACTTCTTTCTTCACCTCTCTGCTAAGAGAATGAAGGAATAAATCACATAGTTCCATTTGATCCATGTTTGGAGCACTTGCCGAAGAATAAAGAACTGTAGGCCACCTTTGGATGAAATGGGCGATAGATTCGTTGTGTTCTTGCTTGATGTGTAAGAACTCCCTGATTCCTGTCCTTAATAATTTGTTCATGTCAAAGGCCTTGATGAATTCTGACACGAGCTGCTTGAACGAATGGATGGAAGCCTCATGTATTCTATAATACCAATCAAGAGCGATGCCTTCCAAGGTTTTTGGGAATATCTTAGCAACAACCCCATCCCATGGGAGTAGTTCTCGAATGGCTGTAGCGTAAGCTTTGATATGTGCATTTGGATCTCCCTCACCTTTGTATTGGGCAAGGGGGGAGCCTCTTGACAAAATAACACTGAAACTTTGTAACCATCCTATAGGTGGTAACTACTTCGAAACCGTTGGTCATACACCGACTCCTGGCATAACGCTACCGAATGTTCACAATCATCTAAACCCAAGATATGAGTACTATTGTCTACTACATTTTGTGGTCTAAGGCGCACCTAAGAATGACCGCTAAATCTTCTCCAGTAACGTCATATTATTCGAGCTGAAAATCTAATTGTTCCACTTTGAGCGAGCCTGATCTAACACCCTTATATTTGAAAGAAAGATGAATTATTATCTGAATTCCGTGAAGTTTGTGTTGGAACAACTGGTTATCTGAGTATATTGTCACCCCATACTGAGAATTATGCGAGGGTGATTTTCGATTTTGTTGGGTGCTATATCGCTCAAGGCCCAAGAGGGGCCTGCCATAGTGCATCGCACAATCCTAGACATACTTCAGGGGTAATGAATCCCAACAAATAATGGAACCGTGAAGTTGACTGTGTGAAAAGCTAATGAGAGGCTATTTTAGATAGAGAATCCGTTATTAATACAACTATTGAAAGAGAACCACTTACGAACACTCCTAGACTCTAGTAGACTAGAAACGATAGAAAGGTTCACATCGTTCAGCAACCAATTTTGTACAATGGAAAGTCACAACAGGGGTGAAAGAACGAGACAATAGAAGGTGGCATCTCAAGTAACCTCTTCCTCGCACCGAACACGTGGAGAAAAATGCAGATTACAAATCCGGGACGAGTCACTACATAAGCTCAGTAACCCACACGGTCGAAGGGGATGGCATATGTATGCCGGACCAATGTATAAACATACTAGTTGTGTGCCAATCTTAATAGTCTTCACAATAAAGCACGATGTAGTCTGGAACTTAGCGTGATCTTAAGGACTCCATGAAGCTGACCATCCTAAAATCTGCTCACTCTGGTGTGACTATCGATAAGTCGAGCAGAGAATGATCGATTTCTTGAAAATTGTGTGGTGGACCTAATCAATATCGAGTCATCGAGAGGGACAATGGTGCATAAAGTTCACATCATCTGTGTGGTTTGTGGAATTAGCGGTGAAAATGATCTGGTGGATCGATTATCATTGTATGTCTATTAGAAAGGGTACATATGGTGGATGGTAAATTATGTTGACCTCTGGGGGGTGGGGGAGCGAGTTACTCTCATAGAAGCGGGTAAATACCTAGTCCAGTAAACTTGCCTTCTCCATGGCCATTGGAGGGTTCTACCTGCGTACTAGTAGATAACTGTTTTTGATGATGATTGTTGTAAGTTGTGGGAGCTTAGAATTCTGCAAATAGCGAGATCACAAAGGTGATGTATCGTGGGCTACACGGTGTGTTAGCATATGGCATGTTGAAATACGGTATTTGCTTGGGGAAGATGGCTTAGCTGACGATATTGTGGATGTGACTCACAACTCCTAGTACGATGTCTGAGTGTGGAGTATGTGTGTCCCTATAACTACTTGGTCTGCCGTCGAAGGATATAGTCGCTTACCCGTGAAAGCAACCGGCGAAGAACAGTAAAATCAGGGGGGGTAGGTATAGCGACTAGTCAGCCACATGGAGTGGACGGGTATAATTTCGTAGAAGAGAGACAGACCTGATGACTGAAGACAACGAACGTGTGATCTAGCCTAGTCGTAAGGGAAAGGCAATCTCTGCACAGAATACATTCTGTGATGGTGGGGGCACATTCACAGTAAGAGGCGCAACGGCGAACACGCACACATACTAGACTATTCCAGGGTGGTTACAATCTGGTCGATAATCAGGTTGAGGGTGGTTTCGATAACGCTACGATCCGGCGCGCTTACGCGGGGGGACAACGCGGAAACAAGCACAACGGGGACACGGCGTTGCACACGCTGCTAAACATGGTCACAACCAACTGGAGCAACAGGTTGAAAGTCCTGGTTTTCACATAGGAAACTCGTTTGTTACATTTGAGCGAGTTGATCTAACTCCTTAGTTTGAAAAGATGAATTATTTTTGATCCTTGGAGTTTGTGTTGAAAAATGGTTAGCTGAGTAGTTGTCACCCCATACTAAGAGTGAGGGTGATGATTTCCTATTTTGTTGGGTGTAGTATGCCTCAAGGCCCAAGAGGGGCCTACCATATGCATCGAATCCTGACATATTCGGGGGGTATATGAATACCCGCAGAATAATGGGAAGGAGTGAAGGTGATGGTGAAAGATAATGAGGTATTAAAGATGAAAGAATCATTTTTAATTTGAAAGAACCAGTAGAAATCTGACTCTAAACTAGAAAGTAGAAAGGTTCATGTCGGGTTCACCAATTTTGTACAATGGAAAAGTGACAAGCGAGCGTGGGAATCTACAAGTAATTCTTCCTCGCACCCGACCTCCCAAGGTCATGCCAAGACAGCCGGTGGGGATGGAATATGTATTGGATGTAGACAAACTAGTTAGGCAATCTAATGTCTTCAATACGCACTAGTGGAACTTGCGAATCTAAGGTAAAGAAGGCCCTCCTAACCTCAACTGGTGTGATAGATCGATCGGCAAGGATGATTGCTTGAAGGCTCTAATCACTATTGATCTCTGGCGTGATTCAATCTATGGGTTGTGGAATACATGAAAAATGACCTGGGATAGTTTCGTGTATGTCTCCAGATAAGGTCATATGGTGGATGGTAAATATAGTTGACTCTATGGACGATTCTCTAGCCTAGTCCAAAACTCTTTAGCTTTGTTAGCTGCTGTATCTAGTAAGGATAACTGTTCGATGATGATAGTTGGAAGTGGAGTGGATCTGAATACTAGTGTGCGTAGGCCAGTGTCTATGTCTGATTGACATACGGATTTGTTGGGTTACGGGATTTGTGGATCACAACAGTATATTCATATTTGTTGCGGGTCCTGCTATGGTCATGCATAGAATTAGTTCCTAATCCCTAACACCCAGTAATCGTATGATTTCTCTGCTTCTATATTTAGAATCAATAACTGTGTGATATTCTCAGAATATCTTATAGGGCATTCATGCAACCTAAATCCTTAAGCTGGTATCTATATCTATGAGGGTGTCTCCTGCATCCGGCTATGGAACCAAAGGATCACAACCAAACGTTTTCTCTCTTTCAAACCCCTTTACAATCATATGGATGTTTACCTAGGGTAATCTGTAATTTGGTTGATTCGACCAAAATGTGTGCGCTTGGTCGTCTTTTATGTTTAATCCGCTCAACTGGGAATTGACTTGTTACAAGCTTACCGTTGTTTGGAAGAGTTGGATCCTAAGATTTTGATCTATATCAGTTATTGCTGTGATGAGATTGGGCTAGGGGCACGATTGGCTTGAATACGTATTCTCTGGGCTCCCTAGGTCCCGTGATTGTCATATAAAAGTAACAATGTAAAAATGAACTGCAGAAAAAATGAAATTTAACTACGTGAAGTAAATCTATAGCATATATGATTTCTCTATCTTTTTTTTTGTATTTTATGATGAACTTTTATGAAGGAAATTTTTAAAAGAGCAACTACTTTATCATACCTAGAATTTGACAATTAATCTAATGATGAAATTAAAACAAACAAGATAACCGAGTGTAGCTATTTGTTTGTGCAATTGTGAATCTATTCTAAACAATGAAATAATTGACTTAATCTATTTGCAAGGCTCTCGATCCTACCTCAGAAGTGAGGAGTGAATCATAGTTTCTCGAAAACTATCAATCCCCACAGCTTCCCTAGAAATATCGAGAGTAAAATTGACTGAAATAAAGTGATTGGCTACTTTATTTGATATGTTTTTAACTAGAACTTTGAAAGATAGAACCTGGATTCTGCAGAACAGTGGCGAATCCGATGGTGTGTGTGATCTTGTCCCCTCAGTGTGATCTCCTCATTCATTCGTGTTCACGTGGATCCAGAAAAGTGTGTAATGCTAGCATCAACAGAAGTAGATATTGGGATAAAGGCAACTCAATATACAGACTGAATACAATGCGAGTAGGAGAGGGATAACGCAAGAGTACAAAGCTTGGCTTATGCAATTCCTAGCGGGATTTATTGTGAGTCGTGCAACATGAAACGTCCAGAACCTGAAACTATCCTGTTTGAAGAACAAAACCTGCAACTTTAATGGCTTCCCATTGAAAACAAACTATTCTATTCCAATGGGTTGGATACAATGATAACAACACCTGCACAAGATGGATATGTGGCTTCCTAACAGCAAAACAATGCTAACTAGGCATGCAATGAAAGAAACTAAGAACTCTAAGCAAAATGAAAACTAAATCTATTGCAAAGAGAAATTCAGAGGAAAATTTGAGGGGCCATTTGCTTGAGCACAAGCCAACTATTTATAGCATTTGCATTTACCCAAGGTAAAAACCAAATAGAACTCTTAAACTATAAACAATGGTAAAACACTATTCCAGGGAACCAGAATTTTAAATGCAAGCTTATGGCGGTGAAAGAAAGCTGGTAAAAATGTTGAAATTACGTGAGTCATGTTTAAAAGAGCTTTCTGGAAAATGCGTAAAGGGACCACCGCCCTAAGCAGGGGTGGCGGTTAAAGGACCACCTCCCTGTTCAGGGGCGGGTAGTCATGAGACCGCCGCCCAGGCAGGGTGGCGGTCTTGTCACTGAAGAGAAAATGGCCAAGAAAAGAGGGGAAAAGGGAAAAAACAAAGCACGCAGGGGCTAAGTGGGGCATGTGGTATGTTAACACACACTTGGAGATCTTTTCTAGATCCCGAACACCTTGCGAGGAGACCTATATCATCATTGGGGTACCCATTACATATTTTTGGTAGTACAGTACCTTACAATTTTGGGTACATACAGAAATGTAGGTGTATCTACCCACTGTGAGGGGGAAAGGAGTTCTTCCCTTCTTCCTCTTCAAGCACTTCTCATGATACATTACGAGTTGTCTAGATAGCTCTAACAGGATCAACTTAGGGCTGGCATATCTCGGTAATTTGGTGGGCTCACCCAGGAAGTTAGCTGCCCTGAGATAGGTTAAGGTTGGAAATTGTGTGAATAAGGCCCCCCACTTCTCCGTTGCTATGACAATGCTCTTGGTTGTTCGACCATGAGTCATGTTTGGCCTCAAAATACAGACGACGTTATAGAAGAAAGCATTGTTAATCTTAGTGAACTGTGAGATGTTGTTTTCTAGCTTCAGCTATGGGTAGTATTTGTATATTCTCACCTGGGGCCAAACCCCGCATCGGCTCAATGTTGGATAGTCCCTTTCCGAGGCTGTAGCATAAACTATTTAGGAGTTCATGTAGAACCTCCCCGTTGTGGTGAGTTGTTGGAGCTACTCAGATATGGTGCTGCTTATGATCTCCACCCACTCAAAGCGTTAATCTGGCACGTTCTTGTTCATGGTCTCCAGGTACCTGAGCATCCACTTATGAAATTAATGGGCGTCGAAAAGCCCAAATTCTCTACTTAGGAACGTGATAGTATCACTCAGTTCCTCAGAGAAGTCGTTATGGTGAATAACCTGTGGCCATCTGGTTATCACCTTTTTGTTCTTTAGGTACACCTCATTCATTAGCTACATGCACTAGTCTTCATTTTCCTCCCAAGCCTTGGTGTAGTCTTCTTGGTTTACAGCCACAAAGTGCCAGTGGTGAGGGATTCCAAGCATGATTTCAAAGTGCCGGGTGGTAAGGTTGATCATGACTTCACCCTTTTCATTTTGGACACACCTCGTGTCTTTGTTGTAGCAGCGGGCCACTACCATCATGAATTCATTGTTTACTGCACTAACGGGGATCCCCACAGTAAAATGCAAGCCGCTACCTACTAGTTTGTCCATCTAAGGACTCCCTGTGACCCTCCTAGTTCTGGCCCAAAAATCTTCCATATCGATGTGACCGAGCTCTGAGTCTCTTATATCCAGGTCACATTCAACCTGAGACTCCGGCATTCTGACCCTTTGGTACTTGTACTTCATCTCTTCCTCTATAAGCTTGGCTTTACCCTTAGACTTGGTTGGTCTCTTGCTTGATGTAGACATAGGTGGATTTGAACTCAATTTCTGATCTGTAAGAATCAGAAACGAAACCCAACGCAGAAAATCTATGTTAGTTGTTAGATCTTCCATTAAAGTGCTACAGAATAGAATGAGGAGTTAGTAATTTTAAGGCCTCAGGGCACAGGGCACATGAACACTACAGGCTACAGGGTTAATAGTATGGCGCACAGAAGAAGGGTGTTACAAGGGAAAAATTAGCGCCAAAGGGCGCAGGGTGCATGAATGCTGCACATGACATTTTGTTGTTGTAAGCAGAAGTGCGCCTGTGCCATTCATGTGTTTTATACTTGGCGTAGATAATTTTCATGTTGCATGGAACTTTGGTGTGCCGAAGGGCGCAGGGTTGATGTGTGTAACATAGACTTCATGTGTGAAAGAGGGGAACTTGGCGCGGTGTAGGGAAGGCTTACATGACATGTGTTGATGTAAGAGGGGATGGACCTGCGCCATTTAAGTAGTTTTATACTTGGCGTAAGTAATGCTGGTGTCCCATGGGGGCAGGGTGCACCAATGGCACAAATATTTGAAATGTGACATAGAAGCTCAGTGTGCCAAAGGGCGCAGGGTTATTGGGTGTAGCACCAACTTTAGGTGCGCAAAAGGAGGAGTTTTGGCGCGGCGCAGGGAAGGCTTGCGTGACACTGTGCTGCTGCAATGCAGAATGCGCCTACGCCACTTATTAGGATTTCACTTGGTTTTCATATAGCGTAGGGATCTCATGTGCTGCAATGAAAGCTGGTGCACCATAGGTGCGACTGTGTTTCCTATTGCAAGGGTGGTGAGTGCACCAAGGAAAAATGCAGCTTTGGAAACGGTCCTTCTTTCTCATTGACAGATTCACGATCATTTAGGCTTAACTCCACATTGATTCAAGCAGTGAAGGGGGTAAGGCAAGGAGAGTTTGGATTTGTTTTCGAGGTAGAGCCCTCTTAGCCAGCAGATCTGGAAAGAGGAGGGAAACAATTTGGGAAGGGAAAATGCAAGAATCAACAAGAGCGGTTTTCATGGTTTCACAGCTCCATTCTATCCTACCACACAAACAAACAACCAACAACAAAACTAAAACACGAGAGTAACAAGGACCACTTACCTGGAATATATAGAATGTGAGAGGCAAAACGGGGTCCATGAACGTGACACGAGGATGATAGGTGTGCTGACAGGTGCAGAGGAAAAAGCTATCACGTGTTTTCTGACTGGTGAAAGTGACAGGGCGGATGCACCTATATATAGGAAAAGGTGCAATAAATGTGCCAACCAATTTTTAAGAGGCACACTAAAACATGTGTCGACACATCAAATGGTGCGCCCTTTGGCACAGATAAATGCGTGTCAACACAGAGATACTTGCACCTTTGGTGCAAGTTAACGACTGTCAACATCCTATTTCTTACGCCCTTTGGCACACCAAAATATGGTGCAACAATTTATGTGTTAACATGAAGGTGCATATGCCTTGGCGCATGCAAGAATGGTGCATCAAAATATGTGTCGACATGTCAAATGGTGTGCCAAAGGAAATGAAGGGGCACAGATTTATTCTGTGTTACATAGATAAAAGGTGCGCCCAGCCCAAAGGGATCAAAAATGGCTAAGTTCGGAAAACTAGATTTCCCAGAAAGGGATTTTGCGACATTCCAAACGCAGAGGGGTTCACGACAAGGGACTGGGAAAAAAATTTGTATGGTTACCTATAAAATTTCCCTTGTCAATTTTACAGGATAACACTACACCATATTTTCCCTTTTTAGTTAATCATTTTGGTGAACTTGATCTCCACACTTATAGGATCTTCGTTCAT
The DNA here is from genome assembly GCA_019776745.2 of Taxus chinensis. Taxonomy (NCBI): domain Eukaryota; kingdom Viridiplantae; phylum Streptophyta; class Pinopsida; order Cupressales; family Taxaceae; genus Taxus; species Taxus chinensis. Next base: position 647,407,398 of record CM034149.1, read on the forward strand.
TGTTTATCGTTCTAGTGATTACTTCATATTTCTCTCATTTTATGTCTGTTACCCATAGCGGTCATTTTAGATCTCTCCAATATTGTGATCTTCCTTCTAAATATCGTACTTCTAGTTCAATGGATGATATAACTACATTTATGGCTAATAACCCTCTAGATCATTCCCATCAGGTTCTTCTCCAAGAGATATAAGTAACTGATAGTGAAAATTCCTACGATGAAGATACCAATGTTGACCAAGATAAACTTAGTTCTATTACCAACTTTCACCAACTATTTTGTGAAAACCCTACTCATCTCCCTCATGTCTTGCATTCTCTAACCGCCGCTAAGATATCTCATGACACTTCCACTTCCATAGTTGTTTCTTCTTCTCCAATGGTCTCTACTCCACCTACCTATGTTTGTAGTCCCATTATTATAACCACCACTCCAGCCATTCACCCTGGTACTCCTCATTTCTAACTCGATTCTTATTCAAATTCTCTAGATTTTACCTCTTTATATCAGGACTTACAAACCCAAATTTGTCAACTTCAGCTAGCTACCTCACACACAAAACCATCTTTAGACTCTACAATATTGTTACATACTCCTTTTGCACCTACCATATCGACCTATCCATTTCCATTTAATTTCATCTCTCTTAAGCTACCTATCTTTAAAGGCCATGGAGATCCAAAAGAACATCTCTGAGCATTTCATATAGCATGCCTTGACTATGTGGATGATCATACTATACTAGATAATATTTTCCCTCATAGTTTACAAGACTATGTGGTGCATTGGTTCTTTGACCTACCTGTACATTCAGTAGTCTATTTCACGTATCTAGCTGATGCATTTCTCATGCATTTATCTATTAACATTGTCTTTAAGATCTATTGCGCTCAACTTGCATAGCTCAATAAAGGGTCTATAAAATACTTATCCAATTATGTCTTGCGATACAAAAATAATTTAGCTAATAATTCTAATGTACTTATGGATTCCAATCTTCAGGATTTATTCATTAAGAGTCTCTTGCCACCTCTTCAAGAGAGTTTTCTCATTGAGACCTCTCCTTTGTTTGATCAAAATTTTCAAACTCTCAAGCTTTGTGAGACTAAACTCTTGGCAATAGGAAAACTTAAGTATCAAGAGAAAGCATCATCATCCACACATTTTTAGGGTAAGCCAACATTTAAACCTACCACAACTAAACCTACAGATGGAAAACCTACTGTAAACACAGTATCTACTCATATCTCATCCTTGAATTCTTATACATCAATATTCTCACATATGCATACTAATCACATGTTTTAGCATCGTAATTAACCAATGACACACTCTTGTGCTTTGGTTCACACTTGACTATTGAGGGATTACCACACATGAACCCCACACACTGCACTATAGACATTAAACATTGCATTTCATCACACATCTTGCATCATACATCATACATTCTAGAACATTTCGATCATTGGATCGATGTACATCATACATCATACTAGTCTTTATTATACACTAGTATTATATATGCCACTTACATTACACCCTTTACATCTTACATGACACACATTTAGGATAGATACACATATTGCATTACATTTTACACATTGCATAGTTACACATCATACATATCATTTGATCATCATGCATACTACATTGTCTTTTACGCATTGTACTCACTGCCCTATGACGCACTTTAGTTCCTTGGTCCATACTCGACCATCAAGGGTTTACAAATCAAACAAACCTTATCACACTCACATGTGTCTCATTTCGAACTTCCATAATGTGACATTCCTAACTTAGTGACATACATTATAGGATAAATTATCACCTCCTCTATCATCTTGTAGTGGTATATTCTTTAGGCTACATCACCACTCCCTTTTATTCAACTTGTAGTGGTATACGCTTTAGGCTACATCACCACTCCCTCTATCATCTTGTAGTGGTATACTCTTTAGGCTACATCACTTCTCCCTTTTAATCATCTAGTAGTGATATAGGCTTTAGGCTACATCATCAATCTTATAATCATCTTGTCGTAATCTATGCCTTGGCTATAAGGTTCACACACACATCGTTACTACGTCACATTTTATCAACACACATATACACATTCATCATAGCGCGTTAGACAAAACACACACTATTTGACCATTTCTCAATGATGCACACTCATTTATGGTTCATTCTTGATTGCTGAGGGGGAAAACAAAATGAACCTTACTACATACATTTCCATTCACTTGGGGGGCACGCGACTCCTATGACTCCATTTTTCATTCCATTCCATCCATCCATAACATACTACATATTATGGTTTCTTTTACTCTTGGTTACTTTTGTTTTTTCATGATCACTTTATTACACATGTTGGTTAGATTACTTGTATGTCATTCATCTATATCATCTACATATGCAAGTTCACATCTTTTTTTAGTTTTGATTATAGATACAAGTCTCTTACACGCAACACGGATGCTCACCTTCTACTCTTCCTAAATTGGTGGTTGGGGGCATCCATATTCGTCTCTTCTAGATGTTATTGTTTTATTTTGTACTTAGCACTTTACATTACTTGGTTATACACACTTTTTACATACTATTTATCTTTCTAACATGCTAACGGGTGCTTCATGTGTAAAATTTGTTATGCAAGGATATATGCTTCCATACTTGTTTGTTACATTGTTTGTTATTGCTTGTTTTTGTATGTGGGCCTTGCCTTTTATTTGGTGTGCACATTTGTTTATTTGTATGCGGCCATGATGGAATTTTTGTTTCTAGAGACATCATGAGTGATGTCCCATGTTTGCAACCCACTTTGTGCAGCTTACTTTTTCTTCTTGCTTGTTTACATCATTTCTTTTCTTAGTAGCTTATACACTATTTGCATAATTTCTACACTATTTTATATATGCATCATTTTCCCTATTAATACTTATCTTTGGCTAGCCTCTTGTTTGTGCACACCTTGGTTTTTACCAAGTGCATTCCCTTCCCCCTGTAGGGAAGAATTACATATTTCATGTGGTTTCTCTTCTATTGGGGCCGCATTCTCCTATCAATGACATCACATACACCTATAAAGAGGGGGGCATCATTTGGGGTTTTTCATACTACACAACACTTCTACACCGGTTCAGTTCAGTGTACTTTTTACCCTTAGCATTGTGGGTTAAATACAATGAGTGGGTTCAGACCAATCTACGAACCCCGTACGCAACAGATTTTATAGGACATGTTGTCCTTAGCATTATGGGAAGTAGTTACAGGCTAGGAGGTTACAGTGGGTGTGCCTCCCTACACTACTTTAGTTAGTGGCATTAGATTTCCTAAAAAACAAGGACATACAGAGATCTCTTCACACACATTCAGGGGAGAAGTTACATGAAGGAGAAAAATGTAGCTTTCTCCCTACACTTCTTTGGCCAAGGTGGCATGAGCTCGCCCAAAAAACTCGCAGTACAGGATATCCATCTACACTTTGTTTCTCAACATGGATCAGGTGCACATGTTCCATTTACACCCTTTCATTTGCATATTTTACATTTACATACTTTTACATATGTCTTTTATATTGTGTTTTTACACATACATGCATATTTGACCACTTGATTGTTTTCTCCTTGCAAGTCCAACCATATGAGAAACAAGCAGTCAAATGGGGGAAACAACAACAATAACAACACTTTGCGGAAGCACACACCATACTTACCATGTAGATACATCACACACATCAGCATCTACACATGTGTTTCCTCCCTAGGTTCACTCTTATCACTTTTTTTTACACTTTTACATATATAGTTTCCATGATCCATCATATTTTTGTCATTCCACGCTTTTTCTATTCCTTCGACGCATTTTCTACTACAATCTTCATGGACATTAGATATGCATATCTATCTACTTTATGTTACCGATATTTCCTCTCACCAACATAAAGTGGGGGAAAATGTAGACACAAAATTACACACTTTAGACATTATTCATACTACTATTTAGAAGGATTTTGAGTTAAGAAAGTACTAATTAACCCCGTCTTTTGGTCATCATGCTTTATTTTATTTTGACATTTCTGACCTCTTACACCCACATGCCCAGTCATTTTTTATCATCCTCCATCATTTTACCTTTGTCCAAGCTAGTGTTGGGGTGCCGATGGGCTCCCTAGTCCAACCAGGGGTGCCCCAATTCCTTTTTGAACTTTCTTGCCACTTTTTGGGATCGTTCTAGTCATTTGAGATCTTTATCGTTCTAGTGGTTAGCCATTTCAGGGTTGATTACAAAATTAGAACAAGAGAACCCTAAAAATATAAATTTATGGGACCATAATGAGGGACCAAGAACTGGTCACTAATATCATTCACCTAAAATTACATCCATTAACTCTAACACAAGGAAAATTTTGGTTCATCTACATCACATAAGCATAGGGGGAGGGATTCTATTCTATTCCATGCACACATTCTATTACACTTTCTACATCTAGTTATTGCTTGCTACTTCATAAAGTTCGACTGGAACAAAAAATCTAAGGGCACTTGATACACACACACACACACCAGAACTATATTTGGATCTGAAATATAGTGTAAAACTCAATTAGTAAGCCCGCTATTGTGGCAGTTGAGGTCAATTTGACCTATTTATTTGCATTTTTTTTAGGGTTTTGATACTCTTCTTTAGTCTTTTATAGGTCTTCTATAAATTTGGGATTATCAGTGACACCTGACGCAGTGCAACGAATCTAATGCAATACATAGCGAGGGTTTCAGACACCTGTTGGGCCTGTGAAAATAAATTCCAAACCTTTTGGATAGACTAGAGCACCCATTCTATAGACTAGAGTGCCTATAAGCGCCCTAGTCCCTCTTCAAATGCTCCAATCCAGATAGATAGCTTGGATCATTCCTTTTTGGGAACTTTGCACAATCTTTCATGCTTCATGTTCCTTCATTCATTTCTACGGCATAGTCTAGTGAGCTTCTCTAATCATTTGAGTCACTTCCTCAATCTTCTTTCACATTAGGGTTTTTACTTCTATTAGATTAGTCGCTTGGGTATTTTTCCATACTTTTTTGTTGCATTCATTAATTATATTTACATGTAATTCTAGATTAGATTAACTACGCCATATTTTCCATTTTTAGTTAATCAACTTACTTGTATACATGTACTTTGATTTCACATATACAGAACTTTGAGTACTCTCTTGCTCTTATTTTTTAGGTTTTTCCTTATGCGTAACAATAAGCATCTCACACAAGCTCTAATGGCACATTATTGTGCATACACTTCACCTCTAGGATTCACTTCCATTTCCTAGTCTCCATGCTTCACATCATGATCATTTCATGCTTCACTTATCCACTCGGCATGTTATCGGATACATACTTCTTTATAGGATCATAAGGTACACATCTTCTATCTACTTTATCTTATCAAGTATTCACTCAATAACATAAAGTGGGGAAAAAATGTAGACACAAAATCTATGCACTTAGGTACATTTCTAGGTCCTAGAACATACTATTATATGCATGATTCTTAAGAAAAAAACTAGTAATTAACAATGTCTTTTGGGCCTTTTACTTTGTCTCTTATGTTTTTATTGACCTTATACACATTATAGACCAATCGATATTTGACCAATTTATCTTTTATGGCCTCATATACTAGTGACCATTTATAGGACAGAAGCGCCCTAGCGCTCTCATCCCTTCTGGGTGCTCTTTATCCTCTTTTCTTCTTTCTTACTCTTTTGGGTCATTTTTTACATTTATGGGTCAACTTTATATTTGTTAATTTATATAAAATTCAAACAGGGGAATCATATATATACATAATTATAGCTTCCAAATGAAGGGCCAAGCACTAGCATTATCTATTATCACCTAAACTTGCATCCAAAGGCATAAGAGAATTACAAATCATCCATATAGCACATTCACTCAAGGGATAAGGGTTGTATTTTTCTGTATACACAACATAGGAGGGGAATTTTATTCTATTTCATCTCACACATTCTATACATTTGTTACATTATAGATCTAGCTCGCTATCATTGAACAACTTATCCTAGGGAATCATCACACACACTTTCACTCAAAACTACATGGAGTCTCAAATGTAGTGTAACACTCGATACTAAGTTCAGTATTCAGGTAACCGTCGAGATTAGTCTTACTCCACTTACTATATATATTTATTTTTTAGGATTTTATGTGGTTTATGGGTGTTTCCAGATAGACATTTGTGTTATAGGTTACATGTACAATCATTGATATTAAAGCAAAACCATAGATAAAATCAGAGACTAACAATGAAGCTCCTCCTGCACAGAAAAGATCAAAACCTAAGAATATAGGTAGATGCTAGCACCCAAATCTAGTCACCAGTGCCTAGGCACTCCTGTCCTCCTATACGTGTTTATGCCTTGCACAGTTTCATGTCTTAGATCATCAAACAATCCTTAAATATGTTGTTGTGAGTCTGTTCTAACTATTCACCTTTCCACATCATTTTCAAATTGTTTGAAATAAGTTAATTCACCTCCTTTCTCTTTCCTTCTTAGGGTTATATACTATTGAATGCTTGTTGTTTGTCCATTTACTATATTTTATCATTTGTATATCACTCATTATAGTAGTTACTCTACATATATATTAAATCAAATATAGATGTAAGTAAATATTTCATGTCTATTTGAGTCATTATCAAGTTTGATAATGGGATTTAGAGGAAGCGTGATATTAGTAGTTAAAATACAAACATAAAAGGATTTACCATAAGTAATTGGAGGAGGTTGCGTATTGTATTCCTGTTTTACATTGAAATCCCCCTTGTTCCATAGTATACCATGGTTGGGTAGTGTATCATTAAATATATTAAGCTTCACATTATCATTTTCTTGATGGTAAAAACTCTTCTTAGGGAGTTCTCATTTCAATAGAATTACTATCAATAATAAATTGTATCACATTTTTTTATAGAATTAAATTCTATAATATCTAATACAATAATGGTAATCACAATAGGACTTGGAATCAAATGACTTAGGCTAAGTGTTTCTTGTATCAACCTCCATTGGTGGAGGAAGAGATATAAAGTTACACTCAAGAAACTTTTGAATTAAAATTTGTGATGGAGATGGTGATCTCATAAATGTTTATATGGGAGTAACTTGCAATTGAATCTTAGTAAATGGTTGAGATAATATTGATTTTTTATTTTTCTTATTTATCCTCTTTGATAGATTTCTTCTTAGTATCTTTTTTACTTTAATACTTACTAACAAACAAGGTGTATTAGGAACATACTTAAGTTTATTCAATCTCAAGATATTGATTTCTTTGTCTTTAATTGTGAGACGTAACTCATTAAAAGATAAAAACTTATAAGATTCATGTAAAGGTGGTAATATAAATTGTGTGAAAATATATTCAAGATCATTTTCCACATGTATAATTTTCATCTCAGTAAGCATGGTCATATAGCATAACAAATATTCATCGATTAGCTCATTGGATCTCTCAAGTATCTTTTCCTTTTGTGTGTAGGATATTTTTTCACCAATATTTATGAAAATAAATGTGCCATAAATTATTTGGAAAAGTGATTGAATGACCTTATTTTATGGGATATTATATAACCATTATTTTTCATAATCTTGGATACCTCTTTGAAATAAACTAGTAAGGAGCTTATAATTGTAAGTGTAACCTAAAGAAGCTTTATAGAAATATTGAAGATATTCATTGGGATCCCCTTTACCTTTATAAAGTAAAAAATTAGGAGAAAAATTTCCAAAGGTATAGAGTATGATACCACATTAAGTTCTAATGGATTATGAAGTAAGATATGTGAATTTATGTAATGATAATGTCTAGACATACCCAGATCTAACTATAACACCTTGTTCTATAGATTAAGAATGATATACTCTAAGGAAAACGATGAATATGGATTATTATAGGGTATATGAATATACACAAAAGGTTTTGTTGTCATATAATGTGTGAGAATAAGAATTGAAACTTGTGTGTGATATTGGGCGCCCCTATACTAGATTTATCCATTTTCTACTTTTTGTCCTTGAATATGAATAATAAGGCATCTATGGGATAAGGAATTGATATTAAGGTATTCTAAAAATAAATTATCATGATTAGGATCAAAATCCTATAACTAATATTTAGGAATTGTATCATATTCATTAACATCCCCTTGAGAAGGTTTGATAAGGATTTTCATGATTACATCATCAAGAGGGTAGCTGGTAATAAGTATATTCTAATGAGACATGCTCGTATATTTTTAAAACATTAGATGAATAATTTAGAAATAAATCATACAAAATCATGAAAGTGTAACAAGAAATAATAGGCCAACTATAAAGATCATAAAGTGATAAAGCCTAAGTGTAAAGAGCGTGTATGATCAATAACTAGCTTCACCAAATTATTTATCCCTAATTTAGAAAGTAAAAAAATCACGTTTAATACAATTTAATTTATAGTTGGGATTAGAATCCAAACATAATGTACATTGAAATTATAAATCAATATTCATACACAACTTATTATAATCGACTATGGTGGCCTTCTATGCAAACCCTATATAGGGCTCTTCTCCGCGTGACCTCTCACAATTCCCTTATCATGCTGATGGTGAAGATCCTTCAGGTGGTGGCTTTGGATCCTTGGTCGCACAGTATGGCAACATGGTTTTTGGTAGTGATGGTCTTCAGATTGGATGTGATGGGTTTGTGTGCCCTGAGTCTATTGTTCCAGCTTTGGATTTGATTTTTGGGAAGGAAGATCTGGTTAGGGATCATTCCACTTTATGAAGTGTTCTTTCTTACTTGCTACAGCTTTTAAAACTCTTTATGGTGCCAAATCCTCCCCCTCGATCTCCTTTGGGGAGTCAGTGTTAGAGTCTAAGGATTTTTTCTGCAACCAGGGTTTGATCTACCACTTCAATGGCCTCTAGCTTGGGTTTTCACTCCTTCACTCATGGATTTATTTGAACTGGAAACCTCTCTTGTCTGGTTGGGTTGACATTTACCCTTGTGCAAGGGTTTTTTTTGTTATGGTTTTCAGTTCTATTAAAGATAGATTTTATATCCTCTCCAAGATTTAATAAATATAGAATCATCATTTGTTAATGAAAATATGGTTTCCAACCTTCAATACCCTTACCATTGCTTTTAACATCAAGTGTATTTGGATTCATTTACCTCTCCTCCCATTGCATCTTTGGGGGGATGAGTTTTTTATTGATATACAAAATGTTTTGGGTAATTTTTTATCCATTGATTCCAAAATGAAACTCTACACTCACACTACCTATGCACTAATCTTAGTGGATTTGGATACCTCTCTTGATTTACTTAATTTCATATATCTCAAATTTTTAGATAGGGTTTGGTCACAGCCCCTAGACTATGAAGGCTTTCCCTTCAGATGCAAGAAATCTTTTAGCCTAGGGAATATTTCTTCAGAATGTTAGAAAGTGAAGAAAAAGTTTAAGGAAAAAGTTTCTTGGCTGAAGGATTCCCATCCCATCTTGTTGGTTGTTAGGGATGAACTAAATTACTCTTTAGTGGAGGTTCGTGAAGAACCTACTTTAGATGAAAAAAATATTTAGCTTCCAAATGAGACTCACATTTCCCCCTACGTTGGTTGGGTCGGGAAAGGTTGAACAGGTGGTGACTCTCCCTTTGGGAGAGGATTTTGATTTCTCTAAAAACATACTCTTGAAGGAGGAGTCAAGAGTTGGAAAATTGGATTCCTCTATTAATTGGCTTCTAACTCATTCAGATGAAAATTTGGATCTCAATAGGAATGACGAGTGGACAGTCGTTAATAAAAAAATAAAGGAAATTATCTCTCTAAAATGAGATTACGATCCCATGTTTGGGATCCTCTAGTGTAATTTGTTTGTTGCAGCTGCGGGGCTGCTACTTTTCTCCTTTGTTCTCTTCTCTTTTATTTTTTTTCTTATTTGTTCCTTTATGGCCTTTGTCTTTTGTTTCTTATGGGATTATTTTCTTTCATGCTTCAATACTTTATTCTTCCTTAAGGGCCTTTTGTATAAGGATGCAAGTCCTTTCAAAACCCCCACTTTTACCCTTCTCTAAAAATTATTCATACACAACTTATAAATTAAAATAAATGATTTAGGGAATATGATTAATTAGGACACCTGATAAAACTATAAATCAAAAGAGGATAAGTGAACATATATTTTTATAAGTTTATGATGTTAATCTATGTTTATAAATGTATGAACATGTTGGAGATGGTATATACTTGATTCATATTTTAAATTGACACTTTATTCTTCCCTTGAAATAATAAACTATGAGGATAAAATGACTTAAAAAAAATCCACTATTAGACAAACTTATCCAATTGATTTATGCACTTCTATTTTAGTGTTTGTACTTTCTTATATTTATTATCTATCCATTTTCACTGGCAATCAATTCATATACAAAATAATGTTCCTATAATCATTTTCCTTCTCTTCAAACCTTAGATTCCTCAAAAGACCTATAAAAAGGGATCACCGGTTTATATTAAATCATCCTTTTTTCATCACCTAGAACTACTCTAGAGATGATTCAAATCCACATATTTTTCTTCCTATTAGAAGTGAAATTATGAATTTGAACTTACATATAAATGAAAATATAATTTATCCCTTGACATTCAACAATGCTTTACTATTGAGTTGGGATTTCTTTCTCTTATCCTGGTTTATAGTTCTTCATAATTGTATCAGTATATGAGACACTCCTAATGTACACTCTTAAAATAAGGGAATATTATGTAATATTTTCTTGGTTTTTGATAGACATTTCTAAAGGATATCTTGGTACATTCTCAAATTTTTCCTAGTGAGTAACTAACTGGTTTGATCTATATTCATACAACTCCAAGGCTAATATTTCACACTAAATCTTACCTAAGAAGGATAATATAGATATACAATTACAAATTTGACCATAAAAGGGAATTGTTTGAGATCAAACACAAGATAATGTCCCTAATTGATGGTTATGTCTAATGAGGTTGAAAAGATAAGTTGAAGATGTGGGGAAGTTTTCACGTGGGATATAAGGGGGTTTTACTAACATAAGTGTTTATGTATGTGTTTGATAAATGTAACGAGAAATTATAAGAATCAACATAGATTAGGATAGTGCACTTTACCTCTTATTGTGTGAAAAAGTCATGTGTAAGGGATGCAAAATAAAAATAACATCATCAAGTTCTAAAATGCTAAATTTGGGTGGCTACAGTCATTCACTTTATGTGTCAAACAAGTATGATTCAAAATTATGGATCTTGCAGTATGTCTCAATTTATGTGTCCCTAGTAATATGGCATTCAAAATGTGTCCCAAAAAATATATGAATTATTTAATTAATCTAGGAAGCTATATGGGTGACAACAATGAAGTGTAATTATACAAACCATGATAATATAATTATAGTACAAGGCACAAATAAAATAATGCGTAAAAAAGTAAATAGATTAAAAAAACTATGGAGTAAATAAGGCATATAAAAATAATACATTGAGCAAACAAGACATATAAAATGGAATTCCTATAACAAAAGATGAGTAGAAAAAACAAGGAAATAGATAAATTAATTAAGTAGAAAGTGTACATAGAGAAAGATGTGTGTATAGATAAAGTACTAAAGCATATAATTTGCATAGAGAAAGTTGTAAATTTGGTTCAGAGATTGAACAATTAACAATTAATAAAACACTAAAAAATTCTTATCATATGTCCATACGAGAGACATTTACATTTATATAGGAATATAGCTCTTATAAATAAGGAATTTTTCATATTAGCAAGACAACAACTTTACTCACCTAATTATATTCTATTTGAGTTGGATTAACAACCAAACAACTCATAACAACTTACCCAACATAATATTTACCACTCTATAAATATTAACTACCACGAAGACACTAATTTCTTAACATTCCCCCATTAGTGTGAACATGGTAGAAAAAACATTCACACTTCTTACAACAATATGCCTAACTCTGGTTGGACACCCATTCTCATGGTTGATGAAATTGATATAGATGAAAGAGATATCTATCATCATCCTTCCATGTTTTTCCAGAGGTTTACCACAAACCTGTATATGAACAAGAACTATCAACTGTTCACCTCATGCCATTTTTGGATATCCACAAACCTTTTCAAGATCCACGATCTCTATTACACTAGTGCTTTCTATTCTCTGCTATATTTTTCCATCAAGGGATTACATCAAAATTATGCTCATGAATAGGAATATACTTATGTTTTAATCATACCACACAACACACTAAAAATTTAAAATAGGAAAAAACATCAAAATAGGTTCTCTAAACATATCAACATAACACAACACAACATAGTAGAAAATAAAACTCTGAAAAAATCCATACACTCCATAACTTCAATGTGTGGCCCCATTACGTGTGGTTGGTGAGAGGATGTTGATTTTCATCATTCGAGCTCCATCCTCCAAATTGTTGTTTCTTAAATATGATAATGTAAATTTTAAGTTTCATTGGTTTTCACATTGTGTTTGTTCTTATCCCACCCTCACAATGTGAAACACTTTATTTTTATAAGACGTTGTGTTACACTTAAAATACGTTCGTAAGGAAAAAAAAAAAATTTATATACTTTTTTACCCACAAATTTTGACTAACTTTGACGATGATGAGACAAATAGAAATGAAATTTTTGATGATACTTTCAATTTCTCTAACTCATACAGACTAATGATGAAAAAATGACGTTTGACTCATTTATAATGACATAATTTTGACAATAATACTAGCTAGAGAAAAGACACATTGATGTTTAGGGTTCATGGGAAACAACACTTTACAACATACAAATGTGGGATTAGAAAGAAAAGTATAGTGTTAATAATTAGATGAAATTTAAATGAAAAATTATTCTTACATTGACATGAACCCTCCCTTTTTTATTTTTTATTTTTTCTTATTATAATAAATACTATAAGAAGAGGACTCAAAGACTATAGAATCAAATATGACTATACACTTTAACACCTAAGTACACAAATTAACAAATTATAAATAACATAATTTTAATCTCTTAAATCTATCATTAGGGATTGAATCTACACCATAGACTATAAAAACCTAAAGTAAATAAAATGAATTATATCCTATTGAATCTACTGTGAATTAATAAAGTCATGTATGTAACGAAGAATACAAGGGATAAATTTTCCCCCCAAATTGTAGCTCGTTCACATTATATGTGTTTAAACGTGTTCACTGCGAGGGAGAATCATGAATTTTTTTACTGGGGGCATTATTTTTTAAATGCAACATAATTTTCAAACCAGGCTCTCCTTTCAATTATCATGTAGATTTTCAAACCTAGGCTCTCCTTTCAATGATGGTGTGCCACGACAGCTCTCTGACTTCCTTTTCATGTCCTCGCCGCATGATATGCAGGGATTTTTTTAGTGGCGAATATTCATAATTTGGTGAATATTCCATTTTTGGAAAATTTTAAAAGGAATTTTTTTTGGAGTAGGTTGGTGTACTATTCGCCTAAAATTCCCAATATAAATTTTTTTAGGGATCGGCTTCACCTAGCGTTGAAAAATACTCCTATCTAAACCTAGGTAATTCACCTAGTAGTATACTAGTAACTTACTGAGGCACCATCTGAATTACTTGTAAAATACAAACAAACAAAGTATGGCTCAGAGTATCAAACTGGTTGTTGCAGACTTGCAACAGGAAATTTTCACTGACACGTGACAGGGAATATTTTCATTTCTAGATGGGTGACAATATAGTGTTGCTGACGCATGACAAGAGAAGGTGTTGATGCATGAAAAGAGGGTTGTTGACGCGTGACAAAAGGGTTGTTGATGTGTGACAAGATGTTTTTTGATGTGTGACAAGGGAGGGTTACAGGTGGGTGACAAATGAGTGTTGTTGACGAGCAACAAGGGGGTTGCAGATGGTCAAAAAAATGAAGCATTTTTTTGGTGTCGTGCGAAAACAAGGTTTGTTGTAGCACGAAAAAAATCCTTTCTATCACACGAAAACAAGCCTTGTTGTTTCCTGACACAAAAAAATGTTGAGTTGTCCCCCTTAAGAAAATGATAGGTGAAAATTTGACTCTGAAATCCCATATAATTCACCTTTCCAACAAATGTGGTTCGAGGTATATTCGTCGGGGATTTTCCACCTCCAATTTACCAAAGGTTTCTTAAAATGAACCCTGATGCTATGTTTTTATGTATGCGGTCATGGCATTTTTTATGTATATCATCTTATGGGATGCATATAGGGCGATGAATTCTATCAGGAGAATAGCCTCTCCATATCTACCTAAGGGACCCTTATTCGTAGGCTCAAATCTCACTATCACGATGAGTGAACCTATTATTTGTTTTCAAACGTAGTATCATAATATAGATGCACACTCAACCATAAAAATCTTATATTACCAATAGGTTTAGAATTTCAAATTATGTGTACCTGTCAAATCAAAATTTGTTAACGACCTAGCTCTTTCAAGTGCCTGTAAATTCCAAAAAAAATAATACTTATTTTTATTATTTCTTCATATAGATACAAATTTACATATTTTATATATATTTATAAAGGACTTTTAAATAAATTATACGCTTTTTAAAAATTTTAGCTTGTCATTGTCTACTACCACCTAAATTGTTTATCCGTAATCTACTGTTAAAATATAAAAAAATGGCCCACAACCTGTCAATTTTGAGGCTAATTATTAGGGTTATTTCCATCTCTGAACACTTTAAATAAAGATGAATTTTAACACTTTTTAATGTTAAAATTATATGAGACAATCAATTCGAATGTGAATGCACCAACCACTTATTATCAATAGAGTAAATCATTGTGTTATCTCTATATCGTGTAAAAAGAGCCGTGCTACCATCTTTGAAGATGTCTCACCTATAGGGGAAAATTTTTATGGTTGTTTAGACGTTGTTGTGATTTTAACCATTAAATTTTTATAAACATTTGTAATAGCGCACGTGACTCACATATTTAAAATGTTACCATCATTTGTATATACATTTATATTTGAATTATTAAAAATACTTATAAATATATGTTGAAAATAATTAAATAAATATAGAATAATTACTATAAATAACACTTTTATATTTTTGAAGCCTCGAAAAATGTATAACAAGCCTAGAGGGACTATTAGATTTAACCATCTCTCACGCCTGTAGTAATGAAAGGAAATGTCCATGGTGGTAGTGATCAAAATTCAACTCGTCAGAGCCTGTTAAAGAGCTTCTAAACCATCACAAAAGTGTAAAGTCCAAAACTAAATGTATTAAAAAACAAAATTTAAAAATTGTTTGACAATAAAGAAGGTTAAAACATTATTAAAAATGTCATAGGAAGGGAAAATTTTCAAAATTCCTATCAATCGAATCAGAATCAACATTGAGATCCTTGCAAACCCCAAAGTAGACTGACAACTTTTGATTCAAAAAAGCCTCCCATTAAATGTTTTTTATACAACTTTTAACTCTTTAACATAACAAAATTTTCTCAAAAATCTCACAGCTTTGAGCTTAGGTATTCACATAATTAGATTAAGTACCACATAGAATGATGTGATATGTTTTTTTAATATTTTTCTATGTAAATTTCACACTGTAAGTCTTATCATTATTAATTCCTCCACTTATTACTCAGCTATGTCTGTTTCCCAAGGCCCCAATCCATTATATGTTCACCAAAAATTCAGAGGTAATTAAATCAATATCTCAAGGAATCCATATTCCACCTTGCATTTGAGAATCAAGCTATCAAAAAATGTATAGGTTGCAGTCCTCCAATCTCACCATCTATATATTGAATATTATTATTTGTTGCACTTTAGAATCCAACAATCAAATTAATTTATAGGATGCAGTCCTCCAATCTCACCATCTACATATTATAGATTATAATCTACATTTTAGAGGTTTGGTATTGCACAAGGTATGCCACAATCTCTCTTCTGTATTATGAGTTTGTAGAATATGGCAGATACCTATCCCTTTCTTTTCTTGCACCTTTCATTCCTAGAAGACATTATTTTCACAAGGATTTTTAGAAATTTGTATAAATTTTAATGTTACGATAGACCCAAGAAATGATTTGCTTTCAAATTTAATGGCATTTCCTCATCATTTTCATTCATATGGCTACAATTTTATTGCAGTGTAAGATTATTATATGCATTCTGGTGTGGGTGAATATAACCATTATTTATATTATCATAGGTAACTTTCACTAAATAATTTGAGGCTTTGTATATTTTTGTAGCTCATAATTGCAACCTAGGATTTGATCATGACAGATCAAAGAATTTTGGACAACATTGGATTGTCTCCAAGTTATGAGAATTTCGAATTGAGACATACCTTTAGAGAAGGCTAGTTCTTCACCTATCCTAATGTTAAACTACTCCTAGAATAAACCTACACTAACAAATCTAAGTAACCATGGAGAGAGGGAGAGGAAAACATAAATAATTCTTAAGCTAAAATTGGTGATGACACCAAGAAAGGTTTGATCACTCTCTTTAAGTTTTAGAGAAGTAAGGAGATCAATTGCAAAGTAGAAGGTATAAACTCATGCCACTTTTCAACCCTTTAATTGAATAAAATCATAACCCTGTTTGATTTAGACACAGTTGACATAACATTCTGCAAAACACCATGCATACACAATCAAAATTGAAGGAGAAGAAGGCACAAACACAGAATAGACACAAAGGGGTGGATTCGGGAAACAATTTATATCATATTACTCTTTTTTAAATGCACAGACTGTTACAATAAATCTTAGAGGTAAAATACTTCAGAAAAATACATGCCCAGATCTGTAACTCCTTCATTCTGTCACAATTTTGACCTTATGACATTGTTAAGCCAAAGAGGGGTCCTTTTACAATGAAGAACTTTGAAAAATGATAGAACCAAGGAGAGAAGAGGGGATCATAACGATGCCATGGAATAAATGACCTGCTAAACCTTGCAATTTTATATGAAACTACCTCTGACAAGTTATCCAATTCTTTCATGATTTCTCATGCTTTTGGTGCTTCCTTGGCATGCAAGAAAACTTAAAATATCTGATTCAGGTTGAGCACATTCAAGAAATCAATGCAAGCCCGCAAAATCTTGAAGTAGAATGCATAAGACATTTCCAAGTGTCCAAAAATAGCTGGCACATGTTGTTATTTCTCATCATTCTAGTCGAGAATGGTTGTATATGTCATTTGGGAGACATTTGTAGGATCCCAAGGTGAGAGAAGATAAAAAAAACACATCATTAACTAGCCTAGACGTTTTCCCTATTTTATAATGACATGAAACGGTCTCCATATTGTTTTCCTATTTGTAACCCTCTTAACCTCATTCAATCCTTGATTTGATAAAGTCGTCGTCGCTAACATCAATTTTTCTCTCTCTTGACTCCACTTAAAACTGATTTACTCTTCCAATTTGAAGGGCTCTAGGAGAGCTTTCCAATGTTACCAAGTTTTCTTGATTTGGAGTTGTAGAAAGAAAATTATTCTCATTTAAAGTTTGCATGGTCGGGTGAATTATGCCTAGCAGTCATTAGTCTCCAAAATAGGTCAATGAATGATACCTAGCAGTCACTAGTCTCAAAATTAGGTAGGAAAAAGTGCCTATCGACTGCTAATCTCAAAATTAGGTTAGCAACATTACATAACGACTGCTAACCTAAAATTATCCTAGCCACTGTTAGTGTCGAAACATTCTAGTGACCGATAGCCGACAAAAATGGCTAACATCATTTGTGATCAATTATCCAAATTTATAAAGAGTGCGAATATGGATTAACATATATTATGTGAAGTAATTTTTGTGATAGGTGTTTGTTATTTAATCTTATCATACGAAATGTAAAACAATCATATTACTTTTCATCATCGAAGCGCAGGTCCAATACTTACCCTTCATAATGAAATTCCTAGTAGTCCTTCAAATTTGATCATTCCATGGTGGCAAAATTTTACTATAAAAAATAATCTTCAAAGTGTACAAAAAAACACAAAATATATGTGGTGTGAGTCAAATCCAACCGAGAAAGAAATGGAGTTAGTAGGATGGACACGCATAAATATGGGCCACTTTAGATTGTAGTTACTACCCATAATAGCGTGAACACACGTGGCACATGAGCAATCTAGCGCAGTCCTATGGAGATGTTACCGCTGCTACAAATGGAGTTAAAATAATAATAATGATGATACAGCCGGAACTTTCTTTTTAAGGTTTCTATGTTTAGAGGAGGTTTCAAATTTAGAGTTTTTGTTATTCATATGGTACCTCGACATTGTTAATTTTTTGAAACTATATTTTTGTAATTTTTCTTTTTTTTTGAAAAAAAAAGTATATAGAAAAAGGTTTTCAAAATTTCACAATAATATTGATTGAGAAAATTGAGAAAATTTTAGGTAATTGTCTTCATACAATTAGCTTTGTTTCTTTCGAATTTCTTTAAAAGAATAAATTTAATTTAATTAACATAGTTTATTCAATTTAAACCTTAATTTCTCATTTAGACTTGTTTGTATATATCTAACTCTATTCCATCATTGTTGGATGTAACCAACAAGTACAAATTGGTGGGGTTCACTCTCTCCCTCAATCACAAAATATATAGTAAAAAAGTATTAAATATAAAAAATGTGATTGGGGAAAAGATATGGACCCTAACACTTAATGCTTATTGGATAAGCTTTGTCTTCCGTAATTATAATTAAATTTGCAAATATCTTAAAATCATTGTTCCTAAACATCATGTATGTTTATAGAGTTGAAAATATAACTAAAAAGTCAAAATTTCAAGAAATATTCCTTAAAATATTTGTAACATAATGGTAGGGTGCGGGACTTGCAAACCCCAAGTCAAGGGTCCAAGTTTTGTTATATTTTGTTCTAGTTTATGCAAGCATACCTGATGCTTAGGATTTTCCTCTCAAAATACTAAAATGAAGGAATCCATGTAACATACAAAACTTTGTATTTAGCATAGAAAGAGTGGTGCTTACAATATGTCAGAATCCAAGAAAGACAAGACCTACAAGAACAACCATCCATGTAACAATTTTTACGCCGGAGGCGTGGCTACTATGGAATTGATCTTCTATGCCTACGCTATGCTGCTTGAGCAGCTTCGACCTGCCTGTCATGGTGCAGCCACCTGTCGCCCAGTCCCTGTTGCAGGAACGTGCACCTCCTTTTGCCACTTATTTTTGAAGGGCATCAAGGTTTTTGGGTTCACTGTTAGTTTTGCGCACATATGATTTGATGGATGTCCATACCCTGTTCCAAAGCTCCCATTTTGGCATAGGCTGGGAGTATGTTGGTAAATGTAAACTGATCGGGTTGAAAACCTGTTTGTTGCATATGGTGAAACAGTGTGAATGCCTTCTGTGGATAACCATGTCTTCTATATGTTGTAATAATTATATTCAATGAGAAACTATCTTGTTCTTTTGCTTGATCAAAATCACTTGTGAGTAATGAAAGACTGAACTGTCTTTCCTTGTGAAACCATGCTCGTGAAAATACATGCCTGCAATAATTGAAGATATGTAATCTTCATAGGGGTTTGTGTGTAGTAAGCAGAATGTGCATTTACAGCCATTAAAGCATATTGAATAGAGGAATTTTGACTGATGTAGTTACAACTGCCTGGTAGACATGTATGCAAAATGTGGAAGCATAGATAAGGCACGTGAACTATTTGATAAAATGCCTCAAAGAAATGTGGGCTCATGGAATGCCATGATTGCAGGATATGCACAATATGAATTTATTGAAAATGCACGTGAACTGTTTGATAGAATGCCTTGAAGAGATGTGATCTCAAGGACGGTGCCTGATTCTTGTGTCATCTGATTCAAGTGAATTTTTTAGTTTTCTGCATGTAAGTAATGGGGGGCTGATGAGAAGGACCATGTTTTTGGTGTTTTGTGGAAAACAAATAGGTTTGTACAGCTAGAGGTCTCCTCATCATTTATGAACATGCCATTTCTGTTGTTTCAGGTCACATCATCATCTCAAGGACACTCCCTACCTGTGCCAAAAGAGGAGCTTGGAAATAGGGTATGGACATCCGCCAAAACAATATAGAGAATGGAATTTTTTCAGATGATGTAGTTGTAAATGCCCTATAGACATGTATGCAAAATGTGGAAGCATTAATAATGTACGTGAACTGTTTGACAAAATGCCTCATGGAAAAGCTTTCATCACTGCCTTTAGGTCTGGTGCTGTAATGGGATTTTTGCTTGTTGAAAATGGGTTGTTGGTGCTTTATATTTCCATTAATCTATTCAAAATGTATTATGGAGATGACTGGGAGGGTCTCTTTGAAGCTATTACCGGTTATGATCTTGGAGGTTCCTCCATGGCTCTATTTGGCAGAGTTGGTGGTGGTATTTACACCAAAGCAACAGATGTTGGTGTTAATCTTGTTGGAAAGGTTGAAAGGAACATTCCTGAAGATGATCCACGTAACCCTGCGGTGAGATTGAATTTAGCTTTAATCCAACATAAAATAAGATAAACATGAACAACTACAAATTGCCAACCTCTATGTTTATATATATCATTTATTCCTTCATATTTACATGGGTTGGTATTTATCATAATATTTTCGTTGTTGAAATGTGTCTACATTATTGCTAATAATGTTGGTGACAATGTTGGAGATATTGCTAGTATGGGATCAGATCTGTTTGGTTCCTATGCCTATTCTTCACGTGCAACTCTGGTTGTAGCATTAATTTCATCATTTGGAACCTCTCATGATTTTCCTGCAATGTCCTACATATTACTCATAAGCTCAATGGGTATCCTTGTTTGTTTAATCACAAATTTATTTGCCACTGACATATTTGAGATCAAGGCTATGAAGGAAATTGGACCTACATTGAAAAAACAACTTATTATTTCGACAGTGTTGATGACCATTGGCATTGTTGTTGAAAGTTTGGTTCTATTGCCACCATTCTTCGCCATATTCAATTTTGGTGAACAAAAGGTTGTCAAAACTGGTATGGGATTCTACCTGTTTGTTACTAGTAATTTTTCCTTCTTGTGGTTAAAAAGAGTGGATTTTGTTCCTGAGATTTGGTTAAAAAACTTGTATATTACTAATACAGGCAACTCTTCTTCTGTGTTGCTGTTGGTTTATGGGCTAGCCTTGTATTTGGCATTTTTGAAATAATAAGTTAATGACATTTAGCGGAAATTTACATTGCAACCCCATCCAAGATGTTGTTGATTCATGCAGGACATGAGCAACAACAAATGTTATATTTGGGATGGCTTTAGGTTACAAATATGTTATTATTCCCAATTTTGAAATTGCAATAAGCATCTTTGTCAGTTTTAGTTTGCCTGCCATGTATGGTATTGCAGTAGCTGCATTGGGAATGCTCAGTACTATTGCAACTGGATTGGCTATTGATGCATATGAACCCATCAATGACAATGCTGCAGGTATCGCTGAGATGGCTAGCATGAGTCATAGGATCTGTGAAAGAACTGATGCTCTTGATGCAGCTGGCAATACCACTGCTACCATTGGCAAGGTAAGGCACGTATTGTTTCTTCTTTGTTTGCTTTAGTGAGTGGATGTTTTGTGATGTTAAGTGTCTTTACAGGGATTTGCAATTGGATCAGTTTCATTGGTATCACTTGCATTGTTTGGAGCCTTTGTAAGACGTGTAGAGATTTCAACTGTGGATGTCTTGACTCCTAAAGTGTTCATTGGTTTAATTGTGGGAGCAATGCTTCCCTATCGGTTCTCTGCAATGACAATGAAAAGTGTGGGTAGTACAGCCTTGAAAATGGTTGAAGAGGTTCGCAGAAAATTCAACACCATCCCTGGTCTCATGGAAGGGACCGCTAAACCAGATTATGCAACTTGTGTTAAGATATCAACATATGCTTCCCTGAAGGAACTGATTCCTTTTGGTTGCCTTGTGATGCTTACACCTCTTATTGTTGGTACTTTATTTGGTGTGGAGACTCTGTCAGGTGTTCTAGCTGGTGCTCTCGTGTCTGGTGTGCAGGTAGTTATTGGTCTTATTTTTGTCTTTTTGTAACTCTGCTTCATGTTAGTTATTGTTTTTGTTTTAACATTTGTCTTCAATTGGATATCAGGTTGCTATATCAGCTTCAAACACTGGTGGTGCTTGGGAAAATGCAAAGAAGTACATTGAGGTGAGTGCTTTTTGGAATGACACTCAGATATTTTTGCGATTCTCAATTTGGCAGTGCCAATGGTATTTCTAAAATTGCTTTATCCTATTGATTGCTTTCTACTGCTCGACTTTCATTGCAGGATGGAGCATCAAAACATGCCAAGACACTTGGTCCAAAGGGTTTTGATCCTCACAAGGCTTCTATCATTGGTGACACAATTGGAGACCCACTGAAGGACACATCTGGACCGTCTCTTAACATTTTGATCAAGCTTATGGTTGTTGAGTCACTGGTGTTTGCTCCCTTCTTTGTAACCCATGGTGGTTTTCTATTTAAGCTATAGAACTGTTCCTCAAGCTGTACTAAACAGAATCATTTTTCTCCTTTGAGCATGGTATTGAAAGCTTGCCAAAAAAAATCATGCATTTCCCTCAAGGGGATGGGCAATGGAAAGTTTATTTAGATAAAGTTAGGTTCTTGGATGAATGTCCTAGGTATGATTTGGCTACTTTCTATTCAATTTTGTTACCATTTCTCGTGAAAATATAAACTACTATTAATTATCTCAGCCCATGTTTTCTGGTGTAATTTTTTGTAAGGTTTTTAACAAAGCATTTTTTTGAGTTTATTTCATTTAAAATATTAGATTAGCACAATCATGTTGGATGTTGCAAGTAATCAACTATACTGGTTCTTGTGAAAAAATGTGTTCAAAGGTGTATGTGCACCTTTTTTAGTATTGATCTTAATTTTGAGGCAAATATTGATTTAAATCACATTCTAGGAATGTATTCGAGGGCATTAGAAGCATTTGATGTTTTGTTGTGCTAAAAGATGAGTTCCAAATTTTCATGAAAGCTTGCATTGATGGGTCGCTGGGCATTAGCAGCATTTGATGTCTTCTTGTGGTAAAAAGATGAGTTCCAAAATCACAAGGTTGCATTGATGGGTAGGTACAATTTTTACTTAATTGTTCAGATTTGTTTCATGTTTCATCTGAAATTATTGTTGCTCTTAAAATCCAAATAGGATGATAGTTGGATATATATCCAAAATTCAAGTTACTCAGGATGGATATTCTCAATGAATTTCCCTCAAGTGGATGGGCTGCGGTCTGGATCAGATTCAGATTCATTTTCAAATTAGTTAGTGCTACATATATATATATATATATATATATATATATATATATATATATATATATATATATATATATATATATATAACTTATGCAAGTATAGCAATTATTAAAAAGTGCACATCACATTCTTAATACTCCCCCATCAAGTACAACCATTTATATAGTCCATATATATATATATATATATATATATATATATATGGACTATATAAATGGTTGTACTTGATGGGGGAGTATTAAGAATGTGATGTGCACTTTTTAATAATTGCTATACTTGCATAAGTTTGCAATTATGTTTTTAAGTTTCCTTTACAAGTGCAAAAAGATGCAAAAAGAAATTATGTTCCCTTAATGCTCTGAATTTATGTGGCGCAATCACGAGTGGTTCTTTGAACAAAGTGTGCCTACCATGGTCTGGCAAAAATTCAGATTGGAATGTTGGGTTTTAATTTTATTTGAACTTTTGTTGTCCTTAAGTTTACATCTTTGAAATGATCCTTGTGTTCCTTCAGTGAATTTTGGTTGGATAGATTTGGTTTGCACTCAATAATCTGAGTGGCTACCCTTCTTTCTCTAGAGTATCTACTTTCTTTTAATCTTATCCTGATCTCTGACTGTTTTGTTTGCAATGTAGTGCGAGTGGAGTGGCCCTCAATCCTAAATTGCCAAATTTGTTAAATTTAATACAGGAAATTATATGCATATGGTAATGCCCAGATACCTTTAGTCTACATCCTTAAGGCAATTTGTGTCTTTCTTGATTGAATTATGGTTGGGTATATATGCGGTTTGCTTATTCATGTGATTGGATACCTTGGTCTTTCTAGAGAATGTCCTTGATTTTAGTCATATACCGAGCTTGCCTATTTTCTCGTAGCAATGTTTTGTCAGTGGACAATGTTCATATGTCATAATATCAACAAAATTCTTGCTCTAAATGCAAATTTTGTTTGTTTAGCAAGAATTTTAAAGCATCCAATTCATCTTCACTGGAAGAATATTTTCTCAGCAAAAATGTTTCCCTTTCTCCATTGCATTGTCTTGGAAAGGATCTTCTCCTAAGATGGAAGATAGAGCTACAGACCAATTACAATACTCAATTGTGTTGCCAAAGGGAAACATAGCGCCAAGTACAAAGGTTGTAACAATTTTTAGGCCAGGGACCTTTACACTTGATGTTTTATATGCTGATCCATCTCAAGTTCAGACGCCTCAAAGGATTAGCTCATACACGGTATGATTTCCAATATCAACTAATATGATGCAATCATTTTCAATGCAGAGTTCTATCTTGTAAAAATTGTAGTTACTTGCATAGACTGATAAATAAAAGAATTAGTTTATGATGTTGATGTAGTGTTGTAAAATGCTACTTTGTCTTGTTACTTTGGAAGTTACGAGTTTTTCACTTGTAGATATTTAAATATGTATAATGTCTTATGTAACACTATTAAATATTATTTGTGGCTGAAGGTTTCCTGGTTCTTTGAGCATTTGTATTTTAATATTATTCAGAAGTCAAAATTTTGGAGATCCAAGGAAACATGCATTTAGAAATTCTACTCCCGTCTTTTGTAGATTGGACAACATTCTTCTATTTCTGCAGATGATTGAAGAAGACGAAGTGGAAGTCATTGTTACAACTGTGAAAGAGAATTTTAAAGAAGAAAAATGGACTATTGCGATGGAGACAGATGATGGTTAAAGCAAAGGTGTACCTGAGGTTGGTGAAAATGTTGACGTTAATATGCAAGAGACCAAAAATTCTTCTGAACATTCATCAGCAGGGACTACTTCTGAGAATGGAGCTTTAGAGATGCAGGATAAGACTATCTAAATGGAGATAGAAGCTAAGGTGTGCTCTTTAATGCTATGCATGCTTGTGTCTTTATTCATGTTTTCACACAATTAATCTTTACACAGATAAATACATTGAATAAAATTTAAATTGTTCAAACCTATTAATCATTGGATAACATCACACAATATTAAAGAAGGAAAGAATGTTTGCTTCAGTCACGAACCACCTCCTGGTTCCACATAGAATCAATTTGTATTTTGTTTGGCCTATTTGCCACATGGAATTTGTTTGGGTTTCATTTGGTCGAACAGTCCTCCATGGGTCCAAAATAATTCAGGTACCATTCACAATATTGCGAACTATTTTCCATGTCAACCAAGTCAAAAAGAGCTTATTTAATCTATGTCTTAGAGAAGATCTAAATACCATATACTAAACAATCTCTACCTTCACAGAAACAAAAAAAAAAGAACCTAAAAATGCCTTACAAGCCCGCTTTGGCTAAACCTCATAGGCTTTTGTGAAGGTTCTCAAAAATATCTTAATGCACTGCAATTCTCTTTTAATTGATACAAGTTGGAAATAACCACTCTACAGTCACAACTTCATTACCAATATCAAATATGCATATGCAAACAATATCGAAATTAGCTAGCAAGCAACAACAAGATAATTCCATGATGCATAACTTAAGGACATAACATCATAAACGAATGTATTTCCTTGTAAGCAACAACTAGGCTAATTACCAAGTAAATGACACAAGTTAGCAAAAAATGAAAAATAATCTAAACATTGATTTCTACCTCAAATCATGGACTGCCCTTATCAGTTTACACAAACATATCTACCACCCTAGAATACATGCAAGATAACACATTCTCTATAAAAACCTGATGCTCATAAGAGAAAAAAGGTAACATCCCCTTCACTAATTTGTCATTTCAAAATGAAAACTGAAACTCTTTTCTGCCAACTGTCCCATTGGTGAAAGGGGAAATGGTTTGGTGGTATGATTCCTGATCTTTAGGTCACCTGATCCTCCCCTCCCTCTTATTTTAATCCTCTCTCTCAACTAGTCTTCTAGAATTTCAGCAATTGAGAGCTGCGCTTGCAAAGCTCAAGTGATCCAGAAAGAAGTAAAGCTTGATTTTGACAAATACATGATTGGGCACACTTATATTATTGGTTGACTTTTATGCAAACAATTATAATCAAACCCTTTTTAAACGCAATTCAAGTCATTGAAACTTGAAATAAAAACTATTAGAAAGTTATGGAATAGGTGAGAAGGTCACACTAAGACCTGGCTTGTTCTTTTCTACAAATTAGTGTCCAGTTTTGTTTACTGAAGATGAAATTTTATAGCTTTGTGTTGGAAACGAAGTAAATGGAGATTGTGTCAGATTGGGCAATGAATTTGTACTTGTATATTTTGGCAACTACTAAAAAAGTTGTATGTGAATTTGTACAAATGAATTGACATTCCACAGGACATTTAACCACTTACTTCGTGGTGGGCTCATCTCAGTTCTTTGCATTTCCTTTGTTCACTGAATATATTTTTCCTTTCTTTGGGACTTGGAGTTCTAAAAAGTATTCATCAATCTATCTTAGTATAGAGCATTTGGACTACTTACCCATAATCTAGATTCTAGACAAAGCAAATGAAAACAATCTCCTAGCAATTCTGTAAGGGATATTGCACACCTTTATGTCTGGATGAGTCAAAATGAATTCTCCAAGGGAAGGGTCAAATGTAAAACCACTGCCAGTGCTCAAGACAAGCTGCACAAGGAAGTAATATTCATCAGTGAAACCCAAAACTTCATAGACATAATTGTATGCTTATGAAAACATAAATAGATAACCATAGAGATTCTAATCAAATCATGACACAATTTCTTTAAGAAACGAGGACTTGGGTTCTATCCTTGTCTGATTAGGGATTCAAATAATTTCAATAAAAATTTGACATCTTCAGGTATGTCTGCTATGTGCAATATGCAATCTACGCAATCCTCTGCTCAACAATATCATTTCACCACAATCCCATTCTTGGTGCACAGAAATACAGGCTTGGAAGGCACGTGCAAAAGGAGATCAACATTGGGGGAAAATAAGGATGATGGTTGTAACATGTTCTAAATTTATACTTGAAGATCCATAGGAAATAAGCGCTAGTTCCCACTCCAAATTCCCTAAATTGTGCTCATTGTTCAGCATGAAATTCAGATGTTGCAATTTGTATAGGCATGATGAGCAAAGACAACAAAATCACCCTGACTAACAAACAATAAATAAGTAACTGCAAATTTGGTTACAAAATATAGCATACCTTATTTGGTTCGATTGGATTTTGGACTGATTTTGTAAAATTATGTTTTACTTGGCACTTATCACTTGCATCTCAAACCGATTGTTTTTCATAGCATGAGAAACCAAACGGTATGAGGTAATAATGGAACCCGTTTTCTTTGAGGCCTCTCATCATCTTTCCCGTAAAACAAATCTTTGAGTAAATCAGATCTGTTTGGTGAGGCAACCATTTCTATAGAAGAAGCTTCTTTCCATTCGCAGAGAAGGGTAAAATATTCACACGAAACCCACAAGAACTCATACAAAAGCCTTCTACCGTAATATCATCTGATGTTGGCATTGTCATTGTCTGGTAGAGGCAGGGATTCTGATTTCACAACGCTTTCAACCAGAATGGCGATGTCAGTCCTCTTTAATGACTTTCCGAGGGAATATGAATTGTATATCTTATCATCGCAATGACCAGGTGGAAACATAGGGATTTTTCACTACCATTTTGTACAGAGATGAAAATAACCACAAAAAATAGTCTAAACAATAGTCAAAAAAATTGTGCAAGTCTATATGGTTTGTTGCCTCTGCAAGTTTTCTAAACGCTCGCACAAACAAAACCATAGAAACCTGCACAGTGGCACCTGGATGACACGAAGCTTGACCAAGGAATGCCACACATGCAATCGACAACAAGAGACAAAAAGAGGATGGAGCGGGCAGGTGGAAACCCACCATGACAAGCACCTCAAGCTCGTGTGCCACCATGACAGGTAGGTCGAAACTGGTCACAAGCAGGTGGAAGCTGCTGAAGTAGGAGAACGTCATCGTTGCAGATCTACTGCAAGGAAGCCACGCCTCTGACGTAACTAGTGGTCACTCCAGGAGGAGCAAGGTTACACCGATGTGGATTTGTTTGGGATTTTTCTTCTGGTGTAGGTTGTGTTTTTTAAAATGGGTCTGGTTGTAGATAGAGTCAATAAGACTAGGAGAAACCCTATTAGACAATTAGTAGGTGAATCATAAGACTTGGTGTTTCACATTTAAAGCCTTAAAGTCCCCTATAGGAGAATCTGTTTATTTTCCAGTAGTAGAGCAAGTGATGAGTTATTGTTTTGGAAATGATTCTATCTACAACTATCTTAATGGCTCAATATTACTAATTGACATGATTGAAATAGGATCGATTCTCGAACAATATTGATAGTTCCATATCCAACCTGTAACTTGTCTTCCTTTGGTGAAGCTCCCTTTACCCTAAAATCTGTAAAATTGTATGGGGGAATACGCTTATTTGTGAGAATAAAGACAAGCAAGTGACAAATTATTGCTTTGGAAATGACTAAGAATAAGGGCACATATATGCATTTCAAATCCTAGGTCATAAATCCAAATACACCAAATGATTCATAACCCGTATAGATGCCCTTATTCTTCGTCATCTCCAAAGCAGCAATTAGTAACATGTTTTTCTTTGTTGTTGCAAATAAGCATATTCCCGACTACCAAATTAGGATTTAAAACTCATATATATGCAATTATTTTTCCATTTCCAAAGCAACAATTAGTTACCTACTTTGCATTGTTCTTGCAAATAAGCATATTCCCATGGGGGACTATAACAGTTTTAGAGTATGGCGAGCTTCACCAAAGGAAGATAAGATGCAAGTACAAGGCCTTGGAGATTCATAAATAGGAGTTTTGCATTTTGAGAAGCACACCAAGTCTTAGAAGTCCCTTACTATGGTATACAAGGATTTATTCTATCATTCTTAAACAGAGAAGTCAGGTATGGCACATGTGACAAACACACTATTGAACTTCATTGGACATGGATGGTGATGTTGGATAGAAGCAGTATATAAACAGGATTAATGGGGATCTTAAAAGTGGGAACAAATAAATAAGAGGGGAATAATGTAAGAAATAGTAGGCATAATGAAATCAAATATGGGGGCAAACATGAGGCATTACGAGGAAGATAAAGGAGGAACAACTCAATAAGAATGCTCAAGCTGACACACCCAACCCCGAATTTGGGAGATAAATGCACCAACATGACTTTGACAAAATAAAAGTTTAGTAAAGAACTTACAAGGTTCATATGAAAGAAACATACCAATCCAATTAAACAAATCCAAATATCATGTCAGATTTGTGCTCTAGAAATTTATTATGATTCAGAAAAATGCTAGTAGAAAATCTCAAAAATGCCAAAAAAGTTCTTGAAATTGATACTTGCAAATATAACCCAACTAATTTACCTTTTTGACTATTTTGGTCAGTAGATGCTCGTAAGTCATTAAGACGCTTTGAAATCTCAGCAGCATTGTTTTTCCTTAATACTTTCTTTTACACTTGGTTTTGTGATGTGGATTCTGACTCCAGCGGAAGCTCTTTAATTTGAAAACTAAAATTGAGACCTTTAAATCTACCACATTTTCCATGTTTTCAACTATGTACAAATTTATAACAAAAATCATAAACAATTATAAAACTTTAATCGTTTGAATAATCTGCAGTATCCAGTTAGAAATAGTAGCAATATTATACACCTTGTTGAACGTATCCTACATGACAAATTCAAGAATAGTGGCTATGATTTCCTCACTCTTTTAATGAGATCCATAGGTTCCATAGCTTGACAAAATTGTTCACCTGTTGTTACAAACTTTGCTTGCTCTGGCATATTATATCAAAACATCCAAATGAAATTTGGTCAAAATAGGATGCCCACTAAATTTTGTTTTTTCCATTTGAATTAGTTTTCATTAATATCAAATAATTGTTAGAAAAAAAGCACATTGTGATTTCTAAAATGTACATTAACAAGCCTTATGCAGAATCTATTAGTCACTTTATATATTGTTTATTGTGAATTAAAGGTAAGAACATATCAAGAGTTCATTGTCAATGCAATGTATTATAAACTTCCTGACATGGTTTTAAAACTCCAAATCAAGGCTTTTTTCCCAAGAAAACCAATGCTTTATTTCTACCAAAGAAGCAGACAACACAATTAAATATATTTCAAACACTGAACCAGGAAGCTACATAAGTAAGTTTTGTTTCTTCTTATTAAGATTCTACATATTTGTAGATAAAACAAATTGTAGAGATGTTAATATATGCAATCCGGTGGAAATGCAAAGAACTTCAGTGGGTAATGTACATATTTCAGCACTCAGTTCTAGGATTTCCCAGATAAACCAACGTAAACGATAGGTGCGCTGAAGTTTCATTGGAAACTCTAAGAAGTTCAAAGGGAAATAATTGCTTGGAATTTGTTTAATCCAGGTCCTTCTTGTGGAGAATACCAATGGGAAATGAGTAGCAGAAGTGATAATTAGAGAGGGAAGAGTAACTGTAGTTGATTTCCCTTGTTCCTTGTGGTCAAAATAGTACCAACAATGGCATAGTAGCAAAAAATAGGGGTTTTGGAGGGAAATTTTTTTTTTTATGTTTTTTTAATTTAATATTTTAAAAAACCAAAGTTCCATGTTTTAGATATGGTCACAAAAATAGCTGCAGGTACTTGTATGCCAATTTTTCGGGGTCCTTACCATACAATGTGGCATGGACACGTACATACACACATTCGTGCATACTATATTTATATCAAAATTTTGTGCCAAATTAGGAGACAAAGCTATTTTAAAACATAACTTTAGACAAGGATGCTTATGATCATGCTCTCCTAGTTCCATCCCCATTTTAATCTAAGGTGCAGATCGCCTCTAAAATTGTTAATGAAATTTCTAATGAAATTTAATGTCTTTGAAATGATTGATGTGGTGCTCATGAACACTTGGACAATTTACAAACCAGTTTTCTCAACATGAAGAGGAATTCTTCAAGTAGCTTTATTGGTCTCCAGGCACATTTTAAACAATAATATCCTCTGTTTAATTTTGAAAGCTGCTACTTGACATGTTTAGGTTTTCAAATAAAAATAATTGGCTGAAAATTTATGGATTGGGACATGTTTGGATTTCCTTTAACTTCAGACATAGAAGAACTATGGGAGTTATTGAATTTTCATGCCACTCCCTGCAGTCCATTGTGAATGACTGCAGAAAGTACCCAACCCAAAATAGAAATTCTCGGCATATAATTGTAGTTAATTGGAATTGATATTTCTTGACCATTTTTTTGCATTGAGTAGATGAAGGTATATCCAAACCTTTCTAGATGCAACCTGGATAAAGTTTGACAAGTTGTGTCTTGTCTGGATGCTGACTGCACTGTCATATCCAAGATATGTCTGCACATGGCCTGCAAACGGTGGCATATTGGATAGTTGTTGTTGCCACATATGTACATGGATTTGTATTAGATATGGGGGAACATATAGGACTACTGCACCCCAAAGTATCTGGTCATAGAAACGAATGTTTTTCTCCTAATAAGGTCAATAATGAACTTTAAAAAAACACTTTACTTAGATTGATAATTTAATAACTGCAGCTGAAAAAACACCCAGTAAAAATACACAATGAAAATCTAGACGGTGCTTTTCCAGTCCATTGCTCTTTTGATGATTCAATATTAATAGATCATTATGAAAATGAAACATACGAAATTATCATCTCAATAATTGTTCTCAATTCAATTAGTAAAATTAGAAGGAGACTATTAGTCTTATTAAAGTCCACTTCTACCCCATACTACGAGTGAAACAACATCATCATGCCACCCATTGCATGATGTTCCACCCGGTCTTCCTGTAATCGTGTACAAAGATATTAACACAAAAGGAATAACCCATTACCCTCCGTTTGCATCCAAAGAAGGAAAAAAACAATACATTAAATAATTATATCCTACAATAGCAGAAATCAATAATATAATTAGCCTCAGCTCAAAAGTGATAGTATCATCAGTTTAATATCAAAATAAATAATATCATGAGCTTCATCTCAAAATGAATAACATCATTAGCTCCATCCCAAAAGATATAACATCATCATGTTGTACCTTGAAAAATTCCACCAAGACAAAATATCTTGAACTAAGAAAAAGAGGCAAATCCACAATTTCCAAAAAATATAGTAACAATTTAGCCCATTGGATTGATAATTCATCCCTAAAAAAACCCTAGATTTTCACAAACATATAAGCATTAAAAGGAAATACTTGCAATCAATTGGAATAGAAGATCAGAAAAACACACCCGAATACATGAATTCGCCGCCGCCTCCTCGCCGCTTGATGGGAGGAACCCCGACCGGCGCTCCATCTAAAGAAACCGTGCTATTGCAATTTGATTGCATAATGTAAGTGGTGGGGGGAAAGTTGCAAGTGTTAGATATAATTTTTTTAATGTACAAGTTTCATGTAGAGGCACTGAAGAGTATGAAGTTTAGTATTAAATGGTTGTTTTTCTAGAATTAATAGTGAAAAGTAAAGCTTCAAACAGAATCATCAAAGAAGGCCTGGGATAAATTTACTGAAGGAGCAGTTTAACTTCAATCAGACAAATGAAGTTTGGGTGGTTCAAAAGGATAAGCTCTCTCAACTCAATATAATATTGAAGTCATGGGATGAATACTATTTAAGTCTATCTCATCCCTTCCAATTGGTTCAGGCAACTGCATATACAATGCAGTTTAGATAAGATTGAAGGCATGTGGTGAATATACGTAAGTCATCCTACATTGTATAGGGGTTGGCTTAACATAATTCAATCTTCAGCTTAAACTAGATAATACAGTTCTAACGTCTGCAAAAAATCCTATCTTGATTGTCCTAGTCTTTCCGTAAACTAAATTCCATAAACCAAAGTCATGTCTCAGTGCGGTTGTAAGCATTAGAAACTGATTTAGAAGGAGAATACATGGCTTAACTCTGTGACAAGGAATAATTTGTTTCATGCACAATTTGGTCCCATGAGAAACAGCCAATGGATTCTCCTAAAGCATAAACACTCAGAAAGTAGGGAAACAAGGGATTGAAGCTTGAGCTTTGCCTAGAAGAGCATTTATGTTGCTATTATAATTGCTATTGGAACATGATAAGGGGCAAGAAGGATAACAAGGATGAAGCCAAAAAGTACAACATACTGAGGTGCAGGGTGCATTCTTGTTGTATAAAGGTTATGGTTGTGCAAACTAAAAAAATGTCGGGTGATTTGGCTTGGAGGATTTGACTCACGCTAAACAGGGAAATTGCATTTTTTATTTTCTGTGTTGTTTTTTAAAAAAATCCTCTTTTCCTTATTACATGCTAGTAAGATTTCACGTTGTTACTTCTATTAATTGCAATATAAACACCCTATCACACAAGAATCAATCAAAACAAAAGGAATAAGGTTATTTTAAAACCCATGGTCGTCAATTTGTCAATGCTATACTATATATAGCGGGTAAGTACCATCCAATAAGCATTATTGTTTTAAAAATAGTTTGAAAATTTTAAGCTTAAAAATACTTACGTTTGTAAAAGAAATTTCAAGCCTTGGCCTTGTAAATATCAAGATACTATTGAGCATCGCTTCAGAATATTGTGCTCTCCACTAGGAACAACCTAACGCCCAAAAAAAAAACTTGACATATATACTTATGTGTTGCTGGAAAAAATTAGATGTAAACATGAAAGATGATCACCATAATCATTCATAATGGCTTGATAAAGGGATTAAAAAATATCGAAATAAAAGAGAAGTAAAAGTGTTGATACCCAAAAAGACATACCATTCACATAATCAGTGTAAAACGCTTAACCTAAAAATGGTTCTACTTGTACATGTCGCAGTAGCCAGTAGCGGAAGGATAATCCTGAGAAATAGAAACAATATGATTATCATCATCGTCTACTCAATTTGACCATCCCAAGTTGCTGTAATTATGTGTTTATATGACATCCATAATGGGAAGCTTACATGTATGGTGGTGCTGGGATTTCAGAAATATGTCAAACCCTTACCTGCATTTGGGATTACATAGTATCAGATACACTCAAACTACACATTAGTAAAAATTCAAAAAATATGTCAGCATCACATAAAAGGGCATTGGATATTATTTCTCACCTTGCATTTGTGTAACTTCTAACTATTAATAGTTATTAGTAGGAGAATTTTCAATCACATAATATAGTGTATTGTTTTTTATCTAATTCATTTCTACAACGTGTCACTTTTAGATATAAGTGGGCATGATAAACATCCTTGCATGATGTCAAACTTGATGTCTTCATCCCCACTTACATTAACGTGTAGCATTGACTTGTCATCTTTATTATTAATAAAAAATTAACAACCACATTTAATAGATGGAAATTTGACAACTGAAACAACTTAGAAGTGAGGTAAACTGGAATACTTATTAAATGTCAGCACTATGTGAAATAGATCTCAGGACTAAAGAAACAATCAACTATTTGAAAAAAGGTAAAATGTCTTGCATATCACACACTTGACATTTCCAAGCAATAGGAATGGATATTCCTTCTTAGTCCTAACGGTGACAAAATCCACTGAAACACAAATTGAATAAGATCAAACATTATGCATAATCATTTTCAAGCAAGCACAGAAGTACAGAACATTGAATCCAAGCACTAAAATGCAATAGGCCACTATCAAGCCCACAAAAATGAAAGCACATCTGCAAATATACAGCAGTAAGCCAGTAGGTTTATGATCCAAAAATTATGCATTATGACAAGGAAAAATTTATTAGATATATACACTTGTTTTGTACATGAACCGCATGAAAGAATGCATAAACATTAGATTTTTGAAACAACTCCAGAAGTCGTTATTCTCGGTGAACTCACATTCAACGAATCACTTGCTGTTGCTAAACCTCATATCATGTTAAGTACATCAATTGTATAATCCAAGTAATATTTATCCTTGCTTGGTTTTTGGACAACAGTGCAAGCAAAGACCTCCCTCTTTGAAGTTTTAGGCAAAGATGTCATTGCATTGTCAATAATCTCAAACATGTCTTCATTTGAACGATCATCAACAATACACAAAACAAAATTAGGAGGACTCACCTGCCTAGCCATTGTCGTTAAAATATTTTCAACTACAACACCTTTGCTCACACCCTACAAATTTTGAAGTCAAACAACTTGGCAAACAACCTATACATGATATTTACATGTAAATCTTAATTTACATACAACATATTCATACCAATAAAAGTGAGTTTTGTAATGAATGGGCTAATAGGATTATGGTACAAAACTTGTGGCTTTACTCCCACA
This sequence comes from Taxus chinensis, assembly GCA_019776745.2. Lineage (NCBI taxonomy): Eukaryota > Viridiplantae > Streptophyta > Pinopsida > Cupressales > Taxaceae > Taxus > Taxus chinensis. The sequence continues at coordinate 647,443,193 of CM034149.1, forward strand.
ATTTTCTGGCCACTCTTAATAACAACCAGTTCATTTGCAAGAACGCTCTCAAGACGATCTAGCAACTCCTTTGCTTGCCACGAACCAAAATCTGGATCTACATCCTGGAAGTGCCAGACAACTACACTTTGTTTCTCCTCAACAAAGGAACCATCTGTACTTTCCGTGTATAATTTGAAAATGGGGTTCACGACTGCTGTCCAACCAAAATCCATGACTGGCACACAAGTTTCCCAATCTTCCTCCATCTGCCACCTTCTCTAAAAGAGGTATAATTGAATTGAAACAAAAATTAACAAAATAGAGATTGAATGTGCTAAATAAGCTCAATTTGAATTGCTTGCAGAAAGCTCTTAAGAGGCAAAGTAAAACCATCATGCTATACTTTGAATATTCAAGAAAGGCATGAATTTGCAGTTGTCTTACCTAAAGAAATACCGATGCTCTGCAAGAATACCAAGCTTTATGCATGGTGAGAAAAATTCATTCATAGGTTTTTGTCCCCAACTACTTACAATATAGACCACATTCTTAGGATCATTGCAAAGAGTATTTAAGAGTGTCAAAACTTCTGGGCTTGGAGTCTTGTTAATTGATGTTTAAGGCATCATTGCACCATCATAATTAAGAAGAATTGCTCGCCTATTACTCAAGCCTCAATATTCCATGGATTTACACGAATAGCCCCACTTAAAGAGGGTGAACAACTGATGAATTTAGACACTACCAGCATACTTATTTTGGGAGTATTAGATGGAAGTCCAAACTTGGTGTCCAGTTCTGCTATGCATTGCCTACAAACAATGTATTCATATGGGATAAGATTCATATCCATCTTTATGGATTTTAGTATAAAATCCTTCCAATAGCATTTACTACACCTGCCTGCTACTCTCACACTCCACAGTGTACAAAATCTCAGAGCTATCAGCATGGCCTTGGTCCATCTTGGAAAACAACATAATAATAAATAGTTTCAATCTCTTTATACGCAAATCATTTCATTAATATAACCTTTTTTCCCCTGTAATCACAGCGCTGAAGGAGCTTAATTTTGTGCCACATGGCACATCTGTTTTGCATGGATAATTATTGTACATTCCACTACCACACATCCACATGTTAATTATGATATGTATTTTCCTTCATTATGTCATTAATGAAAGAAAAAGAAACACATAAATAAAGGGTAGAAACTTGTAGGATTTGTAAATGTATAAGCTAGGATGGACACTTTCGGAAACATTCTGGTTACATTGATGTATTGACCAGGTTTTGGCAATTTATTTTTTGATACCAGAAATGAGAAAGATGAAGCATGACGAAACGACAATGCAAGAAACAAATTACAGACTATTTTCCATTTGTGGACATATGTTCTGAATTTTATATGTGATAATACATAAAACATAATATTTGCTCATGAAATCTAATCTACTTAGAATGTTTTGAGGGGCTAGAGCAAAGAATAATGACATAGAATCTTATTAGACCAATTGGGGTCCTAGACCTAAGAAAACCAAAATTTGAGCATATTTTCATAAGGATGCCCCTGCATCATAATTTGATCTACTACGGAAAAATTACCTGTATAATGTGGGCATTCTTTCAACTTTGATTATAATACATCCTAATACTCATTCAGCACAGAGTTCTCATTATGTGAGCCAGATGCAATGTAAGATGAATTTTTCTGAATAATATTCACTATAGTCAAATGTAACATAAATTGTAGTCCCAACTATGTTACCAGAAATGAGAAAGATGAAGCATGCCGAAACGACAATGCAAGAAACAAATTACAAACTATTTTCCATTTTTGAACATATGTTCTAAATTTTAAATGTGATAATACATAAAACATAATATTTTCTCATGAAATCTAAAGATTCATAAGCCAAAGCTAGAAATTAAGACGAAATAGGCACAAAGAGCAAATTTCCCATTCAATTTTTCTCATCTATCATTCTATTCCCACTCTTCAAATCATATCGCCATCCTTTTTATAATATTTCCATCCGTTACTTTGTCTTTTTCTAATTGAAAGATAAAATTATCATTTCAAAAAAATAATATTCTATTTTCCTAAATATAACTTTAAAGAGTAAATAATATTATGGAATATCCATTCTATAAATGATCGAGTATTTACATATAGAAAAAAACTACCACTAAAGATAAAGAATCTTTAGATTTTAGTATATACATATAGGAAAACACTACCACTGAAAAATAAAGAATCTTCTGATTGTTGTTTTTAAAAGTAAAATTGCAAACTGAGTTATTCTAATAAAGTTGAAATTGAAGGATTTTGTTATAGTGTCCTAAAATAATCACTTTAGATTTACTTTATGATGGTTTTCCAAAATTTTGGTCGTATACTTTATCTCTCCTCTCATTCAATGGATGAAATCATGCTTCTTCCCATTTCCACTACCAACATTTGAAAGTTAATACGTGGTTGAAAATTAATAAATTTAAATTCAAAGTCAATTATAAATAGATAGAAGTCAATATATGCATGGATATTAATAGTTTGATATTTAAAGTCAATTATAAATAGGTATTTTGGTTTTCTTCACAAGTATTATGGATTAGACATTTAACATTGAAGATATTATTATTTTATGTGAGGCATATTTTATGATTATAAGGTTTTTACTATTTTTTCCATTTCAAAAAGTTTGATTATTAAAGAGATAATTTTTTTTAGATAAGGTAATAAAAGTTGGTTTTGATGGCACAAAAGCCAACAAAAAAAAACCAAAAGCACGAAGTCAAACAGGGCTGACCATCAGTTCTCGCATAACAGGGCAGACCACATCCAGTCTAAGTATTTACAACAATTTTTATATAAAAAAACTAAATACTTAGAACTCCAAGGTTGAAGTCAACAGGCATACGACAAAGGAACACAAAGAATAGTGTAGCCAAAGGTCAGTCATCAGTCCATCTAACTCTAGGGATCTTTGCTTCTTTTTCTCGTGTTAGGGCCCGCTTCCCTATTCCCTTTGCACTTGATGATGACTCTAGTAGGGATTTTCTGGTGTTCTTTTCCTCCATCTCCCTTATGTCTTCGTTATCTGAACTACTCATCTCAAGCCTCATCTTACCCTCATCCTGCTCAACACCAATTTTAGCAATCTGATCTTGAAGAATTGAAATCCTCTATTCATGCATAATTAAATCAACATTTAACCCCCCAATTCTCTTGTTTTGAATTTCAACTTGTGATAGTTTTTAACTTCTTGCACAATATTTTTATTAACCAACAGAATGGTATCTGCAGTAGCTTCCACTCTAAGGATACAGGTTTCCTAGTCGACAGTCTCTCTAGCTCTCTCCCTACTTCCAACATTCTCATCCCCGCCATTACCACCTTTTTTCATGTTACACAAAATGTTAACAATGCCAACAAATTCATCTTGTTGCTCCCCCTTTTTTCTCATTTTCATTTGAGTCGTCAAGGTTTCATTATTAGAATCATCTCTTTTGTCCTAAGAATGGGGAGGGATAAAGCTTTTTCCTTTCTTCAACAACAACAAAATTAAGCCATGATGGAGAGGAGTGTTCATCTTATCATTTTGGTAGTCATCTATAGAGGTGGTTAGTTACCTAAGGAGAAAAGACGGGAAGATCATCTATTGATTTCTTCATAGAAAATTCAAAATGGATAGGTGGTAAGAGAGAATATTCTTGAATTTACCTTCGAGTGTGAGGTAGTTCACAACCACAAAACACACATCTGCCCATCGGTCCAAAAAATAATTTCTAGCTATTCCATCATCATACATAAGGATATTTTCCCCATGACCAAAAAAAGTTTAAATTTTATGCTTTCTTCTAGATTTGTCCTTAAAATTTTTAAGGCCGTCAATGGACATAACAGTAGCTTTGGAAATGGTCTCCTCGTTAACAACAATTTCCATGCCCCTCATATTGTTGCATCCATCCTCCTAGGCTTTTCCAGATTCATTAGCCAACTGCGGATCATGGCCCTACATTTTTTGATGAAGTTAGACAGGCCACCCCGACGAAGGAGCCTCCACAAGGTGACATCCCTTTTCAAATGAAAATATGTAGTGGGTTCAGTACGAACTCTCTTGCCCCCCATGTCATGCCCTAAAAAAAAACCAATCTTGAAATTGAGCCTAATGAGGGAGAGGGCCCAAAAATAGAGAGTTAAATCTTTGTTGGCAGTAAATAATCAAATCCACACGTATCATGTCCTGTGAATCCCTATAATCATGACTCCCTATCAAAACATATATTTTCCTCATTAATAAACTTTTTTATGTTATTCCAGGGTATGTATTCTTTCTGCCAACTCACCTTTTCCGGTAAGTCATTTCCATGATTGGATAGACCATCCGTTGTCTTATTCCCATTTCTAAACACATGTTGCATATCGACCCTCTCAAAATATCTAATCAAATACTTGGCTTCCTTAATGATGTTCTTGAGCTTCCATCTCATGCCTCCATTATGCTTAAGGGCATTGATCACACATAAGGAGTCCCGTTCAATAATCAAATTTTTTATGTTCATAGTTTTACTTAGCTTTAATCCCCAAAGCTTGGCTATGGCTTGGGCATGTTATTGGAGTGGTTCCCAACCGACCCAACATACACCATCAAACATTCACCCTTTTGGTCCTGAATTATCCCTCCCCCTAGCACACCCTTCCCTAATCTTGGCCAAGCCATCAAAGTTTAGTTTGCACCATCCTCTAGGTGGACTTTTCCATTTAACCTTTTCTTCCCATTATCCCATTTTTTGTTGTTACTCTCATTCATGAAGCTGAGATTTAAATTACTTAAAATATCAATTTATAAATTTGAGGGAGGTTTGGTTGACTTGATTTTGATGAGTTGTATATTTTTTGTAAGATTATAATTGATTTTCCTCACCACCTTCTTGGGGTTAGAGCTTTGATTTCCAAATGTATTATTATTTATTTCGATCTAGATACCCCAAAGTGTATGCGGGAAGGAAAAATTCCATAATTCTTTGACAATATCATGATGAAAAATGAATATCCACTATTCTGGAAGGTTTGAGACATCCCTAGGTAGGATCATCTACATTATAACATATCTAGTACAACTGAGAATACCTAAAAAGCAAAAGAATATTCCAAAAATAGATGGTTAGTAGTTTCTTCTTGGTTTTTGTATAACATACACATGTTTTTTATTATCATGCCTCTTTTTCTAAGCTTTTCCATTGTAATAATTTTCTTTTGGACAACTTCCCAAAAGAAAAAGTTGATTTTAGGTATAAGATTTTTGTTCCAAACTTTTCTCCAGTAAACTTATTAAAGAGATAATTATTGGACACTAGTTACCCAAATTTTAATGTAGAATTTTCAATTTATTTTTCTTTAAAATTTATGTAAGAAATCAACTATTGTGGGTATAATATAGTCATATATATTTCACAATTAAAGTTAAAGACGTAAAAAGTAGACCCAAATGAACAAGATTCAAAACTTAGATTTCTATTTCAGACATTTTGTTTGGATTCAAAATCATGCTTTAGATTCTAGATACCTATCTAAGTAAAGTGTTCTGTCTTGGTACTAATATTTGTTCATAACTAAATTTTAAGGTTATATTTTTCTTGCCTCTAGTTACATATTTCTACATTTATATTTTCAGTATAGGTCTTCTACAATCTTGTAACAAAAAATATGTCATTTATTTCCATCAGTATTTACTACATTGTTGCTCCATTTACATATATACACATGTACATATAAACTTACGTGTAGATATGTATATTATGTGTCTTGTGATGATGATTTTGATCATGGAGACTGTTTGAATGTTGAAGCTATTAGTAATTTTGGGATTAGTAAACTATGTATCTCCCTAGTTTCTTCAAAAGAACCTCTAAGTCCTTCAAAATTTTATAATAAATAACCCTCAAAAGATCATAAGTCAAACAACAAATGCTTTTAAAGAATTTTCTTTTGTTGATTTATCCATCTCCCAATTTTCTTAAGAATATAGTTTATTTTTTTCCCTTCAATTTCTCAAAATCCTTAAATTAATAAGCAAATCCTTGTGTTTTCTTCTCTAAATCCTCCAAATATTTTTTGAAATTCCTATTTTTCTCGAAATCCTTCAACATTATCTAAAATTCTTATAATTTATTCTAAAAAGCATCTAATGTTTTTAAAATCACTCCATCACTTACATTCTTGTTCAACTTAATGTCACATTCCTCATTCCTACCAACCAAGTTACAAAATTACTTTCCTCCAATATCCACCATAACATATGCTACTCCACTCATTATTTCACATCCACCCACATCTCAATGTATGGAAACAACAACCAAGATACATATCATTCATACTATTTAAAATCAAATAAAAAACCTCTGTATAGGGTTAAACAGAAAAAAACTAGAAGGTCCTTATTTCAAATGATATTCACTAAATCCTTTAGCTTATAAAATTATTTCCCATTCTCATAAAAATAATTTTTTTCACCAAAATTTAATTATTTAATGGAAAATGAGATCCATTACATCATACTAGATTCTTTCATGCTTCTTTTTTATATTTTTCTTTTTAAATGAATATAGATTGTTGACAAATATCTTCCCTACAAAAAAATACTATTATGTTCTTGATTGGTTCTATTATCTCCCATTTAGCTAAGTGAACTCCACCTAAGGTATAATGGACGATTTCTTAGATCACTTTCAAATTAATATCAAGCTAATTAAAAAATTATCTAATGTAAATATATTATATAATTAAATTAAATACCATGGTTATTAAGATAACCTATCAGCCATTAGATAATGAGATTAAAAGTATTGTAGTTATATTTATTATTGATTATATAGTTAGATTTAAACTATGGTTACTAAGATAACCTATAAGCCATTAGATAATGAGATTAAAAAGTCTTTTTTGATGTATTAATTTCAATTCTTATCTTTCCTTTAATGATATTTCCATGTTGTTAGATTATATAAAATTAAGGTCTTACATGTTAATATCATTAAGTATTATTCAAATATGTTTTCCTCTTCCAAATATAAACTTTCTTCAGATAAATAGGAGAAACGATAATGGATTTCAAACCAAGAATGATCTTAAAATATAGGAAATGTTATATAACATTAATCAATATAATTCATTTCCACACCACAAAAAGAAATAATTAAATTTACAAGGTTTAGTGGGTTTCCAAGATAATTAATGGAGAAGTTACTTGAGTGAGACATGATTTTTTTAACCTTAAAAATAAGTGAACTTAATCCTTCGAGAGAGTCTCCTAGGAAGTGTTATTTTTTTAACACCATATAGATAATAGACATTCATATAAATATATGTATTGCATTGAGTCATATTATCCAAGATCCCATTGAGAAAAACCAAATCCAAATAGAATGAGAAAAAAATAATTTGTAAATTAATTTGAAGTTACCCCTGAATGATTATTTAAGCTTATTCACAAATTCATTTCAGACCTAAATTCAAGAGTAAAGAAAAAGTAAATGTCAATTTAATTGATAAAAGAAATAACAGTTATAATAATGTATCATCCGACTATCGTTCTCATCCAATAGATAATTTTATTGGTATATTTCAAATATCCAAGAAAATAAAATTATCAAGCCAAATTATGTGTCCCAGTTAATCAGAATAATGATAGAATGATGTTCATTCATATTTCAACATTTATTTGATGGATGGTAGAAAAATGTAGTGATGAGTTAGATGAAATTGGAACACAATTTATGGTGATTAAATTAGCACTCCGTCAAGCTATGGGGACTAATTAAAATTCTTATTAAAGACTGATACTAATAAACTAAAACATATTAAAGATTGATCCATCTTTTTTCATCCAAGTATAATGGATCGTAGAATGTGATATGAAACATTGTTTCTAATATCTTTAACAAATTGTTACCTATAAGTTTGATTTTTTTTATTTGTGAAAATGTGAAATCTCATGTTCTTAATATAAACAATTATACATATTACAATCTATGATAAAATTGAAGAGATGGATCCTAAAAAATTACCAAATCTTCTCTACCATTAGTAAGGTAAAATACTCTCACAATAAATTGTATCTACATGGATCCATTTGATTTTTTGTAAGTATAATATTTGAAAATATGTCAATTACTTATTTATGAGAGCAACATTTTACAATAAAATGAATATTGTGTTGGTAAATGGTACAATACTATTTCTATTTTGATCAAAATGTCCATTTTCATCTAATGTGTTTTCTTGATCTAGTAGACAAACAAACTCAATAATTTTTTATGCACGACAACAAATCCTATATAAATGAAGTTATTTATGAAGAATCAAGGATTATACTAATTAATTCTAGCTTCCCTTATATCTGGATGTTTCATTTTTGGTGATGAGACCTAAATAAGTGTGAAGAGGTGGTAAAGGGGAAAGAGGGTTCCTTTTTACTATAGACACCTATATTTGGAAATTAATCACTTGATAATGTCAATATTGTTTCAACCCCTAAATCATGACTCATGTACTTACTCTAAGAATAATTTTTATATCATGAGTCCCATTACAAAGAATTTATCTTACTGTTCAGTCACTCATAGAAAATCTCACATTAGTCCAAAGCATTTTATCAGTCATAATTATCATGCATCTAAATTTCCAATATTACACGTTTTTCCAAAATAAAACCACCAAACAAGAACAAAAGTTAGTTATTCATCCAAAGCCTTCCAATAGTTTGCTATTCAATTTAATATCTTATATGGGTTGTTAATTTCTTCATGGGTAGACTTTAATATAAAATTACACCTATAAAAACCTATATGAATAAATTAAACACACTCCTTCCTCACTTCGAACTTTCAAGCACTCCTCAAAATCTCTTAAAAGGTGTACAAACTTATCCTAAACTTCCCTAAATTAGCATCACACATTTGAAGAAAATCCTATATAGATATGAATAATTCTCAACTATGTTCTAAAATCAAGATATTCAATCAAAATACCATCAAACAAAAGTCAAGAACTAATCAATAAAACCATTGCAAATATTATTAAGTGATCAAATTATCAAAAATAGTTGCATCTATACATATATTGAAAAATTCCAGAACTAGTCAATAAAACCATTGCAAATATTATCAAGTGATCAAATTGTCAAAAATAGTTGCATCCATACATATATTGAATTTCTAGGTGGATATTTATATGTGTTTCTTGAGGAAGTAGTGCCAACGTAAGTGTTACATTGATTGCACTTCAACCCAAAAACAAACATTTTTACAAGGGTTTTACTAATGGTTGAGGTTTTTTATTGATTTCATAAAGTTTCACATATTTACGAGACCTGATATCTTATAGTGAAGCATATATCAATTATTTATAAGTGCCTAAAAAATTACAAAGTTTGAACACCTCCCTAGATAGAACCTCTAGCTAGGGATGAAAATGCCAAGCACATTTTGAAGGTTTAAGTAGGGTTCATTTTAAGACCCATCACAAAAAAAACTCCTATAAATTCCTTGGAGAATTTGTGAAAATTAATTTCGAATTGATGGCGAATCTAAAAAAATGAGTTTTGAATATTTTAATAATAGTGTCGGCCGGTAGCATTTTTTTGACTAACAGTATATACTATAGGCTGACAATATATGATATCGGCCAAAAACATATGTAAATTTTTGAAAAATCATTTTTTGACAATAACAGTTAAAATGACTAGCTAGACGAGAAATTTGTCTTCCAAAAATATGACGCAAAGAAAAAAAGAGATATTTTTTGAAAAAAAATGCAGATTTCTCCAATTTTTTATGGGATCTTTTTTTTAAAAGTTTTTTTGATGTTAGCAATTAAAATGATCGTCTCAATGAGAAATTTGTCCTCCCAAAATATAACATAAGAAAAAAAATGCCATACTCTTTTTTTCTGACGACATCATTACCGACCAGCAACAAGGAAAAACGCTAACCTCATGGATGTTCCAGTCTGGTAAATTTTTTTTGTTGCCACACAATAGCATTTTTTATGATATTGCGCATTAATGTAAAACTCCTACCATGTGGCAATGCAAAAATTACACCCACTGTAGTGCATAAATGTTGTCACACGATAGTTTTTTTGTGTTATCGTGCGGTAGCATTTTTGAGTTACCACATGGTTGTAGTTTTGGATTGACACACAAATTGTATTTTTCATAGGATTAATCACTTGTACCTTCATCTTAGACTCTAGGTCTCAAACTTAACGAGTTTTGAAATGATATTGTATTACTACATTATAGAGAATTAATCATATATATAATATTGTCTTATAACATAATGGCTAATATACTAATATTAGTTGATCCTTAGTGAAACAGATAGGGGAAACTAGGTTCAAATTTATTTATGACCCATAATATGTTGGTGAACCTACTACCATACAATAATGAAATTTTCACCAATTTTAAATTACAAAAATTCTAATGTTTTCCATTTTACGAATATTCACCCCTAAAATGAACCATGGGTTTAATATGAGTTTGATGGTTTTTTATACCATATTTTAGGTCAGTATATTATCATGGAATTCATAAAAAAGGAATGCATGTTTTTTTACATGGTGTTATTCTAATTAATTAGCTTCCAACATTAACCATACAATATTAGAATAATGCCTTAAACTTGCAACTAGTGACTATAGTATGCTACAAGCTCAAATACACAAAGGGAGAGAGGTACTTAGATATACAAAATGATACTAGAGAGATATAGGTGCACTAACTAGGAAAACTAGGAGTATTGAACCCAGAGATGCTTTAATCCCGAGACTTTGACTGGAAACTACCATGGTACAAAATCGTATAGACCTGTTAAGATTGACTTTATAGTCATGTATCTATTGTATAGTCTTAGATCTACAAGTAGTTGGGATATGCAACATTTTCGTTCTCAAATCCTAAATGTTGCAAAATCCCAATGCCATATGAAGCAAGATTATATGAATTGAAATCCTAACCATGGGTAAAATACCTTGCAATAAGGTTATTTTTTGGCTTGATGTGTAATCTGGGCACTTCCTATGTTGGCGCTATTATGGAGAGGCCTTAAAAAACACATAGTTCTCCAAATAACATGTAATATTTATGAATTTAGGTAGTTGGAAATTCGAACCAATTTGACCATGCTCGAGGTAATTATGGTCTTACAAAAATATTAAGTTGAGATCTTCGAGTTCTTAGAAATGAGGGAAGATGAACTCTTTGACCTGGTTGAGTTCTTCAAAAATATAGTAGTGGATGTTCATCAACCTTGGGAATATTTAGGGAGCCTTGGGTTCCTTTTATGCCAGTATTTATGATGAGAGCTCATGATATTTCCAAGTTATTCCAGGTTAGTGAATGAGGTGATATAAACTTTCTTATATAAGAATTTGAAGGTGTTTTATCATGTAAATGACAACCCAAGAGGATAAAAGAACCCAATAAAAATAATACAATCAAAATGAAAGTTAGAATATGTGTTGGTCTAAGAATGTACAGGCTAGCTAGGACCGTAAATTACATCATGATTTTACTGTACAATTTTGGACATGGAGGCAATGAGTGAAATTTGGATGTTACATCATGATAAGAATAGTTTAAGTCTTGATTTTATGCATTTACATTCATAATATGATGACACATTAGTGTATATCTATAAGTAAGTTAGGAGAGAGATAAAAATACGTTGAGTGGAGATAGCTAATTACACTTTCCATACATTTCTAGACTATTCATAACTCTATCACACTCATATAAGCTCATATATCATCCAAATAGCTAATTGCACTTTATTTCTAACAACAAACAAGGTAGTCCCTGCTATCTAAATAGTCATAAAATTGAATGAAAATTGTTAATGTTTCATCTATTTCCTCAATGGAATTAACAACATTTACATGTAGCTGATCTCAAATGGAGCTTACAAGTATTTCATGGATATTTACAAGATTTTATGGTGTCTCCCTACAAACATATCCTAGACTGAACTGTGTGCTCACAAGCACATTCAAAAACATATCCTAACTCAACTAACCCAAAAAACCTATCTAACCTTCAAAAACATCTAACAAACACAAAACAGTGAATTCATCTCCTTTTTATAGCTACATGCTTGCTTCTCTCTCCTTTGGATTGTCCTTGTGTGAACTGGCCTCTTCTACATATTTCTAGATTCTCGTGATTAGATTAAAATTTAAATTTGATCTCCTTTAATTCTCTCATCTACCTCCATCTAGATGTCCCTGATTGTGCCATGTCAATATAGTCATTGGGATTCTTCTAACTGTTACATCCTTGTTAGCATCCTATGCTATAAATATTTTGACATATTGTCTTGTCTTCTAACTACTCATTTCCACCACACACTCTTTACTCACCCTTATCTTCCACACCTTTAGCATGTTCTTCCATGAATTCAGTTATACATTAAATTATCTTGCATAGTATCCTTGGGTTTATGGGCCTTCTTCAAAACATCTGTTTGATTCCTTTGCAACCTCAACTAATACACAACACTTCCTTTAATCATCTTGTGCCTCCCATGCAATATTTTGCGTTGCACATAAATTCTTCACAACGTTTTCACGCTTCCATTCTACCAAGATAACCCAAAAATCTCCCAAGATACAAAAATTTGATGCACACCAATGTTCATTATTATTCTATGCCTACTATACTCTACAAGCCTTTTACACATTTCTCTAAAAAATCCACGCATTGTGCTCCTTCCTAATAAATACTACACAAAGTAATTATAAACATCTATGTAAACTTTTTTTATATTTGAACGCTTTTGATTGGAGCTATGAACTAGGGGATTACATGGGATCCCACCTGTTACATCCTAAAATCTCTAGACAACTAAATGAAAACAACCAAAAAATAAAATCTTGCAGACATAGTAGGAACAACACAAAAAAAAGAAAAAACCATGTGAATAGAAAAGAGAACCAAACAACTAACTCAGTTAAAAGTCGAGGCTGCCTCCTCCACTGGAGCTAGAACTCTCTTTCTTTTCCTCTTCTTCATTTCTTTCCTCACCATTTCCCTCATAGTTTCACGATAATAAATTGTATGTAAACCCTACCTGCTTCCTAAATCGCTCCGCAAACTCTGACTCCAACATTATGGGTGCTAATAAACTAGGTAAGTTGAACTTCTTTATACTACTGCCTCCCTCCAATCCAGTAGAGTATGTAGTGTGGACGTCTGAGGAAAAACACATAAGATCCACATTTCTTGTTGAAAGGGCCTTAATAACTCTCTTCACTCCCTCCAACATTAGCCCTTCCTATCTCGCCACCTAGAAAGGAGACACCATATTACCGCATCTAAAGCATCCTCTAAACCTCTATAATGTTGAGGTTTTATAAAATGCAAGGCTATATATTTTGTTTCCTCCTTACTCTTCTTAACCAACAGAAGCCACGAAATGAACCATGAGGCAATCTTCGAATTGAATCGAGAATGATCAAAGGCCACCATGTACTCCGCTCCCAAATTTTTCTGTATAACCTCCCACATCAATCCCGACTCATCCTAAAAGATGATTCAAACCCTAGCCCTCGTCACACCTCCTAAAAATTCCATTTCCCACTTTGCTGCCTATAAGAACAAGCAAGGAAGTGAAGAAGAATCCATATTTCCAATCTCCCTCACTAACCTTTGAAACCATTTTCCAAAAGTGAAAATACAAAGAATTAAGCCACACTCCCTTCTTTAATAAAAATCCTCACATCCTTCATTGGAAATAAGTGCCTCTAAAATCTCCCACAAGCTGGCATGCTCTGAGATGACCGGACCACCTCCATAAATAATGCCATAATTTTCTAATAAATATGCAACTTTATTTGCTTCTCTATAATTTTGTTTGATACTACAGTTGAGTATCTGACTAATCCATAAAAGAATATTTTCAAAAAGTAAGTCTAGATGCTGAGATAATGGTCTACCTCTCTTAACATCTGTAACAAAAACTAATGAATCCCCTTCTATCGCCAAGTTATCACACCCAACTTGTACTGCTAATTTCAATCCTTCAAGTAAGGCTTGAGCCTCGACCTTGATGCTAGTTCCACCCTTCAGAGGGAAGGAGACACCTATCACCAAATAACCATTACTATCTCTAACCAAACACCCCGCTCCCGATATGCCCAGGTTTCCCTTCGACACCCACCAAATAACCATTACTATCTCTAATCAAACACCCCCGTTCCCGATGTGCCTAGGTTTCCCTTCGACACCCTATCAAAATTTAGTTTGTGAAAAATAGGAGGGGGTGGATAAACGTCTGTGTAATTACCACTTGATTCATATGCACTTTATTTCCTTCCATAGGTACTCTCCTACCTTATGTGTAACCATCCTTCACTAAATTTTTTGTATGATTTGTTTCGACCTTGGATGCTCTTGCATTAAACACTCGGGGTATTTAAACTTGAGGTTCTCCTTAAGTAGACTTAGTGAGTAGTAGAGACACCCTTTGAACTATTAAGGTGAATAGTTCCATTTTATTCATCCTCTAAACCTATTCCTAGCCTTAACATTTCTTTCAGTGTCTCTTCCAGTCATTATTTACCTTTTTGTGACTTCTTCATGATACTCTACGTACTCTAGTGAGTCCCTACTCATCATGGTCCAACCCCCTCCCCCAAATGGATCTCTTTCCCTAATATTTTGTGAGTCTCTACTTGCTATTCTCCTACGTAAGTCTTGGCTTGTCTTTAAATTTCCTCCTCCTCCTAAGGATTTTACAAAGAGCCTTATACTTTGTGGTTTTGTGCTTGCCTTCAACTCTCTCATGTGTGAGTCTATGCCTACCTTTTTCTGTCCATTATTTCTCTGGCCCACTTCATCTCTAGGATTCTATCTTACTTTACACATTCCTTTTGCACACACTTCATTTTATTCTTCATCTCTTCCCATATTTTGGTTGCCTTTCTGTTGTAACTTTCTTTCTTTGTGCATATTTTCTTAGCATAATTTTCATCTTCTACTCTCTCCTTCATGCCCCTTATCTTTGAATGGGGTTTTATTGTGTACTTTATTTTCTTCTCTCCTCTTGTCATATTTTTGATGTAAATTATTATTTCTACAAATTCTCCTTTTGTGCACTTCCCTTTTGCATTATCATTTACATAACTCTTCTTCACATTGTCTATGGCATTACATCCTATTACACAATTTAGGTTTGTGCTACTCCTTTTACACCACTTTTCCTTTGCATATTCTCTGAAACTTTCTCCCCACATTCTCTTTTCCTTTATGCATCCATTTCTATACACACTTATTGGTTTATACCTATTGCAGACCATCCATCTCTCAGTACTTTCCTCCACCTTCACCCTTTTATACTTAGGGATTCTCTCCATTGTGTATCTTCTTCATTGCATGTTTTATCTTGCATGATTTATTTTCACAAACTACATCTCTTTTTCTGACATCTTGTCATGGGCCTCTCCCCTCCTTCTCCTCTTGGCCTTTATTAGTTTGCACTTTATTTTTTAGTACACTATTAGGACATGATATAATTTATCGATATCACTTCTCTTCCTCTTCCTCATGGTTACTCTACCATTTTAACCTCTTCTTAGGTTCATTCTTAGCATTTTGTGTTCATCTTTATGACCTCTCTATTGGTGGTGTTCCTTCTTCTAAAATTAACTATCTAATTTATTGGCTTCATGCCATGTCTCTTCTCCCTCTTGATGTAGAAATTTCTCCCAACCACTTTCTTTATCCTTCTTCTCGTCTCTTATGCCTTCTAATTTTTCAAAACTTTTGGAGCCTCTTCACAGTGATCCCCATCTTTCTCTATTTCCTACATTGCAACCTCCACCTTCTTTCACAATTCCTTCTTTCGGTTACACTCTTTTCCATTCATGTACTCTTCTACATGCTTTGATTCCTTGATACCTTCACGTGATTCTTATTCCTTATATGTGCTCATTTTCACATGTACTCTAGCAACCTCTTCTATGGGATGATCTACTTTGGTTGACTTTTGGGTGATTTAACAAAATTAAATATTTATCAAAGGATTGAGATAAAATAGATAATATCATAAATTCATAAGATCTAACATGCAATGGTAGGAAATTTCAAGTAATGAGAGGATAAGGGTAACTTATTGTTTTCATGCTAAATGTTTAGCATGAAAATTTGAAAAAATTGGCCATGAAAAATAGCCCACACTTGAAAATTTTGTCTCACAGTCAATGTGAGCCTTTCTTTAACAAGCCTATCCTTAGTTTCACCATCATTCTAACTTAGAGGAGCCTGATAAAAATATTTTTAATTTTTTTACTATACATGGATATATGACCAGGGTGATTGATGAAGTCACTAAGATTCAAGGAAGAACAACTTCCCCAGAGGTTTAAAAAGGGCTATTTTTGTCCATTTTACAACTGGTAAACACCCTTCAGAAGCTTATATGGAAGAATAAAATAATTTGAGATTTTTATAGGCAAAGATTGAATTCATCTAAGGAATTTTAGGGAAAATTGGTAGAAGAAATTGATGTTGGGAATCAAGCAAGAAATATTGTGTCATATTGAGCATAGGGAATGAAGGCTCCAATGGTTAAATCTAACTTGTATGGATAATTTTGGGAGCTATGGAAGGAGTTGGGAGGAAAAAAATAATAAATGAAAATATCTTAGAACCCTCTACATGATGGATACATCTCTTTTATTCCAAGATCTAAAACTCTTTTGTGATAATCCAAGACACTGCAGTTACCCCTTCGAGTCAAGAATTGAATAGGCCCTAAAAAAATTTCAAGAAGAATTAGATCTTCATAATGGATGAAAATATCTAAAAAGGTGATTTAGTTTCAAAATCATATAAGTTTTGACCCCAAAAAAACCATTTCATGCTCTCAGGGTAGAAAAATTACTCTCGATGTCTTAATTTGTACTTGGCGGGTGAAATCAACATCCTAAAACAACAACATGATTTTGAGCATAATTTTTCTCCTTGGCTTGTAACTGAGGTGGAAAGGAGACAAAGGGGACACCAAAGTGTGATCCCCATTGATTATGAAGTTCTTTCACTTAAAAACTTGACTTGAGGTGATAGGTAGGGTGTATGAATGAATTAAGTTATCAAGACCACTTTTGATGATAACCTGACCCCTTAGCCCACTTTTCAACATGCCTTGTACCCTTAGCTTATACTTAAGGTGAAAGGAAGATAAGAGGTACACCAAAGTGTGCTTTTTCCATCATGGTTAACTTCTCACAAACTGAAGCTCACCACTTTTTCACCTAGGCACTTCAAAAACTTGCATTTTGACTAACCCCCTCTCATGAACTTGGAACCATGAAAAAATTTCAAGCCATTTATGTCCCATTGGATTGAACCAATTGAAAAGGGGAAAAAGGGTACACAAAATTTCACCCCCATCTAACCACTCAGCCTTGGTCATATCAGAAACCAAATTTGATCCCATAGAAGCCATATTTAGGTCCCTACATCTCATCTAAAAGAAACAAGAATATACCACTTGTCACCATCTTGTGAAAATTACAATTCTATGTCTCTTGTGTCCCAATTGTACCTCTTACACTAGTGCAAACCCATTCAATCATCCACCAATCAAAGTTAAGATACTGGGTTAAAAGATGTCTTAAAGTTTGTAAGAAAAATGACTAATTCTCCTCACCTCACATACTTAATCATTTTTAATCATTAAAAGTGCAATTTTTTCCCAACCAAACCTCCATTTTATTTTTTTTGATAATAGGTAAAGTTAGGGTTGAAGGGACCCTACTCCATTACAAAGAGTTATAATTTACTTACATCTTGGCCAAAGTATTTATCTTCAAAGGCCAGTCATGATCCACAATATCAAAAACAAAAACCAGAATAAGATAACCATTATATATGATATACATTATATAGCAGTCTCAAGGGAAATACTAACAGCAGAAAGTTAACCAACAACAAATTCTAAACCAAAACATATCATTTCTCTTTAAGCAACTCATCCACCATCTCCATGCATCCATTCCATTCTTTGACCAGGGTTGCGATGCTCTCCTTCCAGTATTTGTAGTTGGGTTCTTTTATCACCACCTTCGGGCATGTGCCATCCAACTCTTTTTCTTTAGCCAATTCCATTGACTGTATCACCTATGCCAATAGTTTAAGATGGAAGATAGTACTCTTTACATTAAGAACATGGGAATATCTGATTTACATGATGATTCCTTTCATTTTCAGCATCTCTTTCTCCATTTCCATTCTATTGGCATTTGCATTTTTGAAATTTTCACTGATGATGATGTTAGACATTTTATCAAATTTTTATCGTAGTTCCTTAATATCCATGGTGAGAAAAATCATTTTGTGCCTATTGATGTCATTGTTCAATGTGTAGTTCTCAAAATCTATCATGAAGGCATGAGTTTTGACAACAGTTTCCTGGGCCAAGAAAAGCTCCATCTGGGCCATTTTCATATTGTGAAGATAGTGGATAGCTTCCCCAATCTTCTTGGAAGACTCCTGTTATTTTTAAGCTCTCAACATCCTCACTGCTCACATCTTCCCCTTCCACTTTATCTTGAGAGGATTCCTTCTGTAAAGGGGTTTCACCAAGGTCTTCATCAGAAATAAAAGTGATATTATCCTCCTGAGCCCGACCCAAAAATTGAACTTTCCTGGACTTAGACCTGTCTCCCCCTTTGCCCGTGCTAGATCTAGTGTGTTTTTCCACTGGGTTCCTCTGACCAGTTTCATCACTGTTATCCTCCTTTGGTTCCATACTCCCAGACCTTTTACCTAATGCACTGTATGAAGGCGAGGCCCCAAATTTGTCATTTTTTCCCAATAGGGGAGTGCTCAAGCCGAATGATGGATTTTATCAGACCCTGGTGTAAGGGGATAATTAAAGTACCTTTCTTCACCAAAGTTATAGATTTTTCCAGAGAAGAGAATAAGTAGAAGGGGAAGTTATACAGTTTAGCATTGCGTATATGGTTAAGCATTGGAAAATGGTAACCATATATGACTTTATATCTACCTTCCAAAGTAATATAAGACATGAGTAGTTTAGCAATTTCATCATATGGAGAAGGCAACTTACACCTAGCATAGCCATTTTGAAGAGAAATAGGTTTCCCTTATCCTTGGAAAAAATAGTCAATCTCAAGACTATAATCAGATTTGGGTTTTAAAATGCTTCTACCTTCAAGTGCAAGATCAGTCACCTTAGAAATCACCTTGGGAGAAATAGTAAGGGAACAGTTTCCCACCTAGATTTTGCCCTCGTTCCATGTTTTAGAAACCGCTTCACTCATTTTTTCATCATAGCCGTCGAAAGTTTTGAAAAAAGACAACAAACCCGCCTTCTCGAGGAGAACTTCGGTCTCCTTGGAAATCTCTGGACACCTAGAAGGTTCCGTGCGTACCAAGTCTCCTCCCATCCTTCTGTGCATAGAAAATCTCTTACAAATCAAAAATACCTTAAAATATGTGGTTTCAATTTTCAAATTCTCCAAAACCAAAAAGGCCCAACTACCCGTGTAAACAAAAGAATCCAGCTCCCACAAGTAAGATAAAATCATGAGAGGTTGCTGCCACGAGCGGGATAGTTAGCAACATTATTAAAGGCTCCCTCCCTTTTCATGATTTCAATGAATTTAGCATTCATTCCAAAAAGTTTCTCAACTATATGGAGACCCTTAGATATAACCCTAAGATTAGCAACAAAATCAGCACCATTATTGCCTTCCTTATACACATGGTTAAAAGAAGTATTCACAAAAGAATTTAAAAAATATTTAGTTTTACAGATAAATTCTTCAACAGATATGGAAGGATTGGAAGAACCCCTCATACAAGAAATGATGAACATCAAGTCTCCTTCCACTTCTAGGAGATTAAAACCTTTTTTCTTTTTCTATCTTCACCCCCCAGTACAGGGCAGCTACCTCTGCCACATTGTTAAACTGTTTTTCAAGGTCAAAGAAGTAAGCAAGAATAAAATGACCTAAAGAGTCTCTTATGACTCCTCCTCCCCCTACTTTCCCTAGGTTCCCTTTTGCTGCCCCATCAAAGTTAAGTTTTAGAAAGCCTTCACAAGGAGGATTCCACTTAATTCCCACTCTAGGATTAGAACTCTTAGATTGAGTAATCCCAGAGACATGCCAATTCTCTAAGAAATGTTGTTCATAATCCAAGATTTCCAATTATTTTTTCCAGAGGATTGAGAAATTGTTTCTAACTACCTGAAAAAGATTTTTTATTGACAGATTGATAGGGATACTCTTGTCCTTGAAAATCCTTATGTTTCTCTCCTTCCATATTTCCCACCAGAGATGGCTTAAGCTTATGATCCATAGATTTTTAAGCCCTTGACTATGAAAAGGGCATACCCATTGGTTCCAAGCTTCCTTTATATCTTTGGGGATAACCCAATTAACCGAGAAGCCAATCAAAATTGAGGAGAACATTTGATGTGCATACGTGCATTCCAAGAACAAATGATTTACAGATTCCATTTTTCTTTTGCATAGCACACATCTATTAACCCATTGGAAGCCTCTTTTTTCTAGATTATCAACCGTGAGAATTTTATTTCCAAAATTGAGCTAGCTAAACACATTTACCTTAGGAGTAATATTCTTGTTCCAAATCTTCCCTACCTTTAAATCTTCTTCTCCAGTTTGACCCTCAAAGAAGAGGCCATAGGCTGATTTGATAGTAATTTTTCCACAAGGTTCCTTATCCCAGATGATTCTATCATGGTCTTTGCTGTTATATGATACATAATTTTGTAAGAACTCATTGATCCATTTCATTTGATCATTTAGATCCTGACTATTCATTTCCAAAGTTTTCCATGTCTAAAAAATATCTTCCATAGCCATTTATTTTTTCACCTTTACTCCATATTTAGCTTCCATTAATGCGAAGATTTGTGGAAATTTATCTTGGAGGGTAAAATCCTCTACCCATTTGTCTTTCTAAAAGTCTATCTCATTACCTCTTCCTATTTTCCATCTGCTGCCCTTGTTCAGAATTTATTTTTCCCAGTTAATGGCTTTCCAAATGCATGAGCCATTGAAATTCACTTGTTTAAACATCCATCTTTTGTCATTATTATCCTACCAATATTTTCTCTTCAGGATTCTGGCCCAAAATCCATTTTCCTTAGTAAGTCTCCACCCAATCTTGGCAAGTAAAGCTTTATTCATTTTGGACCCATCTCTGAGACCAAGTCCCCCAAGCTTCTTGGGTCTACACACTCTGCTCCATGCAACTAAAGGAATTCTATCCTTACTTTCTGTACCACTCCATAAAAACCTCTTTTGGATCTTTTCCAATCTTTCTCCAATTGTGATAAGGAGCTGGTATATTGACATGGCATACACAGGGAGGCTCTAGAGAGAGCTAATCAGAAGAGTAATTTTTCCATCTTGGGATAAAATATTAGCTTTCCAACCTGCTAATTTCCTTTCAAACCTTTCAATTAGAAAGTTCCACTCAATTTTTACTAGACATGCTACTGATATATTACCAGACATCCATGCTCCAAAATAGAAAAATGCTCATAAATCACTAACCGTGAATCTGATTTTCACCAAATTTCAACTGTGCACTCCTCAAAAAAACATCTTTAAGATGAGTATAATAGAATTTCCATTGACTCTATGTATAATTTACACTATCCATCTAAAATTTACTTGACCAAAAGTTTCTTTTTCAAATTTATGGGGTTTTGGCATATGAAAAACCTCAAAAACTTGAGCATAAGGTCTTGAAGTAAAACCTAAAATTTTGAGACCAATTTCATTGCAATATGACATTTAGGAGACTACATTTAAAAATAATAGGTATGCAAGGATTCACATGTCAAAATTTAGAAAGTTTCCAAAAATAGAAAATTCTCAGCACCTGTGGTACTCCAAACAAGCACAACCATTAGAAGGTGAAAACTTACTAAAAATGGTTATCATAGATAGGACTTTCTAAAATAGAAATACCTACAATTGAGCTCAAGTCACTTGCATTAAGACACATTCCACCTCTCTCATTACTTTTTGACACCATGAAGTTTAATTATTCAGGTCTAGAGCCAATTTCCACTATGATCACTGAATACCTTGGTGTGGGAGATAGTGACATCATCCACATGGACCTAGAAGACTTGAAAAAAATATCTTGGAGGACCTTGTGAACAAGTGGATGATAAAATATCTTTGAGTGGAATATTCAGAGAAGGTGATCACCCACTATCTTTCCAGAGCACTAAACTAGTCTTGGAATGTACACAACATTACAAGCCTGATTCTAGAGTAATTCAAGAAAATGATAACTCACTCCTCACAAATATAACACTGAAGGGAATTTATCAGTGGAAAAAATTTCCTACCAATATAAACATGGTCATCATAACCAAGGAATTTTATTCACATCAGTAGGCGAAGACTGATTCATATCTACAATGTCTAACACTTGGTTTGTGGCTCAGATAAGGAAGAAAGCCTTCCCATAATCCCAATAACATTTCAAGGATCAAAATTAATGAGTCCTATTATGATCCCATTATTATACTAAGAAGAGTGATGAGGGAAGAAACAATTAAATATTTCTAAGATTGGATAACTCAATTCATCCTCATGGCTATTGAAGGAAACCATTTGGTGGATTGGGGGAAAATCATAAGTGAAAACATCCTTAGGTAGCTATTATATTTATCCACCACTAAGAAGTTCACCATGACTCCTTGCTTGGTATATGACCTTTCCTTCACAAGACTATTCAAATGATTTTTCACATCTCCCCATGTGCCTATAAAATCACTTGTATACAAGAAGTATCCACAACTGAATCATAAGTAGAGTAATTTCTACTATGCCAGGGTGAATGATGCATTCGCCATGTTTATTATTAGTCTCCTTGAGGTAAATCTAGAATGGAGGATATCTTCTCAAGTGGTTACAATGATTTAAACATATGGGAGTCAGTTCATCTAGTTCTCTACCCTCACCTATATCAAAGTATCAGGATATGATCTTACTCCTTATAGGATACCCAAGTACCCAAGTGATAAGATCATAATGTTAAAGTTGTGTAGGAAACATGATCATGTTCATGTCAAGTGTAAGAATAAAAAGAGTAAAGGTGTGTCATTTCCCATATCATTGGGACTATATTCATGTAATAATGACACAGATGAGGTGAATATTAAATCATCCTTCGCTAACCTTGGGATTTACTCCTACACATCTAGGTATGACTTTGATATCAAGATAAATCTAAAAACCTTGACCTTTCCAGGTTTTCACCATACGCCCCAAATTGAATACTATTGGGCCAATTGCACAAATGAATTCAAGGTGCAAAAAAATATCTATATACAAATGATAATAGACTAGATGAGGGATTTCAAATTTGATTAGTTTACTGAAGGGATAAAATATGATGGGTCATACTTGTTTGATCCCAGTACTAAATAATACAATCTTCAAATCTTCCTATGACTTTGTGGAATGTCAAAGAATATCATGTGATATTAAAGAGAGGACTGTAGTAATAATCCAAAGATCAAGAGAATGGATAAAAAGGAAGAGAACTACTTTAATCAATTTTTGTGGTCTCCTGACTCTCTCTAGATACGTATCTCACAATTCCTCTCTAAGGTCATCTAAAAAATCCATGGGCTTCAATCACTTAGAAGAATATTCAAAGAAAAATATTTTAGAGGAAGAGCACACTGAAAAACTCTCATCTTAGGAGAATCCACAAGAATGCTAAGATCATTAAACATCCCATCAAGCCTCTCAAATAAGGTGATATTGATCTTTCACATTCTTCTTTCCACGAACGACATCCACGTGTATCTTCCTCAGAAGTAGAGTCATCCCACCATGAGTAATTTGTGATCCCTTATCTAGCACTTGAAAGTGCCCCCAAGTATGATATTGTGTCTACTCTGGTTGAAAATTTCCCATGGAATCAGGAGTTTCTTGGGAATGATTCAAGGATGGTATAGCAAGCTGCAACACCTAATTTTGGGGCCATCTCAAAATTCATGAAAATAAATCATAGTAATAAAGCACAAGTAACCTCTCATTTTTTAATGGGGCCTTTGGAACCCATTATATGGAGGTTTCCTATCCAAAATTTGCAAAACCTATTGAAATATGACTCAAGATGACTATGAGTTAACTTGAATCTCTTTGGGCCAAGTCATGCAAGAAGGTGATGCACATCTGTTCAAGGAGTATGCAATCCACTTTCTTGTTAGGAATAAAGAGTACAAATAAACTATGGATAAATGTGATGAGCACATGAGAAATATCACTGCATGTGTGTAATATTTCCTGGATCCCAATAAAATATCCCTTCCTCATGTGGAAATCATCTCTCTCATTAGCATTTTAGACGCTTATATGATAAAGAGAGCACAAGGATACACAATTCAAGGGAGAAATAATGATAACTGGGTTGAAAGGATTATCGAGAAAGGAAAGGTGATGTTTCCAGAAGTTCTCTATTGTTCTAATTTTCCATCGCCACTAATTCCAAAGTGAAAGTGACCAAAGTGGAGATTGAGAAAGAAAAATCCCATTAGCACAATTTATTTCCACTCCTATTTGAAATGAGAAATATTGATTCTCACTCAGTGAGAAAAAAATGTATTCACCTCCATCTCTGAAAACTTGTCTATTTGATTAATAAGAAAAAGGCTCTCTCTCATTCCCTAGGAATATTAAAGGTCACAAGTGATTAGGAGATGAAAGGTCATGTGTGTGGGAGATGAAAAATCATATTGTAAATCTATAAAATGGAATGGATTCTTTATTCTAAGAGGAGTTCAATTGTGAGTTTCTAGTGGATAGTTATTTCTCTACTAGATATAATCAAAATATTACTTTCTTTTATTCCCCCTTGTCTATGTTTCCTCTACTTCTTACATACTCAACTTTGTAAGCATGGTGATATTTAAAAACCAAGAAAATACTTTTTACCTCTGATGAATGAATCAATAGAACTCTGTGTCTTTGGTTTGTTAGTCTCATTTTTGTTTGCATGGTTGAATTATTCTAATTGAGTGTGGATCTACTCTGGCTAATGATGTGAAATATGCAAGCTTCTATTCATAGAATTAACCTTCCCTTCACTATATTCTTACTACCCTCTACCTCATTTTCTAAGAAATTTATTCCCTTATACTAAGTAGAAACAATTTTCCATAGGTTTAGTGGAGTATTCTTATGTGAGCCTCAAATTTACAACCACCCACTAATTTATTTCTATATTCAATAAATGGGAGCCTCCCCATTACCAAGATGAGGGACTTGGTCCTAAAGCATTTGAAAAATATTGATAATTTGTACTTGTGACAAATTATTTCGCCAACACTTAGCTAATAACTAGTTGTTTATATCGATTATGGGATGGAATATAGATGAAAAAGGCTATATATAGGTTGTATATGCTTCATATAGAAAATAAATATTTGTAATTCCTCCAGAAGTAAATTCCATAACAAGGAGAGGGCCACCTAGGTGCTAGTGTATCTACTGAGAGCTAGTGTCCTAGTTATGTGTCTAGATCTAATCTTTTCATGGTTAGATAATTTTACCTTCACTTCTATATTTTTCACTTTAAATTTGTTTTAGGATTTAATTGTTGCACTTGTACCTATAAAACAAACACTAACTATGTTTATAAGGATAAAATCCACATTAGATGGAATAAAATATGAATATTCCCGAGTTAGATTGACCTCAACAGTCACTGTATGCACCCAAAAATCACATGGTGCTACATTTAGGGACACATTTGGTCTCCAATGATGAAAAAAATATTTTCCATAATAACGATGAGATCTAGATCCACTCCCTTCATTTTGATATTCGTGTTATGACCAATTTGTCCATTTTTCTAACTTTCTAAGATTGTCGTATCCTTGTGAGCCACTTTTTTCCCTTTTTGCACTTGTTTATGACCTTAAGTTACGCAGCCTCTGCAACAGTTGCGTAATTTACAGTATGCGCATACTAATAGTTTTTTCACTTTTTCTTGTGTGATTAAATTGTGTGTTTTTTAACGTGCGTCTCCAGTTCAAGAGTGATTTTCTCATCCATTTCTTGACCATTTCACTTGATTTTTAGCTTTTTGGAATCGTATCGATTTCCTCTTCCTAGTTTACTATGTTTAGTATGTTAACTTCCCCTCATCTGGATGTGTTGTCACTACTTGTTGGAAATGTGTTTTAGACTTTTTCTTCCCCATATTTTATAAAAACCTAGATTTGATTCGAATGTTGGATTGGAGTTTTGAGATTAATTTTGAAAAGTTATGTTTCCAAAATATTGCAACCAGTTCATTACATTGTTATTTCAAGTACTGCATTCTATCATTTTTCATGCAACTAGTCAGCTATAACCACTTTCTTGTTCATATTGCTACCAGCCAGCATTGCATACCTTAGATCAACTGAAACTTGTTTTTGGAAAGGAAAAGGAAGTTGAGGAGACACAATACACCACCATACTTGAATACTATCATATATCAATGGTTATAGGTTGGGGATGTATTGATTTCTTTTAAAAAATTCTATTCATTGTTGTCATTAAATTAGAAGAAATAGATTGTTTTAAAGTGGTATAGTTAAAATACATATTCATTTCCAGTATTTTCCATGACTAAATTCTTCTCTAGAAGGGAAATAAATTGGAGAAAAATTATGTGTCTATGTTCTTTGTCATTTATTCATTTCAAATCATTTGTATAATTTATTTATTTTTTTAGGGAATTTTCTAGGCGAAGAAGAAATTACTTTTAAGAAGATTTCTTTCTTTCCCATGAATTTGAGGTAAAAACAATTATAGTACATTCTTTGTTTAAAATTATATCTAGCTTCACAATCATGTAACAGAAAAATAACTAAATATGAATATTCCATGTTTAGTTTATTTTAGTTTATTTCATTTTAGATTAGTTTCTTTGTCTGTGTCTGCAAGTTTAATTTTATTTAATTCCTCAAAAATTAGAAAACACAAAAATAAAGTATTAGAAGTTTAATTAGCTTTGTTCATTTATTTTATTTAAAATCTTTGAATTTAAAAAAAAAAGAATTAGTTAGTTTATTTTTATTTTTTAAAATTAAATTGTAGAAAATTGAATTTAATTAGATTAAAAGGGGAAAAATGGTCTTTTATTTGATTTAGATTAATTTGTTTTGTTTATTTAAAGGTAGGAATCAAAGGTAGATTAGAATTTTAATGAGCACACTTCATATGTCCTTACTGGCCTAGGCTACCCAAGCTTAATTCTCAGTTCCATTGGTTATCAATTTCTTTGTTTATTTCTGTCCTTCTTGCTGAATTGGTGCTCACATGATCATTTTGGTCCACCTCAACTACCCTAAAGAATATTTGACCCAATTATAAACCAGCCCAATAGTGACATACTTCAAGGAGATATTGACGTATGTTTACATCAACTAGTCTTTAGAGAAACTCTAATGCCACTAGAAATCATTGGCCAACTTAACGCCCTCAATGACAAAGTAGAAATTGAAAAATCCAATTAAGTCGATAGGGTTATACCATGCAGCCATTTTTTTTCCTTTACACATCCACTCTCATTCTTACATGACCCTCTTTAGAGAGGAATATTTAGAGGAAAAATTATAATTCCCTCATATATGTCATCTGGTTCGAGCTACACTTGGTTCTACTAATATATAATGAATCCTGCAAACAACACTCATTCTCCTTATATAGACTAAATCATGTGAACAAAAATCATTATCGACTACAGTATCACCCAACCAAGTTAGTAGGGAATTTTTTGCTCTCGATGAGAAAATCCCAAATTCACAAGTTGAGCATATATGATTTCCTTGATCGTCAATCTTATTGTTACCATCTTTCCCATATACCCCATTTATAATATATTTACTCATCCCATTACCACCATCTATGACATGACCTCAAGAAATTTTAATTTTGTATGCCTGAAAATCAAAACCTAATTTTAGACACAATCAAATTCTTGAGGTCATGCTAAGATATCCAGAATATGATAGATGATGGTAATGGGATGAAAAAATATAGTATAAATGTGGTAGGTGGGAAAGATGTAATGACATGATCAAAGATGAAGGAAATAGTAAATGTTCAACTTCCAAATTGGGGATTTTCTCATCGAGAGTGAAAAATACCTACCTAACCTCTATGAGAGTGATACTATGTTTAAGAATGATCACTATCTATAGGCTTCAATCTATATTGGTAGAAATGAGTGTACTTCGGCCCGGTTGATGGATATGATTGAATTGTACTTCTTCCTCTAAATATTCCTCTAAAGAGGGACATGTAAGAATGAGAAGAGATGTGTACAGGAAAAAATAAGTGTTATGTGGTCTAACCCTATAGGATTTTTTGGCACAATATTGTTCTACGATTTCTACTTCATCATTGAGGATGTTAAGGTGCTTAATGATTTTTGATGGCACAAGAGTTTCTCTAAAGACTAGTTGACGTAAACTTAGAACAATATCTCCCTAAATTATGTAAAAGTTGGGTTGGTTTATGATTGTGTCAAAAAAAAATTGGACTGGCTAAGGTGGATGTAGAATGGTCATGTGGGAACCAATTCAACAATAAGAGCATAAACAAACAACAAAACTAGTAATTAAAGGGACTGAGGGCTAAGTGCATGTAGTCTAAGCCGCTAAAGAAATAAGGATTATGTTCATTCCCATTCTAACATACTTTTAATTCCTATCTTTAATGAATTTAAATTAAATAAAATAAATTTTTTTCCCGTTTTAATCTACTTAAATCCAATTTTCTACAATTTTATTAAAGAAAAAAAAACAAACTAATTTTTTCATTTATTTTCTGCAAAGCTTTTAAATAAAATAAATGAACAAAGCTAATTAAAGTTTTAAGATTTCTTTTTTTGTTTTTTGGTTTTTGAGGAATTAAATAAAATTTAAAAAATTAGACACAAATAATCAAACTAATATAAAATGAAATAAACTACTTTTTATCATTAAAATGTGCAACATGAAAATTTCAGATTTTTGAGCATGACAACGGACACTTGTGTCAAAAATTTATGCGTAGAACCTCCCGAGCACTTCCCCAAATCAGTCCATCCCATGTGTTAGGCTTATCCCCATCCATTCAATATCCATTTTTGTGGTCCCACCCTTGACCACGTGATTGAATAAATTTAAAAATATCACAAGTTCCGTTTAAGGTAGTGTACTTCAAGGTTGATCTTTTGGCAAGCTTAGAAAGGGCTATTTATATCCTTTCTCAGCATAGTGCATATTCCCCAGAGTGGATTGTGAATCCTAAATTCATCATGTAGGTGTATTCATGAGATAAGTTCATTTTTAAATTTATTTAGGAATATTTTGGAAATATTTGGAGGTTTATGACTAAGTTCAGCAAAAGCGGGATTTTGAGGCTAAAGGAGCTTACATTGTGAAAAAAACACATGAGCTTCGGAAGATGATTTTTTGGAGATTCAAAATGAGTTGGAGGTCAAAAAAATATAAATGGAAATCTGATTCAATTCCCTTCATCGTGATAATCTCATATTTATCACAACACTCATGCATTGCTTTCCATAACTCATTCTTAACAAGAACAACTAACAGTCTTGATCAAAAATGAATTTTTGAGAAGGTTTTAAGCTGAATCAAACTTTGAGATACATCCCATACTTCAAAAAATTATTTTTCCAATCAAAATTGTATAAATAAGTTCCTAAAACGACCTCTGGGAGCTCCGGCAATGTCATTTTCAAGCTCCTCTCCAAGGTACAAGCTTTGTCCTTAGCCAAAATTGTTAGTGACACATGTCACCATGAGGCTAATGTACACTTTTTGTTTCCCTTTTCCCCTTTCCAAGGGGAAATGAGGGAAAATAAAAATTTCACCCCCTACCTTAGACCTCATGAACACACCACATGACCATAGGAGGCTTTGTTAAGCACTTTTTGCCAATTTTAAGCTCCCTCTCCAAGCCACGCATACCAACCACTTGTCACCATAGGGGTAAGGTGAAATTTTTGTGTCCCCTTGTCCCATTCCAAAGGGGGTAAGGGGTTCATAAAAATTCACCCACATTCCACTCTCTCTCTCTCACATGCCAATAAAACCCAACACTTAAGCCATTTTCTTCACTCCCCCCACATTGCTCCGATTCTACCTGGAACTATAGATTTTTTTTTCCAAAATTCCTCCACCCTCATTTTCCACTTGAATTCATTCCTCCATTTTCTCATGATCATGTCAAGGAGAAAATTTCTTTAAAAAGTGTAATTCTTTAAGAATTCTAGGTCATTTTTTCCAGATCGACTCCGTAGCCCGCAAACAAAACATATTCATATCTTTCAAACCAGTGCACGAATTGAGGTGGAGTTTTTTGAATTATTATTCATTTTCAAATGCCTTCAAGGAGTAAGTGATGACATATTGAATTATTCCCTATATAATTTATGGTGAATAAACCACGACTTCATGCCCTAGTTTATTTAAATTTTATTTCTGGATGTTCTGGATATTAAATCGAGCTAAAAATTTGTATGTGAGATAAAGAGAAAAAACCCATATCAAAAAATTTGGCTCCATTGAAATCTGAGGTTAGGAAATCCAATTTCTAGAATATTAAATCTCTAAGTGAGAACTTACAATAAATAACAAATTATTAGCGGAGGAAAAATTCTTCAAAGGAAGTGTGTACAAGGAATAACCATGGTAACAAACAAGGTGATCGAAAGTGAAAATTGAATTTTATAAAAATAGAAAATCCTCATTTTAAGTGTTGGAATTTTATAGTTCTTTCTATATTTTTTCACCTCTCTACTTTGAAAAATATTCATAGGGGTGTGCAACAGTTACACAGTACAAATGAGGTAATCTATCCTCCACGGGGCATCCCGAGACATCACTATGGTAACAATAGTATACATAAACAAAAAAGGACACTATACAGTGTAGCAGGAATAACCCAAAGGCATCATACAATCTAAGAAAATATTCCAAAAAGGTTAAATATCTCTAAATATCATCATTATAAATTTCTAGTCAAGTTGAGGGCATCTGCTCTCCCCGGATGAGAAAATTGAGTGAGCTCGATGAATTACCTGAAGTGAGCTATATTAGTTGAACTTTGTGGGCTAGGTTAAAATTTTTTTGTTGAATTCCTCAAGAAAAGAAAGAAAGAAGATTAATTCATTACAGAACATTTAATTGTACGAGCATGTCTCTACACAGGTTAGAGCTTCATTAAAATAACAATGAATTGATTCCTCAACAAGATCTTGAGAATGCTCAAGTAGAGAAAAAATTTCAACACTTGACGAGCCATTCCCATGTATTCTCAAAATGATCAGTAGTGAGCCAAGGACAACACATCATGTTACCATGCCAAGTCTCGATGAAATATAAAATATATGGAAGCCCAAAAGGAGAAAAAAATCTCAAACAACATCTTGCTTCTTCAGTGGAGCCTCAAGTAATTTTTATGTTGAAGTTTCCAGACGTACAATTGAAAATACTTTTAAGGAAATGACTCTCTTAGAATATGATTTGACCCACATCTCACTAGAAAAATCCTCACATGAGGGTTATTCCAATATATTTAAGGAATCCTCATCCCGTATCCTCTCTTGGAATGAAGAGTACAAGAAAACAATTGGGAAATTAGAGAAACATGTAAAATCTCTAAGTGCCTACACTTAACCCTTCTTGTAACCTAAATCAACATATTCCCTTTTACTCAAAGACATTCCTCCACTTGGTAGTGTTGATCCTGAAGTGGTTAAGAAAGCACAAGGTTACATGATGTGGGGGAATGTCAATGAGAAGTGGATTGAGAAAATCATTGAGCAAGGAAAAACATTGTTCCTAGAAATCATTTCTCCCATCAAGTATGCTCTTACACCATTGTAGGAAGTGAACAAGGAGAAGGA
This sequence comes from Taxus chinensis, assembly GCA_019776745.2. Classification (NCBI taxonomy): domain Eukaryota; kingdom Viridiplantae; phylum Streptophyta; class Pinopsida; order Cupressales; family Taxaceae; genus Taxus; species Taxus chinensis. The sequence goes on from CM034149.1 coordinate 647,475,181, forward strand.
AGAGTTTGTAAAATAGGTCATTCATGTTTGGATGAGGTACTCCCACTTGTGTCCAAGATGAGTTCCTTCAACTCTCATGCCATCATGAGTAAGAAAGTGTTTTCATCAATTACCAAGTACTTGTCTCAATTTTGGATGCACATCATGGATGTGAGATATAAAATACTCAGACATGTCATATCTGAATTGGAATCCCATGGGAAACATGTTTCCAAAATCTTGAATGAGATATTCCACTATGTTTAAATATTCTATCTTTCTCCACTAACTAAGTACTCCTCATTAGAATAGCTCATCATTGCATTCCATAAGCTAGTTAAGAAGGAGGAAAGTGACTCTCTTTCCTTCAATGAAGACAATTTAGAGACCCTGTGATTATCATAAGTTACATTTCTGAAATCACAATGCATCATTAAGAATGTCTGGATCAATGTAAGAAGATCAACAATGTTCTCAAAACATGGATCAAGGTGTTGGATTGTGTATGCATTCCAGAGGTGGATAATTTGACAGCTGTGATAATTCAGCTTAAAAATGAATTCAAGGAACAAGAGTGGGAAGCATGAATAAAAAATTTCTTCATCAAGAGATCTTCATCATCAATAAATGTCAACTTCTCCCTTTTTCTCTACTTCTCCTTCTTTCTTCTCACCCTCTTATAATTCTCCATTGAGCATAATAATTATATTTTGTCCTATTCACTTAAGTGACATATTTTGAAATTGTAAAATTATTTTCTCAAAAATATCATAGAAATACTTAATTTTTATTTTCTAATGGAAAATTAAAGGTCACAAGTGGAATATGGAACATGAAGAGTCATGTGAGGGAGGTGAGTGGTCAATTCACATTGCTATAAATTGGGATGACTTCTCCATTCCAAATGATCCTAAAAATTTAGTTCTTGGTAGCAATAGTGGATTGTGATATGTTGTTTATATTTGTATCACCAACGCACATGAAATAAAAGCTACATTTCTTCCATTCTTCTTGTCTTATATATTCTTCTATTTATCTCTTATGCACTTTGCAAGCATAGTGACCCCAAAAGAGATTTGTATCTTTAATAGATTGAATCTAATAACTTGGTTTCTGAGGTTTTTCTGTCTCACTAGATAGCTTCATTTTTATTTTCCTATGTATTGAATTTTGAACGAATTTGGTTACTGGGTGTGAAATCTACAATTACCCTACTCATGGTAATAATATTCCTTTCCTAATTTCACTCCTTCACTCCTCATCATTGTGATTTCCTCCCTTGTAACCTGTACAAAAACTTGGAGTGCTAACCCAAAACATTTAGTTTAGGATTATATTAGTTACATTCAATAATGGGATTTGATCCATTCAATACAGAGGGTATATCCCCATAAACATTGGTGGAGACACCTAATTTTCCCAACCGACAAATTTTCTCACAAATAGTTTTTGGAAAATCTATTGGGGAGATATTTTCCCAAGTGCAGCCAAAAATATATCTTCCCAAAAAAATATACAAAAAGGAATCTATTCAAAAACACAAGAAAATCATATTTCAAATAACGATCATCTTTGAAGGTGACTCTGTCAAGGAATGAATATGTGTCACGTTCATTTCCCATAATACAATGAAGAAATTTGCACACTGGAGAAAATTACCAATGAGTCATAATGAAGAAGAAGAATATGCTTACCGAGAAATGTGAATTGTTGAGAAAGCATGGTTCTGGAATAGTTATTACAAAGAGGAAAACTTGAGAATGAAAAAAAGTTCTCTTTCTTCAAGCAATAACCTGTAACTAGATAGGTAGAAAAGGAAAGAAAACATGACTTTCTGATGACGAATAAGTTAGGAAATGGTTGACGAATAAGTTAGGAAATGGTTGAAAAATATGCAAAAACGATACAAGATGTTGTGTGAATCCCAAGATCTTGCTAAAGGTAATACCCTCAATCACACACAAATGACTGAGAAGCTTGTGTCTATGTCATTTATAACTCTCCCCTGGAATGATTTCCTTGCATATAAAAAAGATGAAATGACAGCCTTGAAGATTGAGTATGTTCAAATAATTGTGAGCACTGTAAAAGGAAATTTAGATCCCTAAATCTACCTCAAAATTATGAAATATGTTGAATCCTTGCAAGATATGTAAGAAAAACTTTAAGCACTCCTTAACAAGGTGGATAAAGAGGAGATTTATCCTACAGAGGAGGACCCTGATGATTTCCTACACTCTGAGGTGTTTTTCCCTAGAAGATACTTGGATGTTTATGAGGAATGTCTTATCCTTGAACCTTCGAATGAAAACCAAATAAACATTATGGAGCATGAGAAAGAACAAGATGGTGCAGAATCCACAGAGGGTAACTTGTACAACTTCACACAACTCACTATAGAATTAATAACATTGTCCTTCTCCATGTCTCTAAATGACTTTCTTATATACGGTGATGAAGAAATGGACATTTTGAAAAGAGAATTTGGGAAAAGGATTATAAGTACAACAGAAAGAAATTATGACCTTGAAGCCTATCATGAAATTTAGAGGTATGATTTGGCTTTGTAAAGAAGATATGAACACCTTGAAGCACTCCGCATTGTCGAGGATGAAGAAACTCAAGAAAATAATGATGATTGTCCATACTATGAGGTGTTCATTCTCATAATATTATTGGACACTCTTGAGGAATATATTATACTTGAAAATTCTGATGAAAACCAAGGAAACACCTTGGAGGATGATCAAGAAGACATGAAAATTGAGCATCTAGTCATAAATTCATTCTAGCTCAAGGCACAACCCATTGATGAAATAATGAATTCGAGTGAGGAAGATTCTTTTTGCACAATAGAATATCTAATGCTTTGCGAAGACTCCACCAACAACGAAAAATTACAAGAAATATATCCTTCACCTTGGACTCAAGATGATAAATGTAAGGTATTCATGGATAATTTTCTTTCTAATTTTGACTTTTCAAGTGATGAGTAAATGTCAAATGACGGAATGGAGATATGTGAAGAATCGAGTTCTATTTTCAATTCAATCATGGGTGAACATATGGAAGAGGATAATTTATTTCTTGAAGCCAAGGATAATGAACAATTCAAACATAACCTCTTCAAGGAATTAAGTCCACCAGTCTCACCCAAGGAGAAAAATGATCATCATAGTGAGAATGAAGTCTTTCATTTTCCATATGAGAAAGATGATTCAATAATGAATGATCAAGATAAAGTTGAAAATTATTCCCATATTGCTGCCCCAACATGGTTCTATTCTTACCATCAAGAGGATGATGAAATGGATTTCAAAATCAAAGGAGTTCCCTTCCCATAAAGCATGGACCTCTTCTCATTGTAAAAAAATGTTGAAAACAAAGTATGCCCATTCTTACAAGAAGGTGAGACTTGGATGACAGAAAATGCACGATATGAGGTAAAGGAGGATGTTTCAAATGAATCACAGATATGTTTGGATCATATTTTCAACCATCTCCTGGAGGCATGACACAAAGATTCTTCCAATGAAGATGAGAATTCTTATATGGAAAACTTAGAAGATTTATCCATGCAAGACATCTTGAAGTCTACAAAAGAAACTGAAGACCCTCAACTTAGTATCGAGATCCTGACTCAGGCTATGGAAATACAAGATGGGTATGAGTCAATTCATGCTTCTCATTTGGATACAACAATGTTTGATGTTGATATATATCAGATGGATGAACTTGATGTCTTACCCAATGCTTTTGATGATGAGGACAAATGTGAAAGTATGTATTTCTCTTTCACACTTTGCAAAGAAGAGCATGAATGTAAAAGGAATGAGATTATTAAAATTTAAATCCACAATTAACATTCCCACTCTTGATGACATCTCCCCTATGGAAGAGGATAGTAAGGAAAATGTTGAGATGATTTGCATTAAAGAGAGTTGTTTAGAACAAGGTGAAAATATGCAAAAAAAATTGTATTCAAGGTCAACTTACTCTCACACTGTTGGATGTCCCACCAACATGGAACAAAAATCTACAATGCAATGTTCACTCAAGGGTGAAGAATTATTCTATGACTAAATCAAGGATTACAGTTTTGAGAATGATGATGAAACCCATTTTGAGTGGATACATATTGGCAAAAGTGGCTCTGAACAACAAAGTGAGAATGGACATGACTCTTGTGAAGAGATTCAAAGGTAGATTTCACTCACCTTTTCCCAAGCTCTAATTTTTCTTGAGCACATTTCCATGCTGCAACAACTTCTAAATGATGATGAAGACCTTCCATTCAAAAATGTAACCTCTATTTTGGAAAACAATTTCTCATAGCAGCAGAGTGAGATGTCCAAGGATGCTATTGAATGGGAATAAAATCAGTTTGTTCTCATTCCCTCCAAGTGCCTCGCTGATTTGATGATAAAATTAAAGGATGAACAATGTTTCCATGATAAGATCAATTTTTCCACTCCAGAGGACATGGATAAATGGTGTCTCATGATGGCAAGACAACAAGAAGAAGCCTCAAGGTGCAATATTTTTGAGAGGATAAAAAAGTGTTCATTGAATGAAGGAATGTTCTCAATGCAATATGAATATGAAGATGAAATATTGGCATGTCTACTTCTTCTCAAGCCATGAAAATCCATCATATAAGCATGGTATGATCAGATGGTAGTTTTCGTGCTTCAAAGATCATGTTTTAGTCTATTTTCCCATGATGGAAAGTACTTTTCCCAACCCATTCCTAGGTATGTGTATATTATTTCATCATATTTGTAAACACCTCTCCCCTGTTATATAATTTCCCTTTCCAATTGTGTGTTATTTTCCTCTTTTTATGTGTTTTCCTTCCACGCATTTGTTTGGGTGTGTGTGTGTGTTTTTTGGAAGAAATGAACCTATAAGCACAATGGATAAGGCACTGGTCCATTAAGTAAATTGAGTTTCAAAGATTCCTACATGTTATGTTATGTCCTCTTTTTGCTTGATCAACAACATGTCCCTAAGATAGATCTAGTTGTTTTCATATAAACGTGCAACAGGAAAATTTCATATTTTCAAGCATGACAACGGACCCCAGTGTCAAAATTTTGTGTGTAAAACCTCTCGATAACTTCCCCAAGTAGTCCATCCCATGTGCCAAGACTATCCACATCCATTCAATATCCATGTCTGTGGTCCCATCCTTTCCCATGTGATTGGATAAATGAAAACAATCTCACAAGTTCTATTTGAGGCAGTGGCTTTCAAGGTTGATCTTTCGACATGCTTAGGAAGGGCTATTTATGGCCTTTCTAAGCCTGGCGCATATTCCTTGGAGTTTATTGGGAATACTAAATTAATCATGAAGGTGTATTCATGAGACATGATCTTTTTTCAATTGATTTGGGAATAGTTTTTAAAGATCTGGAGGTTTAGGAGTAAGCTCAAAAAAAGCAGGATTTTGAGGCCAAAGGAGCTTACACTTCAAAAAAAGCACATGAAATTTAGAAGATGATTCTGAGAATTTTGGGATGAGTTGGAGGTGATAAAAATATCAATGCAAATCTGATTCAATTTTATACATGGTTATAGTCTCATATTTTTCATAACACACACACACACACATTTCTTTCGACAACTCATTCTCCACAGGCACAACTAGCGGTCTTGATAAAAAAGGCCATTTTTGAGAAGATTCAAAGATTAATCAGACGTTGAGATCCATCCCATCCTTATTAAAAAATAAATTATGTCAAAATCATATAATTAAGTTCCTAAAAATACCTCTAGGAGCTCTAACACTGTCATTTACAAGCTCCTCTCCAAGGTACAACTTTTGTCCTTAGCCAAAAATTTTAGTAACATGTGTCATGAAGAATCTAATGCATAATTTTTGTGTCCCTTTGTACTTTTCCAAAGGTAGAAGGTGGAAAATAAAAATCCCTTCCCAAGCTTAGACCTCACAGACACACTGCATGACCTTGGGAGGCTTTGTTAAGCACTTTTTGCCAATTTTTAAACCCCTCTCTAAGCCACACATGCCTGCCACTTGTCACCATAGGGATAAGGCACAATTTTGGTGTCCCCCTGTCCCATTCCAATGGGGAAAATTGCTAGTGTAAGTTATTATTTATCCTTTTATTTATTTATTAGAATAATTCTTACACTTGTGTTATCCCTACACTTGTTGGGTTAGCTTGCTTAGGTGTACTAGTTGTGTGGAGTTAGCTTACTAGTTGTTTTGAGTTAGTTTTTTAGCTATGTGAAGTTAGCTTACTAGTCTTTTGGAGTTAACTTAACTACCAGTATTAGTTAGTGGGAGTTCTTCACCACTGATTTAGGTAGTAGTTACACTTCCCTCCTCCTATATGTACATCTTTCTTATTGAATAATTAAAATTCATTCTATTGTAATGTATTGAGCATTATGGATTATGATGGATTTCCATATATGGTATTTTAGCTCTTCTACTTTACAAATTTAATGTGGTGTGCTATTATCATTTGAGATCGCAGCTTGGAACAATATTTGTATCATTCCTTTCATGGTATCAGAGCCATAGATGATGTAGACATCCATCTGTAAGTTTTTCTTTATAAGCAAGCATTTATTATTTTCATGTATTTAGAATTTGTGAGAAATTTTCTGCAACATGCATTTTTATGCAAAACAGAGTATGCCATTGGATTTAGAAGGTGCCAAAACCCTAGAATTTACTGTAAACTCGGCCATGTTTTGAGACAGTCAAATCTGGGCATTTTAAAGGTATTTTTGGCACATTTCTCAAAAAATCCGTACAATTATGTACAGACATATTTTTTAGCTCAAAAATTATATCAAATTTCTAGGTTTTTCGAGAAACTTTTTGGGTTTCTCTATGTTTTTTGATACAAGTGCCGAAAAAAAGATACTTGCAGTCAAAGTTTGTATTCACAATTGTACTTTTTGGGTGCATTCTTTTATCCATTGGATATAAGCGTGTACCTTCCAGATGCATTCTTTTACCCCCGGGTATTTCAGTTTTGGATGCAGTATTTTATCCACTGGACGTAGATCTGTACCATATGGGTGCATTCTTTTATCCACTAGATATAAGCGTGTACCTTCCAGATGCATTCTTTTACCCTCTAGGTATTTTGGTTTTGGATGCAGTCTTTTATCCACTAGACGCAGATCTATACCCTCTGGGTGCATTCTTTTATCCATTGGATATAAGCATGTACCCTCTTGACACAATGATTTACCCTCTGGACATTTTAGGTTTTAGGCGAAGGGTTTTATCCTTTGGTCGCAAGCATGTATCATGTGGATGCACTCTTTTACCCTTTGGATATTTGGGTGTCACATGTACCTTTTAAAAAGATCAACATTAAAATATTATTTTAATGGCAAAACCTAGTAGAGCTTATAACTTTTGATCCGTAGCTCGGATTAAGGTGATCTTTTTTTTGAAATTGTGTATTTTTTCGAGATCTATGCATTGGTGAAATTTTTATACACATATTTTAAATGTAAAAGGAACTATTACTCATTGTAATATTTACATGCACTTAATTATAAAGTGCCAAATTCGGGAGGGTGTTGTGATCACTTGTGGATGCATTTTCGGTTGAGCCCGACGTCCTAAAATTTTGGGTATTGCATTCTTATATCTATGGGTGTATACATTTATATCTCTCTTGTTTGTTGAGATATTTTGGATCTGTATTTTCGACACTGTTTTTGGCATATTGACAGTCTCTCTTGTGGGGGAGCTATTCTGGTGGAGCCCAGTGTTAGTCTGTCAATGTTTGAGTAGTTAATTTTGACAACTCATACAAATCTGTGGTGTCACTCTACCCATTCTGTAGTATGTGAGGGTGTGGTGTTGATACTGCTTCTTCAGGTTTCATGCCCTTGCCTTGTTACCTTGGATTTTTCTTGGATCGTGGCACTCCTATTTATTTGGATCTCATGTCCTTGCCTTGTTGCCTTGATTTTTCTTGGATCGTGGCACACCTATTTGTAGCAGTTGATCAAATTATGTTTGGTGTTTGTTTTTAAACTTTTCGACATCACTCCATTGGTAGTCTCCTTGCATGGAGCTATTCTAGTGAAGCCCAGTGTCAGTTGTTTTTGAGTTATATGATCGAGCAGTGGATTCAGACCATAGTGTGCACCACAATTCTTCAGCATTGTACAAGTTTTTGGAGTTGAGATTCTAAGGATATCTTGCAACAGGATTTTTCTCTCTACTTTGTTATTACTGGTTTTGGATACCTTACGGTGTCCATTTTTCCCAATTATTGTACGTGGGTACCTCATCAGGCCTTGTTGCCGGGACCCACCTTCTTTTCCACCCACCTAAGCTATGCTTATGGGAGGGTGTTAGTGTAAGTTATTATTTATCCTTTTATTTATTTATTAGGATAATTCTTACACTTGTGTTAGCCCTACACTTGTTGGGTTAGCTTGCTTAGGTGTACTAGTTGTGTGGAGTTAGCTTACTAGTTGTGTTGAGTTAGCTTTTCAGCTATGTGAAGTTAGCTTACTAGTATTTTGGAGTTAACTTAACTACCAGTATTAGTTAGTGGGAGTTCTTCACCACTGATTTAGGTGATAGTTACACTTCCCTCCTCCTATATGTACATCTTTCTTATTGAATAATTAAAATTCATTCTATTGTAATGTATTGAGCATTATGGATTAAGATGGATTTCCATATATGGTATTTTAGCTCTTCTGCTTTACAAATCTAATGTGATGTGCTATTATCATCTGAGATCGCAGCTTGGAACAATATTCTTATCATTCCTTTCAAAAATTGGGGCATAAAAATTTTCCCTATTCTCTCTCTCTCTCGTGCCTATAAAACCCAACACTTAGCCATTTTCTTCACTCCTCGCACATTGCTTACTTTCTACCCGGAACTCTGGAAATTTTTTTACAAAATTCCTCCACCCTAATTTTTCACTTGAATTCATTCCTCCATGTTACCATGACTACAAAAAGGAAAAAAATTCATAAAAATGTGTAAATTTTTAAGAATTCCAAGTCTTTTTTTCCATATTGACTTCGTAGCCTGCAAATGAAAAATATTCATATTTTGCAAACCAGTGTGCGGATCGAGGTCGGGTTTTTTAGACAATTATTCATTTTTAAATGCCTTCATGGAGAAATTAATGGCATATTAAAAGATTTCCCATATTTTTTACTATGAAGAAACCCTGAATTCGTGCCCTAGTTTTTACAAATTTAATTTCTCATTGTTCTGGAGTTCGGGTCGAGCTAAAAATGTGTATGTGAGATAAAGAGAAAAAACCCATATCAAAAAATGGTTTCATTGAAATACGAGGCCAGGAAATCCACTTTCCAAATATATAAGTATCTACATTAGCACTTTCTATAAATAATAAATTCTTAGTGGAGGGAAAATTCTTCAAAGGCAGTGCGTACAGGGAACAACCAGGGAAAAAAACAGGGTGATTGAAAGTGAAGAAAGTGAAAATTACATTTTCTAAAAATAGTAAATCCTCATTCTGAGTACTAGAATTTTCATTTTTGTATATCTCCATTCACCTCTCTTCTTTACAACATCTTCACTAGGGTGTGTGATATTTGCAAAGTTAAAATGAGGTAATTCATCCTCTACGAGGCATCTTGAGACATCACTGTGGTCATAGTAGTGTACATAAGTGAAAAAGGACATTGTAGGGTGCAACATGCATAATTAGGAGGCATTGTGCAATCTAAGAAATTATCCCAAAAATGTTCAAGAGATATAAAGATCATCATTGAAAATTTGTAATCAGGTTAAAGGCATCCATTCTCCCCCCATGAGAAAATTGAGTGAACTCGGTGAATTGTCCGAAGTGAGATAGATTAGTTGAGCTTGGTGGGCTAGGTAAACAAGTTGTGTTGATTTCCTAAAGATAAGAAAGATCCATCAAGAAGAGTAATTCATTTTTGGGCCCCATAATATTGGCTAAGTATAAGAAGGAATGTGGGTACATGGGACCTATTTGAAGAAGGGTGTGTGGGTTGAAGGCACGCAGGGCAGGGTTCTAGCATGGTTTTGTAGAACATACAGTGTTCTCATAAGGAAAGAAATTTTTTGGGACTTAGCCATATTTGGAGTTCCAAAAAACACATGAGAAAAGTGTGACCTACATAGCATGTAGAGTGGATAAGGTGCCAGCCTGACAGATATAGGATTAAAAAGGAAATATTCCATGCATGCAATGGAAGGTTCCAGAAGAACATCATTACACAGAGTGGAGAACTCAGATCAAAGGAGGAATGCTCTATTGGAAGAACACTTGGACACTTGGAAGCTGATCTGTTACCTCATAAGGCATGGCAATGAAGGTAGAAAAGCTATATATAGAGGTGCGCGAATAGCTAAAAAAATGGGACTAGAAGATATAGAGAGATATACATAGGATCATCCTAAGTGAGAAAAGGTGGTGGAATAGGGGAAAAGCTCTATATAAATATAATGGAGGATTCCATGGGTTAGGATTAGTGAAAATTAGGAGTGATGGCATATTTAGAGGGATGGGTCTGTATTCATCTTTGTAATGTGAAAGATATAGTGTAGTTCTGATGCATGACTTTGCTCTGCATTTTTATATGGGTCTGTTATGACCTTAAGGATTGTAATGTGGTTATTAAACTCATTAATATGAATATAAGGCACTATTCTAAATCATATATGTGTTCATGAGCATAATCTTAGTGTATTTACTTTGTGTATGAACCATTTCCATATGTTGTTTTTTATTTCTCTTATATAGATGCATTGATGTGATAACTCTTCATAGGTTCTCAAAATGATGCATGGTTCTTTCCTATTCTTTCACACTTGGATATTTGTCCTAAGATGATGTATTCTCACAAGAATCACATAAAGGAGGGGCTCGGCACCCACACGTGCCTTGGGTGAGCACCCAGTGCCTGCTAGGTGATATACTGACACGCATGGGATTTTACTATTAATCTAAGGGTATAAAAATGACTACATCTTGGTTCCCTTTTCGGGACCTCTTTCCATAGTTTTTGTGAGAAATTTCATGCATATTGGTCCTTGTAATGCATGATGACATAACGTCTAACCTTGGAAAGTGTTGAAGCATGGTTCAAAATTACAGAGGATAAGTTTTCTCAAAGATTCAACATTGGACCTGAGTTCAATCCGTGTAGATGGGTAGAAGAGAACCTATACCATGACTTGTTGAGACATTCTTCTATTGTTTCCCAGTAGAACTATATGAATGGATTTCAGTATATGCATCTAGATCGAGTTGGTACTAAAGATCACATGTATGGACCCAAGATGATAATCAGAGGCTTTAGGATGCATATCTAACTTGGATGCATGTTATTGATCATTGGTGGAAAGGATTGTTGACCAGTTATACTCTAGAATACACAAATTATACGTATTCTTTCCTATAAGTTGTTGACTTTGATTTTATGAGGGAGACTGAAGGATCATTTTTGTGTGCTATTCCTTTGGCTATGAAGATCTTGGTCTTTACCTTAAGCTTAGAGGCATTTCCCATGGACGGCTAAGCTTCTCTGAACACTGGGAGATGAAGCTAGGGTAGAGGAAGATGGCATACATTGCAGCTAAAAAGGAAAGGGAGGAGAGAAAACTTAAGTATAATGAAGCTTGTGAAAGGGAGATGAATAAACAACATGAGGTTTCAAGTGTGATGGATCTGTGGAGGTAGACGTTGTGGGAAGGAGTTCAGGTTCATGTAGAGGATGTGGAACTTGAGTAGTTTGTACTACCCCATCTTGGCAAGCATGGGGGATATTCCCCTTCAAATTTTTATGAGAGTTCATCACATGGAGAAAGGAGATCCATTGGCACGCATCTGAACCCACCTAGTGACCAACCCCTGGTGCTTGGTTTTCCAGATCAAGGGAGAAGTATTGTTAACCCAGTTGGTATCAGTGGGAGTAACCAATCTATGCCCAAGAGATACAATTTATCATTTGGAACATCCATGGTTGCGTAAACCATTCCAATATTTGGAGGAATTATTAGACACGGTACAAGTACACAAGGTTTGGGTACACATCTAGGAGTGGCACGGGAAACAAAACTGGTAGTGGGATGATATCACAAACCATCAGAAAATAATTTAGTCAGAAGTTGGGAACACTAGGCATGACCACTTCAAGCCATTTTCCGGCTGTAGGAGGTGGATCTAGTGGTATAGGAGCTGGAGGACTTGGTGGACCTGGTAGATCTGGAGGATCTGGTGGGTTAGGAGAAACAAGACCTGGTGGATCTGGTGGAGGAGGAAACACTGGAGCAAACCCAGGCTATGGATCAGGAGGACAAGGACCTCAACCACCTCCACAAGTATTTTTTGAAATGCCATTACACTTACCACACTATAAGGGTATTGAATATTCGATAGAGCATGTGCACAAGTGTGAATTACTATGGTGTAGGAAGAGGATCACTACCCTAAAGTGAAAGGCAAGTCAATTTGCAACAATGTTATAAGGGCACGTGCATATTTGGTATCGAAAGTATGACCGCCATCAAACAGTGGTAGACTACACTGCATTAAAGAACGTCTTCCTAGCAGAATTCCATATCCCTTAATTTGAGTAGAAGAGCATCAACACTATGAAGGAGATCCAACAAGGAATGGTAGAGAGTGTGTGGGAGTATGACGTGTGTTTCAATAATCTATTTTCTAAACTATCATATGACATCCATCATTCTCATTATGCTCAATGGTTTTTTGGAGGATTGATAACACCGTTTATAAGGGCTTTGTCACACAAGACCTTCACAGAATTGTGCAAGGCATTGGAAGTTTCCCTACACATTGAGGCTTTTGGGAGCATTTGTACTGGTGTTAGTCCTTTTCTGGAGGCTTGAATTTCTGCAATGGCCAAGCAGTTGGATAATTTGTATGTAAACTCAGCGTATGACGTTTGTAGTGGGCTTTGGTATATAGAATGTGAAGTGGAAGGGTATGCAAAGTATAGCTTCCCTTGGAAGTTGGTACACGTTATGGCGGTAGAGTGTGAGATTTTACATAAGGATCATGATGAAATTGGGTGTCCAGTACTACAACTCATAATCCATAAGAATGTTTCTTTCTATTGTAAGATCTATACCTCTATAACCCATGATACCAAGGATTGTAGATTGATTTATCATATTCATGATGCTATTGATCTTGGTGTGTGCCAGACTAGTCTTATAAGAAGTTCCAAGGATGGTGATTTTCACTATGAATGGTATGTAGATGGAGGAGTGCATGGAAGAGGTTTTCACGGAGGACTTTGTGGTCATAGTAACCATGGTAGAGGACAAAGTGAGTTCCCGTGAGGAACCTGTTATAATTGTGGATCTGCAGAGCATTCTAAGCACGAGTGTCTAGATCTATTACAATGCTCGTGGTGCAGGAAGAAAGATAAGTACAAAGACTATCCAGAGCTTTATGAGCTTGTGAACCAACAACATTAGAAAGAAAAAGGCTTTGGGATGGTGAGCATCAAGAAAACCGATGCACAGTGGATGCCAATAGTGTTGCGTGAGTAAAGACTAGAACCTATACTGGTGACGACATGAGTAGAGGCTGTGCATGCCAAGGAGATGCCAATACAAAGGACATTGGTTTTAAGAGAAGAATTGCTACATGCAAATTATTTAGACCTTGCTCATCAGAAGGAGGTGTATCAAGAAACTATGGACATGATTCGAAGTTTGCAAGGGGAGATCCAATGTCTAAAGGAAGAATTAAAGTAGTTAGAGAAAAGGAATAATGTCGAGCCTCTAAAGGATGACCTCGATGAGGTCAAGGAAGTATGTAGGATGTTAAGGCAAGGGAATATTATTCCCTTACTAGGAGAATGACTGAGGGAGAAGGTACCACTCGCCAAAGTAGAGCGTAAAAGGAATATTTTGCATGCAAACCTTCATCCTCATAGCCTTGACTATGATAAGGAAATTACATTGAATGTAATTGTTGATGGATGGCTTCTGAGTAATTTCCTACTCGACATAGGAGCAGAGGTCAATGTTCATACCTTGGATGCATGGCATCAAATGGGGATACCCACACTACAACCATCTTCGAATGTGTTGTATATGGAAAACAAGACTAAGGTAATTCCCATTGGAGTCCTAAAGGATGTAGTTACCACCATTCAAGGGGCCAAGATTACTAGAGACTTTGAATTCTTTTCATTCACCAAGGAAGATAACTTTTCAATGTTGCTTGAGCACCCATGGTGTTATAAGAACAATGTCAACCTGCGGTTTAGCAAGGGGTATATAAGCTTTGAGATCAAGGAAGAAAGGGTTATTATATATTTAACTGATGGGAAATCAGCACCCTATACCGAGCCCTTAGGAGAGGAATTCCTCAATAGAATATATGTGTGCTCCATCAGAGATCCTGAGATAATTCATCCCACAAAGGGATTTATCTAGTTTTAAGATGATCATTCCTTGAGTGATACCAATAGCATGGCATGTGAAAATTGGGTGCATGGGACTTATGAGTGTATTGGATGACAGTTGAGAGGATATGTAACAAGGGTAACAAAGGAACGTTTGGTCAAGTACCTAGGAGGGAAGAAGTTACCAAGTTATTCTGGAGGAGCATACCCTAAAATTTTCTTGTAAGAAATAGAGGCTCAATGGAATAATGAGGATGAGAGAAGGGGAATGCTCAGTTATAACCTTCTCAGAATTACAGTGTGCTAGTGGGCTACACATCAGGAGAGCCTCCTAGAATGGAACGAGGTAAGAATCACATTATCTGTAAGGTTCTCCAGGAGTAATGCGCCCACTGTCATACAATACTACCATGGTAAAGAGACCACCTCATTCCATATATAAGCATGTGAGAAGGCATGGATGGGAAGCGTAGAATCATTACTGCCTTCATTATGGGTTCATAAGTTATATTCCACCTTAAAAGGTTGTGCATGCATGGTATATTCATTCAGAGATGTGTTGTCAAATAGATAATTGGCAAGAGTTGGAGGATGATCTTATTCAATCTTTCAAGTATAGGAGTACCAAGCCATCAGTGGATAAGGTGTTGTAAGTAAGCAAGCGCCTTATGATGGTAGATAGTGCTATAGTAGGAGATAGGCTACTGGAGTTGCTGGGTGATGCTTATTTAGAAATACACCTCAATGAAGAATAATTAGAGGCAATACAACTTGAGCATGCATGCATGGAAAAAGGAAAAGGAAAAATGGTCTATGTTGTAGATGGTGAAGAGATGGAAAGTTTGGATATTAACCATTATGAAGGTACACGCGAAGTCATAGATAAAATTGATGAGAAAGCACGTGCCTACCATGAGCCCTTGAAAATAAAGAATTCTAACATTGGGACAAGAAAAAAACCTAAGGAAGCTATCATTGGGGACTATTGGTCAGAAAAATAAGTTTCAAAGGTCATTGATCAATTGTGTGAGTTCTAAGATTTTTTCCCTCGTGGGTATCATGAAATCAAAGGTGTCCATCGTTCCTTACGGGAGATGAAGATCAGGTTGAAGAAAGGTGCGTGCCTGATTTAGAAGACACATCATCTGATGAATCCAAATCTACGCTACGGGTCAAGGAGGAAATAGATAAAATGATAGCATCAGGAATTATTGAGGTCGTGGAAGAATCAGAATGGATAAGCCCAATGGAAATCAATATCAAGAAGTATGGAAGGATAAGGATCTATGTGGGCTATAGGGACTTGAATGTACTATGTATTAATAATCCTTTCCCAACCCCCTTTACTGAAGAAATTTTGGAGGGAGTAGCCAGGCGCGAGATCTACTCTTTCACAGATGGGTTCTCAAGGTATCACCAAGTGAGGATTGCAAATGAAAACCAGAGGAAAACAACTTTCGCCACTGAATGGGGAATTTTTTCCTAGACAGTTATGTCTTTTGGATTGAAGAATGCACATGTTGTGTTCTCGCGCATCATATTACAAGCATTTCAGGACTTCATCCATAATTTTCTTCAAGTTTACTTGGATGAATGGACTGTGTATGGGTTGGTGAAAGACCATTGTGACAATATGAGGCTGATGTATGAGATATGTTATAAATTTAGGATATCCCTCAACATTAAAAAGTGTGTCTTTGCTACTCCATTTTATACCCTATTAGGACATATTATATGCAAAGAAGGCTTACTAGTGTATCCCACCAAATTTGTAGTTATTTTGGGATTAGGGGAGCCTACTAGTCAAAGTGTAGTGCGTGGATTACTTGGGCATATGGGGAACTACAGGAAATTCATCAAGGGGTATGCCAATATCACCACGACCTTGGAGGAATTTCTGAAACACAAGAGTGTGTTTCATTGGGGAGAGGCGCAATAGAGGGTGATTAACACTTTGAAGGATAGGCTTGTCACAGAGCCCATACTACATTTTCCTTCTTGGGATAAGCCTTTCCATGTGCATGTTGATGCCTTAGGGACAGATATGGGAGTAGTACTAGCACAACCTGGTGAGGGAATTGTTGATCATCCCTTGTGTTTTTATCATAGAAAGTTGACACCAGCAAAACAAAATTACACAACTAATGAGCACGAGGCACTGTCTATGATCTACATGTTGCAAAAGTTTAGACAATACCTATTGGAAACACCATTTATATTCTACATGGATCACATGACATTGAAACAATTAGTAAATAAGCTCATTATGCAAGGGCACATATTTCATTGGGTCCTATTATTCCAAGATTTTGAGTTCACAGTGGTTGTAAAACCAGGGAAGGGCAATTCAGGACCTGACCACTTATCAAGGATTAACTTAGGGGAGGTTTCATAAAGCATTGAGGATACCATGTCAGACTAGCAACTATATAGGTTGTGGTGCACACCCTCAGACTAGGAAGATATCACAATGTTCTTGAAAATAGGTATGGCACCAGGAGGGATGAAGGATTTAGAGAGGAATTGGTTAGCAATACGCATCAATCCCTACACATTTATTAGTGGAAACCTATATAAGTTAGGACATGATGAGGTTTTGTGCAGATGCATACTAGAACATGAGCATGAGGAAATTCTTGAGGAAGCACATGGTGGGATTGTAGGAGGACACTATGCAGGGAATGCTACCGCGTGGAAGATTTTACTTACAGGGATTTTGTGGGAAACCATCTACCAGGATTGTATTGAGTTTTACAAGGCTTGTGACCATTTCTAGCACCTTCGAAAACATGGGAAGAGGGATGAAAAGCCCTTGCAACCAATAACCAGTGTTGAACTGTTCGATAAATGGGAAATTGACTTTTTAGGGCCAATTTTGCTAGCCCAGTGAAGGACTAGTTTGTAGTATATCATTACTTCCACTGATTACTTAACATGATGGGAAAAGGTAGCACCTACGAAGGATTACACTGTACTAATAGCTGCTATATTTTTATGGGAGAACATAATCAGAAGGTATGGATATCCTTTAAGATTAACAAGTGGTAGAGGTACACATTTCCTCAATGAAATGGTCAAGATTCTATTATTAGAATTTATGGTGGCCCATCACAAGAATACCCCTCTCACCCATAGGAGAATGGAACTGCTGAGGCATTTAACAAAATATTGAGTCACACACTGACTAAGATCTCTGACATTGGAAGATAAGATTGGGATGAAAAAGTATTATTCATTCTATGGGCATACATGACAACCTATAAGAGGTTGAATAATGCCACACTGATTGAATTGGTGTTTGGCGCAGAGGATTTTTTCTAGTTGAATTCATGTTACCATACTACGTATAGCTCATGCATGAGGGTTGGATGATGAACAAGCACTGGAAGAGAGGATTGATAAGTTGATGTAGTTAAACAAAAGGTGATCACTTGCTAGATGGATTCAGAAGATAGAAAAGAAAGAAAAAAGGCATGACATGATCCTCATATCAAGAATAAGTAGTTTGAGGTTGGGAAAATGGTGTTGTTGTATTATTCCAAGTATCTACACCATCCTGGGAAGTTGAAATTCTATTGGTTGGGACCCTACATCATCTCGTACATTCTTGATTCAGGTGCTTTCCAACTACAAGTGCTAGATGGGATGAGATTACCAGGTCACTCCAATGGGAGTAGGTTGAAGCCCTATTATAAATAAGTATTCTTGTTGTTTGTAAATAAGGCAATATTACCAGTTAGCTTAGAATTTCCCTTTCTTGTTGCTTGTTCCTTTCTTTTTTATTCATTTTGTGCCTTGTGCACTGGTAACCACATTATTTTTCCAAGGTTGTGCATGTGTAGAGGAACGCGCATCTATTTTAGTGTGGGGGTGGAGTAATGAAAAGAAAATTATAGGCCTACAATACAAGTTGAGTAGCCTAGTAGAAGGAAGCGTGTGAGGAAACGATGGATAATAAATTATGGTGTCAAAAATTTTGTAACAAAGACCATGTATAAAGGATGAAGAATGCAGGAACAACATGAGGAAGGCAAGGGTAAAAATTAGGTAAAGGAAAGAAGAAGTTCCTTCAGCGCTATAGACGCACACGTAAGAGTCTTGGATTAGATTAGATTTTTGTGTGCTAGAATATTATAGAGGATATTTAGGTCAGGATGTGGTGCGTGGGTAAGGGCACTTAAAGTAGGCCTGGTGGAAAATCCACATTTAATGTTAAAGTAAATTGGTAGGTGGTATATCATTTATTGTTGGAGGAAAAAAAAACTATAAATGTAAGCTCGAACAAGTCATTATTCTATCTTGTTATTATGAAGTTGAAGTACTCTTATGAACTAGGGCATCCAAAGAGATTTGTGTGAAGGAATAAGAATCTGAGGAATCTAAGTGTGTGACTAGAGTGGATATGCAAACCAGGAGGAAGGAGTACACGAGTGTGAGAGAAGTTAGTTTGTAGTGCACCATGTTGTGGAGGGTTTTCCTAGTTAGGGTTTGGCAGCTAGGGCATAAAGATAGAAGGATTTATTCCAGGAGTTGAGATTTGAAGTTGAGTTTGGAGTTAAGTTTAGCATAACAGAGTAAGAATTTCTTAGTTTATCTCGATAGAAAGCATGGCAGCTAAGAAGGTGACTATTTCACCAAAGAAACAAAATGGAAAGGGCAAGGGAAAACAAACCATTGTCATTGCAAGTTCCAATGAAGAATGGTATGTAGAAATGCAATACCTAGATGGAGTATTGCTAGGAAAGGAGTGGGTGTCACATTTAAGACAAATGGCCATGAGTGATTATAACCATTGCATGAGGAAAAATGAGAAGGAAATAACGTTAGATTTGGTCTGTCCAACTAACAAAAGGTCACTAGATGGGATGCCTATATACAATGACGAGGTGAAATTCAAATTGGAGACGGTAGTGTTATTTCAACTATATGAGTTGCCTTACTTTGGAAATCCTGAGTGCCTTTATCAATGGTTGATGTCACACTTGCATGAGAATCACTTCTATTTTGTAGGGTGCAAAATGCACATAACACCAAGCAGAAGACCCTCTAAAAAGTACAAAAAGAGGAAGACCCTCTAATTAGTTGACTTTGGAGGAAGTACAAAAAGAGGAAGACCCTCTAAAAATGCTCTTAGATCTAAGAGAATAGAGAGGGACATTACGGATGGTGTTCAACGTCAGTTGAACCATCAGGAAATTCCAACCACCAATCATTCCAAATGAAGATTATTTCTTGGAACATCCGAGGCCTAAATGGAAACTCCAAGCAGAGAATCATCAAGGAGTTACAGGATTCTAGTAATCCTAGTATTTTGATTCTGCAAGAAACTAAGATGAAAGCTAAGACCCTAGAAACTATTAAAAAGAGTTTATGGGATAACTCTGAAATGGCGGTTGTTGACTCCCAGGGAGCTTCTGGAGGACTGACTACTCTTTGGGATAAAAGGCATTGTACTAGTATGGTTCTAAATGCTAGTATTAATCATCTTGTAATAAAATTTGTTGCTATTGAGAATAATGGTGAATGGATCCTTTCTAACATTTATGCCCCTAATACGGTTAGTGGTAGAAGGAAGCTTTGGGCTGACCTTAAACCATTTAGAAACCAGCATTGTTCTGCTAACTAGATTATTATGGGGGATTTCAACTCCCCACTAAACCCAGGTGAAAATTATGGAGGTATCTCTAGCTTTTCTACTGGTATGGAGGATTTTGATGATTTTATTGTTGAACATAACCTCTTAGATGTGGATCTTCATGGGAATAAATACACTTGGAATAATAGAAGGTTGGGAAAGGAGTTTATCCAGGTGAGATTGGATAGGGCACTAATTTCAGCGAGCTGGATTCTCAGTCAAGACTTCCACCTCTCTTCCTTGCCCAGAGTTGGATCGGATCACAATCCGATTGCTTTAAATTTTCTCAATTGGACTAAACCCACCAGAAGCTCATTAAAATTTGAAAAGATGTGGATGGAGCATGACAATATCTATGACAAGATAAAAGAATGGTGGGGTTGGAAGGGTGAAGACACTGCTCAATTTAGATTGCTTCAAAAGCTCAAAAATGTCAAAAAGCAAGTCAAAATCTAGAATAAAAGCGTTTTTGGCAATGTATTTGACAATAAAAAAAAGTTAAAACAAAAACTTCAGGATCTGGAAATAAAAATGGATACTATGGGGAGATTGGTTGAAGACAAAGCTAATGAAAAGAATATTCTTTCAGAGTTGCATATGATCTGCAGCAGAGAGGAATCTTTATGGAGACTTAAATCTAGAGCTATTTGGCTTAAAGAGGGAGACAGGAATACGAAATTATTTCATATGACCACTTTGAAGCACAGAGCCTGTAAAAGGATCTTAGAAGTTTCTAAAAACAACGGAAATATCATAAAATATCCCAATAGCATCAAGAAAGAAGCACTTGATTTTTATAAAAAACTTCTTGAGGAGAGGAATATCATTAATTCTGAAGCTATTTCTTTTATATTGGAGGCCATTCCCCAAGATAAAATTGAGGAATAGAAATTTAGAAGTATCACCAAAGTGGTCATGCTTAAAGAGCTGCAAAAGGCTGTATTTGCTTTAGAGGGTGACAAGGCTCCTAGTCCGGATGGGTTCTCCATAAATTTTTTCCAGAAATTTTGGGAAATCTGTTCGGAGGATCTTCTCAAAGCGGTGAATGAATTCTATAAAACGGGAAATATTTTGAAAGAGATTAATAACACTCGCATTGTGCTGGCCCCAAAAAAATGGATGCTAAAGATTTCAAAGACTTCAGACCTATCAGCCTTGTGAATTCCATCTATAGAATTTTTACCAAAATTATTACTACTAGGCTTCAGCTCATTATGAATGAACTTATCTCAAGGCAGCAGAGTGGCTTCATCAAAGGCAGGATTATACAAGATGGAGTGATTATGGTTCATGAGACCATACATTCTATGGAGAATAATAAAAAGGAAAATATGGTCCTTAAGCTTGATATGAATAAAGCTTTTGACAAGGTCTCTTGGGTTTTCCTTGACAAAATCTTAACAAAATTTGGGTTTCCAGAAAAATTTAGAAGAATTATTAAGGCTTGTATCTCTATGGCCAGATTCTCAGTGGTAGTTAATGGTGAGCCTGTGGGTTTTTTCACTAGCAGCAGAGGACTTAGACAAGGGGAACCTATCTCCCCCTTGCTCTTCATTCTTTTGGCTGACAACCTTAGTAGAACAATTGGCAAAGCAGTTAATGACGGGCTTTTAAATGGCTCTAAGCCCACTTCCATCAGTCAAGTTGTCTCCCATCAACAATTTTCAGATGACACTATCCTTCTTCTTCTGGCATCAGTCATTGAAGCCAAGGATACCAAGGATTTACTGTGGCTCTATGAATCTGCTTCTAGGTAAGAGATCAATTATGATAAAAGCTCCATCTTCTTTTTTAACACTCTTGAGGAAAGGCAACTTAAAATTGCTAAAATTCTGGGTTGTAAAATAAGTGCACTTCCAGCCACTTACTTGGGCCTTCCTCTCGACACTAGGAAAGTCTCTTGCAAGGTGTGGGATGATTTATTGGAGAGATTCCAAAAAAAAATGGCCGGTTGGAAAGGAGCCATTTTATCTAGTGCTGGTAAGTGTCTGCTCATTAAAAGTACTCTTCAAAATCTGCCCATTTATGTCATGTCGCTCTACAAGATCCCCTCTTCCTTCAGAGATAAGATTGAAAGGATTCAGAAAAAAAATTTATGGAAAGGCATGGAAGAGAAGTTCAAATTTCATTTAGTGACTTGGGACAAGGTTTGCACCCCAAAGTTTATGGGAGGTTTGGGTATAAAAGATATTGAGAAAATGAATGAGGCCCTCATTGCTAAAATGGGCTGGAGAATGCCATCTGAGAAACAACCCTGGATTGATTTAATCAAAGAAAAATACCTAAATCATAAAACTATGTACTCTTTCCTACAAGATGAGCACCTCCCCTATGGTTCCATTTTTTTGGAATAATCTGGTCAAGAGCAGAAATTTCATCAAGCGGGGTAGTAAATGGAAAGTGGGGGATGTCAGGGACATAAACTTCTGGGAGGATAATTGGTTTAATGGAAATCTCATGGATAGATTTGGGATTGTTAAGGACAGTCTTATAAGCAAGTATGACATTAAAATCAAGGACTATATTGAGGGAAATGGTACGAGCAAGAATTGGAAAAAACTTACTGTGGAGAGAAATGATCTGATGTAAATTACTTCCTCCCTTCAAGATCAATTAGATCTTATTCCATTAAGTCAGCTAGTTTTTAAGGATGAGCTGGTATGGAATAATTCCAATGATGGGAATTACTCTATCAAAACTGGATATAATAATTTCTTCCACAGTAGTCAAACAGAGTTCAATTGGAATAAGATTTGGATGACTGAATTAACTCCTAAAATAAATTTTTTCCTTTGGCTGGTTATCAAAGGCAGGATTCTTACCACTGACAACCTGATGAGAAGACGATTTATAATCCCTAATAGGTGTCATCTTTGTAAGAAAGATTCTGAGGATATCAGCCACTTGTTCATACATTGTGAGTATGCTACCAAAATATGGAGTTTTTCCCTCTCTAAATTTGAAGCTCTCTGGGTGGTGCCGAAGGATCTTAATCAGCTATGGACTCAATGAAACCCACCCTTTAGGCATTGTGTTGTCAAAAGGATCTGGAAGCTGGTTATCCCTCATTTAATCTGGAGGATATGGAAGGATAGAAATGATATTATCTTCATAAATAAGAAGCAAAACTATAAAACTAGTATTGGTAAAATTTCTAATGGTATCAAAGAGAACATTGCTAGATTTAAACCCCCCAAGAACAAGAGATATCCAGAGAATGAAGAATACATCTTACCCAATTAGCAGCTTGGAACTGTCAATAGTCGGAGTAATCTCAGGAATAAAATTGATAGATCTTTGATTAAATGGAATCCTCCTGATCTTAATTGGTATAAGTTAAACTTTGATGGGGCCTCTAAGGGGAACCCTGGGATTGTGGCAGGGGGAGAAGCGATACGGGATCATAAAGGTAATCTGATTGCTGCGTATGCTGGGAAAATGGGAATTCAAACTAATCATTTTTCCAAAGCATTATCTGCTCTATGGGGCCTGAGAATTTCCCAGACTCAAAATATCCAGAACCTCATTATTGAAGGGGACTCCCTGAATATCATTAATCTCCTTAAACAGTTCTCATCTCCAAGTTGGAGCATCAAGGATTTTATTTTAGAGTCCATAAGTATTTGTCAAACATTCAATAATATCAGGATCATGCATACTTACCGGGAGGGTAATAAATTGGCAGATGCGCTAGCTAATTATGGCATTAATGTTAACCACACTATTTGGGATAATAATAACATCCCTAAGCAACTTCAAAACAAAATTCATGCAGATTTCTATACACACTCAATATCTTGAGCTGAGTTATGATTATTGGGTGTGGATCAGCATCAATAATACTCCCACACGTGTTGACTTAAAAAATATGATTATGCAAATCATGTCAAATAATCAAGATAGTGTGAAGTATATGGGGAATTCCAAGTGGAGTTACATTGATTTGAAAATCGTGCATGCGAGCTACACTGTGTCTGCTAAAAGTTGGATACAAGGCTCCATGGAAACTGAAGATAGTAGTAATGTGATTGATGACAGGGAGTGGGCTAACAAAAAGGCCGTTATTCCCACATGTGATTTTCCATAGGCTCATATCAGTAGACACGCAGCCGTTCGTGGGAAAAGCAACAGCTCTCATTTCCAACATTGTGCAGATTAAAACAGTAAAAAGTAGATTGGCTTCAGCGTTCACAAGGATTTGGGAATTTGTTGCAAATAGTTAAGAACAGTGAAGATGGGGGGTCCCCCTTGCCAAATTGAGCCTAGTGCAGACCTAGAATGGAAGGATAATATTGAGCTATGGAGCATACTTAGCAAGGGTAGCATCACCAACTTCATGGAGAAGGTTCAGGGGCATATCAAAGCATCTCAGTGCGTTTTGTGAAGGATTGGAAGGAGCAGACTGTGGAATATGGGGGACAAAAGATCTTGGTCAAAGAGGAACTTATTGCTGAAGTGACCAGCCTTGGCTTGGAGGGCTACCATTTTTTTAACAAAAGGGTCGACAGAGATGTTGAAGAGAGGATATTTGTGGAGGGATCTGAGAAGCTAATCTAAATTATAGTGGGCCTGCTTTTTAGCTCAATCCCTCAGCCTTATGATGAGGTTACTCACATGATGATACGGTTCATTTCCTTGGAAGGAAGGTTTGTCACTGTACCTGCTAAGCACCTTATCTTTCTTAACCACTTCCGTAGGAATCGCATGGTTTGTTTCCCCCATTACTTGTTGAACTCTCTTGAGCGCTCCATTTTGGAGTTTCAAAAGCATACCCCGGGTGGTTCCTTTACACCAAGGGCTTATTTTCCTGCTACATAAATGCTATCTTCTTAAGTATCCTGGTCTCCCATCCTCTCCTAGCTCAGTTCCCCCTCTGCTGGGTTTTGCTGCTACTAGCCCCGTTTCTCCATTCTCTGCCCCGTCCACCGCTGCTATCACCCCCCTGCCGGCCATCCAGGCTTCTTCTTTCATTCCCCCTACTGCTGCTCCCACCCCCCACTTCACCTCCACCTCAGCCAGACTGGTTACCAGGGCTTCTAGAAAGCTTAACCTTGAGACTCTTGCTGTGGGGAAGGGTCCTCCTGAAATTGAAATTGCACATGACCTACTGAATATTAGCAGTGCCAGTCCCCGGGATGTGCATATGGAAAGCTCTTCAAAAAGGCTGGAATCCTTAGAGGCTGATATGAAACTGTTGAAGGATGAGGTTAAGAACTTGGCAAAACAGAAAGGTAAGAGGAAGAAGGAGGAGGAGGTGGATATTGATAACAGCCAGATTGATGATATCTATAAGAAGCTAAACTCCTTAGACTCCTGTTTAGGGAAGGCCAAAACTCATCATGATTACAATATGGCCATCTTTAGGGTGATTAAGGAGTTCATTGAGCAACATGTCAAAAGTGTCTCCAACCTCAGCGGAGTTTTGGCAACACTTTGGGGCAATGATAAGGAAAGCAAAAGGACCATTGATCAGCTGGATAACACTGACGCTGCCCACATGACAACTTTGGGTATGTTCAATTCCTGGAAGAATATCAAGACCAACATAGAAAAAGCTGCCAAAAAGTAGTTGTAGATGCTTTAGCTGTTCTTGTCTGTTTTTATGCTATTTTTTTGTGATCTCTCTACTGCTTTTTTGCAGTGTTTTTGCTATTTTGTCTTGTTTGGGTAGCTATTTTTTGGCTACTTTGGGCTTCATTGTCACATTTGGATTCTGATCCTTTTTTCTCTAGTTTTCATTCCTATTTTGGCTCCTAGGCCATCTTTTGTACTCAAGGGTATAGTCCCTTTCAAAAAACTATTTGCCAATAATAAAAAAAATGCACATAACACCGCAGTTGATATCACAGTTCATTGGCCTTATTTGTGAAGGAGAAATCATAGACAATGATCTAAGCAACAAGGAGGCTATCAAGGAGACACATATGAATACAAGAATGGTTCACGATACTTTGACATCGCAGAGATTCTAGACCCTATTATGAGTATGGCTGCACACTTGGTAGCCAAGCTTAATGATCAAGAATGATGGACACAAGTGAATAAGGCATGGCTAAATGTGTGCCAGAAGATATAAGAGGGAACCATCTATAACTTTTCTGCTTTCATTTTGGATGAGATCATAAGCATCGTGCAAGAAGGAGAGAAGATATTGTTCGGAAACTTCCTCCTCACCATCATCTTCTCAGAGATTGGAGTACTAGATGGGCTAGAAAAATTCATTTGAGAGTATCTAGAAGAGGATCCCTTTCCCGCAAAAAGGTTTGAAAATTACACTTTTGAAACCATGATGGCCACTCACAAGGCGTGCCTAGAGAAGTGGTACAAATGAATGCATGATGCATTCAGGGCAGAGTGTAGGATCACAAATTAGTTTACCATGCTCATGGATGGAGAAGTAGAGTTTTTAGTATACCAACATTTCTATATTGGAATATTTACATTAAAAAATGGGACTAATGGTCCATGGTGTAAGCTACCCTTCTCCTTCACCTTGCAATAATTCCAGGTTGGATTCAACCGGTTTAATGAATCCAAAAGACTAAGGTTCGACCTTAGTGAGGTGGACCAAGACCACCGTGAGTTGCGCTGAAATCTCATGTACCCTAAAAATTACACATTTGTGGAGAATTATGTCTCCGATGAAGTGTAAATGATGAATCCCATGACACTACCAATAGCCGAAAGGACCGTAGCAAGGGTGTATCTTTGCATAATTCCTAGGTTTGATAAATGGTACTATCTAGAGAGTGATGTCTCCATTCCAGAAGACCTCACATGGAGAAATAAGGCTGTACCAAATAAGAGAGAAAGAGAAGAGGGGCTAGAGAAGAAGGCACCAAGTGTGCAAACAACACAATCTATGGGCACACAAGAAGTAAGTGCTAATCCTAACACTTAAAATCCTAGGAAGAAGTCTCTTGTCAAAGAAAAAACCCAAGAAGAAGAAGAGCTAGAGTAAGAAGAGCCCCTCACACACTAGGAGTCACCAAAGAAGACTTCTCCTAGTAGAGAAAAATAAAAGGAAGAATCTTTTGTACTAGAATCCCCAATAAGGAAGAAGTAGAAGGTGAAAAAAGAGGAAAACTCAAATGAGACATAAAGCTTAGGTGCCTACATTAGCAACAAGGATGATGAAGATCATATTGTATATGATGTACATGAATTGAAGGAGAAGGAAGGTGAAGAGGAGTATAACAAGGAAGATGGGGAGAAAAATGATGAGGAAGAAGCAAAGGTTCAAGGAAAGGGGTGAGTAAAGAGGTGAGCACCAAAAACCAAGGAACCCCAAGCCTCACAAAGGAGCAAGTGGATAAATACGTGGAGAGATAAGTGGTAGGCATCATGAAGGAGTTGGTGGAATAGGAGTTAGAGAGGAGTACAGATAAAATTATGAAGGAGATGGAAGAAGAAAGCATTAGGAAGGAGTATGACAACATGGGTGGGGATCTCAAATTGGTAGTAAGCTTCCCAAAATTTGTGTGTACAGGTGGGAAAGGTGTATTGGTGACACAAGAGTAGGGAATGGATACATTAATGATCCTAGCAAGGTGCTACATGCACATTTTGAAACCCCTGTACCAATAAAGTAACTTCTGGCTATGTCATCATTTAATGAAGAAGGTACATATCCATGGACCAGGAAGATGCTATCTTGGGAATTCAAATCTCACGTAGATGAACCTAAGTTAAAAGTACACCAAAGAGTGCTAATGAAGGTGCTAGAAACAAAAGGAGTAAATCCCTTTGTGATTGCTTAGCAGCTATCAGACGAACATGTCTGTAAGGCACTCAACAAGGTTTTAATCAAAGTTGAAGCCAAACTATTAGGGAGAAATGATAGAGTGAGATTCATAGAGGAGGAATTGGAGAAGAAAAAGAAGGAGCTCGTGGAAAATAGCAAGGACCTAAAGCAAGAAGAGATGATCAGTGCTCAGTTGAGGCGTGAGTTGAAAGATGAGAAAGAAAAGGTGTGTGAAGTCTCCAAGAACATGGAGATGATTACAAATGCCATTGTCCTGAAGCACCCTAACTTAGTGCCACCTGAGAAGAAGTATGAATAATCCTTGCAATGTCTGGAGGATTTGACTCACATTATCATGATGGAGAGGTGACCACTCACTTTAGAGTCTTCAGAAGAGGTGCAATTGCACCAAGAGAAAGAGGAAAAGATGAAGTTTGTCGAGATTATGGCTTGATGCACTACAATTCCTTGTAGAGGTAAAGGCTGTCATGCAAGTCATTGAAGCTTCTTATGAAAACTTTGCTGATAGGGATAGAGTGGCAAGCATCTTGGTTGCCACCCATGAAACAGAACTCAAGGAGTTCCAAAAGAAAAATAAGGGGAATAGAACTAAAAAAGATAAGATCCTAGCCAAGGTGGAGAAGAAGTTAGAAGCAATCAAGACCCTGTGAGGCTCGATCAAAATCCAAAGGAATTATACCCCTATATCACCTGCAAGATGGATGTGCTTGAATACTTGGGAAAACATTTGGAAAGTATTTTCGAGATCATGAGCGCCAAAGGGGAGGACCTGAATTTTGAGGAGGTGAGCGCCCTTGTGGGTGACCTATGTTAGCAAGCTCAGAATGAGGTCGACACTTGGGAGAAGTTAGAGGCATAAATAAGAAAGGATTTCCCTCTCCTCTAACAATAAACAAGTTCCCCATTCTTTCATTCTTTTTCCCAATTCTTCATTCCTTTATTCTTTCTTTTCAACCATTTTAGGAGCCAACCATTATTTACTTTATTAAAGAGTTTTTCTGAGGACAAAGAAGAGGTGTAGTGTGGGGTGATGTTGGGCCCCAAGATATTGGATAAGTACAAGAAGACACATAAGCGCGTGGGTTAAATGCATGTAGGGTAGGGTTATAGTAGGTTTTTACATAACACACTGTACACTTGCAAGGAAAGACAAGTTTTGGGACTTATCCATATTTGGAGTTCCAGACAGTACATAAGAAAAGTGTGATCGACCTAGCATGTAGAGTGGATAAGGTGCCAGCATAGTGGCTATAGGATCAAAAAGGGAATATTTCATGCATGTGATGGAAGGTTCCAGAAGAACATCATTACACAAAGTGGAGAATTTGGATCAAAGGAGGCATGCTCCATTAGAGGGACACTTGGACACCTGGCAACCAATCTATTACCTCAAAAGGCATGACGATGGAGGCAAAAAAGCTATATATAGAGGTATGCAGATAGCTGAAAAAAGGGGACTAGAAGATATAGAGAGATATACATAGGATCATCCTGAGTGAGCAGAGGTGGTGGAATAGGGGTGAAGCTCTGAAAAATATAATGGAGGATTCTATGGATTGGGATTAGTGAAAAATAGGAGTGATGGCATATTTAGAGGGATGGGTTTGTATTCATCTTTGTAATGTGAAAGACATAGTGTAGTTCTAATGCATGAATTTGCTCTGCATTGTTATATGGGTATGTTATTACATCAAGGAATGTAATGTGGTTATTAAGCTCGTTAATATGAATATAAGGCATTGTTCTAAATCATATATGTGTTCATGAGCATAATATTAGTGTATTTCCTTTGTGTATGAACCATTACCATATGTTGTTTGTTATTTCTCTTCTATGGATGCATTAATGTGTTAACTCATCATAGGTTCTCATAATGATGCACGGTTATTTCCTTTTCTTTTTCACTTAAATATATGTTCTAAGATGATGTATTATCACAAGACTCCCATAAAGGAGTGGCTCAACACCTGTGCATGCCTCGGGTGAGCACCTAGCGCCCACTGGGTGATAGGTCAACGTTCATGGGATTTTATTGTTAATCTAAGGGTATAAAAATGAATTCATTCATCGCAGAAAATTCAAGTGTTCGAGCATGTATCCATAGAGGTCACAACTTCTCAGAAATAATAATGAATCGATTCCTCAACAAGCTCTTGATAATTCTCCAATAGAAAACAACATGTTAACATTTGATGAGCCATTCCCATGGATTCTTGAAATGATCAGCAGTGATGCAAGGATACCACAACATGTTACCATGCCAACTCTTGAGGATTTATAAGACATATGGAAGCCCAAAAGGAGAAAGAAAGCTAAAATGACATCCTTTTCTTCAAAGGAGCCTTAGGAAATTAGTATGTCAAAGTTTCCAGACCTAAGGTTGACAAGAATTTTAAGGAAATGACTCTGTCATACTATGAATTGACCCACATCTCATTAGGCGAAGCCTCACATGATGGAAATTCCCATCTATTCAAGGAATCCTCCTCTGGTATCCTCTCTTGGAATGAAGAGTATAAGAAAATAACTGGTCAATTGGAGAAATGGGTAAAAGCTATTAGTGCCTACATTAAACCCTTCTCGGAACCTAAATCAACATCTACCCTTTCGATCGAAGACATTCCTCCAATCGGTAATGTTGATACTTAAGTAGTTAAGAAAGCATGATGATACATGATGTGGGGGAAGGCCAATGAGAAGTGGATTGAAAAAATCATTGAGAAAGGAAAGGAATTATGTCTAGACATTATTTCTCTTATCAATTATGCTCTTGCAACATTTTTGGAAGTGAACAAGGTGAAGGAGGAGTTTGCAAAATAGGTTAGTCATTTGGATGAGGTACTCCCACTAGTGTCTGAGATGAGTCCCTTTTACTCTCACGTCCTCATGAGTAAGAAAGTGTTTGCATAAGTATCAAGGAATTGTCTTAATTTTGGTTTCACATCATGGATGCGAGATATGAAATGCTCAACAATTCCATATCTGAATTGGAATCCTACAGGAAACATGTTTCCAAAATATTGAACAAGGTATACCACTATGTTCAAATATTTTAGTTCCCTCCACTCATCGAGGACTCATCATCATAAGATCTCATCATTGCATTCCAGGAGCTGGTCAAGAAGGAGGAAGCTGAATCTCTTTCCTTCAATGAATAAAATTTAGATTCCTTAGCCTGTATAAGAAATTTCATTGCTGAAATTACAATAGATCATGAATAATGGATCGATTAATGTAAGAAGATCAATGGTGCTCCCTTAACATGGATTAATTTATTGGACTGTGTATGCATTCCAGAGATGGATAAGTTGAAAGCTATGATAATTCAGTTCAAAAATGAATTCAACATGTTCTTCATCATTAAGAAATGTCAACTTATCCCTTCTTCTCTACTTATCCCTTCTTCTCTACTTATCCCTATTTCTTCTCTCCCTCTTTTAATTCTCCATTGAGCATAATCATTATGTTTTATCCTATTCACTTAAGTGATAAATTTTGAAATTGAAAAAGTGTTTTCTCAAAATTACAAGAAAAATACTTAAATTTTATTTTCTAATGGAAAATGAAAGGTCACAAGTGGAATATGGAACATGAAGAGTTATGTAAGGGAGGTCAGAGGTCAATTAACATTGCTATAAATTGGTATGAATTATCCATTCTAAAGGATCCATAAAAAAATTTATTGGTAGAAATAGTGGATTGTGATATGTTTTTGAGATTTATATCACCAATGCACATGAAATAAAAGCTACATTTATTCCATTCTTCTTATCTTATGTATTCTTCTAGTTCTCTCTTATGCACTTGAAAGTATAGTGATCCCAAATTATATTTGTATTTTTGATAGATTGAATCTAAGAAATTGGTGTCTGAGGTTTTTTCCATCTCACTAGATAACTTCATTTTTTATTTCCTCTATATCGAATGTTGAACTACTTTGGTTATTGGGTGCGAATTCTTAAATTGGCCTACTCACGGTAGTAATACTCATTTCCTAATTTCTCTCCTTCACTTCTCATCAATGTGACTTCCTCCCTTGTACCTCGTACAATCACTTTGCCACAGGTTCACTAGAGTGTCCCTATGTGATCCCCAACCTATTTGGCAAACCCAAAAAATTTATTTTAGGATTAGATTAGTTACATTCAATAATGGGAGCTGTAACATTCAATGCATAGGGGCATAACCACATGAAAGTTAGTGGAGACACCTGATTTTCCTGACTGATAAATTTTCTCTCTAATATTACTTCTGAATTAAAATAAACTAAACAAGGAATATCCATATGTAGTTATTCCTCTATTTTGGGATTGTGAAGCTAGAGATAATTTAAAGAAAATAATATACTCTAAAGTTATTATTCTAAAAATGTGATTTCTTCTAACTACTTCTACTTCAAATTCATGGGAAGAAACAAAGCTTCTTAGAAGAAATTCATTCTTTACCTAAAAACTTCCCCGGTGTTGCGTTGTTTATCCTTAGCTTCCTTTTACTTTCAAAAGATAAGTTCCAATTGATCCAAGGTATGCAATGTTGAATGGTAACAAGATGAACAAGAAAGTGGTTGTAGCTAAATGATTCCAAGAAAACTAGTAGAAGGAAGTAATGAAAATAATGTGGCAATGAACTGGTTGCGTATGTAGTTCCTAGCAAGATTTTGGAAGCATAACTTTGCAAAACAAATCTCAAAACTCCAATCCAACACTTGAATAAAATTTAGGTTTTAATAAAAATATGGGGAATAAGAAGTATGAAACACATGTCCAACAAGAAGTGATAACAAATAAAGATGAGGGACAATTAACATAATAAACATAATAAACTAGGAAGGGGAAATCAATATGATTCCAAAAATCCAAAAATCAAGTGAAACGGTCAAGAAACATGTGAGAAAAATCACCGTCAAACTAGAGACACATGTTAGAAAAAGCAAATTTTAATCACGCATAAAAAATGACAAAACCCCTAGTTTGCGTAGACTGGAGGTTACGCAACCTCCACGGTAGTTACGTAACCATCAGTCTGTGTAGATTGAAAGCTACATAACCACTGTGGATTTTTCCTAATCTCTATGGTAGTTACATAACTTAAGGTCAAAAACAAGTGAAAAAGAGAAAAAAGTGGCTCACAAGTATACGACCTGATTACAAACTTAGAAAAATTAAAAAATTGGTCATAACAAGAATATCAAAATGAAGGGAGAATATTTGGATATCATCATTATTTTGGAAAAGAATTATTTCATCATTGGAGACTTATTGTGTCCTTCAATGTAACACCATGTAATTTTTGGGTGCGTACATATTGTCCCCTTAGAGGAGTGTTTTATCCATGAATGGACATAAAACATGGTTTCCAAGTATGACACTCACAAGTAAGAGAGTTAGAAATTTTACCTCACACATATGTGTGTTAAAATTATGCCAATCCAACCTTCCCATTGCATGTAAAATAAAACGGTAATCAAGTGAAGATATACAACAAAATTAACAAAATATTTCAAAATGAAAAGACAAGATTACTTACCATATCTACGGGGATGAAAAATATACCTACTCCACCATGCCAACCTTGCATATACTCACTCAAAGCAACATCTGAAAACAAAATATGAGCTATATATATCAAAATTATTATTTATAGAAATCATTTGTGGATATCCACTTAGCTAAATTTGGAGCTCTAGATTCCTGGTGAATGTTTTTCACGTGAGTATAGTCAAATTGAAGATCACGTGTTTGTGATGGCACTGCAACTAGTGACAACAATAGAGGGCCATGAACATATAAGTTACAAGAGGTTATTTGGTTTTACCCTAAAATGTCATGCTTTCTTAGAACTTGTTGTAGGAGGGGAGGTTTTTAATAAATTTATAGTCAAAATTTTCACAAGGGCACTTTTTAGAAGTTGTAATTTGTTCAAAACATTTTGGTAATTTTAAGCATATTTTTAAATTTTAAACTTCAAGGGCGTGAAATTTTCCTCAGGTGATGCATTCATTGTAGAGGTTACGCAACCGGTGCTGCATATAGAGTAGAAGTTTCGTAACTTCCACAATGTTTTCACAAACATCGTGTCGGTTATGAAACCACCACTTTGTGGAGAGTGGCAATTGCATAACCACTACGATGGTTATGCAACTACCACTCTACTAAGTGTATCAGTTTTGTAGCCATCACAAGGTTTTACAGGTTAGGAGCTGAATATGAATTTTTAGTTATTTTTTGTTTATATTTATATTATTATTTTGATCCTATTATGCACTTATCATATTCTAATATGCTCATTTTTACTTGTCTTTAGATGTAGGGGGTTTATATTAGATGGAGTAGAGCCTGAGAGGAGTAGTTTCCCAAAGATCTACAGTTATTTACACCAATAGAGAGAGGGGTATTAGAGAGGGAAGGTATTTGGAGGTTATCTCAGACATGACTAGTTTCCCTAACAAGTCACCTTCTCTACAAATTTATGAATTATTAGGATACTAATTGGAACACTTTATGATTTCTTGGTGTTAGAGGGGATTGGTCCATTACATTGGAGGATGTCTATAGGATCCTTTAAGTTCCCATCATAGGCAGGACGTTGGTTCTAAAGAGTGTTATCTCATAAGTTGAGGCACGTAGATGTGTGACATATCATGGAGATGCACTGACATGTGACACGAGTGCTAAGAAGGGAGTTAGATTGGTCACCATTGAGATTTCCCTTATGCCTACTCTGTGTAAGGCCATCATTGATATCTTGGCCTCACACTTGATTTATAATAAGGGCAAGGACAAGTTTCTATTCCACTGGGCATCAATTGTTAAGAGTATAGAGCTCTATGGGAAAGTGTTTACATGAGGTATTTACATATTTGGCACTACTTATCATGATTTGTACCAGATTATCAGATACGTGACCACATCACTTAGCCACCCCACATTAGTGATGTCATGGACTTATGAGAAGGTTATCCCCTATAAGAGGGGTGTTGGGATATTAGATCCTAGAGAGATCAATGATTCCATATAGGTAGTTATGGCTCCACTAAGGGTCATGCCTCAGTTAGCAGGGATATTGAACACATCAAATATGGTGGTTAAGTCAGATCAGGATATGTTAGGATGATGGGGGGGAGGAGATAATTACTTTGACTACCTACACTACTACTTATTTGTTAGTTGTTCCTATAAGTTGAGTCAAGATACATCTGGTGCTTTAGGTGCTCTAGTAGTTTGGGTTTTCCTTATTAGATGCTCTTTTAACAATTACCATTTTATACAAGGGCATATGAGAGTCGAGATCCAATCGTAAGAGATGAATTTAGTGTATAGTGATAGTTCTCGGAGTCACTATTAGGATGCCATGAGCTTTAATAGACCCAAATTCTGGTGTTATAGTTAGGTCAAGGTAGATTTTACATATTTGAGATGGTCCAGCTAGGATCGAGGAGGATGAGGTTGAGATATACTTGGGATCAAAGGAGGATTCAAATCTTAGGTGGTAGGGTACAGGAGAGGAATCAGGGGCTTTTAAAGATGAAGAGGAGGTGGAGGGTGTGTCTTTCCATCTAGAGGAGATAGAGGAGGAGTCAGTCCATTGAAAGGAGATGGACGAGGAGGAGGAGGCCATAGCGGATCCTATAGGAGGTATAAAACCATCTGGAGACCCAAGATGGGTTTTCGGACACCTGAGTGAGTATTTACACACTTCTCTTTCCTTGTACTTTCTATATTAGATGTTAGTGCAATATATTTTGCTTTTATGTTTTCTAACTCATCATTGTATGTTTGTACTTTACACCCACTACTAATGGATGGTGGGATCTTATTCGGCACATAAACCTAGAATTGTTCATCATCACTACTAGCATGACTCAAGAGGATTTATTGGTAGACCCAGGAGCCCCAAAACAAGTTGAATGCCACATTGATGTATTTTCATCAACTTGGCATGTAGTATTAGAGATCTATCAGTTCAAAATCGAGATCATCATACTATAATACTAAGAGATGACACAAATATTCACGTAGCAGATTTATTTCTCGAGGTTGGTTCAAATGTTCATGAAAATAACAAACTAAATTACCACACAATAGAATATTTCTTCTGTCTGTATTCTTTCATTCAAGGTTGGTTACATATATATAGGAGTTATAGATCCTATATTTAAGGATTATATTATTTCAGCTAACTCCTTAAATCTCTCTCTATTCCTATTTATGTGAGCTATTAAAACTCACCCAAACTAATATTGTTATATGAGTTATTTATTAAACAACTCACATTAACATTTACATTACACAAAGATATTTACCTCTAAGTAAATATTCAATAATAAATATAAATGGAGCACTAAATATATTCCTAACATTCCCCCCTTTAGTGCAAACATGGGGAAAACCTGATTTTTACTTGCACCTGTTCATGATCTAGTGATTTTCACAGGATGATCACAAACCTCAAGGATGGTTTTGCAAACGGTTTACCAAAAACCAAGAATGGTGGTTTTGCAATTGGTTTACCACAAACAAAAAATAAATTTTTTCAAGTGGTTTACCTACAACCACATCATGATATGCCAAGTACTATCATCATCCCTCATCACATTTCACTGTAGGGAATAACATAGGAAATTCTATTGAAATCTGTTTCTCATACATACAAATAAAAATTTGACATAATGGAAATGGAGCATTGGATCATGTTCCCCCCCTCAATGGGAAATTTCCACTTATTGAAAATAGGATCACTGCAAACTGAAGCAGACTATTTGACTATTTGGACTGGACAATAAACAAATATCCTAAAATCACCTATTTGATTAACTTGACAATATAATGACGTTTTCTTCTCGAACAAAAAGACTCGAATAGAAATTTAAAAAGTAATAAAATGAGATTACTTTTTAAATAAAAATGACTTTTACTATGGCACATTGACTTACATATATTGTTGATATTAACAACTAAACTGCAAACTAGGACATATAATAATGTCAACTCAATTTTTTTGTATATGACTAAACAAATAAAAAGTAATTTATGATTACTTTTTAATACATGATAAAACTAATTGATTTAGACTTTCATTGACTAAACTAAACACCCTAAGAATAAACAGACCACAAATGACACTAAACCATTGACCCACGGATTTACCAAAAAATTAATACCACACCTCTTTATATGGAAATACCATGAATTAATATAAAGGCAGTGTTTGAAGATTATTCCAGCAAAGATAAATTGGATGCACTCTAATGAAAATCTGGAAACTATAGGCAAGATGTCAATGCCAATGTGAGGAGTGCTTGTTCTCTAACCGGTTGTGCAGAAGAATCTGTACAGTTTGTTTTCATCCATGTGGTCAAAAAACTGAGTTTTGGGTACAGATTGTAGGTATAGACCTGTTGATAATTATTGAATTTTTCTATGGGAGGCTCCATCTAGGAAACATCACATTCTCCATCAATTTTTCAGTCTCCACAATTTTGACGTTAGTTCACCAAGATTCTTCAGCCAATGGAGCTCCTTCTTCCACACAAGAGGATTTGTATCAACTTAGATACTTATGCCACGTCCTTTGCTACTTTGAAGACACCAAATAGATATGAGATGCTAGAGAAAATAACAAATACAAGTTATCATAGTAGGTCTATGAATAAATATCTCTCTAAGAGGGATCAAAAAATTGAAACTCCAACGAAGATATGAAATTTGTGCATCCACGTGATCAGATGAATTACCGAGACCCCCAAAATAACCATGCATAGAAAAAAATGATTTAATCTTGTTGTCGACACTAAAATCTTTAAGACTTTAAGTTTTTTCTAGAACGTATGGACTATAACGAACACTTCAAGATACTCTAAGATGTCCAAAAAACAATGAATATAAATATTTAGGTCTACGAAGCATGTAGACGCAACAATAAACAACATACTCTTCTCTCGAATACAAATAACTACGCTCTCAAATCACAAATAAGCCATTCATAGGGGCGAATAGAAATAATATTTCCCCTTAGACATCCATTAGACTTCCATTGCACGTAGGATTAGACACTGCTCTAATACCAAATCTCAAGCTTGGTTCAAATGTTCATGAAAGTAACAAACTAAATTACCACACGATAGAATATTTCTTCTATCTATATTCTTTCATTTAAGGACGGTTACATATATATAGGAATTATAGATCCTATATTTAAGGATTATATTGTTTCAGCTAACTTCTTGAATCTCTCTCTAATCCTATTTACATGAGCTATTAAAACTCACCCAAACTAATATTTTTATATGAGTTGTTTATTAAACAACTCACATTAACATTTACATTACACAAAGATATTTACCTCTAAGTAAATATTCAATAATAAATATAAATGGATCACTAAATATATTCCTAACATTATTATCACTGGTCATTCACAAAGATGTTATCACCATTTGACACATGAAGGCTCTCATGCTACACCCATCTGATCTCTTCATAGGAGTCGTAGTAGAAGTCTTCATCTTGCCTCTTCACAGGGATCTCAGAGAGATGGATACACTAGGGGCATTTATTTCTATATATCAATGTTTTTGTATTTTCAGCTCATAGTTGAGTGTTTTGACCACACTTTCCCTTTAATGTGATGGAATTGTAGGGTAAGTGCACCAAGTTGGGGGGCCAAAAGGGGGTCTTAAGTAGACTCATTTTTTTGAAAAAAAAACTTCAAATAGTATGATTTTTTTGAAATAGTTACACTCAACAATAAAATATGTTGTATTGTAGCATTTTGAGTCTAGTTTCTAAGCTACTAAATTTTATTGAAAACAGATAAGTTTAAGTGGGTCAAACAACTAAAATACCAACAGATGCTCCTAGTTTTGTTAAAAAAACATAATAGAGTGACTTTCGTGCCCCCACCATTTTTTTAGCACCATTTAGTATTTTTGAAAACCCTTTGGTAAAAAGATAGCTAGGAGAATCTAGTTTGGGATCCATTTTTTCAATATTTTTTATAGAAAATATTTTTTTATTTATGATTTTTCTAATACAAAAATTTTATGTTTCAAAAATAACGGAGCTCCGACCGTGCCCCCCCTAACTATCTCAAAAAATATCAAAAATTAGATTTTTTGTTTTTGAATATGTATAGAATTATGCCTTGTTTGGGCTAGTATAAATTTTTTTAAATTTTGATCACCCCAAAAAAAGATACACCATGAAATATAGACATATTTACACTTCAAAAAATAGCTATAAAAGGCATAGTTAGAAAATAAATAATATGGAAACCTTATATTAGTTAGAAAATTTGAAAAATTATATTTTTAGAAAGAAGAAACTCTGTTCTATGTTGTGGTATAATTTTTAAAAATGGATCGATTGTTTTATTTTGATTTATCATAGAGGAAGTGGCATTTTTACATTTTCTTACAAAAAATACGTTGTTTTTTGTGTTTGTACAGGTCCATACCTCAGGCTTGGGGATCCAAACCAGATCCCAAGCCTTGAGGCATGGCTTGGAAAAAAAAAATACAAAATGCGTATGCATTTTTCTTTGTTTATATATTGTGGCCCCCCAACGTCCCTTTCATCTCTTTCACGAGAATTCTACAAACATTCTATTTGTCTACAATTTTCTCTACATTCTTACACGATGTTTTAGTAATTCATTTTATCCCCTACCCCACTAGTTGATTTTTCTAATCATGGGCGATAAATTTCAGGCTAAGGACAAGAGAAAATTCAAGAACAAGACACCGGAGCAATTAGAAGAGAAGAGAACGTAGAAATTGAAGAGAATGCAAAAACTTGGAGTATGGCAAGGTACATCTGCTATATCAAATGTAGCTAATGTATTAGAAAATGGGGATGAAATACATAATTAAAATGTAGAGAATAATGATTTTGCAATGAATAATGATATTGAATTGAATGATAATGTTGGTATGGATGAAGAAATTGATATGAATCCAATTTTTGGACCCTTACCTAAGAATCCAAATGTTAACCCCGAAATTTGTATGAAAACACTGAATGAAGAAAGTAACCTTATAAATGAATCTTCACCTCTAAGAACATCTCCTTCCATTTTGCAAAGAAAACCAATTCACTTTATTGAAATTGATAAAAACATTATAAAACCAATGCCTAACAAAATGTCTAAAAGAAATGCGAGAAGAAAAACAAGTGGAATTTGGGATAATTACTTTGAGAATTTAAATGACACATAAAGATGCCAACTATTTGTTACATTGATGAAATTAATTAAGATGAGACCTATAATGAAGACCCTGGGGTTAAGAACATCTAATGTTGTTGATCAAAATGCGTCAATTGTTGAAAACATACATAAAGTATACCAAACTGTAGGTGGAAAAAGACACACCAAAGATAGTAATGCTACATGACATGTACTTACTAATTGTATAGTAATTTATAAAATAGTTAATAAATGTTTGATTGGAAAAATAAGCAGTTCTTTGAAGATAAACAAAAAAACACTAATGAAATCAATAGAGAGATGTAAATGTCTTGAGTCAGTCAATAACACTGACTTTTGGGATTTTTCTAGTAGACTTCCATGAAAAGACAAGAATACATATGATATTCTAAAAGAATTAATTGTAAAATTTTTGAATGAGAACACAAGGGTGTCACCGAATATAAGAGATACATTAAAAAGAAGAATAGGTTCTCGTAATCATGAATCATGTGCAAAAAATTTCTTAGATATGACTCAAATAGAATTGTTCTCTAAGTTTAAGAATGAAAATCCACAAATTAACATTAGCCAAAGATTCTTTGAAATGAGAAAACCCTTTAATGTGAAAATCAATCACTCACGTACCACTTGTTGTTGCAGGCATCATGTTAAATTTTCAATGCATTATGATGTTTTTTGTCAAATACGTCATGTTTTGCATACTGAAATTATGTTGTAGGAGTGTGGATTAAATGTCCCACAAAAATCTTCAAGGGAATTTATTCCAACAATATTTTGTGAAAAATCAACAAGACAATTTTTTTTATAATAAAGCATGTTTAGATGGAATGTGCAATGTATGTGGTGGCTTGCCAAATCTGAAAAGTTGTATCCATGAGGAGAGTACATATTCAATAGGAAAATAATTGGTTGATTTCACCAAATATAAATCGGTGGCATATCAATGAAAAGATGGAAATGAATCTAAGAGGTGTGAGCTTGTTAGAAAACAATTACTTGTATCAGAATATATGGTCAAATTTAGAGAGGAAATTTTTTATGAGTATGCAAGGCACACACATAGAGCTCGATGGTTGGATGAAAAATTCAAGTTAAGCAATGACACATTCCCACTTGGTACTATTGTTTTAATAGTTGAATTCATAAAAAATTACACATTGTATCCACAAATGGAGGTTTAGTCTCAATATTATAACTCAGTGCAAGTTTCTATTTTCATGCATATAACATTCATGCACTCTCCTGAAATCACTGAGAAAGATCGAAAAATATTAAGAGATATCATTTCTACAT
The DNA here is from genome assembly GCA_019776745.2 of Taxus chinensis. NCBI lineage: Eukaryota > Viridiplantae > Streptophyta > Pinopsida > Cupressales > Taxaceae > Taxus > Taxus chinensis. The sequence goes on from CM034149.1 coordinate 647,516,466, forward strand.
CAGTGATGATCAAACACATTCTATAGAATATGTACAAGGGCATTTCCAAGTGTTTTATGTGAACTTGAATGAGAGGAACATTAGTTTTGATCAACATTACATTTGGTTAGACAACTGCACATCACAATTCAATAATGCACAGATGTTTTATTGGCTAAGTAGGATGCAAAAAGAAACAAATGTACACCATATTTGGAGTTTTACTAGGGAAGGTCATGGAAAAGGAGAGCATGATGGTGCAGGAGCATGTGTGAAAAGAGAATTTGCAAGAGAAGAGTTAAAGTTCAAGGATGGTGCTAAATTTACAGATGTAAAAAACATTGTTGATTGGTGTGTCAAGAATATGGGCCATGAATCTCAAGAGATATCAATGGTTCGTAGATATTTTTGGTTGATAGAGGAACAACATCTCGTAAAATTTGAATATTGTATGAATGTTACAAGACCAAGTGATATGCACTCATTCCGTAGTTCAGATGCAAATGCTTGGACTATTTATACTAGGTGCATGACATGTTTTTGTATATCATGCATTGATTTTGCATGGAATGAATGTGAGTCGTAGAAGTGGGTGGATGAATGGACTTGTAGACCTCTAATTCCACTCGACACACATCAAGTTCCATGAGCATTACAACTTGTAGGGTCTTTTAATTAAATGACAACATCCCCTGACTTTGACCAAGTCTCTGATTTAGTGCAACAAGGTACATACATATATGTACATGCCATGTTTTAGATTTATAAATTATTAAATCGTCAACTCTTAATGTATTTTTAAATTTACTGAACAGTTTTACTTTATGATACATAGGGCACATTTTTATAGTTATTGCGACAGAATTTCATGAAGAGGGAACAAACTACTTCTTGTCTCGTTGTGTAGAGGGGAAATTTTTTTGACTTCCACAATCATTGATGGTGAAGACTTTGAGTATCCCATTGGGTCATTGGTAGTCACTGGAACTTGGCTTTGACAAAATCCTATCAAAAAATCAAACATTTGGTTGTTTGAAGACTATGAAGTACATCGTAAGATACTTCACTATTCACATTTACTCCTTGCAACAAATATTAAATTGATCAAATATCAAGGTTGGCCATCAAACAAGAATCTGTGAAAGGTTCGTGAATCTGATCATGAATTAATTCTTGCTACTGTCAAGAATAGAGTTAATCCTTACGGTTCATTGAATTGAATTTGCAAAGGTATGTTCTTCATGAATTTAATTTGAATATTTACTTAAATGATTTTGTTTAAATTTTGTATGATTTAAAATTCTAGTTAATTGCTTACTAACATGTTTATGTAGGTTAGCGGTGCAAAAAAAGCTTCCACCTTCACGTGGTTGGCACTGTCCGTAGAGAATTTATTATTCTCGAAGCCAAGTGAAGCTAAGAGAAATTAAATATTAGAAAGGAACAACTAACAAAAATTCTCATTTCACCACCTATATTATATGAACCACCTATATTATTTAGGTGATTGGCAATGGACAACCTTACACTAACTTAGACTACATTATTTCACGCATTTGCAAATAGTAGGACAATGAGAGAACTGAATGGAGATGGAGAAAACTACAAGATGCTTTCATAGAGAGCCCCGACATAGAGGTATCAGATCTGATGATACATCTCTAGGTGCCACGGAGTCCAAGAAATCACCCATCGAAGATATAGTGTGTTTTGGCCTCAGGGCTCTTAAGGGACTACACCTGAACAAGGTAGCCCAAAAGAATGGGTTGTGTAGGGAACCAAAAAAAAACCTCCACTAGTGTTTAACTGGCCATCCAGACATTTTTACATTGTTGGTTCGGTCCCACAACCTTCTGTTTGCAAACTATAGCGTCTGACAACTGTACACTGACTCAGATAATAGTATTTCACGTGTTTACAAATAGTAGGATAGCAAGAGAACCAAATGAAGATGGAGAAAACCGTGAGACTTGTTTGTAGAGGGCCCCGATGTGGAGGTCTTGGATCTGACGAGACATCTCTAGGTTCCACAAAGTTCAAGAAATCACCCATCGAAGATATAGTATTTTTTGGCCTCAAGGCTCTTAAGGTACTACGCCTGGATGAGGTACCCCGAAAGCACGGGTAGCATAGGGAACCAAAACAAAGCCTCCAATAGTGTTCACCTAGCCACCTTAATGTGCTGGCATAGTTGGTTTGGTCCATTAAGCTTCTATTTGCAAACTATAGCATCTAGTAGCCGTACAATAACTCAGATTGTAGTATTTCGCATGTTTACAAACAATAGGATAGCAAGAGAACCAAATGGAGATGGAGTAAACCATGAGAGGATTTTGTATAGGGCCCCAATATATAGGTCTTGGAACTGACGAGATGTCTCTAGGTGCCATGGAGTCTGAGAAATCACTCGTCGAAGATATAGTGTGTTTTGGCCTCAGGGCTCTTAAGGGATTACACCCAGACGAGGTAGCCCGAAAGCACAGGGAGCGTAGGGAACCAAAAAAAATCATCCTCTAGAATTTACCTAGCCACCTCGATGTGTTGGAATATTTGGTTCGATCCCATGAGAATTTGTTTCCAAACTATAATATTTGGAAGCCCTACACTGACTCAGAATGCAGTATTTCGTGCATTTGCAAACAATTGGACAACGAGAGAACTGAATGGATATGGAGAAAACCATGAGAGGATTTCTTATAGGGTCCTGATGTGGAGGTCTCGGATCTAATGAGACATCTCTAGGTGTCACGGAGTCTGATAAATCACTCGTCGAATATATAATGTGTTTTCATCTTAGGGCTCTTAAGATACTACGCCCGAAAAAAAGCATGCGGAGCATAGGGAACCAAAAAAAAGCCTCCACTAGTGTTCACCTAGCTACCTTGATGTGTTGGCGTAGTTGGTTTGGTCCCATAAGCTACCATTTGCAAAATACAACATCTAGTAGCCTTACACTGACTTAGACTACACTATTTCAGGTGTTTGCAAACAATAGGACATCGAGAGAACCAAATGGATATGGATAAAACCATGATATGATTTCATAAAGGGCCCTGACATGGAAGTCTTAGATTTGATGAGATGTCTCTAGGAGCCATGGAGTCTAAAAAATCACTTGTCAAAGATATAGCATGTTTTGGCTGTAGGACTCTTAAGGGACTACGCCCGGATGAGGTAGTTGTACATACCCAAAATTGTAGGGTATTGTACCACTGGAAAAATGTTACACATAGCCCAATGATGATACAGGTCCCCTTGCAAGGTGTTTAGAATCCAGAAAAACTCACCAAGTATATGTTTGTATCCCACATGCCTCGCTCGGCCCTTACATGCTTTGTTTTTCCCTCTTCCCCCCTTTTCCTTGCATTTTGGTCTTCAGTCATGAGATCATCACCTTGCCTGGGCAACGGTCCCATGACTACCACCTAAGACAGGATAGCGGTCTCGTAACCATTTCCCTGCATGGTGTGGCGGTCATGTTCAAGTTTTCTAGAAAGTTCCAACGATCGCGTCAAACGTAAATCTTCAATTTCTACCCACATTCTTCAACTACTTTGTTTTGAATTTATGTTTTGGCCACCCTGTGAATAGTGTTTTCCCTTTTTTATAGTAAAAGAGTTCAATTAAGAGTCACCCTCTGGTAAATGCATTTACTAAAAATAGCCAGCTTGTTTTCAAACAAATGGCCCCTCTCCTTCTCAATTCTATTATTCAGTCTTTTGAATTTCTCAATTAGAATTCCCATAGTTTTATGTTTTGCTTCCATTTTTAGTTTTCCTTTACTGTCTTAGAGGTCATTTGATCTTCTTGCTTTCAGTCTTGCTTCATTACTTGTTCCATCCAAGTCAGTCTAGAGTAAAGTAGTTTCATTTGTAGATTGGAATCCATTAGAGTTGTAGGTTATGTTCATCACACAGCATAGTTTCAAAAAATCTATCAGCGTATTTGTGTTTTATTTCCACAATAAATCCCGCTAGGAATTGCATAGTAAAACTTTGTTCACTTGCATTATCCCTCTCCTACTCGCATTGTATTCGGTCTATATCAAAAGCTACCATTGTTCAAATAACTTTCTTCTATTGATGCTATCATATACACACTTTTCTAGATTCACAAGAACACGAAGGAATGAGGAGATCACACTGAGGGGAAAAATTCACACACAACTGGATTTACCAATGTTATGTAAATGCCAGGTTTGAGCTATCAAAGTTTCTAGTTTACAATGTATCAAATAGAGTAGTGAATTATTTTATTTTAGTCAAAATCTCACTCTTGATATCGCTAAGAAAGCTGTGGGGATTGATAGTTTTCTAAGAAACTGTGATTCATTCCTCACTTCTGAGGTAGGATCAAGAGTGTTTTTCAATTTAAAATAATTAGTTTGCTTATATATTTAGGATAAAATCACAACTGCACAGGAAAATATCCACACCAGGGATACTTTGTTTGTTTTCAATTCTGTTATTATATTAGTTGTCCATTTTCTAAATATATTAGAGTAGCTACTCTTTAATTTCATTAAAATACTTCATCAAAAATACAAAAAATAGAAGAATATATGCGTAGTGTAAATACGTCTTTCATAATTAGTTTATTAATCTTAATTAAAATTTGAATCGTTTTGTATGACAATCATATGACCTAGAGAGCCTAGAGAATATATATTTGAACCAATAGTGCCTCAAACAAAATCTACCCACAACATTAGCTAATATAGATCAAGACCTTCGGATACAAGTATTTCGAGCAACGAAAAACCTACGAGCAATTAGTGAACAACTGAGAGGGTTAAATATCAAAGACGATAAAGAATACACATTTTGGTCAAATCATCCTAGCTATATACTGCCTTGATAAAATATCTAGAATGACTGTAAAAGGATTTGAAAGAGAACAAGTATTTGGTTGCGATCCTTTAGTTCCACAACCTGACGTACAGGAGACCTCCTTCGTTGACATAGATACTAACTTGCGCATTAAATTTTTTAGAACACCTATAAGGTATTCTGAGAAAATTATAAAACTTCTAGTTCTAAACATAGGGGCTGAAAAGGCATATGAAGACTGGATATTCAAAAGAAGGGATTGATTCTTCACATGACCATAATAGGTCCACAATAACCACGAACTCATGGTTGTGATCCGCAAGTCCCACAACCTAACGGGCCTACAAATAAGTTAAGTATTGATACCGGCTTATGAACACTAGTATTTAGATCCTCACCACTCCCGTCAGATATCATATTACAATTATCCGTATTAAATATAGAAGCCAATCAATCTAATATTTTCTGGGCTAGACCAAAAAACCATCCATAGTTTACTACAAATCCACTAAGCCTCCTACCACCATTTTCATGACCTTTTCTGGGGATATATACGAAGCCCCCATAGGTTGCTTCCCACGTATCCAACAACCAAGAAATAGGATCTTGGCATCACTTGACATTGATTAGAGCCTCAAAATAGCCATTATATCTGAGTGATCTATTACACCAATTCAGGTTAGGAGGGCCTTCTTTGCCTTAGATTCGTAGATTCCATTATTGTGTATTGAGGATATACGATTACTCACTTATCTTGTCTGTATCCATTTATAGTCAACATTCACCGGCCGTCCTAGCATGACCTTGGGAGGTTAGGTACAAGGAAGAGGTACTTGTAGATTCCCATGCTTGCATGTCACTTTTCCATGTACAAAATTGGTGAACCCAACATGAAACAAATAGATATTCCCCCTTTTTTTTATTTCTTTCATCCACCTTCACTCTTTCCCATTATTTTGCGGGTATTCATATACCCCCCGAATATGTCAAGATACAATGCATATGGTAAACCTCTCTTAGGTCTTGAAGCAAGCTATAGTCAAACAAGTAGACAACCATCACCTTCACTTTTTGCATGGGCTGGTAACTATTCAAGTAATTACTTGTCATCTCAAACTCCCCCTCATAGATAACTAGTTCCAGTTCTTAGTTCTGAATTGAGGAGTTTGATCAGCTTGCACAAACACAACAGCCAGAGCCCTCAGGCTCTAATAATATGACGTTTACTGGAGAATCCACTTCATCTCCTTGGGTCTTGTTCATACCATAGATCAGTAGACAGTCAGACCCACTCCTCTTTCTGGATGAGGAGTACTTAGCACTCTATGCTAAAAGCAAACAACATTTCCAAAACATGTACCCACCTATAGGGAGTTTACAAATACAATCTGATACCCTATTCCAAGAAAAAAACCCCATTCCTTCACCTATGGGAAATACCCTCGGTGAATCTTGGCAGGGGTAACAATCAATTCATAGTAGGGTATCATACCCCTTTACAACCTCAAGGTATGCAACAAATTCCATTAAGGCAAAACACTGTGTCTTCACCAATAGAGGTCATTTCAGCCTTAGTTGAAAAGGTTAGAGGGCTGGAACTTGCTCAAGCAAACCAAAATTCATATTTTGGGAAAGCAGGAATCCCCAACCCTCTGCATCACCCCAGTCAGGTTGACCTCCTTACAGGAACAGGAAAGTTAGGCATGCCTCCTCAAAATTCTTATAATTACCCATAGTAAACACCAACTATGACCGTGTTTTCAAATGCCACTCCAATTGAAAACATGACACCTCCCAACATGTTATCAAACAACCCATACCAGAAAAAATGCTCCTCCTTAAACATTTATTCAAATTCACCACAAGGAAACATGTTCTCTTCTCCCGGGATGTTCATTCAACCACATGGATTCCCTTATGTCCCTACAAACACATGTGCTATGTCATATCAACAACCCTTTCCACCTCCCCCCCTCAACAAGCACCATCGATGGTCGAGGCCTATGTAGTAAGAAACTTATTTAGAATATTTAAAAGAGCCCCTAGACTTCACCATATGAAGTGTTATGCTTCCAAGATCTCTTCCCGATTTACCCAAATATAAGGGGGAAGGTGATCCAAATGCACACATTAACGCCTATGCCACAGCCATACGGGAATTACTTCCTTGGGATGGGGTTGTTGCCAAGATATTTCCTAAAACCTTAGAGGGTATTGCCCTTGATTGGTATTACAGAATACCTAAAGCCTCGATACACTCATTTAAACAACTTGTGTCTGAGTTCATCAAAGCTTTTGATATGAACAAATTATTACGAACATGGATTAGGGAATTCTTGCATATTAAAGAAGAACATAATGAATCCACTGCTCATTTTATTCAAAGATGGCGTACGGTTCTCTACTCATCAGCAAGTGCTCCAAACATGGATCAAATGGAACTATGTGATTTATTCCTTAATTCCCTCAATAGAGAGATAAAGGAAGAAGTCCAGAAGTTCCCACTAAGAACTTACGATGAAGTACTTGAAAGTGCTCTTCGAATCGACCAAGCATCGATAGATAGTGGTCATAAAGACATATGGAACAAATGGGAAATTAACCACTCCTAACCAAAACACCGTGGCCTATCCTAATACCGAGAACGCTAATCAAGGACCTAAGATCCTCAACAAGAACTGCGAGTTACAACAGATGGGGTAACTAACCAAGTTAAAAGGGAAAATGTTATAAACATTTCACCACTTGTTAATAATCAGCGAAATAACAATTTTACTCCAACAATCAACATTCTGGATTTTAATTGTCCACCACCACGATGACAACAACAACAAAAACAACAACAATGATAACAAAAAATCCAAACACAAGGTCCAAATCAAAACCCAACTAGATATCAGAGTCAAAACCAAAGGCACCAACCTCAAAATTTTAACTCTAACAACTAGCAACCTTATCAAAATTTTGGGCCACAACAGGTTTTAAATCAATAGCCTCGAAATTATAATCCCAATTTGTATTGTGGCTTCCACAAGATTTAAGGCCATGATACTAGGAATTGTTGTGACTACAATAAATTCATGCATCGTTTTCCATAAGATCAAAAACAACTCTTTATAGACATGTTTTTAGAAAATTCTATAGTACACATGCCAAAAACTTATATAGGGGCAATCTCGCCTCAAAATGCACCCCTCAAGATCTTTAATGATCCACTCCCAAACTATTCTAACAATAACAGGCTAGATCCTAGTGGAACAAACAAGGGTTTTGTAACAGGAAACAATGATCATGAAGCTTCAAATTCATTAAATCCACCAGTCGCACCCCAACTAGGGACTCGACCCCAAACTAAGATAGTTGGTTTGATAGAGTTAGACACCAAGCTACCCGTAGAAACCATAATAAGAACACGGGATTATTCTTCTCAACCTACTCCAAGTTATCCATTGGAACCAGAAAACAATCAAAAAACTTTGGTAAAACCCATAGGCGCCTATGATTTAATTAATGACTTAACTAAAACCTTCTCTCACATCTCCTTTTTGGATTTGTTAAAGAACTCTCCTGCCCACAGGGCTGCCCTCTTAGAATCATCAGGCCTTGGTCATTTAATCAACATCACTCCTCCTCCGAAAATGCAAGTAAACCATGTAGACTTTGATGTCTACCCTCCAGGGCATCCAGATAGGGATATTGAGTTTATATTTGATATAAGAAAAAATGCCAACAGACGCTGAGATTGCATGAAGAGGTGACCCAACCTTCCATTTACAAGTGTGGGTTTATAATAATTATGTTAAACGCTTAATGATTGCTGATGGGCCAAGAGTTAACATGGTCCCCTTCTCTTTTCTTCAAAATTTAGGATATGGAGAGACAAACTGTTACACAACACGAAATACGTTAAGAGAATATGATAGCCTCAAAGCCACTTCAATTAGAACCATAGTTTTACCAGTCACTTTAAGACCCAATACGGTCCTCACCAAATTTTATATTATAGATCGGGGAAACCAACTATAATATGAACATTGGTTGGCCATGGATACATCGCATGAAGGAAATCCCTTCCACGTTTATTCCAAGAAATAAGATTTCTACACTTAGGGAAAATATTTGTGGCACAAGGTGACCTAAAACGCTTCGATATAAACCTAGCTGATTTGAAGAAAAGACCAGGCGTTCACTCCGAGTTTAAACTCACAAAAAATCAACTTATCAAACCAATTAATTCAAAACCAAAAGAGAAGTTGATACCCATCATAGAGTTGGAAATTACAAATCTAGCTGAAGACATTCTGACACTCAAAAATGAGACCAATGTTATAGAAACAGTGTCACTAGAGACTACCTCAAAAATTGTCGAGTTGCTAGAGAAATTATTACCCATTCTCCTACCATTTGATTCTATGAGTATGAGATGCACCCTGGGGAATTGCTTCTCTTCCATCAGACAAATTTTTTATGGTATAAGTAACCGAAGCAAAAGAAATAGATATGAAAAATACCCCAACATCTATTTTTCCAAACAAGTATTGGACTCTCCACTTCGATGCGGCTAGATGTCACTTTGGAGCTGGGGCAGGAATGATCTTTACTTCACCTGAGGGAAAGATCCTACCTTTCTCCTTTAAATTAATCTTTGCATGTAAAAACAATGGGGTTGAGTACGAAGCTCTCCTCCTTGGCCTCATCCTAATCAAAAGAATGGGTTTCGATGACATTAGAGTCCTAGGAGACTCACAACTAGTTACAAACCAAGTCTCTGAGGTATATGAAGCTAGGGCTGAACATTTACAACTCTATAAAATAGTGGTATTAGATCTGAGGAAGGGATTTAACTTCATATCAATTGAAGTAATCCCACGAGAGTAGAACCTTATTGCAGACTCGATAACAACCTCAGCTTCTTGTTTCACTCCAAACAACGAGTTGGAAGATACAAGTTTCATAGTATCACTTCATACCAAACCATTAGTGTGTAAAATACCAACAAACTCACTCCTGACTCAAGGAGAAGCTGAGGATGATTTTTCTATCATAGATCACCTTGACGATGATAGAGTCACTCTCTAATATCTAAACATCTATGCAGAGCTACACCTAGCTCACCGCATAGTGGATCTTTCCCTAATACCAAATTCCTCTTCCTATTTTGGAAATCCCATGGTAGAGTCTCCTCCACAGAAGGATCTTGATATCTATGAGATAGAAAATGGAGAAATCTTGGAACTACCTCCAACCCCACCTGAATTTGAAGAAGGTAACACTTCTTTAATAAAAGAAACCATTGACATAAACATTGAAATGGAGGAAGAACCAAAAATTTTGAAGTTGGGATCCTCGTTAACTTTAGAGGAGGTAGAAATACACACCCAAATCCTCAAAGAACATCAAAAGGATTTCACATTTAATTATAAAGAAATGACGGGCATTGCACCACATATCATGGTACATAATCTTGTCACTAAACCAGATGCAAAACCAATTACGCAGAAGTCAAGACCAATGAGGCCAAAAGTGGCTCTCATGGTAAAAGAGGAAGTAATAAAACTTCTCCAAGTGGGATTCATCAAACCCATTGACTATTCACAATGGGTATCTAATATTGTCCCTATTCTAAAAAATAAAGGGAAGATACACATTTGCATAGATTTTCAGGATATTAACAAAGCTTGTCCCAAGGATGATTTCCCATTACCATCCATTGACGTTATTGTTGATGCAACAACTTGGTTTGAACTATTGTCCCTCATGGATGTGTTCTCAGGGTATAATCAGATTAAAATATTTAAATAGGATCAAGCCAAAACTTACATTCATAACTCCCTGGGGAGCATATTGCTACGATGTCATGCCATTTGGTATTAAGAATGTCGGCGCTACATATCAATGGGTAATGACATGCATATTCCATGATCTTATCCATAAAATTGTGGAATCCTATGTGGATGACTTATTGGCCAAAGCCAAAAAGCGCTGTGATCATCTGAAAGTACTTCGCATCATCCTCTCATGATTAATTAAATATAGCATCACATTAAACCCAGAGAAGTGCATGTTTGGTGTGACAGGAGGAAAACTTTTGGGCTGCATTATATCTTCACGAGGGATTGATGTTGATCCAACCAAAATACGGGTAGTTCTCGAAATGATCCCACCATTGGACAAGTCTAGAATCAAGTCATTTTTTGGAAAGCTTGGTGCAATCTGAAGGTTCGTCCCAAATTTAAGTTTTTCCATTCATCCAATCAAAAATCTATTAAAAAAATATTATAGCATTGATTGGACTAAAGATTGCAACAAGGCCTTTGAAATAGTTAAATGCTTCTTGTTGTCTCCACCCACATTAATGCCTCCTAAAACCAGACTTCCCTTTGATCCTATACTCACGAGCCACTCATGTCTCGCTAGCCTGCATGATGGCTCAAGAAGATAATGATAAATGAGAATGTGCAGTCTATTTCATCAGCTGAACATTACTCGATTATGAAAACATGTTATACACAGGTAGAGAGAGAATGCTTTGCCATAGTCTTTGTAACAAAACGTTTAAGACATTACATATTAAACCAAGAAACAAGGGTCATTATAAAAACAGATAATTTATGAACATTCCTTATGCAAGGGTCTTTATCTAAAAAGGTTGGGTGTTTCATAACCTTAATGGGAGAATTTGGGTTAACATTCATAAACCAAAAATCCGTTAAGGGAAAAATCATTGCAGACTAGTTAGCTGATAATCCACTAGATGGAGGTGATCTAGTAAATCTAGACTTTCCTGATGAGTGTGTATACTTCTTCGAAACCAAGTCCCCCATCTCTACATGCCCCTGATATACTGATATCATCAATGTTGTCATATATGACACATACCCGGAAGGTGCCACATCACAACAAAAAAGGCGGTTACGTATCATCACTGCTAAATATGTTATTTTAGAATAGGTACCCTATCGTAAAGCCTTCAATGGCATTCTTCTAAGATGCATCGACACAGAAGAATCCAAGAAGATTCTTCATGAATCCCACAATGGGATATGTGGAGGCCACTTTGGTGGTCACGCCACTGCTCGTAAAATACATCAGATGGGCTATTTTTGGCCCACTCTAGAGCATAACGCAATGGAATTTGTACGTAAGTGCCACAAATTCCAAGAATTCTCTCATGAGATTCACATGCCAGCATAATCCCTATAACCAATAGTGACCCCATGGCCCTTCTCCACATGGGGTCTAGAATTGATAGGGAAATTCTCTCCCTCATCAACCGATGGCCATAATTTTATTATTACAGCCACGAAATATTTTAAGAAATGGGTGGAGGCCATGCCTCTCACCACAATACCAGGTTCAGTGATTTCCAAATTCATTCTAAACCAAATCATTTATAGGTATGGTTTCCCACAAGTCATTATCTCATATAATGACACATCCTTTAAAAATGACGAGGTTCGTGAGTTATGCAGAAAATTCAAAATAAACCATCACACGACCTCTCTTTACTACCCTCAAGCCAATGGGCAAGCCAAAGTGATAAACAAAACATTAAAGGACTATTCTCCTCAAAAAATTCAAGGAGAACAAGCAAAATTGGCATTTAAAAATATATCTGACCTTGTGGGCCCATCGAACCTCAATAAGAACACCAACAAGAGTAACCCCTTTTTCGCTGGTATTCGGGGCAGAAGCAGTTCTCCCGGTTGAGGTTGAAATACCCAATCTTTACATCTCATTACAAGGGATTTTGGATGAAGAAGCTTATAGGGAGGCACACCTCTCTGAACTGGAAAGCCTTGATGGGGCTAGGCTAAATGCTAAGCAATGACACAGAGCCTATGCCAATTGGATGTGCCGGTAGTATAACAAAAAATTCTATGACCAAGAAATATATGAAGGAGATCTAGTTCTAAGACTAGACGATTGGATTGATAAGAAAACCAGCGAAGGAAGGAAGTTTCAGCCCAAGTGGTTGGGCCCATACCGAGTCATGAAGGACTACAGAAATGGTGCGTATCTTTATGCACACTAGAAGGTGAGGAATTCAATGAAACTGTCAATTCCTTGCATCTTAAATGGTTTTATGCATAAGACATCAGAATCACCACTTGTACATTATAGCTACCTACATTGCATTAGTCATTTAGTTGTTTCATTTTGTCCACTCATTTTGTGAAAATTGTAGTGTAGGAACTTACTCTTAAGCAATTTGTTACAAATTTCTGAAATTATTAGCAAAAGCATTCAAATCACATCTCTCCTAACATCATCAAGTATTTTCAAATCTTCTCATCAAGTTCGACAGACAAGTATTGATGAAAACCATACCAAGGCATGTATACTTTGTTTTGCTCTTTCTTTCTACTAAGTGAAGTTGTCCTTACCTACGGCCTATTCTAGAAGCTTCTTGGTGTCACATCTATCCCTCTTAAATCTCTTTGAAAGAAAGGATATCCCAAAGTCATAGATCAAAAATGTCAAAATCAAATGGAATCAAAAGTGCCAAGCAAACAAAATATTTTATTTTACACACTTCTTTGCCCCACCAACCTTCGGTGATAAGCCCGCATCTCTTACTGGTGGTGTGAGGTTGGGAAAGGAAAGAAGTTCCCTTACTCACCTATATCTCGCATTTGGTGAAAAACCCATGCTTCTTACTAGTGGCATGAGGCAAGGGTGTGGGGGGGTCCATTCACACAAATTAACAAATCTTGGTATGCAAAAAGCATAAATCAAATTATATTAAGAAAAAAAAATGTCCAAATTCTAAAGAGATTAAATCCTCAAAATCATATTTTGTCAACCAGGTTGCCATTTATGAATCTAAGTCTAGATAAACTAAAAAGTAAGTGGCCTTCTAAGCTTGGTGGTAGTTCTGAGTAGGTTAGGTGTGTAGGTCTAAGTTTGGTTTCTGTTACTGGTTTTTCTGTCTCTCATCGTTCCATTCAGTCAAACTCATACAATTTGTGCCCTTCCTCACCCTTGGTGTTGAGCTCTCGCATCTTACTGGTTGTGTGGAGTTGGGAATGGGGAAAATTCATCTCTTTATCACTATACATTCATCATGTTTTTCCAACATAAGAAGAAATCATGAACATTTCCCAAAGAGTACAAAAGTTTATTGCTACCATATGTTTTTATCATCTCATATCAGCATTACAAAAAATGCAAAGTAAAACATTTTTTTTATTATCATTTGTCATCCATTGTATACATTCTGAAAAGCATGAAAACAAGTACTCTAAAAACATCTAGTAGACATGTGGAAACAAGTCATGAAATTCTAGGCACTAAGAGTCTAGATCCAAAAAGATATATATACATATATATAAATCAAGTTTCATATACAATGCAATCATGCACTAGGCATAGTCAAAATGCTTAATGAGCCCGAAAAGTACAAAAATAGTCATATAGATATCTGAAAAAAAACTACAAAAATGGCCTCTCAATCCCTATGGGATCCCTCAGAGGGTACACGACCACATATAGGACTCTGGCTATGCCGGACCTTTGAATGCATGAAGGGCTCACGGTCACGGCCAGTAGCTGCCGTCTCACTATAAGAATGAATCCTCCTCATCAAGCGCTCGAATGTCCTATATCTAGCTACCTCAGTGTAAAAAGAAGTCATGATCTTTACCGCATGCTAGACAGAGGCAAAAACATCGGTATGCCTACCGGCTACTGAAGGCTCCCCCACGTCCACAGAAAGCTTAGCATGATTCTTCTCCAAGGGGAGAAACAAGGTATCTGTACATACTCGGTGAATCAAGTCTCGGCACTCATCAGCAATCGCTATAAATAAAGGAGAAAAAAAGTTAGAAAACGATCAAAGATAAAACCAAGAGTAAAAAAAACAAAAAGAAATAACAACTAAGACAATTCTAACTAAAACAAAGTCAAGAGAAGAGTAGCAACTCACTCGAATCTCCAAGCCTCTCGGAAGGGTCTCTAGGATCAGCACCTGCCACTGATGCTACTACTGACTGGTATCTCTCTCCCACATCTGGAGCAATGTGACAGCCTGCGACAGACTTTCCATATCCCCCTAAGTCCTGAGAGAGAAACTCCTCTAAGACCAGAGTCACTCTCTCTGTGCTGCGCTCCACCCTCTCAGCTCGTAGGATCTCTTGAGTGTCATGCCACTCAGGATCACTATCATCCTCCCTACCCATACCTTCGATCTCCATCTCCTCTATCTCCTCCTTTATCTCTCGCCCAGTGAACTCCTTAGACTCGAAGTCCACGTAAATGGGCTCATCACTGCTATGGGAGAGGACCAGTGCAATCTAAAGTAAAGGTTCCTAAGGAGCACCGGCTCTCCCTCGAGCATGTACCACCCTCCTGGCTGTGATGGGAACACCCGGAGTAACAACAGTCCAACCCTGGCCTCTAGGACCTCCCCGAGCCTCATGAATAGATCTATACACCGGCCCTACCAAAGGAAACATGTCAATATAGGGGAGGCCAAAATGTTGTGGTACTCTATCAAAGAGATGGATCTCCAACTTCCTCACTCTGTCTACTGGCTGATTGGTAGTCTGACAAGAAATCAATGTAACGGTCTCCTCTCCCCATAGCCCTGTCATGTCCTAATAAGGAGTGGCCTCCATAACTGCAGCAGTCAAAGATTCCACTGGATGGTGAGGTGCTCTAATAACTATCATCCCTATCCACCTCACTACCGTGATGGCCCCGAGATCCTCTACCTCTACACCTCTCTCATATGGAGTGATATGCTCATACACCCAACTCATGAGAAGAGTGGGGTGGCTCAATGACTATCCCTGTAGTTTCACCACCCTTACAAATCATGGTAGGTGGTCAAGAGGATGTCTTCTCCCCAAGCGTAGACACATCCATGGCCCTCAATCTGTGTAATGATGGGGACCCAACAATATAAGAGGGTGTCCCCTCCCTTGTTCCTAATCAGTCTCGAAGCAAGGATGCCCATGATGGCCTTGCAGAGCACATGAATGTCTGACTCAATAATGGAGCAGACTCTCACCCCCTTCTTCAATCCCATCAAAACAACTACATCCCCCATATAGGTGGCCCACTGAACCACCTAAGATCTCGATACTGCCATCTTAAGAGATAGCCACCGCCAAAGGATCGGAACCCCCAGTATACCGTAAACATCCACTAGGGTGATGGTCCACTCACCCCTAACTCCTAGCAATCGAAGGGTGTTCCGATCTGCATCCCAGTATGAAAACAAGTCACATAGTATGTGACTGGCAGGTGCAACGTGAGGGACTTGTGGAATCCTCCAAATGTCAGCCCTCTGAAGAGTATCTTGCTATGCCTGAGTTAGTGCCTCTAACACTACTGGGATCCAATCACACTCCCTCTCTTGGTTCCATCTAATATATTCATCCTTCTTTTTCATTCACCCAAAAAAACACAAAAAAGGAGTAAGTTAGTACCAAAATCCAATTGGAAAAACTATGAAAAACATGTAAAAGTGTAAAAATGTAAAAAAAAACTAAAGGAAAGCACTATTTTTTCTTTCTGTCGCGAACCACCGCCCTGTGTAGAGCGTCGGTTCCATAACCGCTGCCTTCTAAAGTAGTGGTCTTGTAACCGCCGCCCTGTGTAGGGCGACGGTCCTGTCTCGAACCCACAAACGGCTCGAAAACAAGACAAATTCACCATTTTAGCTAAAATAGGGACCTGCCCTATGGGCGGTCCCCCTAGAAACTCATTTAAAACTAGTATTTTCAAAAATACCCCCCCTGAGACAAAGATTTCATCATTTCCACATTTTAGGTTCAAAAACAATAAATTGAGAAGAACTAACTTGAGAATTTGCAAGTCGATGTTCCACTCTCGGAGGCATGATCGCTATCTCACCAAAATCATTTTGACTATACTCTTGTCGAAAACCATCACCGTGGGTCATAGAGCTCAAAAACTCTCAAATCAATTGGCACAAATGAATAGTGAAATGAGTTTGTTTATATATATATATATATATCCTTTTAAAATTGATTTTGAATGTCTTTCAGAGGGTCAGAGCATCGATGGAGGTAATTTCTAAACCCCGCGTAGATGCTAAGTCCTCTTTTCATATCAATTTAGCCTTATTTCTCAAATTGTTTTATCTAGCTACACTTGATTCCCCTTTTTCATTTTACAGATAGTGGGATTTTGGATGGTGATTTTTTGACACATAGGTGTATCAGGTATAACTCCTAACCCCCCAATTCAGGACCGCCATACTTGGATCCACCATTTTACACCTCTTCATGGATAAGATGCTTCTCCAAGGGGGCAATATGTACATACCCAAAATTGTAGGGTATTTCACTGCCAGAAATATGTTACACATACCCCAATGATGATACAGGTCCCCTTGCAAGGTGTTCAGAATCCAAAAAAGCTAGCCAAGTATACGTTTATATCCCACATGCCTCACTCGGCCTTTGCATGCTTTGTTTTTCCCTCTGCCCCCATTTTCCTTGCATTTTGGTCTTTAGTCACAAGACTGCCACCCTGCCTCGCGGCGGTCCCGTAACCGCCGCCATGCATAGGGTGGCGGTCCTATTTGTGTTTTCCATAAATTTTTGATGATCACGTCAAATGTAAATCTTCAATTTCTATCCACATCATTCAGCTACTTTTCTTTACATTTATGTTTTGGCCGCCCTATGAATAGTGTTTTCCCTTTGTTTATAGTAAAAGATTTCAATTGGGAGTTACCCTCTAGTAAATGCATTTGCTATAAATAGCCAACTTGTTTTCAAAAAAATGGCCCCTCACCTTCTCAATTCTATTATTTAGTCTTTTGAATTTCTCAATTAGAATTCCCATAGTTTCATGTTTTGCTTCCATTGTTGGTTTTCCTTTGCTGCTTAGAGGTCGTTTGATCTTATTGCTTCAGTCTTGCTTCATTACTGTTCCATGCAAGTCAGTCTAGAGTAAAGTAGTTTCATTTTTAGATTGGAATCCATTAGAGTTGCAAGTTCTATTTGTCATAAAGGTAAATTTCAAGAATTCTTGGCATATTTATGTTATACTCCCACAATAAATCCTGCTAGGAATTGCATAGTCAAGCTCTGTTCACTTGCCCTATCCCTCTCCTACTCACATTCTATTCGGTCTATATCCAAAGTTACCATTTTTTGAATACCTTCTTTTGTTGATGTTATCATAAACACGCTTTTTTGGATTCACGAGAATACGAAGGAACAAGGAGATCACACTGAGGGGACGAAGTCAAACACAACTGGATTTACCACTGTTCTGTAAATTCCAGGTTTGAGCTATCAAAGTTCTAGTTACAATGTATCAAATAGAGTAGCAAATTATTTCATTTCAATGAAATCTCTTTCTTGATGTCGCCAAGGAAGCTTTGGGGATTGATAGTTTCTGAGAAACTATGATTCATTCCTCACTTCTGAGGTAGGATCGAGAGTGTTTTCAATTTAAAATAATTAGTTTCTTAGATATTTAGGATAAAATCACAATTGCACAGGAAAATAGCCACACCAGGCTACTTTGTTTGTTTCAATTTTGTTACCAGATTAGTTGTTCATTTTCTAAATATATTAGAGTAGATGATCTTTAATTTCATTAAAATACTTCATTGAAAATACAAAAATAGAAGAATACATGCATAGTGTGAATACATCTTTCATAATTAGTTTATTAATCTTAGTTAAAATTTGAATCGTTTTGCATGAAAATCACAAGACCTAGAGAGCCTAAAGAATATATATTTGAACCAATAATGCCTTAACCAAATCTACCCACAACATTAGCTGATATAGATCAAGACCTTAGGATACAGGTATTTCAAGCAATGGAAAACCTACAAGCAATTAGTGAACAATTGAGAGGGTTAAATATCGAAGACGATAAGGCGTACACATTTTGGTCAAATCATCCTAACTATAGACTACCTTGATAAAATATCCGAATGACTTTACAAGGATTTGAATGAGAACAAGTATTTGGTTGTGATCCTTTAGTTCCATAACCTAGTGTAGGAGATCTTCTCATTGACATAGATACTAGCTTACGAATTCAAGTTGCCAGAACACCTGTAAGGTATTCTGAGAAAAATCTACAACTTCTAGTTCTAAACATAGAGGCTGAAAAGGCATACGATTATTGGATAGTCAGAAGAAGGGATTGATTCTTCACATGACCATAATAGGTCCACAACAACCACAAACTCATGGTTGTGATCCGCAAGTCCCACAACCTAACGGGCCTGCAAATCAGTTAAGTATTGATACCGGCTTACGAACATTGGTATTTAGATCCTCACCACTCCCGCCAGATATCATAACGCAGTTCTCCGTATTAAATATAGAAGCCAATCAATAGATAATATTTTTTGGGCTAGACCAGAAAACCATCCATAGTTTACTACAAATTCACGAAGCCTCCTACCACCATTTTCATGACCTTGTCTAGGGATATATACGAAGCTCCCACAGGTCGCTTCCCACGTATCCAACAACTAAGAAACAGGATCTCAGTAGAGCTTGACATTGATTGGAGCCTCAGAATAGCCATTATATCTGAGTGATCCATTACACCAATTTATGTTAGGAGGTCCTTCTTTGCCTTAAATTCACAGATTCCGTTATTGCGTATTGATGATATTTGGTTCTCTCACTGTCCTATTGTTTGCAAAGGCACAAAATACTGCAGTCTAAGTCAGTGTAGGGCAACCAGATGCTATAGTTTGCAAACGGAAGCTCATGGGACAGAACCAACTATGCGAACACATCATGGTGGCCTAGTGAACACTAGTGGAGGATGTTTTTTGGTTCTCTACGCTCCCCATGCTTTCAGGTTACCTCGTTCGGACGTAGTCTCTTAAGAGCCCTGAGACCAAAACATGTTATATCTTCGACATGTGATTTCTCTAACTTCGTGGAGCCTGGAAATGTCTCGTCAGATCCAAAACCTCCATATTGAATCCCTATACAAAATTCTCTTGTGGTTTTCTCCATCTCTAATCGGTTCTCTCGTTGTCCTATTGTTTGCAAACACGTGAAATATTGCCATCTAAGTCAGTGTACGACTGCCAGACACTATAGTTTGCAAACGAAAGCTTGTGGGACTGAACCAACTACACCAACAAGTCAGGGTGTCTAGGTGAACACTAGTGGAGGATATTTTCTTGTTCCCTACACTCCCCATTCTTTCGGGCTACCTTGTCCGGGTGTAATCCCTTAATAGCCTTGAGGCCAAAAAAATTTATATCTTCGATGGATGATTTCTCAGACTTCATGGCACCTAGAAAAGTCTCGTCAGATCCGATACCTCCATGTCAAGGACCTCTATGAATTCCTCTCATAGTTTTATCCATCTCCATTTGGTTATCTCGTTGTCCTATTGTTTAGAAACACACAAAATAATGCAGTCTGAGTTAGTGTAGGGCTGCCAGATGTTATAGTTTACAAATGAAAGCTTATGGGACCAGAATAACTATGCAAACACATTGGGGTGGCCAAGTGAATGCTAGTGGAGGATTTTGTTTGGTTCCATATGCTCCCCGTGCTTTCAGGGTACCTCATCTGGGCGTAGTCCCTTAAGAGCCCTAAGGCCAAAACATGTTATTTCTTCGAGGGGTGATTTCTCAGACTTCATGGCACCTAGAGACATCTTATTAGATCTGAGACCTCCATTTAGGGGCCCTCTACAAAATCCTCTCGTGGTTTTCTCCATTTCCATTCTCTCGCTGTCCTATTGTTTGTAAATGCGTGAAATACTGTAGTCTGAGTCAGTGTAGGGCTCCCAGATGTTGTAGTTTACAAATGATAGCTTGTGGGACCAAACCATATGTGAAAACACATTTGGTTGGCCTAGTGAATGCTAATGGAGGATTTTTTTGGGTTCTGTACACTACCCGTGCTTTCGGGCTACCTCATCCGGGTGTAGTCTCTTAAGAACCTTGAGGCCAAAACTCGATATATCTTCGACGAGTGATTTCTCAAACTTCATGGCACTTAGAGGCATCTCATCATATCTAATACCTCCATGTTGGGGCCCTCTATGAAATTATCTTATGGTTTTCTCCATCTCCATTGGGTTCTCTTGTTGTCTTATTGTTTGCAAAAGCATGAAATAATGCAGTCTGAGTCATTATACGGCTACCAAATGCTATTGTTTGCAAACGGAGCTTGTGGGACCAAACAAAGTATGCCAACATGTCAGGGTGGCCAGGTGAATGCTATTGGAGGATTTTTTTCAGTTCCCTACCCTACCCATGCTTTCGGGCTACCTCATTCGGGCGTAGTCCCTTAAGAGCCTTGAGGCCAAAACACGCTATAGCTTCGATGGGTGATTTCTTGCACTCCATGGCACCTAGAGACATCTCGTCAGATTTGAGACCTCCATGTTGAAGCCCTCTATGAAATCCCCTCCTATTTTTCTCCATCTCTATCTGGTTCTCTTGCTGTCCTATTGTTTACAAATGTGTGAAATACTACAATCTGAATCAATTTAGGGCTCCTAGACGTTGTAGTTTGCAAATGGAATCTCATGGGACCAAACCAACTACGCCAACACATCGGGGTGTCCAAGTGAATGCTATTGGAGGATTTTTTTGGGTTCCCTATGCTACCCATGCTTTCAGGCTACCTCGTCTAGTTTTTAGTACCTTAAGAGCCCTTAGGCCTAAACACACTATATCTTCGACGGGTGATTTCTCAGATTTTTTGGCACCTAGAGACGTATTGTTAGATCCACGACCTCCATGTTGGGGCCATATAGAAAATCCTATCATGGTTTTTATCCTTATCCTTTTGGTTCTCTCCTTGTCTTATTGTTTGAAAACACATGAAATAGTGTAAGGTTGCTAGATGTTGTATTTTACAAACGGTAGCTTGTGGGACCAAACCAACTACACCAACACATCAGGGTGGCTAGGTTAATGCTATTGGAGGCTTTTTTGGTTCCCTATGCTCCCTGTGATTTCAGGCTACCTCATTCGGGCGTAGTCTCTTAAGAGCCCTGAAACCAAAACACATTATATCTTCGACATGTGATTTCTCAGACTCCGTGACACCTAGAGATGTCTCATCAATCTAAAACCTCCATGTTAAAACCCTCTACAAAAGCCTCTCCTGGTTTTCTCCATATCCATTTGGTTCTCTCGCTATCTTATTGTTTGAAAATGCGTGAAATACTACAGTCAGAGTCAGTGTATGGCTCCGAGACGTTGTAGTTTGTAAACAGAAGCTCACGAGACCAAACTAACTATGCCAAAACATCAAGGTGGCCAGTTGAATGCTAGTGGAGGCTTTGTTTTGGTTCCCTATGCTACCCATGCTTTCAGGCTACCTTGTCTAGGATAGTCCCTTAAGAGACCCGAATGACTAGATTGGCTTAAGAGTGAATTCTATAGGGGTATGTCTAAGAACACATGGGAGTTATCAATCACCTAGTAAAGCTTTCTTGTTTAGTTCTAGATGGGAGTTAGCTGGCCTACGACTTAGTGACCTTCCATTTTGTAGATCAAGAATTTCATGCTTGTTACCTGTCTAAGTTAATGTACCAAACTAAACACAAAAACCTTGAAAAACTCAAATGAAATCGATACTTGAAAGACAAGATATGAAGATGTAGATGGAAAATAAAGTTGATGTAGATAAGATGGGCGTACACGAGTGATCCTGCAAAGTAAATCAAAGAAACCTGCGAGACATAGATGCTTGACAGAAAAAGACCACGTTAAAAGATATTTGGGTGGACTGCCTGAAAAGTGGGTCTGGTAAGCGATAAGCTCCCTCAGTGGATGTCAGTCCATGTTTTCAATTAAGGAAAGAAGCATACATGATAACATATGCAAGTAAATTTCTATATTTTGATTAAAAATGACAGACAGAAAATTAAACAACAAATAGAAACCAATAAAAAACAGGAAAGTGTGAAAATAATGTTGGATTTGTGTTCCCTGAATTATTTTACCTGTCTGCAGGCAGATCAACATCGATTAGGAAAATCTACATCAACTGAGAATAATCGGCGTCGACTGAGATATGTCAGCGTCGACTAGAGAGAATCGACGTCAACTTGGAAAATTACAGGAAGATTGAGAAACAGACAATGGAAGCTAGATCTTTGATCTCCACTGGATGTGCAAGAGCCGTAGGGATACTAACAAGGCTCCACCTGTGCTGGATGCAAGAATAGTGTCACCAAGAGATTGATGGAGGCTCACGATGTCGATGTGGTAGGAGAAAAGTAATGGTACTCCTCTTAGGGATTGGTTTGGATAGGATTCGCTCTCACTTGATAGACAATGCTTAGACTTGATGCTCAAAACTCTCTCATTCTTTTTGTATCTCTCTCTGTCTCACTGTCTAACTAGAACTAAATTCTAGCGTTCTATTTGTAATTGGCGCTGACCGAGATGAAATCGGCGTCGCTCTGAAAAATCAGTGTCGATCAAGTATCAGTCGGCACCGATCAGGGAACAGTCTCCTGAAATGGCCAAAAGGGACAATTTTTGGGAAGATGAAGTGATCCTTCCACCTCAAATATGGTAAATATCTCATTGCTCAGTTTGGGAGGAGAAAAAAATAGGGGGGGATAGATGGATAGAATAGATATGGGACGTTAGGAATTGATATGGGGTAGATAAGTGGTTAGGATATATGTAGAAAATATAATTAAATAGTTAATATTTAATTATCTATGGGTAAAACATAATGGAGTGACATAAACTTAGGATAGATGTTTAAATAAAATATTAAATAATACCCTAAGGGAGAAGTGGTGATGTAAACTTTCCCCAGGTTACCCATGAAGACAAACGCGCATGGGGGACACCAAATTGGATAACCAATTTTAGGTGTTTACACATTCATTGATAATTTATGCTATGATAAACCCATGGATGATTTCGAAAGTGCCTTCAAAAGGATAGGGGTAGTCATCAAGCCTAGTTAAGAGTGTGATGTGATTTCTATATAACTTGAAATGCCTAGAGATTTAAAGGTAATAAGACGAATTGGATAGGATTAGACAATCAAGAATCATTGAGTGTCTGAATCATAATGTCATTGCATCTGAAAACATTCTCAAGCATTGGAGTAATGTATATGGAGAGACATTCTCAAAATATCAACAGATGAAATGCATCAAATTGTGATGACTGTTGGGTGTTTTAACAGGGGAGAAGACTAGAAGCATAGAGGAATATAGTAAGTGCATGATAAGATAGGAACCAGTATAAAGAGACCATGAGAAAGAAGCACAAGTAAGGTAAATACACATATACACATTGATAAATTGAATGAATAATTACTCATATTAGGTAACTCTTTATATAAATATTGATTTCCAAAGTTTGATGCATATTATACATTGAAAATTCTAGTACATGTACATCACCAATAAAAGAAAAAATAATCCATAATGTCTTAAATATTGTCAAGTGCACATCATATTAGTTTCATGCGAAAATAATCTCAGAAATGTTAGGTCTCATACAAAATTATCAAGTTCTAAATAGTATTTTAATGTGCATAATACATATAAAAATGCCCAAATAGGTCATATACCATCAAGTTCAAATGCCATATAGGCGTACATACAATGTCATGCACATAGGCATACAAAAACAATGTCATGTAAGACATATATATTTCCTACTCATCAAATTCTATCCCTCTCTTGGTCTTTTTCAAAGAAGGCCCTCCTTTAGATGAAGATGGAGATCTATGAGATGACTTTGGATCATCCGAGCCCCATACTTTGAGTCCTCTTCCACTGAATACTCACCTGTAGATGAGCCTGTAAATGTAAACAATGTTTTTTTGTCAAAACTTAATTTATATATGTTTTCAACATGTATTTAAGACCATGCTAGAATGAAAGTATTTACATAAAAACACAAACTTACCGCAAGTTTGTGATTGCACCGAATTTGAATCTCACGCTTGGATGAGTCATCGGGAGGTCCTACAGTATGAAAAGGGGTACGAGGATGACAAGATGGAGGAGTTTGTGCCCTCGAAGTCAAAATGGAGGGGGTTGAAGTTCCCTACATACACATAAGATTAGAAAATATGACATCAGAATTAGTGAAAATAGAACTAAGTACATGTATGTACAATAATGACAATATTTTAATTAATTTTATCAATATAGAACTAGTGTTTTTTACCCCCACTATGCCTATGAATCAAATGAATAGGGCAGCTACCTGTCACAGGTAACTCCCAACAAATGTACACAATGAAGGACATTATTAACATAATTTAATAATTCTACAATGAAAAAAATTACTAACATGTAATTTAACATAATATGAATTACACGATAAATTTAACAAAATTTACGTGTTGTTTGAATACCTTAGTGAGTTGCTGCACAGATGAAATCGCAGCGGCAACACCTTTATCTACTTATCACAGAGATGGTGGGGTGTCTAGTGAAGTCAACATCTTTATCAAACATGTATATCACGTGAGTTAGATGGACATACAAGAACATACAAATACACACACACACACACACACACACACACATGTATGTGAAAATTTTACGTAATTAACATTCTAAATTACCTCTGTGAATGTATGTGTACGCCTGGTGCTCGTTGCCTATGGGCGGGATGAAGATGTGCTTCCCGCGCACTGTAATATCAATGGATATACATGTCCAAATATAATTATTTCAAAATTTTAACATATATAAGTAAATCAAGTACTCCAAAAATTTTGTAACACATATAACAAAAAAAAATTTACCTGTGAAGGTGACGCTGATGAATGTAATTCAAATGTCTCACTCAAAAGGACATCTGACATAATGGCATTGTCATGTGCACCCCTCGCACTAGGTGCACCAAAATCAATATGCATGAAAGTATTGTCCTCCTCATGCCCCAAATATATGCTACCACATGACGAGTAAAAATGTGGCCTCATGCTAGTACTCCCTAAGGGAATACTCTGTGTACCTCCATGAGAATCTGGCTCAGAAATTTCCCTCGTATGTCAAAAAAGGGTCGTAGATAGCCCCAGAAGCGCATGGAGTGTATCAATATCTACTTCTCCTTCACTGCTTGAGGGACAATCTCAGGGTGAGGGTGCTTCTGTGCAGGTAATCTAACCTGCTGAATAGGTGCACGTTGTGCACCTGGTCGATCCTTTATAGATCCTTTTCCTCAGCCCTAGATATCTCAGAAATTAAAATAATTTGGGATCTCGTTGAGGATAAACTCGCAATAGAGTTTCCTCAGAAAGTATAGTAGCACCTCTTTGTTATTACAAGGTGAAAAATCAAACACCATCCACCATCGGTCCAAAAAATTATTTTTTAATCAAATTATTATTGCACCAATGGATGGGAAAACCATTTACATGACAACAAAACAGGAAAATTAGTGCAGGAGTCCATGAATAAGGTGCATATGAGGTCTTTTGAAATTTCTTTTTTCTTTACATCCACATATGACAATTTTTTGGAATAAGAAACCCTACAACCCCTCTCTTTAAGTTTTCCAATGATCAATTTTGCCCTCGTTGCAGCGTCAACTCAAATAAATAATGCCTCCGATGTGTTTGCAAGAGAGGCGTGGTGGAGGGTTTGTAGATTTTGAATCCCTCATTGTTTTGATTAAATCCTCAATTTCAATTTTGTTTTCAACTATGTGGGCTGCTAAATCTTCTTGACTACCCAGGGGATGTTGAGCAATTATGGGAGTGTCAGGAGGGATTGACAGGAATAGTAGGGTTTTGGTTGTGGTTGATTCCCTCGACCTCTAACTGTAACAATAAAATATATGTATTAAATTCAAATTTTAAATCTATAATTATCATATTTCAATTCAATTTTGAGAAAATAATTGTGCTTACCTCTTCTCTATGGCACCATCATCGATTTATATCTTCCCATCGATCCAAAAATGATCCTTTGAGCTTGAGATCCAGCCAAATGAAACAACATGAGGGCACATTTAAGCTCTGAAACTCATGTTTGAGGGAGATAAAATGATAGAGGTGTGGGCCTCTTTTTTTCTTTATAGTAAGCATAACACATACGTATTATAACACGTACACGTTATGCCTCAATAAATCCCAAACCTGATAATTTAAAATGTGATCACCTTATAATAGAATGCATACGTGATTTGATTTTTTTGGGTTTTTGTCCACTTTTTGCCCCCCTAAATTTGTGCACTTACCCTGTATATGAGACACTTGACAGATAGACATATATAGGCATTATTATTTTTTATTTAGTATTATTTTACAAGAATTGATTCCATTAGGATTCCTTTCATTTGTGTACTCTTAGATGGTGATGAATTTCCCATTCTTTTGTGATTTTAAATGCATACTATGGATGATAATATAATGTGGTAAACATAATGGTGTATATGGCTACACACATGACAATAAACTATACTTAGGAATCTTTATTTCTCAAATAATGTTTAAAATTTATTTTAATTGGAAAAAATGTGTTGAATATAATATGATGATAGGATAGATATCACTCCATTATTGACCCCACATAAATGGTAAGATGCGAGGGATCATCACCAAGAGCTAAGGACACACAGATGTATGATTGAAGAATGTATGGAAAATGATGATCAAGAGACAAGAATTTTGACAAAAAATTATTAAAAAAAACACAACCTAACCCCAATGCAGATTAACTAGCCAATTCAAAATGATTTCCACTTATTAATTTTGAATAGATTTAAGATCTATGAATGTCCTACTGATTTATAGGGATCTAGTTAAAGAATGGTCGTCTCTCCTAACATATGCATCTAAATGATTTTCTTGGGAATTTCATATTTCAATCACTTTTATTTATTTGTTTATTTAGAGTTTTTAGATTTTTGATATGACCCCCTACATCTTTCCCCAGATGTTACTAGTAAGAAGAATGGGGGGGGGGGGGGTCATCACCAAGGAAAAAACATAGGAGAGTAAGGGTACTTTCTTCCTTTCTTAATCTCATGCTACTAGTAAGAAGTACATCACCAAATATTTTCACAGATATCTTGTTGCGCTTGTGGTTGACGAGGTGGAGTACTTTGTATCATATCATGGGTAAAAAATTAGTTACTCATCTCCGGCGTCACCACTATCAAACCCCAAAAACTCATCATCGAGATAGATCTATTTCAAAATATGGGTACCCATTGCACTCAAGACATCACCTAGTGAAAACTTGGAAATTTTAAGGTTACGGGGTTGAACTGTTCCTGCGAAGTCAGCAGGAAACATAATATTAATTACTAAACAAAATCTTTTTGTTTGTACAATGCCTGATGATGATCGTTAGAGGCCTATTTTGAATCTGTTGTGGTCATCTATTAACTATAAGAAGCAAAGTAATAAAAAATTAAACATTATACCCTTGTAAATACTAAATAAAATAGTTGCAAGTAAAAAAAATATGTTGAACATTATAAATTACCTTGCATGCTCCAAGATGTGACCATTTCGATCTTGTGACTGAGACTGAGTTTGATATAAACCATCAAACTTGAAAGTTTCTACAAAAAATATATAGAACTATTAAAATAATTTACCACTTACAGAGAATATAGCTTGTTATTAATTCTTGCAAGTAGCTTATCTATAAATATTAATAATAATACCAGTAGAAAATTGTGGTGAGAAAGGTGGTGGGTACTTGTGGACCTATCGACCCCCTAGGTTTTTTGAGTCAAGGAAATCGAACCAGGGTCAATTCCACTGAATCCATATCAGAATCACCAGAGTCCTCTGAAGGGTATTTACCTCGAGAAATAACTCCTTATGAGATATTGCAACTACAATTATTCTCTGTAGAATATTAAATTACTGATATTAATACAATTCAAAAATAATTTATCGTTATATTTTTAAAATTAATTGTTACCTATTGTTCTTTAACTGAAAGACCAATCAATAGATTTTTTTCATTTATTACAGTTGGAAATTTTTCAGTTTTGTAATAGTTGAAAATATTATTGATAGAAAGTAATTATATAATTGGTACAAGAAAATATAGTCTTCGATTTATCAAATGCATTGATACTGGAAAGGGCATTGTTGAAATTTGTTTCAATTCGATTAGACAACTATGTACACAATCATATTATTTCCTACCCAGTGTCTGTAATAAATACTGAACTTCCCAAAATGGTATGTTCACAGATCTTCCCTACAACATAATCCTGGATTGAAAGAGCAATATCATTATCAGAAAGAAATTATTTATAAAATCTTGTATAAAAAATCCTCTTTTGGAATGATTAACTGCATCTTCAACAAGATACAAAAAATTTACATGCTTGGGTAGTCAAGTAATATTAAGAAAACAAATAATGAAAAATAAAATTGAACTTACCATCAACCTGCACATTGTAATGAGACTCCAAATATTTTTTTCTTCATCAGTTAAGATAGCCTTTATAGTCATGGGCATATGGTTTTGAAAAGGTAACCCATTTAATCAATGGACGTGTGCGGGATCCACGCAGAATGAAAATGTACGATCCATCATGGGGAAATAAATTTTTTCCAACTGCCTGGTTGTAAGAATTGATTAGGTAATGGAGTATGGTAGTATCTCTTTCTAATTGGGGCACGTTGACAAGCCTCGTGAATTATGTTTTATGAATCCAGTCTTTAGGTGTATCTTTTAGTTTCATCAATGTCATAATCTGAGGGCACATGAGATTTTTTTATTGAAATTTGGAGGCCAGAGTAACTGTGGAGTTATCCTTTGTTGAAAAAATTGGAAATTGGTGTAAATTTACATGAGAGGGAGGGGAAAGACTGTAGGTTCACATTGGTTTAGTATAAAATTGGAGAAAAAGTTATAGATTTGAAAATGTTTTTGGAAAAAAGTAAAGAAATGAAACTTATAGGGCTCGGGTTCATGGGGAGAATGTGTGGAAAAAAAAATATAGGTGAAGATTTTAGAGGAAACACATGTATGGAGAATCATGTGCATGCTAAACTATCCAATATGTAGAAAATTACCATGTGTAATGGTTGGTCTGACAAGTAAAATATGGTAACACATCTTGAACCATCCAACAGGGAAGAGACGGTCGTCCAACCTAACCTATCTAATAGGGAAGAGATGACCATCCAATAATGAAGATATGGTCATCCAATAGGGAAGAGATAACCATCTAACAGGGAAGAGACGCCCATCCAACCCGACTCGTCCAATAGGCAAGAGATGACCATCCAAAAACAAAGAGATGACCATTCAATAGTGAAGAGACGACCATATAAATAGGAAGAGATGGTTGTCTAAATGTGAAGAGATGGTTGTCTAACCTTTTTCCCATCTAATAATAGATAGAAAGTCATTCAAATATAAGAAACTACGAAAAAATACGGGCTGCCAAATCAATTTTTCAAAAAAATAGTTTTTTGGCTATTCGCCACCCATTCTATAGTAATTGTTTAGAGGGGGATCTTAAAATGAACCATGTTATCCTAACTACGCTCGATCTTATGTCCCCAAGCTATATTCATATGTTTTCATGTATTTTTTCAAGGGAAAAATTCAACGATGAAACATGACAACTATACCCTAGTCTCAATTTTTTTCATGTGTAAACCCTCCTAAACACTCCCCCATGTCAGTTTTCCCTTCATTATTAGGCCTATACCCATCCTTAAAGTTCCAATATGTGTTGTAATACCCTTCCCCAAGTGTTTAAAATGTGAAATCAATCTCATGATATTCTTCTGAGATAATGTCTCTCAAGGCAGATTTTTCAGTATACTTAGAAATGGCTATTTTCAACCTTTCTAAGGCAGGTGTAAATCCTTCGAAGTAGAGTTGAAGAACTAAATTCACCAGGAAGTATTACCAAGGAACTATAATCATATTTCAAGTTATTTTATAATTTTTTTGAAATATTTGGAGGTTTAGGAGCAAGTTCAACAAAAGCGGGTTTTTGAAGGTGGAGCTTACACTACAAAAAGCACCCAAGCTTTGGAAGATGATTCTGGGAGCTCCAGAATGAGTTATAGGTCAAATAAAATACCATTGTAAAGATAATTAAATTCTCTAAATGAAGTTTCTTTAATATTTTAAACAAGACCAAGGTGATTCTTTCCACATCCCATTTTTGGTCGACACATCTAGCGGTCTTGAAAAAAGCCTATTTTTGAGGTTGTTTCATGAAGAATTAGATCATACAATCCATATCATTCTTCTCAAAATATTGTTTTCATTCAAAATAATATAAATAAGTTCCCAAATTGACATTTGGGAGCTTCGAAAACTTTGTTTTCAAGCTCTCTATTAAGGATGCTTTCACAGTTAGAAGATTTTTCCGGTGCCACGTGTTAGCATGAGGATGAGGCACACATTTTTGTCTCTCTTGTCCATTTTTCAGGGGGGGAAAGTGTAAAAAATTATGCCCCTTCCAATTTTGAGATCCCAGACCCACCACATGACCTTGTGAAGCCTCCTTAAGCACATTTCAATAGTTTTCTAGCCCTTTCCTCTTACACTGCATGTTTGCCACTTGTACCCATAAGGCTAGTGAAATTTTTTGTGTCCCTTTTTTCCCTTTCCAAAGGGAAAATGGGGAGAAAAAAAATTCCCCCACCTTTCTCCAACATTTTTCCTCATGTGACTTCAACTCAACCTTGGATGCTGAAAAATAAGCTCCTCCCTCTCTCTCCTCCGCCAATGCATGTTTGCCACTTGTCCTCATATGGATAGGGAAATTTTTTTGTCCCATTTGTCCCTTTCTAAGGGGAATATTTGGAAAATAAATGTGACCCCCCAAGGGCATAAAAACCAAGGAGATAGTTCATTTTTTTATCTTCCTCCATTTTGCCCAAAATCCACCCAGAACTTTAGAAAAAATTTCCATATTTTGTTTTCCTCTATTGTTCCTCCTCCATTCCTTAATCCATGTTTTAATAATCTCAAAAAATAAATATTCATAAAATTTACAATTTTCCGAAGCTCCATGCTCATATTTTTTGCTAAATGACTTCGTGCCTAGGAAGGTGAAAATTTCATACCTCACAAACTGGTGCACAAGTCAAGGTGGGGTTTTTTACAAGCTTCTTCATTACCAAATTCCTTAAAGGAGAATGTGACAACATTTTGAATGATTACATATATTTTAAATATAAGAAAAAACCCTCATTTTTTTCCCTAGATTTTGTTTCTTCAATTTTCCATCTTTATGGCAAATGGGTTGAGCTAAAAATTTAAACACAGAGTCCAGAAGAAAAATCTATTCCCATGAAGCCAATTTCATCATAATTTGAGGTGAGAAAGAACACTTTCTAAAAATCCTAGGGACCCCATTAATGGATTCCATTTCACAAAATTGAAAGGGAAGTGAGGCGCCTCGTCACTTCCCAAGGTTCTAGTGGGCGGAATCTCACAAAAATTGGAGCAGAGCTTTAAAAAAAATTGTGTAAGCTTCTACAAGTGATTTTGTTCCAATCTGACCCTGGGAAGACCACTTTCTATTTGTATTAATTCTTTATGGGAGAACTTACTATGCATAGTAAGTCTATGAAACTCATGCATTCAAACTCCTCATTCCATTCCCCCATGATCGAGACACTCAAAATTGGTAAAATTTACAAAAATGAAAAAGAATTGGCTAAATGGGACCATAATGGTGGATATTATAAAAATAGTAAATGGTTAAAATGAGCCAAGAGTGGTCACATCTCAGTCGTTCACTCTTCCAACAATTATCCTAGAATTCACAGAAGTCTTCCATTCATATTTCACGTAAGTTCTCATACTTCCCAATGTGGCGAGAATAAATTGCCACAATTGGAAAATGTCAATATTGATCCCAGAAGATTTCAGTTCATTTCACATCTAGTACATTACAAAAAGGTGGATGGAATTTTTTTTTGGTATCGTTCTACTTTTCTCACTCTAAACTTGGGGGAGGATTTTTTCACATGCTTTGCTCATCATCAATGTTTTCGTAGTGGTAGAATTAAGATCATGGTCAAGTGAAAAAAGTGCATTTAATCCCTCTCATTTGAATTATTGATCATAAAGCTATTAAAGTGTTTCAAGGATCACAAGGATTTTCTCAGTAAGGTGATTCATCTTCTAGTGTTCTCAATGGTTTACTTCTTAAGTTCTCATCACTCCTCTTCACGGTGTGTTTAATACATGTGGCGAAGTTTCATCTTTTCAAGGGTTTTCAAAAGGGGGCAAGGTGTTCAAAGTGATCTTCATTAGAGCTTTTCATTAGCATATCAGTGTAAAGGATCATCATGGGATCAAATAGTCATCATTAACACCACCAGATCTGATCTTCATTGAAATACATGCTTCGGAGCATTCAATTTCTTCCCTCATCGTTCTCCTCTTCTATATCTCCTTTCTAATTCTTCGTTGAGCATAATCATTGTATTTTGTTATATCCACTTAACTGATATATATTGTAAATTGTAAAATTATTTTCTCAAAATTATAAGATAAATACTTAATTTGTCTTTACTAAGGGCAATTGAAAAGTCACAAGTGGAATATGAATGTGAAAAGTTATGTGGAGGAAATATGAGAGGTCAATTCACATTTCTATAAATTGAAATGACTTCTCCATTTCAAAGGAACCAAAACTTCAACATTTTTGGTAGTAATTGTGAATTGTTGTAGATTCATCGATGCTTTATACTCATCACTACACAAGAAATGAAAGATATTTTTCTTCCATTTCCATTTTCCTGTGCTTATTTTATTTCCCTCTTATTCACTTTGCAAGAATAATGATCTAGATAGAGCTTTGCATCTTTGATAAATGAATCTAAGAAATTTTTGTCTCAGTTTGTTCATCTCACTAGATAGCTTCATTGTTTCTTTCTTCTATATTGAATGTTGAACTACTCTAGTTATTGGGTGTGAACTCTACAATTGGCCTACTCATCACAATAACTCCCCTCGCCTAATTTCTCTCCTTCATCCCCCATCACTGCAATTTCATCCCTTGTACACCATACAAATACTTTGCCACATGTTAAGTGGAGTGTTCCTATGTGATCCCTAGCCTATTTGGCCAACCCATAGTAGTTAGATAGGATTAGATTAGTTTAAATTCAATAATGGGAGTAGCACCATTAAATGTAGAGGGGGGTAACCCTATGAGTGTCGGTGAAGACACCTAATTTTCCATATCAAATTTTTTTCTCACCAACATGTTTTCACCATATCATAATAGAATTTAGTTGTATATTTTTGTCCAAAATAATCCCCCTAATTATTTTGAATTGTAGTTGTTGGCATGTAGGCCTAATAGATGTTGTCATTGATGAAAAACCACATTAATGACAAATTTAATGGTGTATGGTGATGTCAGGATATTTTTTATGGTGTTAACATACTGGTTCAAATGTTTATCAGTTGCTACAGTGGGATTAAGTGATGCATGTTTTCTCTAGCAAGCCCATACAAATGCCTAAGAGGTGTTGCTTGGTAGTGTGAGATTATTTGTTACTTGGGAATAACTTTGGAATGTTGAATAACATGATTTGAGAGTTCTTGAGCACTCACAATAGTGGTATAGTGCAGGTACATGTGATTCTTCATGTTACATGTGCTCATTGGGAACATATATGGTTGTTTGGAGGTGTGACAGAGTGTATTGAAGCCATTTGAGATCATGGATGTATGATATCAGTTATATCATGTCATATCAGGTATGTTTGGGCAATTTACAAAAGTTTATGGTTCAGTAATTGTATTGTTTCAGTTGGTCCTAGTTGTTACAGTGAGAATCTAGCATGCAAACATAGGTAAGTCTTAGTGGCTAGAGATATTAGGATATGGAATTCAAATTATGATTATTTGAGATGTTAGAGGGATGAGTGATATTTCTCTCATAAATAATTCATTTTCCCATGATGTGAATCTTGTCAAATATAATTGTTTTAGTGAGACAAGGTGAAAATCAATGCAAATTTCAGCTCGAAGGGCAACTTCAAATGCTCGTTGTGAATCATGTGCTTTACATGAGAAATTTTGGTTTTAATGAATTATTATATGGTGTGTTTATAATGTTTCACAAAAATAATGAGGTCATTTGATCATCACGTTTTTATGAATGAATGTTATGAAGGTAAATAGGTCTAAAACCCTAGCTAGAAACAATTGATAGAAAGTGAATTATGGTGACCCAGTTTTGATTGATTCATCAAAAGTGATGATTTTATGTTATAGAGGACTCCTCAGGATTTTAATAAAGGTATGTTTAAGTATGTGACCACAAATGGGCCCCACCTAAAAAAGTAAGTTTCTGAAGAGTTTTAGTTTGAGGATAAGGTTACCAAATAAGGAATGAAATAAATTTGCATTGTGTGATGTATGTGAGTTTTTATTGATGTCCATGGAATTTTTAGGACATTGTATTGCAGGTTCATGAGGTTTTGTGGCTCAAATAGGTTGACTGGTCAAAAGGCACTTTTGGGGTCTCAAATAGTAGGGTCTAGTGTTGTGGCCATAACTTGAGCTACATCCGTATTTTTGAGATGATTCAAGTTGTGTTGGAAATTAGATTAAGAGAGATTGAATTTATTTATTTTTTTCCTAATTGATGAGGTGATTTGATAGGGTTTCCATGGCATTATTTCAATAAGAAGGTTTTTGGAAATTCAGGACAAGATTTGTTTTTATGCAAGTTTGATGTCATTTGAAGCATGAGATGGATTTGGTGATAATTTATATCACTGAGAGAGTGAAGAGGTATGAATTTTTCATCCAATAAATCCATTTTGAGATATTTAATGCATGTATATTTGATGTTATGAGCTAACATTTGGAAACAATTTTTTTGGAAGGATTATTTGGTGAAGGAAAATCTTGCTGCGGTTTGAAGTGAAAGATGTTTCATGAATTATAAAATTCTTATAAGTATTCTAAAGGTTATTAAATTTATTTTGAGTATTCACATGAAATTTTTTGGTTCAGTAGAAGTCATTTGGTGGCATTATGAAGTTTCCAAGGTGCTAAAGGGTCAAGGAAACAATTGTTTTAAAGATTATAAAGGAAAATGGGCCTAGTAAATGAAATAATTTGATTGGTTGATATTAATTACAACCATTTTAAATGTTTTATGATATTTTAATCATTTATAATGTTTCATGGGTCATGAAAAAGTTTGGTAATCATGTTAGGGAAATTTTAAGAATGTTCCCATGGAGTTTTGAGCCATTTTTGGCACATGTAATGAGGTTTTTAGATAGGCCGGCCTAATCGGGCCATATGTAGCTATTTTATTTAAAATTTTAAATATTTCCTATATGTATTGGTGGAACCAAATGGAGGGAAAATTTTGGGCCTAAGTTTGTCATGCAACCTAGAATTTGCAAGATAACACCCTAGTCGCACTGGCACATCACTCAGCCTAGACTGAATGCTCACCCGAAGTGCGCAAGGGTACCAGGTCCCTCTTTAGGGTTACTGTAATAGGATGTTAACATGATGAAGGAAGAAACATATTGATTCATAACTAATCCATCATTATACAATGCATGCTACCCACAGATCTATGAAATAACAAACTTAAACAGTAATCATGATTTTACCATTAACATGCACTGCTCAATTACACAGAATGAAACTTAGATTTAACTAATATTTTCCATCTATTAGTAAATAAAGAAGCTCCTTATAGCATTGTCAATCTATATCAAGGCACATATGGATCTGATACACACATTCATACATTCAGAATCATACATACACCGCTCTCTATGATACATATATATCTCATATTCACCTAACATCATATATATAGGGTGGGGACTTGCCCTTCACCGCTTAACTATTCTAGAAATAGGTCACATTCTATTGATAGCCATACACCATTTACAATCATAGCCACACATGCAAGTGCATTATCTATAGTCCTCTTGTAGTTAACTGAAGTGTCAATTCTATTCTTAGCTTGTCTTCATGCATAGACGCTTTGAACAGCTCCTCTAAATATAGACAATGCATGATGCGCATGTATTTGCATCATTGATGTGGTACACACGCCATCTTCTAAAAATATATCCTCATGCTCAAAATTGGCTGAGTCCTCAAATCCGTAATTTCCTTCCACACACGGGTCCTCCCTATCCTTCTATGCCCTGGGTTCTAGGCCTTCTATCCCACGCAGACTCCTCATGTGATTTTAGACGAGTATTCTTCGATCAATATTACCCAACACTAATCTCATTGTCATCCCGACAATGGGTATACCCAAAAAATTGAAGGAAAGAATAACAATGAAAGAATAAGAATGAAATAATATGTATAAATAAAGAATTTTTATGAGGTCATTTAGGAAACCTCCTTTGTATCTGTTTGTATTATCAACTCTGGGTAATCCTCTTTTATTGTGGCCTCCAAAACCTGTCATTTAGTGAGTGCCTGTTCTACTTTCTCTGGGATTTCCATAGCAATAGATTCCAACTCATCCCTCACAATTTCTCATTTCTCATTTTGCAGAACCAACACAACACTGGATATGGATGTCATTCTCCCTTCCAAAAGTTCCATCTTCTATGCAATTAGCTTTCCAAGCTCTTCCAGCTGAGTCTTGTGCAGCTCTTGTGCTGTTGTCAGGGCCTCGCACTTCTATTTAACCATTGACAACATTTATTTACAGCCCAATGTCTCATCTTTCATTGCTCTCTGGAAATCATTATTCTATTCTAAGGTCTTAATGTTGATGAGCGCCTTTAGAGTTGCGCATATATTTAAAGCTTGGTCCACTTTCTTCAATAATTCTTGTAATGCTTGAAACATCCCTTCATAAGATGCAATTTTTCTCATCATAGATGCTTTCTCTCATTCAGCATCTTGTTTTGATCTTTCTGGCACTTGCATATGCAGAGTTTCATCTTCGAGCACCAAGTCCACCAACTTTCCCACATAATGTATCGCTGAAGGAAATGTCTATGGTACCTTGGGTTCCAAGTGTGGCATTTCTTTGATTAAATTGTCCCCAATTTCCTCTGTGATTCTTATGAACACTTCGTTCTTCTTCTACGCCTAGTCCCTTTCTTGTGTTATGCACGCTATCTCTACATCCTTTATCTAAAATTCTTTGCGCAGTGCTTTGATTGTGGCAGATTTGTCCATGTTTCTTCTAGCTACCTCAGTAGAAACTTTCACAAGTGCATTCCTAACCTACTCGTCTGACATAACAGTAGGTTTTACGGTCATGTGTCTAGCCTGAGGTGCCTTCTTCAATCACCTAGAAATGCATGAATCTTCGCACACATCAAAGTTAGGCTCATCCATGTGGGTATGCATCGACCATGATAGTTGATTTCATGTGCACATAGTCACCATATTCTCATCCATCAACTCTTAGCCAAATAAATATTTCTACATGATCATGCTCTAGAAGTGGGCATAAACAATTTTTCGTGTGTCCTCTACATACCCCATGGTTGGTGGAATGTGCTCCCCACTTGCCCTTCTAGACCTTTGCTGCTTAGGAACTCTAGCCTCCAAATTTTGGACTTGTGTCTCCATGTCCTGAAAATCCTCTGTAGTTGTTTCCTCTCATCTTTTCTCTTCTTCTTCCTTCTCCTTTGATGCCTCACCCTATTCAACTATGTCCTATGGAAGTGTAGGAGATGTAGGTGTGCTCTCCTATGAATCTTCCGCCTCCTCATTCAACTTTAATTTCCTCCTTCTCTACACCTTTTTTGGGGAGAGTCAGGGTGATTTGCACATAGTGGTTGGAGTAGCACCTTGGTTCCTTGTTCTCCTAAATACTCTTTTAAAATTGTGCTCCCCTTGGACCACATTCAAATCCTCTTCATCCACATCTTGTGGCTGAGGTGGGGTAATAGCGTGCTCAACTTCAGTCTGACTTGTAGGATGTCTCCTACCCCTATGCTCCAAACCACCACTATCTCTGCGCTCCTCTTCCTCATCCTACACTTCAACTGGCTCTGTGGGTTTAGGTGCTGGGATGTTCTCCACTGTATGATTTCCCTTTGGTGGTGCTGGAAGTGCAAACTCACCTTCCACATATTTATTGTTCTCCATTTTTTTCTTCAGCTGGAGATACACCAGTGTTGTCCCCACATCTGATACAACCAAGATTATTGGATTGATATTCATAACCTTTGAAATGATTCTCTCTGTATAAGTGCTTTTTCCAGGATATACATACTTCTTCCTTAATGTATAGTATTTGTAGTCTACCTTATCTGCATTGAAGAACAGTCGGTGTGTATCTATAAATATATGGACAGATTCAAGAAAATATCTTACAATGAATGCGTAAGGTAAATTGCACCAAGGGCTCTAGACTCCATCCTTCATTGGGAAGTGTGTGATGTAGAAATGATTATACACAAAAAACTAAACTTATTTCCCTACCCCTTCTAGTAGGTCCTTTGGGATGCACCACTCTTCTCCAAATTCCATACGGAGCCTGTCATACCATTTCTCTGCCCTTTGATTTACTTCATCTGTCATGGTTCCCTTACATAGGTATTTGCTGAATCTTTTAGCTGGGGACTTTTTCTCCATGGGGTATTCCCCTATTTTCTCCTTTGGTCCATCTGGTACTCCAATCTCCATGAAGACCAATGATAGTAGAACAGCCCTAAAGCTGATCTTCCCTCCTGTGCATGCTTCTTCGACTATTTTCTCTACAATATAGACTGCAATGTTGTATATTGTCCCCTCCGACATCTTACGTGCCACATGTAACCACATAGTGTTTACCTATGACCACCACTCCTGATCATTTAAATTGGTAACTAGGTGTGCTACAACTTTTACAACTGGATAGTTCTTCAATTTGTCTATGTCCATTCCACGTGGACCCTTTAGGTATCCCAACTCTTGTTTGTTCTTTACAATCACAGATTTATCTACAAGATCACCTCATATATCTTCTCCTATGGCCTTTAGACATGTAACTGATGAGACTAGTGTAGATGAAATTCTAACTCTACGTCCTGCAAAGTAGAAGAAGTCTTTGTTTACCCTGCTCATGAGCCACTGATACAAAGGCTCATACTTCCTAAAATATAGAAGCTCATACAACTGATAGACCCTAATTCTCTTTAAAATATTTTCACCTACATCAGCATATATTGGCATGTCATCTTCTTTGCGATTGTTTGTTCTAGTTATGAGAAAAAAATCAAACTCCTTGTTCTCCAAATTCCTGTGATTATATTCACTCACTTTTCTCTTTCTAATGGGTGAATCCCACTCTTGGCTGATGATGTCTCCTTTTGGGTATTGCATTTCTAAAAAATGGATTTTGGGTGCCATCTCTTCTTCCACAATGACTACCTTTTTCTTTCCTTTTACCATTATTGTGGATGCCTTCTTTGGTGCCATTTCTACCTTGCAATGATCTCCTCTTCAACTCTACAACTTTGCAAATCAAACCCTAGCTCGATTCAATTATGCCCTAGGTGGAAAATTCATAACCTAACTCTTTTATGTCTCCCTACTTCACTCAAACCATTCACCACTGGGGATGCAAGCTTCTTGTCACACAGATCTGGTTATCACTCTTGGTTTCACACCCTTAACACCTTAACTTGATCACTTGGCTCTTCGCACTTAGCTCTTCTCTCAAATACTCTTAGTTGCAATGGTAAAAATGAATCTGCATCCCATCCTTATATATTTTTTTCAGATTTTAATGCATTTATAGCTCCTCACCTACCAAATATCCCTTAATTCATTGACC
Source organism: Taxus chinensis (assembly GCA_019776745.2). NCBI lineage: Eukaryota > Viridiplantae > Streptophyta > Pinopsida > Cupressales > Taxaceae > Taxus > Taxus chinensis. The sequence goes on from CM034149.1 coordinate 647,556,948, forward strand.
AAATCCATTCATTCCATGTAGTACATCTTCGCGCCCAACTATAACCTTCTAGCGCACCTTCCTACCCTCTGGTCATAGACTTCTCTTTAGCACATGCTCCTATTCCCAAGTACCTCATCACTTTACCTTATCCTGATAGCTATAATGGCCTCAAATTACCTCATGTTATAATGTTCTTTCATTCATCTCCATCCTTGGTCACTTTTTGAGAAACAATCTTCTTTTGACTTAAAGCACACCTATAGCAGCTTATTCCTTTCACCTTTCAAATCCCACAGTATTTTTCTTGGACAACTAAAACCACCCCACACTAAAAGTATGTGCAGTCCTCTGCACATAAAATATCTTCATACAGTAATTAGCTTCAGGTGCGCAAGTGCGCTTATTACACAAAAACAACAACTAAATTAACAAAGCACAGCGACAATAAAGGAAATACATTAAGCAAATACAGAATTGAAAACCTAAACTAAATGGCAATACAACCTTATTACAAACACCAAGAAGACTTATTTATAATAGGGTTTCATCCTACTCCCATTAAAGTAACTAGGTAGTCATGTTCCATCAAGTGATTCTAACTGATGAGCACCTAATTCAAGTATAGAAGTGATAACATACGGCCACAACCAATGTACTTTGAGCTTTCCTAGATGGCGCAAGAAATTTGAGTCATAAAGAAGTACCTTTTGTCCAATCTCAAACTTCTAATCCCTTATGTTTCTTTCATGCCATGCCTTCTACCTGGCCTTTTCCTGCTTCTGAATCCATCATGCTATGGCTTGGCACTCATCCAATTGAATCATCTTTTTGATAAATTCTTCTAAAGCATGTGCATCATCTATACCTCTAGGGCACGTAATGCACAAAGAAGGTAACATAAATTCTATAAGAAGAAAAACTTCTATGCCAAACACCAACTAAAATGGTGTGGCCTTGTTCAATCTCTTATAAGTTGTTCTATATTCCCAAAGCACAACTGACACTTTGTCATCCCAATCCTTTCTTCCAACATCACATATTTTTGTCAAAGTTTGGCCCAAAATTTTGTTGAAAGCCTCAGCAGTTCCATTTTCATGAGGATGGTAAGGTGTAGTTTTATGGTGTGCAACCATAAACTCATCTAATAAGATCCTGATTATCTCATTCAGAAAGTGTGTACCTCTATCACTTGTCAATCTTAAAGGACACCCATATCATGTAAGAACGTTCTCCCATAGAAACATAGCTACTGTAGCTTCCGTACAGTCTTTCATAGGTGCTACTTCTGCCCACTGTGTGAGATAATATGTGTAAGTAATGATATAGCGTGATCCAGTCCTACATGAAGCTGGTGAAATAGGTCCTACAAAATCAATGGCCCATTTCTCAAATGGTTCTGCACTAATAATTGGTCTCAAAGGCATCTCATTTCTTTTCCCTAGTTTTCCTAGGTGCTAGCAATGACCATATGCCTTACAATAATCTTTACAGTCTTTATATAGTGTCTCCCACCATAATCCAACAATTAGGATCTTTTGGGCAGTTGCATCACCTACATAATGGCCTCCTGCAATACCACCATGAGCTTCTTCCATGATATCCTTGCTCTCATGCTCTAACACACAATAGTGTAATACTTCATCTCTACCTAGCTTGTAAATTTCACCACTGATTAATATAAATGGTGTCACGCATATAGCAAGCTACTTTTTTCTAATGATTTCATTCCTTCTGGTGCCATACATGTTTGTAGAAAGATAACAATGTCTTATAATTTTGTGGGTACACATTGTAACCTATACAATTGTGCATCTGGAATTGTTTCTTCAATTATCTATGCATCCTCTCTTGAATTGATTCTAGATAAATGGTCTGGTCCAGAATTGCTTTTCCCTAGCTTCACCACAACTGTGAAGTCAAACTCTTGAAATAGGAGCACCCATCTGCATATACGCCCCTGTAATATGGGCTTGTTTACTAAGTAATTGAATACCATATGATCTGTATAAAATAAAAATGGCATTGCTAACAAGTACTGTCAAAACTTGTACAATGCGTAGATCATTGACAAAGCTTCATGCTTTGTAGTTGTATAATTCCTTTCAGCAAGAGTCAGCTTCCTACTAGCAAAATAGATTGGATGATCTATAATACCTTCACTAAGTTGACCTAACACAGCACCAATGGCCATACCAGAAGTGTCCACATGTACATGAAATGGCTTATCCCATGAGGGAAAGCACAAAATGGGCGCGCTACTAAGTTTCTCTTTCAATATCTCAAATGCGTGTTGTTGCGGTTCTCCCTAATAAAATGTACCTTTCCCCTTCAATAATTCTTCCAAGGGTGCAACAATTTTGGCATACCCTTTGATGAATTTTCTATAATATCCTATATGACCTAAAAAACTACACACCTCACTTTGAATGGTAGGCACTTCTAGGCCTAAAATTACTGCAACCTTGGCTGGATCAACTAAAAAATCTTCCTTCCAAATTATATGTCCTAACAGTATCCCAAATGGTGTAGTAAATATGCACTTATTGATGTTCAAAGAGATACTCAATTGTCTACATCATTCAAACATCAAGTGTAGATTTTCACAATGATATTTCGCAAGCCCATATACTATCCAATCATCTAGGTAGACCTGTAAGAATTTGTGAATAAAATATTTGAATGTCTGAACAACTATGCGCGAGAATACAACAGGCGCACTTTTCAATCTAAAGGGCATCACTGTATAGGTAAAAATTCCCCATTCAGTAGTAAATGTTGTCTTTTCTTGATCCTCCTAAGAAATCCTAACCTGATGATACCTGAAAAATCTATCTGTGAAAGAATATATTTTGCACCCTATAACTCCTAGTATTTCCTCAGTGAATTACATAGGGAATGGATCTGTGACGCATGTAGAATCCAGCTCCCTGTAGTCCACATATATCCTAATCCGTCCTTCCTTCTTGATACTGACCACCATTGGGTTAACCCATTCTGACTCATCAAGGGGATTGATAATTCTAGATTTCAACATTTTATCAATTTCTTCTTTCACCTTTTCACGCAAATTCAAATTCAGTCTGTAAGGTCTCTTTCTAACTAGCCATGTACCATATTTAAGTTTGATCTTCATTTCCCCAATTTATTCATGCACGCCTTTAAGTTCATGATATCCTCGAGGGAATAAGTCTTGATAATCCCTAAGTAACTCAATGATCGTTATGACCTCCGAGTCTGCCCAGTAATCTCCAATTATGGTTTCCTTAGGCTCAGCCTCTGAACCTATATTCACCTTCATTGTCTTCATGGGTTCATGGTAGGCATGCACATCCTTGTCTGCACTATCCAAGACATCATGCACCCCTTGTGAATGTTCAATATCTAGGTTCTCAACTTCCTCATCATCCACGATGTAAACCATCTTTCCTTTCTCTTTCTTAAGGAAAGCACGTTCAAGTAGTATGGAGTCCATTTCTTCTTCCTTTTCAAAACATGCTCTGAAATCTATCTCACCAAATAATTCCTAAATATTTTCTTCTAATTTTGCACTATCTCCTATAGTTAAGCAATTGACAAATTTTAATGCCTCTGCTACTGGAGGTTTAGTTGAGAAGTAGTCAAACATCTGGATCATACTTGTAGTCAAATCTTGCCAGTTCCCAATTTCTCTATGTAGTTATGCATATATATAACAAGTACGTGTGCATCCTTAGAGTGTGGAATATAATCTATGCACCCATAGTGAGGGTGTTAATGCTTCCTTTCATGCTATCTAGAGTCTCTCACACTGTTGAAGGTGATGTTGAACAAGTTTATCACCATTATAAGTGCAGATTTGCATAGGTGCATTGTTCCTTATAAACCTAGTAGACAAGGCTATCCCAATTTATTCCTAGTTTATAGGATTATCTCTGTGGACTACCCACCAGCGCAATGTTGTCCCGCATAGTGTATATACTAACATATCTCTCCTTGTAACTTGGTATGACCAATGTGTTTCCATGGCTTTCAGAAAGGTAGGAAGATCTTTTGTCCCTATATACCAAGTTACTATGCTGCCTATCCGTTGAATTGAACAAAATCCATTCTTGCGTGTAACCACGTTTTTCACCTCGCGTCCTACTAATTTATATGTACCATGAACCCAATTGTCACAAGCAATACTTGTAGTATCAATAATAGAATGAGAATCCTCCCACTATCAGATGCCTTATTTTGATGGCTCATTGACCTCTGGGTGCTAAATAGCACATACATAAACTTTGTTTAAATCCTCCTCACTTAGTGGCTCAATATATGGCATAGAATTTCCATCTGTCAAAGGTATCACAATCCTCTCCTCCTTGTTTTCAAATCTGACATACCCCTTATTGAATCTCAAGTCAATGTTATTCACATAACACCAAGGGCATCCAAGTAAGGATGGAAAATTGTCTGCTTCTGCAAGTGCTAATGCCTCAAAATCCCCAGTGAACTTGACCCCTTGTATAGTGATAGATACATCTTTCAAAACTCCTATGGGCGTGGTATTAGTCTGGTTTACCATAAATAACACATTAGATGATGGCTGCAATGGAAGCCTCCCCATTTGCACCCATGCATCTAATGCCAGCACATTTACTTCCACACTTGTATCAATCAATATGTATCTCAACAGCCACCCATCCACAACAACATTCAGAGTAATTTCTTTGTCATATTCAATGCTATCAGGGGGAATATTTTCATGCAAAATCTGACGTCCGGTCTCAAGACTTGCACATGGAGTGTTCCCTTTCAACCAACTTTCCAATAGTGGAATAATGTTCTCTTGGCGCAACATCTTGCACACCTCCCGTAAATCATCGATATCAATTTGGACTGTCTCCTATGCTTTCTTCTGCTCCTTTAGGTATTATATCTCACCTTGAATATTCCTTCGCACTTCCATGGTATCTTGGTAAACTTCCTTTTGATGAGCAGGATCTGCGTACCTCACATTCAAAACCTCCTCCTTGGTAATCATAGGCTTCTAGTGCAATGCCTCTCTAGCATGTGTTGCTTCAGCGCATGTAGTAATCTTCATTTTCAATGCCTCAAGGCCTTCTATTATCTTGGGCATCCATTGGTCTTCTCCCATGCATTAGATTCTAACCATCCTGACACCTTTATTTTCTTGCTTATGCTACTTACTCATATGCTCATACAAGTTCTGGTCACTCTTCATAGCTATGGCTCTTTCCATAGAAAGAACATGCAATATTCTAAGGACAGTCGTGCACTTGTAGTGGTCAGGAGATCCACACGTATAACATGTTCCACAAGGGAACTCTCCTCTTCCTCCACCTCATCCTCGTCCTCCATATCCACCATGATATCCATGTCCCCTTCCACATCCTCCTTCAAAATGCCCCTCATTCCTATCATAGTGTATTTGATTATGATCTCGATACTGGTGCTCATTCTCTACCCTTAGAATTATCTGATTATACTTGTTCTTTCATAATGCAATGTCTATAGCATCCTTGATCTAACCAATCAACTGAAAATCCTTAGTATCATGGGTTGTGGACTTATAAATATTGCAAAAGTAAGATACATTCTTCCTTATCGTGCATGTTGTAAAAAAGGACAATGACTAGCATCTTATGATTCAAATGGAAAATTTCGCAGTCCAATAGTAATGAGCGTACAGATCTGTGAGGGGTATCTATCCTTGGTGGGACCTTCCACTTCACAACCTGTACACAAAATTCCTGAGCACATTTCATGGACTGAATTTGCTGAATAGCTTCTCTAACTACTTTGCCATAGCTACAATCTATGCTTCTAGAAATGGGCTAAAACTAGTGTCAATGTTCCCAACTGCCTCAGCATGCAAAGCTTCTTCCAGTGCTTTGCGCAGATTAGTGTATGTCTTATGTGACAGTACCCTTCTAAAAGGTGTAATCAACCCTCCAACAAACCATTATGCATGCTTGGCTAGCATGAATATCATAATACAACTTAGATAGAAGTGTTTTAAAATGAGTATCATACTCATGTACACTCTCAGTAGTGCCTTGCTTGATATCTTTGAGTGCACTTATAATCTTCTGCTCAAACTTATGGAATATGGAACTCTTTCAAGAAATCATCTCTCAATGCTGCATAATCCATGCAAGTTTGATCAGGTTCAAACTTCCTATACCAGTTGTGTGCGTGCACTCCTGTAATGTTGTGGACGAATTGACTTGCCTTTCACTCAGTAGCCATGTAATCCCTTTATCACACCACAATATTTCACACATATGCACATGTTCAACAGAATCCTCTATACCTCTATACTCTAGGAGATGGAAGAGACATCTCCATATAAATATTCCTGTGGTTGTTCTAGACCTTTACCATCTGATCCAGAACCTCCTGTGTTCCCTCTCCAAAACCACCAGACCTCTAGAACCACCTATTCCTCTTAATCCTCCACCTGTAGTTAGAATAGGACTTGTAGATGTACTCTAACTTGCCCCGACAGTAGTACTATATAGAACCCTTATAGTCTGTGAGGTAGTTCCACTTCCATAGGTGAATCCAAAATTCTATGCTGCTCACATTAGATGATGCACCTAAGAATGCTCCTCCAAATGACATTGAAGTTGTCTATCCTACCATTGATGTACTTGATCCCTGACTTACTCCTATTTTCATACTTCCCAAGTTAGTTTGCTAGTTAATTTTCATACTAGATACTAAAAAACCAAGCACAAAGGCTAGGTCAACAGGTGGATTAAGATGCGCTCATATGGCCTAAGTAGTCTCTGCTGTGCACACTTCCATGTGAGGCTAGAGAAGGGATCTCTATCATGCTTTCTAAGATGGGGGAGTTCCTTGATGCTCTGTCTCCATGTCTTCTATGTGAGCTATAAATCCTTCATGAGCCATCTCTCTCCTCCATGCCATACTCTTTGCAACAAAATGCTACTTCTCTATCTCCCTCTCACGTGCCTCATTATACTTAAGCCACCTTTCCTCTCTCTATTTATCTGCACGCTAGGTCTACCATATTAAACCAAACTTGTTCCTACCGTCACGTGTGGTGAAATTTAGTTATCCATTAATTTACTCTCCAAGTTCAAAGTTACCATTAAGATCTTGATCACCAGTGGAATACTGTGCAAATATGTTCCTCTTGGATACCGCAAAAACTAGAATTTAGCTACCTTTAGGCAAGAGTACGTCAAAATTGAATATTCCAGAATATAATTGTTTAGAACACCACGAAACCACGTATCCACCATGCGAGTCCAGATCAAATCAAGCATCATAAAGGGCTTGAAATTCTTCCTGTGTCCTAAACAAGTGTGTGATACCTCCAATTATGTTGGGATGCATAAGCAGTAAGCCACTCGTATAGTTCTACTGGAAAGATAGTGAAAAATCTCTCATATAAGCTATCATATAGGTTTTGTTCTACCCAAGTGCATGCGTTAAACTCAGATCCACTCCTGAACCGTCATGCATATTCTTCCTCCAGATTGTGTATCCATTCCTCAATACTTGCTAGAGTTAACCGATATGTCTTCATCGCAAACCATCCTGAAACCAACTGAAAAAGAGGTCCTGGCAATTGGATGTTATTGATGCAGCCTAGAATTTGCAAGATAACACCCTAGTCCCGCTGGCATATCACTCAGCCTAGACTGAGCACTCACCTGAAGCGTACAAAGGTACCAGGTCCCTCTTTAGGGTTGCTGTAACAGGATGTTAACATGATGAAGGAAGAAACATATAGATTCATAACTAATCTATCATTCTACAATGCATGCTACCCATAAATCTATGAAATAACAAACTTAAATAGTAATCATGGTTTTACCATTAACATGCACTACTCAATTACACATAATGAAACTTAGATTTATCCAATATCTTCCATCTATTAGTAAATACAGAAGCTCCTTAGAGTATTTTCAATCTATATCAATGCGCGTATGGATCTAATACACACATTCATACATCCAGAATCATACATACACCACTCTTTGTGATACATATATATCTACTATGCACCTAACATCATATATATAGGGTGGGGACTTTCCCTTCACTACTTAACTATTCCAGAAATAGGTTGCATGCTATTGATAGCCACACACCATTTACAATCATAGCCACACATGCAAGTGCACTATCTACAGTCCTCTTGCAGTTAATTAAAGTGTCAATTATATTCTTAGTTTGTCTTCATGCATAGACACTTTCAACCTACTTCTCCAACTATAGACAATACATGGTGTGCATGTCTCTGCATCATTGATGTGGTCCACATGCCATATTCCAAAAATAGATCCTCATGCTCAAAATTTGCTAAGTCATGAAATCTATGACTTTCCTTCCGCGCACGGTTCCTTCTTATCCTTTTGCGCCCTTGGATCTGGGCCATCTATCCCACGCAAATTTGTCATGTGATTTTAGACAAGTATTCTTTGATCAACAATTTGAAAGGTGAAAAGCATATAGAAAGCATGTTTTTGGTGCTTTTTTGAACCAGTGGAGTGTGTGCAAGGTAAAAACGGCCAAGGTGGATGTTGTTTTCAAGAGTTGAAGCATGAACTCAAGATTATTCAAGTGTGTTGAAGGTTTATAAAAATCATAGAACATGAGAGAAAAGGTTTAATAATTTTTTGAGTGATTGAAGATATTGTTTTGAGAAGATTGATCACCTAGGGTTTGAGTGAAGAAGTGTGAGCTGAATAAGAGGTATCCATCAGTTGTTGTAGAAAAAAATCAGATATATACACATTATAAGGTGGTTTAGTGGGTGCTTGATCATCTTGTGGGGTTGTAGCCTCCTTGTGGAGTTGGTGCTTCACAAAATTAGGGGTTGGTGCTCATTATAGGGTTGGTGTTATACTAAACTAGGGGTTGGTGCCTCACTAAATTAAGAAACATATCAATATAAGATAATGTTTCAGTTGGTTTTCTTCCCCTTGAGGCTTTCTTACTTACATCTTATGTTTTCATGGTGTTTTCCTGCTTTCATGGTTATATGCTTTGTTGATGGTTTATGGTGTGCACACATTAAAATTTGAATAAGTGGTTATTGTGGTTTTATGCATACGGTAATTTGAGTTTTAGATATTAAGTTTATTTTGAAATTTTTATAAGGAATAATTCACGCCCTCTCTTAGTCCATTATGCTTCTAACAATTGGTATCAGAGCGAGTCTTTTTATAGAAGTTTGATAGCTTGAAAGGAGATCCTTGAAGCACAAAATGGATTTTAGTGGTATCCTAAGTGGACTTGGAGAATCTAAAATGGGTAAAGTGATGCATTGTAAGAATGCAAAGGAGGCATGATAAAAACTTCAAGTTCTATATGAAGGTGAATCAAAGGTAAAAATTACAAAACTTCAAACTTTTAGAAATCAGTTTGAAATCCTAAAAATGAATGATAATGAGTCAATTGCTGCATATCTTCTTAGGGTTTACAAGATTGTCAATAACATGAAGGCTTTATCTGATTAATTAAAATAATAAGTTGTGGTATAGAAGGTTCTAAGGTATTTGTCTTCAAAATTTGATTCTAAGGTGTTTGTTATAGAAGAAGAAGAATATCTAACCACTTTGACATTGGATAAGTTGCATGGTACTTTGCCTGTTTATGAAATGAGGATAAGACTATAAGTGACTCAAAACCAACCAAGAATGAGATACCATTCAAATATGAAATGAAAACAAAGGACAATAAGGTAAAGGAGTATGATACCTCTCTAGATATTGAAGATGAAGAGCTCTTTACTATGATGGCTAGAAGATTGAAACAAGGTTGTAGTAAGTATAGAGGTAAAATTCCTTTCAAATGCTTTAACTATGGAGAAGTAGGAAATTTTTCTGCTAAGTGTCCCCATAGGCATGCAAAGGAGAATGATGATGTTGAAGATCATGAGGAAGAACCTAAGAATAATAACTACAATTTTGGAAAAGGTAAGAAGATCTTTAAGAGAGCTAAATATAAAAATTGATAGAAGAAGTTTTTATTCAAATCAAGATGATGAATTTTCAGATGCTAGTAGTGGTGTATCAGAATCTAAATCTATAAATGAGTATGAAAGCATAGGTAATGAAGCCTTATTCATGGCCAAAGAGGCTATGGGATCTTTAATTCATGGTGCCTCTCTACTAAGTGATTTCATTTCTGGTTATTATAACTATTCTGATAAGGAATGTGAAGATGACATAGATGATCTTGAGAGTGTCAAAAGAGATCCTGAACAATCTCAAAAATAAAATAAAAATATTAACTTGCAGATTAAGGAATATGCAAATTAGTTTCATAAGATGGATGAGCAATATGTGATTGATTATACAAAGCTAATTGAAGCAAATAAGGTTCTAGAAGAAAAGGTGAAGTCTCTTGTCTCAGACTTACATGATAAGGAAATTTTTTGCACCAAGTATGAGAAGGATATAGATTTTTTGAGGGATGAGCTGTTAGAAATCAATAAGAAACTATGGCCTTGAAAAACTATGAGACAAGTGATAAATATCTAGATGATCTACTTGGAAAAAAAAGATCTGTAGATGATATGACTGGTTTGGGCTTCAAAAAAGAGCCTAAGGATAAAGAACTTGAGCAAGAATATGGTGTTTCAAAGCAAAGAATAATATAAACCTATTGTGAAAGAAGAAAGGACGGTGAAACCTATCAATAAAAATGAAATATCAAGGTCCATTAGACACCCCCAAGCTTAAAGGTATGAAAAAAATTTAATGGACATTGCTTTACTTGTAATGCTTTTGGTCATAGATCTAATGAGTGTAGAAGATATCCTAGATATGATCATCCTTGGAGAGAAAATATGAGTGAGTTTGCTAAAATAATTGTATGTTATAATTGCAATGAATAAGGACACACTACTAGGTATTGTTTACATGATAAACCTAGTCAAAATGAAGGGGTAAAAAGGAAGAAATAAGTTGTTTGCTACTACTGTATTGAGATTGGTCATGTGGCAAGAGTATGTTTTCATGCCTAATCAAGAAAAAAGATAATGAATCAAAGGCCTAGAGGGTATGAGGAAAACTTTCAAGGAGCTAAAATGCAAGGTAATGACTCTAGAAGAACATGAGAGCCAAGAAAAGGCAATGTTGCCTCATCAAGAGCAGTTGACATTGAGAAGAGAACTGTACCACAAGGTTTAGATCAGAAAAGGGAAGATGAAGGAGTTTTGTAGGTGCCCAAGAAGGCTTGAGACCTCTTCAAAGCATTCTTTTAGGTCTCTATGGAGCCTATATACCTTCACTATTCTTATTGAAGGTATATCAATGTAAATGAATAATCTAAGTGAGGGGGAGTAGTCTATGTCATTATGTAAAAGGTCAAGGTATGTGTGTGTTTTCTCCTCATAGTATTGTTTTAGTTCAAAATGGTGGTTCTTGTGCAATAGTCTTGTCATTTTGTCTTTCATCTCTGTGTTGTTCTTGAAAGTAGTATTTGTGGTGTGTGCATGAGTTCTCAAATTTTGAAACTCATATATGGTGAATATTGAATGGTTTTGTATCATCTTAACTTGTCTCTTTGAGATTCTTAGAGGTTTCAGTGGTCTTATCTATCATACTCATGCTATTTGTGTCCAAATTTGATCTTAGTCCTACCACTGGGTTTGTGATGGTCTCCATTGTCTTGTTTGAGTGATAAGATGTTGATATGAAGTAGTCATGAAGTATAAATGGTCCTGATAGAAGTGTCATCGTGTCATTCCTGTATGTAATGTTACATGTCTTGTCGTTGTATTAAAATGTGGGTGTCTTACAATGAAACCAAGTATGTAGTCAATCCTTAGAGGTCTATGTTTATGTCTAGGAATGGTAGGGTATTATGTGCTCTATAACAAGTTTCTCAATATTATATATCAATCTAACCAGCTGGAGTACCTTAATGAAGATGGCGAAAGTGATCAAGTGTCAACTTGATCAACATTTATGAAGAAATGAGATATTTCAGTTACCTAAGTTTTTGGGCAACTCACTTTTGGAGAACAAATTGGAGGAGTTAGAACAAGAATTTTTGGGAAAATAAACTAGGTTCATGGGGCTAGATGGGGTACATTTTTGGAGCTTCAAGTATGCATACATTTTCTGTTATGTATGACAGAGTTGGAGTGATCTTACATGGTGCAAAATGATGATGGTTTGAGTGTCTAAACTCTATTTCTTGGTTTCTTTAAGACTGACATTGTATTCAAGTTGTAATAGTATGAGAAATTATTAAATGAATATATGTAGTTTCCTTCATTATTTATGAATGGTTGTGAAGAATTTTGGTTGGTGGTTCATCATGGTTCATGTTTAAGTTCCATATCATGGTACAATAACAAATTTTGTTGAGTCTCAGGTATGAATGATGGATTTATTCCAATTTGGACTTGTCTCTTGAGGTGTAAATACTTGTAAAAAGCTTTCAAGATGTTTGGAAAGTTCTTAGGTTGATGATTTCAGCTAATGTATACTTGTATGAGCCTAATGTCACTCCTAGTGGAAGATGAAGACCTATAGGTACAAAAGAGGTAGAGCAGTAGCTTATTTAAGAGGTATGATGTGAATCTCTAAGATTTGTCTCAGGTGAAACTGGTATGCTTTTCATATATATTTGTTGTAAGTGATGGTTGTTGTTAGAAGATTGACACGTGCTTGTGAAGGTATCTTAGTACTCCATGATAAGAATGGTCACTTACAGGTCTAAGAGGCAGAGGTTTATGGTTACAATGGTATGAAATGTGTCTCTTAGCTCCCACTCAGATTGAAATTGTATGTTTTCTCATCTATTCAATATTTAAGAAAGTCAATAAGAAAGTTCTTAGGTTGAATTTTTTGCTATTAATAACATGGGGAGATAATGTTTTAATCTATGATGGATTGATGTTCTCAAGACAAATCTAAGGTTAAAATGAGGTTTTTTATTTAACTCATGCTTAAGTTTGTATGTTATAGCATATATCAGTCATAAATGACTGTAGAATACTGAAATGATGTTTAGGAACTTGTCAAAATTGCAAAAATGATTTCTTGTCATGATGAGAAGGTGATTTACTCAAATTTGTGCTTGGGAGGAAGATATGGTGGTCTTGAGTCTAGGGCAGTATCATTTTTCCAAAGTACATACTAAGTGAGGATGTGATGAGCTTCAAAGTTGATAAAAAATGCTCTAAAAGGTCTGTTTTGGCCTCACTATATCAGTATAGTATGAAGAAGAAAGGGTATGCCTTGATATGCATGTTTTTGGCCTAAGAAAGGTGAAAATTGGTCAAGAATGAATAGATGAATCCTAATAATTATAATACTAACATTGTTGGCATGGATAAAAGGTGGTATGGTACAAATATCTGCTGTTATAGTACCCTTAAGAAGGCTAAAACATGGTTGAAGGAGAAATTTGATGTTTTGCATGACTAGAGGATGGAAAATGAAAATTTTCACCTTGAAAAGTGAGATATTGTTTATTTCATGCTTGAATAATGGTTTTCAAATATTGGAGATACTTTTTCTAGGGGGAGCATGGTGCTTGCATGCCTAAAATAAAGGAAAAGTTTAAATTTTTGAGAAAAAATCAAGAAAATGGAGTAATTTGAGACCTTTGGTTGATGTTTATAACCAAATCATGGAGGTATGAAGCTGATGAAGGTGAAAAATTTAAGTTATAGGTATGCCTTTGTCATTAATGTAAAAAGGGGGAAAAGTTAAAGGTGTTTTCCTTCAATGACAAAGGGGGAGATTGATGGCATGTAGGCCTAATAGGTGTTGTCATTGATACAAAACCACATTAATGATAATGATTAATGTTGTAGGATGATGTCATGATTTTTTCCATGGTGCTAACATATTGGTTCAGATGTTTATCAGTTGCTATAGTGGAAATCAATGATGCATGCTTGCTTTAGCAAACCCATAGAGGTTAATTAGGAGGTGTTGTTTGGTAGTGTGAAATTCTTCGTTACTTGGTAATAATTTTGTCATGATTACTAGCATGATTTGAGGGTTATTGAGCACTCACAACAATGGTATAGTGTAGGTACAAGTGATTCTCTATGTTACAGGTGCTCATTGGGAGTAGATATGGTTGTTTGAAGGTGTGACAAAGTGTATTGAAGACATTTGAGCTCGTGGATGAATGATATTAGGTATATAATGTCATATGAGGTATGTTTGGGAACTTTTTAGAAGTTTTTGGTTCAGTTCTTGCATTGTTTCAGTTAGTCTTAGTTGTTCCAGTGAGAATTTAACATACAAGCATAGGTAATTCTTAGTGAATTGAGAGATTGGGCCATGGAATTAACATTATGATGATCAGAGATGTTAGAGGGATGAGTGATAATTCTCTTAGAAATAATTGAGGTTCCCATGATGTGAATATTGTTAGATATAGTTTCTTTAGTGAGACAGGGTGAAAATCAATGCAAATTCCAGCTTGAAGTTCAACTTCAAATTCTCATTGTGAATCATGTGATTTACATGGGACCTTGTGGTTTTAAGGAATGCTTATAAGGTGAGTTTATAAGGTTTTAAAAAAATAATTAGGTCATTTCATTATCACATTTTTATGAACGAATGTTAAGAAGGTAAAGAGGTCAAAACCCCTACTTAAACCCTAGCTAGGAGTAGTTGAAAAAAGGGAAGTATGGTGACCCACTTTTTATTGATTAATAAAAAGTTATGATTTTATGTTTTATAGGAATCCTCAGGATTCCCATAAGGTATTTTTTATTATCTGACCATAAGTGTGACCCACCTAAAAATGTCAGTTTCTGAAGAGTTTCAATTTGAGGAGAAGGTGATCAAATGAGGAATGAACTAAATTGGCATTGTGTGATGTATGTTAACTTTTCTTGATTTCCATGGAATTTTAAGGACATGTTATTATATGTTCATGAGGTTTTGAGGCTCAAATAGTTTGACTAGTCAAAGGGAATTTTAGGGGTCTCAAATAGCAGGGTCTAGTATTGTGGCCATAACTTGAGCTACAAGTTGAATTTTGAGATGATTAAAGATTTTTTGGAAATTATATTAAGATATATTTCCATTTATATATTTCTTGACTCATGATGAGGTGACTGGATAGGGTGTCTATGGAATTTGTTCAACAAGAATGTTTTTGGCAGTTCAGGACAATATATTTTTTTGTGCAAGTTTTATGTCATATAAAGAATGATATGGATTGGGTGTTGATTTATATCTCCTGTATAGTGAAGAGGAATGCATTTTTCATCCAATTTATCAATTTAGAGGTCTTGAAGTATCAATATTTGATGTTATGAGATAACCTTCAGAAATAACATTTTTGGCACGTTGATTTGATGAAGGCAAATATTACTGTGGTTTGAAGCGAAAGATGTTTCATGAATTATAACATGCTTATAAGTGTTCTACAGGTTCTTCCATTTCTTGTTAGTGGTCACATGCAATATTTTGGTTTAGTATAAATCATTTTGTGGCATTATGAATTTTCTATGGTGCTGAAGGGTGAAGGAAACAATTATTTTGAAGATTGTAAAGGAAACTGGGACTAGTAAATGAAATAATTTGATTTGTTGATATTAATTTTGACCATGTATGATTTTTTATGATATTTTATTTATGTATAAGGGTTAATGGATCATGAAAAAGTATGGTACTCATGTTAGGGGAAATTTTGAGATTGTTCCCAAGGAGTTTTGATTCATTTTTTGCACATGGAATGAGGTTTTTGGCTAGGTCAACCTAATTGGGTAATATATAGTTGTTTTATTTAAAATTTTAAATGTTTCCTTGATGTATTGGTCGAACCAAATTAAGGGAAAATTTTTGGCCTAAGTTTGAAAGGTGAAAAGCATATAAAAAGCATGTTTTTGGTGCTTTTGTGAACTAGTGGAGTGTGTACAAGGTAGAATGACCTAGGTGGATGTTTTTTACAGGTGTTAAAGAATTAATTAATGATTATTCAAGTTGTTTACAGCTTGACAAAAATAAGATAACATGAGAGAAAGGGTTTGATAAAATTTTGAGTGATTGAAGAGCTTGTTTTGAGAAGATTGATCACTTAGGGTTTTAGTGAAGGAAAGCAAGCTAAATATTAGATCTCCATCAGTTTTGGCAAAAAAAAACTATATATCTACACATTATAAGGTGTTTGAGTGGGTTCTTGATCATATTTGTGGGTTTATCCTCCTTGTGGAGTTAGTGCATCACAAAATCAGGGGTTGGTACTCCTTGTAGGGTTAGTGCTATACTAAAATAGGGGTTAGTGCTCCTTGTGGGGTTGGCACCTCACTAAATTTTAAAATATATAAATATAATATTGTGTGTTAGTGGGTTTTATTTTTGTTGAGGGTTTACCACTTAGATCTTGTGTTCTTATAGTAATCTTATGTTTTTCATGGTTTAATGTATTGTTGATAGTTTATGGTATGCACACATTAAAAGTTAAATAAGTGGTTATTGTGGCTGTTTGGATATTGTAATTTGAGGTTTAAAATCTGAAGTTTGATTTGAAATTTTAAAAGTACTGATTCACCCCACCTCTCAGTCCATTGTGCTTCTAATAGTAGTTCCTTTCTGGATCTAGCAACACATTTTTAGGTTATGCACGCTATTGGTTTTCTTCCTTCGTCAATTTTATTGGTTGTGTTTCTTCACGTGTGTCATTATGAAATCTTCCTTATTATTCCTTTTCCTTCCCCTTCTATTTTATTCCTTCTTATCACCTTCCGTGCACTCCAAATTATGCTATTTTCTTCTATCTCCTTCTATTTCCCTTCTCTGTGCACCCCTTGTGCACCCACTTTCATTTTCCTATCATCGTGCACATTTTTGCACACACCTACTAACTTTTGTTACATTTTACAAGTCACCAATATGATTCTCCTCCATTTACCTTTATTTCTATAGTCTCGTGCATTGTTGCATTCATTCACATTCCTTCCCTTGCATATGTGTTTACATTTCCTCCCATGTACATCTACTTTACATGCCTTTCCTTTTCCTCTTAGTAATCCCTCATGTGATATCTTATTCTAATGCTCATGCATTCCCTTGTCATACACCCATACCTTCCTTGCATACTTGCATGCCTTAGCAAGAACAACCCTTCTTCTAAGATCTCACGCACCCTCTTGCATGTGTTTGCAATCCTTTCCATTCTCCCCTCTCATGCCCCTTGTTCTTACACATGCGGCCAAGTTTGTAACCCTCTGCACCGATCACTTTATACCACATGTCCCTCCCTGAGGAAATTTCAAATGAAGTTTAGATTAAGTGGAAAAATTGGAAGATGTTAGCTGTGTTTTGATCCTTATGATGAATAAGTGAGTGACACATGTCAAAGATAGAACAAATAAATAATCATTTGACTCGTGATCAATCACATCACACCACATGTCTTGTGTGTTCTTTCTACACTGAAAAACTTCAAGTCATCATAAATTCCTCGACGGAGCTCGAAATTAGGTGTGTTTGGTCTTATTTGAAATTTTCTTACATGGGCTGCACTCTAGGGTTTTCAAAATCAGGTTTTGGCAGGATGCAACATAAAAAATAGGGAAGCGTGAATGTAGTCTGTTATTTCCACTCAAATATTATACGCACTGACACCTCATTCAGACATATCTAAATGCTCACCCGAATCACGTGCAACATCTAGGTCCCTCCTTTGGATTTTCTTGTCAATATATTAGCATTCATAACAAGAATGATAATTAACCAAATCCTTATCCAAACATACTAACTCATATCATATAACTAATTAGAAACACATGTAACAAGGAAACATATAGATCAGATAACACTTAATATAAATTGTAAAAACACATCCCCATATTCAGACACATTAATGATCATGATCCAACCATAGCTATCCATTAATACATAAAAATATCTAGGTAATAGGAAGATGATACATAATGTCAAAAACATGTGTCTAAAGAGCCATCGGCACCAATCTAACAGACATAATAACAATACTACATCACGCGGTCTCAAATATAATAAAGTATAACAAGTATATACATGGGTAAGTATGTTTCATTCACCACCCATGCACTTCCTAATAACATGCATGCTCAAAATAGCTAGGCATTAATAGTTTCATGTTTTTACAAAGGAGCTAACAATAGATTATCCTATAAATAGAATTTTTTTTAACCTCAATGATAAACTCCATGCATATGTTTGAACTACATGTTCATTCTAAAAAAATATCCAATGCTTGATTTCCAAGGTACCCTTTGCGTGATGAGCACTCTAAGTATATTTTTATCTTATCCCTAGAAAATGGCTAAGTCCTCAACCTATCTTCCTCCTGCACATTCCCTTACATAACCCTTGTCATCATTACGTGTGGTCCATCTACTCTCATGTGTGTGCACATTCCTTCTTTTTCTGATACTTATTCATTTTCCCATTCCAACATTACCCCACACTAGGTATGCTTTTCGTCCTCAGAAACACCATAATTTTTCACGCAAAATAATAGTCGACTACTTAACACGGATCAAAGAATGAAATATTAATGAATAAGGCTTGTACCCAAGAATAGAAGAATCAAGACCGCTTGGGTGGAAGAATTATGGGAACCTCCTTAATAAATAGTTTTTATAGCTCCTTCCACCCCTCTAGTTCTTTACTTACCTACACTGACGCATTATCAATAATGTTAGGGACTTCTATAGGATTTAAATCATCAATTTTCCCATTCAATTGTTCAATCAAAGTCTCTAGCTACTTCTCTTTATCATTCAGCGCATCCACCTTGTGTGGAATTTGTGGGAAGAGTTCCTTTAGTGTGTCCTTAAGTGGATTTTTTAACATATTTATTACTTCCCTCTTCTACTCTACCTCATCCAAAATATTTTCTCACTCTATTACTCTTATTTTTGTCATGGAATTATTTTAACTCTACTTCATCCCTAACAAGTATACCCACAACAGGATCAAAGTCCTCATAGTGATCATATAAAAATTCTACTACTTGCACAACTACTTTAACCTCCACTTCTATAACATCATAGTGCATAAGGTGTGCTTTGACCTGTTCCCATTCCCTATGCTTTTGTCACACCAACACTTCTTTTGTGGATTCTATGGAAAGAGGTTTTTTTTCATGTGAAATCATGTGCACTAGGTATTCCATAAATGTAGGTCCGAGTCATATGTATTCTTATCTTGAGGGTCCAGATCTGGGTGTGCCAACGGAATTACATTCGTGATGTTTTTTTTCCTTCTTTTATGATGCGTACATTCGCCCTTTCTCCTACCTTAATTTCAACTTTAGCCATGTTATGATCTTGTCTTTTTCCTTGATTTCCTTATCCTTTTCCTCTATCTCCTTGCATAGGTTCCTTATTTTTTATTCCTTATTAAAAAATTCTCACCCCGACGTCTACCTATAGTTTTTTAAGTGCATTAAATGTTTGTTCGTCTGTTAAGATCTGTGAATCCACTACCGGATAGGCATCCATTTTTGTAGACTTAAGTTGGGTATAAGTAAGTGATTGTGCACTTAATTTGAACTCTAGCTCCTACATATGTGATTTACTTTCCCAAGAGAGCATCTTCCTAGTATGTAGAAAGGCTTATTCTTTCTTGAACAACAACCAACATAATAGATCCTTTGTGGCCACTGTGCTTTGATATCTTGTGTGTAACAATTTATTTAGATATTCATCATACTACATCATGGGGCCATGGGGAGTATGTCTAGGCTTCCTATTTTTCCCACAAGTCCCTTTTGGAAATCTTAGTGGAAGAGAATTTTTTGTGGCTCCTAACTCCTTAATAATATTTTCTTCTTCTCCATGTTCAATTTCCTCCTCGACAATGTGATCCACTATGTGCTCTACTTATTTTTCAATCTGACGATTAAATTATAGCCTAGTAGTATGCTTAGCCCTGTGCTCCTTAGTAGGATCATGTTTCGCCTCCAAAATCTAAGTGACGGGAACCTCAATCCCATCTACATTTGTCTCCATGATAGGGATTTACTCATGATGCACATTGTGTTTCTCTGTATTTGATTCCTTAATAGTATGTACCCATGGACTTAACTATACCACTTCTTCTTCTTCATTATTTTCATCCTCCAATTCTTGATTATCAGTCTCCTTTGTTTCTTTACTAGAAATTACCTTCTACTTCTTCTTTTCTAGAGAATTCTTCTTTCTTGTGTATCTCTTGGTGCTCGCACCTGGTTTTGACTCTTTTTACGCAAGAATCTTCTTCGTAGTTGTGCTCTAGACTAGGGGTTCATCTTATTTTCCTTCTTCCTCCTCACTTGCAGGAGAAGTATCCTTGCACACTCTTTTCTACCCCATAGTATTCTTCCATGTAAGTTCTTCTTGGATGGTCAAGTCATCTTACACATACTTTCCATCAAATATTCTCAACTTTAGATAAATATAAATCTTTGTATCCACCACATTAGTAGTTACAAAATTCAGATTTTGACATGTTTATATCATCTTACATCAAATTTTCTTCATACATGATTTTCTTTGGGTATAAAAGTGTCTTGTGCAATTTATGATGCTCATAGTCTAATTTATCCGCATTAATTTGTAGTTTGTGCGCTTCTATGAATCTATTCACACCAGTCTAGAAAAATGTAGTGTGAAAACAAATGGAAGTTTACACCAATGGCTTTTGGTTTCATACTTCAAAGAAAAAATTCCAATGCGGAAGTGTTGATAGACCAAAAATAAGCTTGTCCCTCCAACTGCGTAGGTCATTCACTGGTAATGTGTCATTCTTCCTTGAATGCATCACACATCCTCTTGTACAATTTATCCCCTCTTTCCTTATATTCAAGAGTGATGGTTTCAAAGGTGTATTCAAAAAATATTTCCACATGTGATGTGTCTTACTTGGGAAAATTCCATATTTTATCATTGGGCCCATCTGACAACCCAATTTTAGAAAACACAATAAGGAGGAGCATATTCTTGAAGGTAATTTTATCCCCCTTGTGTGCTTCTTCAATTATCTCTTCTCCTATAAAATTTAGAAAGGTTTTAGACTGTGCCTTAATAAATATTCTTTGCAACATGGAGCCATAAATTGTTGACTTGACCCCATCATTCCTATCCATTCAACTTAGTGAGAAACTACATGACCATCCTAATCACAGGATCATCAAACTTCATAATGTCCATCACACATCCTCCTCATTAATAGTTTAATGATTTGGATCTATTATTTACTTCATCATCATAATCCAAATGTAAAGGAATTTCTATCCCTGTGCTTCGAAAGAAAGTAAAATTTTTAATCAGCGTTGCAGTTAAGTGCATCCTCCTCCCAGAAAAGTACAAGAAATCCTCATGAACACGCGACATGAGCCACTAATATAGCTTCTCTAGATTTCTGAAATAGGGGAATTCATATAACTAAATAACTCCTGTGATATATAGAATTCATTTTCCTTCATCATCATATATGTGTTTATCATCCACAGTCGTTTCCCCTTGTCCTCCAAACAAACTCCCTCTCTATCTCACGTGTGTTCGAGTCAGTACAATAGTTTTAGTCATTAACTTCCATTTTGCACACATGAGGAACCCAATCCTTTCCCATTAATATGCCATCGGAGTACTACATCTTTAAGTACCATTATTATTGTATATCTTCTTCCATGGGATTTTCCTTTCCCTTTCATTTTTTTTTCCTTTATGTGATGTGATTTCTGCATTCTTAGGTTCCATCACCGCATGCAAACTCAAACCTTTAAATCACCTTTCTGTGTTTTAAGTTCCCCAAACTTCTTTCTTTGAATCATCCGTGTAAAAATATCTTCACCCTTGTTCTCTTTTCTCCAAACTATGCCCTAACCTTAGATACCCTAACCAAAAACGACACAACTTTTCTAAAAATATTCCCACGCTATACAAAGGTATAACTTTCTTCCAAAGGATCTCTTTTTTTCTCATTCGTGTCTTTGATGCGATCTGGTTCAAAATTTTCTATCTTGGCCCTTGATTCCACAAGGGTTCAAATGATTGTAGACCTTAAAAAAAACACAAGTTCTCCACAAGGTAACATAAAAATAAATTTATCATGACACCTTTTTATATAATTTAAAATTTTTACCTCATTAAATTCTCATCACCTAACACCGTACACCAACTTTAAATATACTATTTATAATTTTTCATTATTTCTCTATTTTTTCTTCTGCGCATTATAGTTGTAACCTTCTGGCACACTCACTACTTCCCATGATACAAACCTCCTCACGTGCACTTCCCTATGTTGTAGTACAAAAACCTCTGTTCCTTATACCAAATAGTTCATCATGCTACTGCCTACCTCACATTATATTGCATAATCCTTCTCTCATGCATGGTCTTCATCTAAGCAATTTTTTTATTATCACCATCCTTCTTATTTCACATGACAATTTTTTCCATACACTCACACTATACAACCAAAACACCATACTAATGCATGCATATCTCTGTCTATTTCAACTTTCCTTTAAGAACCCACAAGACCTCCTTTCTACGCACTTTCACCTGATTCACCCCACACTAAAAATATGTGTGGTCTTCTATGCCTGAACTCAATAGATAGTAATCAGCTTCCTACACACAAGCTTTCTTATTACAAAAAACAATGAAACATAAATACAAATCATAACAAGAAATAGATAGAAACACATGAAAAGGAAATCTAATCTAAGTGGAAATACTACCTTATTACACCACCAAGAAGCTTTATTTAAAGTATGGCTTCATCCTACTCCCATTAAAGTAACTAGGTAACATGGTTCCATCTAGTTCCTGCAATAGGCATGCACCTGATTCAAGTATCTTGGTTACTAAAAAGGTCCCAACCAATGTGCCTTAAATTTTCATGGGTGGCACGCAAAATTTGAGTCATAGAGAAGTACCATATTTCCAACTAAAAATGTATTGTTCTTAATATGCCTATCATGTCAGGCCTTTTGTCTCACCTTCTTATTATTCTGGATCCAATGCACAATGATGCACCTCTCATCCAACTTCATTAGTTTATCAATGTGCTCCTCAATAGATTTCTCATCATCCAGTCCACTTGTGTGTGCAATACACAATGATGGCAACATGAATTCTACTAGTAGGACTTCTTCCGTGCTAAACACCAATTGAAAAGGTGTGGCCTTGTTCAACCTCTTATAAATGGTCCTGTAAGCCCAAAGTACAACTAAAAATTTATCATCCCATTATTTCCTTTCAACATCACATATTTTTGTCAATTTATGTCCCAAGATCTTATTGAAAGCCTCTACAATGACATTTACTTGTGGGTGATAAGGAGTAGTTTTATGGTGTACCACCATAAACTTTTTTAATAGGATCCTTATTGTTTCATTCAGAAAATGAGTGCTTCTATCACTTTTCAAGCTTAATTCAAAACCATACTTGATAATAATGTTTTCCCATAAAAATCTTGTTGTTGTACAATCCTTCGTAGGTGCAACCTCTGCCCACCTTGTAAGATAACATATACAAGTAATAATGTAGTGCATGTCATTCCTACATGCGGGTGGTGTAATAGGTCCTAAAAATTCAATAGCCCACTTCTTAAAGTATTTTTTGCTTTCAATAGGTTGAAACAACATATCGTCTCTATGTCCAAGCTTCCCAAGGTGCTGACAATGATCACATGATTTTACATACTCCTTAGTGTCTTTGTACAAAGTCTCCCATAAAATTCCAGCCATAAGAATCTTACATGTAGTAACATCACTTGCATAATGTCCTCCTGCTATTCCACCATGTGCATATTCTATAATGACATCACACTCATGTTTAAGTACACAATGGTGCAATACTTCATCACATCCTAACTTGCACAAATCTCCAACAACCAAATAATAAGGCACCATGCGTATTGTAAGTTTCTTCTTCTCTAAGGTCTTCATTCCTTCTGGTGCAATGTTGGTGCACAAGAAGATAGTTGTCTTTTAAATTTGTAGGTCTGCAATTCAATCTAAACAATTTTACATGCGACATAATGTCTTCTATGCTTTCTACATCCTCACCTGAATTAATCCTTAATAAATGGTCAGGCCCTGAATTGATCTTACCTAGCTTCATAACAAATGTGAAGTAAAATTTTTGAAATAGAAGTATCCATCTACATATGCGCCCTTGCAAAAAAGGTTTTTTGATTAAGTACTTGAGTTCCATATGATCTGTATAGAAAATAAATGGGGTAACCAACAAGTACTGTCTAAACTTATGCAGTGCACATATCATAGAAAATTCCTCACTCTCATTATTTGTGTAATTTTGTTCCACGGGTTTCATCTTCCTGCTTGCAAAACAAATAGGACGATCCACAATACCTCCTCCTAGTTGTGCCAACATTGCGCCAATCGCAATGATAGACACATCAACATGAACATTAAAATGTTTGTCTAATATAGGAAAACACAAAATAGGTGCAATAGTTAATCTTTCCTTCAATGTCTCAAATTCCTACTGTTGCGCATCACCCCAATAAAATTTCCCTTTAAATTTCAATAATTATTTCAAGGGTGTGGTAATATTTGCATAACCTTTGATAAATTTCATGTAGTATCCTTTATTTCCCATAAATTCACCCACCTCACTTCGATTGGTAGGCTCTTCTAACCCCAAGATCATAGCTATCTTGGCTAGTTCTACCAACAACCCTTCCTTGCAAATGATGTTCCCCAGCAAGGTGCCAAACGGTGTAACGAAAATGCACTTTTTAATGTTGAGAGAGATTCTCAACTACCTACACCTCTTAAACATAAGCCTCAAATTATCACAATAATCCTTGACTAAGCCATATACAGTCCAGTCATCTAGATATACCTACAATAATCTATGAATGAAATCCTGAATGCTTATACTATAATGTGTGAGAATACCGTACGAAAATTTTTCAGTCTAAAGGGCATAACTGTATATGAAAATCTACCCCACTCATTAGTGAAAGCTATCTTCTCCTAGTCTTATTTCATGATGTGCACCTAGAGATAGCTTGAAAACCCATCTGTAAATGAATATATGTCCCAGCCAACAACTCCTTTCAAAATTTCCTAAGTAAAAGGCATGGGAAATGGATCTATGACACATGAAGCATTCAAATCTATGTATTCCACATAGATCTATATCCACTCATCTTTCTTGATGTTGATAACCATGGGACTGACCCATTCAAACTCTTTCATAGGCTTAATTTTTCCACACTTGAGCATATTATCAATTTCTTCCTTCACCTTTATGCGCAGATTATGATTCATCCTATACGGCCTCTTCCTAACCGGGAACGCGCCTTCTTTCATATTTATCTTCACCTCACCTAAAGAAGGGTGAAATCCCTTTAACTCATGATAACCTCACAGGAATAAGTCCTAGAAGTCACACAAGAGTTCAATAATCTCGGTTACTTCTTATTCTAACCAGTAATCACAAATTATTTCTTCCTTAGGCTCATCCTTTGTGCCAATATTCACCTTCTTTGTCTTCATAGAAGCATGGTATGTGTGCACCTTTGCATCCATAGAATCCATTACCTTGCGCATTCATTTGGTGTGGATGATGTCCAAATTATCAACTTCCTCATCATCAATCATATAGACTAATTTATCCTTCTCTTTTTCTTTCTAGGAACGACCCATCTGTACTTCTTCTATCTCCTCAAGATCAAGGCACACCTCGAGGTGAGGTTTTCTAAACATCTCTAGCATGAGCTCTTCTACCTTCACGCTATCTCCCAATGTGATGCACTTCATTATCTAAAAAGATTCATAGACTTGAGGCTTGATGAAAAAAAGTAATCAAAAGTTTGAATCATATCTACAGTCATCTCTTGCCAGTTTTTAGTCTCCTTTTTTAATTCAACATGGACATACCAAACACGTGTGCATCTGCGCAATGTGGATTATAAATTATGTACCCAAAGTGATGACAAAAAATCCTCTTGACCTTGCATCCATAGTATTTCACAAGTATGGACGTGATGTGAAGATGAATCATTACGATGAAGTTCACAAATGTGCATAGGTACATTACTCTGATAAAACCTAGTGGAAAAGGAAATTCTCACTTCTCACCATTCCAAGAGGCTATCTCTATGTGTTTCCCACTAGCATGTTATTGTCTTGCATAAGGTATAGACTAGAATATTTCTTCTATCTCTTTCATTGGACCACTGAGTCTCCATAGCGCGCAAGAATGTATCAAGATTCCCTTCACCAGTATATCTTGGTACATGATTTGATCCTAAGTTCCTCACCATACGCGACCTGATCATCCTTGTGACTTTCCCTTTAAATTCATAACTGACCATTTCATAAGTACAATGTGCCTAGTTATCACAGGCAACAATAGTAGTGTAACTTACAGACTACAATTCCTCCCACTGAAGAACACCTTTTTTACGGTTCTAAATTCTTTGGATCGCGCACCGTTTGTGCATAAATTTCATTAAGCTCTTCTTCACTCAAAGGCTCAACATAAGGCTTAGCCTTCTTCTCAAATAGAGGTATAACTATGTGCTCATATTTTTTTCTCAAAACTAATTAAAAACTATCATAGAGCTTTGCACAATGAAACATTAGATTTCTTCTGTATCTTTCATTGTAATACACTTTATATATATAGGAGAGGAATTCCTATTATTAAGGAATATCCTAGAACCTATAATATCTCCTATATTTGTGAGTTAGTTCTACAACTATACGCACGTACAATATAATAGTAAATTGTTATATTTGAAATATTGTTATATTGTTGTTAAACACAACAATATTATAACAAACATATATAACTGAGTTATATTTTACCTATGGTAAATAATCCCACAATATTCATATCAACATTAATATTAATTTCCTAACATTCCCCCCCCCTTAATTTTCACATGGTAGTAAAATAATTTTCACATTTCCTTTGTAGTTTTCCGCCCATGCTTGCTCATGATCTTGGTACAACACTCGAACTGAAGGTAGAAGAAGGAACACATCAACTTCTTATCAACCATGCACTATCGAAAACACATTTGACCAACGAGGATGAGAACATGCTCAGGAATCATCTACTTATCAACCAGTCACTCTAGAGAACACATCTGACCTAGAAGTGTGGGAACTCAAGCAGGAACACATCTGAACAACCTTCAATGGTTTTCCAGAGGCTAACCACAAACCTAGGTATGAATAGGAACACATCTGATTGTTCAACATCTTCAAAACTCATGATGCTGCGTTTCATTGTGCTATATGTTCTAGCATTGGGGAATTAAGTAGGAATAGCCACATACCAAAGAAAAGGAACATACGACATCTTTTCTTATTTTTCACACCACGCTAGAATGTTAAAATCCTCACTATACTGCAAAAAAACTACTATGAAGCACATAACTGAAAGAAAACTCACACCACAAAATGCCACCACAGCTCCGTGCGGTCCCATCGTTGGTGACTGATGAGAGGTCATTGGTTTTCCTCTAGCCTCCGATGCCTCCATCCTCTTATATGAAGCTGCTAACTCAGCTCGATGTGATCATTGGGCTCAATAATTTCCACATTGGGGTTATTTGTATAACTTCCCCCTGTAATGTGAAATTATTTATTTTTCGGACATCGGGTAACTCCGAAAATACGTCCATGAGGCAATTTTTTATTTTATTTTATTTTTACAATCTTTGACTCTTGACCTAACTTGACTTGAACTGACCGTAATTACTCTTTTACTTAATGTTTATTTCAAACTATGACCTAAGAGTGAGAAAATGACGAAAGATGCATAAAACTAGACATTGAATCGGACTACTGACAACTCGTAATTAACTTGACAATTTAATAAACATCTAAGACTTAATAATTGATACAATGACAATACTTAATGAACCGACACAAGGACTATTTAAAGAATTACTTGACTTGTCAAACTTTTGAATAATATATTGACCCTCTAGAGAGACATAAGATATTAAATTCATGACTAATACAAAATTAAAATGACACGTAATTTAAACGTAAGTGACTATGGATAGACTCAGTGGGTAGTAGTCCACATCCTATGCTTTGGGAGAGCCACGTCATTAGAGATGATATGGCGTCGAGCTGCAACATGTGGCTTATAGATTATATCATAAGTCGATGAAGAGCACAAACTTCTCTTAATGGAACGTTTCATGGAAAAGAAAACTCCAAGTGGACAACGCCAATTTCACTGCCTTCAAAGAGAAATAACCCGACCACAACTTACTTGCACATTTCACATGCATGAGTGTGGAATAAATGATTCCAAATGAACTTGGTAACTGTTAAGCCTCCTTTAGCAGTTCACAGGGAATTCGAATCCAATTCTTTTGAAAGTACAATAACGCTTTATGTGAGGAAATTATTCTACAGCTATAATTTAGTGCTCTATGCACAAACATGTAGCAAGTTAAATTTCCACACCAAAAGAGATCCCAGAAATCATATTTACCACACGCACAAAGGAAAAATTTAGCTAAGGAATGTGGCAGGTTTATGGATTTGATAGTAAAATATGGATTAGCTCCTATGGAGGCTGACATTTTCTATTTAACACCCAAATTTTTATTGGCCAAGTTTGCCGATCCGAGAAAACAAGTGGTATATGATTCCAAACTAGACTAAATTCACCACCACTTTAGTCTTGGAAATGGTTTAAATACATAGGTTTGATCCAAATTAAATAACTTATGCATCCAAATTAAATGAATGATACTCCACCATTGTGCTTTATAATGTATGGTACATATCTCTATCATCCCAAATTATCCACAAGTTTATGCCTCCTATTGATATCAAAATCTCCCACGTTTGATAAAATGTTTACATGTCATATGTTCCCATGAATTTTCCTATGTTAAAATGTTTTTAGTGGTTTCTAAGGTATAAGAAGGTAATTTACATAAGTTTTAAATTGGAAAGTCCTTAAAGATTAACATGGTACAAGAATGACACTTCTATGGCCAATATTTAGGGAGATTATAAAACTTTTTAAAATAATTGTGCTAGGATGACCAATTCAAAACACAAACATGGATAATATTTTACAAAAAAATAAAGTAGATTGATGAAGACCATTGGGGGCTTGACGAATAGATAAAGAAAGAAATAGTGATGGCACTAAAATGAGACTGATAAAGAAAAATATAAACATTGGGGGTTTTATAGTGAAAACTTGTCTCTTGGGATATTTTGATGCAATGCAGTACAAATAAAGAAGTTTTGGATAGTTTAATTTTGTATGACAATATTTTCATCTTTTTATGTACATGGTTTGGATCGGGAATAAACTAGATGGAGCACAAACAAGGAATAATTTGGGATCTAAAATCTTGGGGTTTGACACACTATTTTCTTATATGTTAGGAAATAGACTTGAGCTCGACACAATCACATGAGGGGTCTCACTCAGCTACATGTATTGAAAACACACACACAATGAAATGGAAAGAAAAACAAGCCAAAATGGGGATACTGTGTACAAAGGGGAAGGAGACATTTATAGATAAAGGGAAGGAAAACTAAAGTTGATACAAACCCAGTAACATGTTGAGAGAAGTGCATACCATTATATAGCAGTGAGTTGAATGCATGCTTTTTTTAGGACTTAAAATAATCAACTAATCATACCATAACTCTATAATAGCTCCACTTGGCCTAATAAGAAGAACGGGAACAAGAAATCCACCATCAAACTAATATTGCACTATGAATTTAATTCAATTAAAATAATTATTTGATACTTGTTCAAAATAATTGTAATCATGGCAAAGAGGAAGTGTTGAAATGAAAGTTATAATTTCCCTTTGTATCAAGCCAAACACTAACTTTCATACACATTCATTACCATCTAGTCGATGATGTTCATAAACTATTTTTTCATTATAAGACCTAACCACTATAACATGCTCTTTTCATTTTCATCCCTTCATTGAATATACACATGTGTGGACCAAACCAAGTGTCATCACTTACTTTCTCTGGAGATGAAGTAAAAAAAATGTTTATCAACAACACCTTCAAAAATGAATCCTATTTCCATAACAAAGAGAATACATTCTTTTCCATGATGATCTTTATTATCAATACCATCCAATCTTAAAACTCTTATTTTAGTGAGAGAAGACATGGAACAACATCATTGCCATTCGCATAGTGTATGCACTATTTTGTATGGAAAGTCATCAAATAGATTACTATTCTTTCACCTTTTATACTCCATAGTGATCAAATAGAAAGATCCATATACACCTTCATTGCATTATGAAATGATAAGATGACCTTCATATGAAAATTGTATATCATGTACCTCTTTATGAGTTGGGACAGAAATAAAGTTATCTTCATGAACATATTTGGAAGAAACGTAAAATGTTTTCATAAAGCAGACAATTTGATCAATTAATGACCTATGAGCACTTCCTTTTACATCCTCTGATTTTTGGGTTTCCATCTCATTAGTGATGATTGTCAAAATCCATTCTTCTATGTTTGCAAAATAATTTTTTTTACTTCCAACTTTTAATATATCATGGTCTTCATATAGAATGTACATGGTTGATTTACTTTCAGAATTAGTAGATAATTCAGTAGTGGTGAGACCAAATAATGAACAATTGATAATATTCCCATCATATCCTTTATGTTCAGTAGGATGTGTTGAGGAAAAAAAATTGTGATGCTTGGTACTCTTAGAAGGTTCCACATATTCCATTATATCTTATTTTTGAGTTGACAAAGAGAACTATTGGTAAGAAGACTTATCGAAAATATTTGTAATATGAGTATGCACTTTTTTCTTATCAATAGATGTTTTAGAAGGAATTTTGAACTCTTCAATTTCATCTTCTTTGAATTTGAGCATCTATGCATCAGATCGAGGATGAAAAAACAATAAGGGAGTCATCAATAATTAATTCAACATCACTCCCTTGGATGATATTATGTGAAGAATGGTAAATCAATGCAATGATATTTTCCTCTTTTTGCACATCCACTTGTAAAGCAGTAACTGCATTGAGCATGGGATCATTCCACTCAAAATAGAGGGTTACATCCTTCTTATGAACAAATTATTTGTAGATATATATTGTAGGTTGAGATGAAATCACATTTGACAACTCCATTTCCTTGATCTCCTAATTCTTTTCATCAATATCAACATGAAAAACACCAAGAAGTTAAAAAAGAATGTATTCATTAGAGGTATTAAAGTATCGCTAAGAAAAAAATACTTCAAAGTGTGGGGGACCTTCAAAAATTTCTTTGAGCATATTCTTGTTCTCTTTCTCACTTTGGAGTGGTTCAATCTACTCAAACTTCCTTTGCATAGCCTTAGTGAAGTGTAAGACTTCAAGATTTAGGTGGGGATATGAAATCCCTTTTTTCATTCCTAAATTCCTTTGTACATACTCCTTTAGTGCCATCATCTCTTCATCCCCAAAGTGAGAAACTTGTCAATAAGAAGAAAAAGGAAGGGAAATGTTCTAAAATTTTCACAAAGTCATGAGTCATCCAGCTTATCACATTCAACAATTATCTCTTCCATTGACTCTATGTTAGATGAAAATATTTTATCATCACTCACCTTGCCCAAGAATTCATATTTAATATCTTTTGATATCTCATGTGTTTGCAACATTTTATCTCTATTTCATTTCTCTCATTAGATATATAGACTTCTATTCACCAGTAGATTCAATCTTCATCTTCCTTCCTTTACTAATGGTCTTCTTGAATTTTAGCCAAAAGGATTTGTTGGTAGGATCATTTGATGGAAACAATTTATCCACTATGGTTTTCTTCATTTGCACCTTTCTGTTTTTTTCCACAACTTTCGGGGGTATGCTAGAAACCTTATTTATTCTTCATGAAACATAAAATATATTAGAATATAACCCCTTTTATTCAATATATAAAGGGTCATTATGATGACGATATAGTGAGAAAACATCTCTTCCTTCTGCTTGTTTAATCCACTGGAAGGTTTGGGCCAAAATAGGATACATCTTTGTAGAGTTTGTTTCCATACCTCCATATAGATCTTTAAAAATTGTTCCTATTTAGAATCATTTAAAACTTGAATGCTTTGAAATGGAATATCAGTTTTCTCTTCTTCATCATTGTCATTGTCACTCATTGGAAGAGGGTGCCAAATCGTACCTCTCATTTTCTTGCAATATTCCAGCTTCACATAGTTGTCATCCTTTGTTCCAAGAGAGATTCTTTGATGCGAGAAATGAAAGTGACATAAATTCATTTCCCAAATGGAGTTGCCAAAAAATATTTGTAGGACTTCATGTCACTTTAGATTTTTGTATATAGCACAATGGAGGCGATATTAAATTTGCAACAATTTGGGAAAATCACTTATCAACAGGGTGATTTTCTTCTACATTTGAGAGAGGAAGCTCCCTTGTATGATGGGGGTATTTGGGTTTTTGGCGATTTCAACTAGAAAGCACAAAAGAAACAATATTATTAAGGAGAAAGGAGGAGGATAGAGGAAGCGAGAAATTTTTTAGCGAAATAGACTCAGAGAAAAACCTAGATATCTAAAACATTAATACAACACAAAACCATCTCTCATACACACATGAAGGACGAAATAGAATAACACATTCAAATAGTAAAAATCACAAAGTATTCATTACCCCCCAAAACTATAAAGACATGGCAAAAAATCACATACACCAACATTCAATACAAAGTAAGTATTTGAGCATTGCATATAGCAAGGGAGAAAGACAACATAATGGCATCATTCAACTATAAAATAGTAAAGTGGAGTTTCATGATTGGGGAGCATTAACACTATAGGTAGAAATGAACATAACTCCATTGCATTCATAAATTCATAAAATGGAATAGAACATGTGTACACAAAGTTAAACATAAATCTTATAGCATTCAAAGAGGAATGAGAGGGAGAGTCTCCCATTTCAAGTTGATTTCAAGCCTTTTATAGGCACATTCACCTAAAAAATAGCTATAAAACTTTTTTATGACCTTAACCCCACCTTTGATGCAAGCTGATATAACGTGAGTGCATTTTATAACTTACACAATCCTAATATTAAATTAATTAATTTTAAAAATGAATTAATTATTTATAATTAATGATTTAGAATTATAAATTTATTTTATCATTGTTTGGTTCTCTGCCATTATCTCTACACGAATCTCACAAGAAAACTCAGCAATTGTATTAGTAACATAAACATATTGTGCCCACACCACGTTCACTTCCAGAAAAGACATTTCACCATTTAAGTTTTTCATTTTTCACTTTAGATGAAAATTGAATACATATTTACGTACTCCAAAAGTTTCTCTATTTCTAAAGCATGCGCAACTATGATGCAGAAATATGGATCAATTCTAAAGGTTCAAATTGAGGTTCACGTGACGTATTTAACACCAAAAGCTTTGTTGGCCAAGTCGGACAATCAAAGAAAACAAGGAATGGTGAGCTGATTATCATAAAAATGGATTTCCCGCCGCTTAATCGTGGGAAATGGTTTAAATCTCAACATGTGGAATATTAAAATCTCATTCGTGTCCATGATTGTTACAATAATCTCAATCCATCATAAAAATGGCATGAGCATCCCACGTAAATGAATTTTACTCTCACCTTTATGCTTTACAGTATCTGGTACAATATCTGTACCATCCCAAATTATCCATAAGGTTATGCCTTCTATTGATATAAAATTCTCTCCCGTCTGATACAAAGTTGATATGTCTGATGTTCCCATGAACTGTCTTACGTAAACATATTTTTATTGGGTTTCAGAGATATAAGAAGGCAATTTAAGAAGGCAAAGTCCTTGAAGACCAACATGGGACAAGAATGGCACTTATATGACCGAGATTTATTAGGAATATAGAAAATTTTCAATAATCAAGTGTCAGGAGGGTCAATTCAGGACATAGACCTGAATAAGATTTTACAATAAATAGACTACATTGACAAAGACCATTGCAGACTTGATGACTAGATAAAGAAATAAATGGTGATGGAACCAAAATCAGACTAATGAAGACAACATATAAACATGGGGTGTTTATACTCAAAACTCGTCTCTTGGGTAATTTTGATGCAATGGAGCAAACATCAAGAAGTTTCAGACAATCTAATTTTATGTGATATCAAGAGTCTTCGTATCCATTTGTTGCATATAACCTTGAATGAGTGGTGCCTCTAAGACATTTGTGTAATGGTTGAAGTCCATAATTTTTCACATAGTTACCATGGACTTCCAATCATGTTCGTGTAACACTGAGTATGGGTACTACATCTTAGAGAACATATTGGCAATATAGGCGGGACATTTTTGGCCTTTCCCTTTGCCTTCCTACTTGGCATCATTTTGTGTACCCACTTGCTACCCATTCTTACAAAATATGTTCTTGTTGTCATGTGAAATTACTATTCCTAAAATTCAATACTTGAACAATGACAACCAAGCCATAATGTGAAAACTTGCTTCAAAACCTTCCTGAATCCCTCTCTTGGGCATTCTATCTTCTTAGTTACAATCATATAGACCACGTATATTTTTCTAATGCATTTAATAAACATGTATAATTTATCCAAATGATGTGATAAGGCCAATTCTTTCATTCAGTCAAGTACAACAAAAAATTGGTTCTTCGACAGGGTTAGAAAGGCCAATTTTGGCCATTTCAAGGCATGTATGCATCTTTTGGGAGGGTTCTGAAAATCTCATAAACATCCATAGGTGGTATTAGAGCTCCTTGACGTTTTGGGAGAATTTTAGGAATCTTTAGGAAATATTTGGTGATACAGGAGTAGTCTGTGTAAAAGTAGGTTTTTTTAGGTGTAAGGAATGAGTATTCAAAATGTGAACATGAACTTCTCTGGATGATTCCAAGATATCCATAAGCAATTAGAAGGAAAAAAAGTAGGCAATGGAAATCTTGAGGAATCCTCTTCATGGTGGTAGCATCAAATTTTATCCAAGGTCTTATACTTTCTTAAGACATTTTAAACTTTGCAGGTGCACCTCATTGTCCTGATTAAAAAGGGAGAATTTTTGGAGTTTTAGGAAGAATTAATATCTGATACCTATTCCATTTTTCTTATAATTTTCTTTTAAGTCAGATTCATATAAAATTTCACCTCAAAATTCCATCCCGAGCCCCTAGGGTGAAGATTTCATGCTCTTAGGCTATTTGGGGACAAAGTGACAAAAGATACAACAAAGCGCGCCTTACTTCATTTGGAAAGCCATAAAAAACTATTCTTTCATGCAATCCACTTTATGTAACATGAAGAATCTACTTTCTTAGAAATATTGAGGACATTGTTTCTTGATCGCATTCTTCCCTTCTTGAATAATTTTTCACTTTCCTGGAGATCTAACAGGAGAAATCATCTGAAACTCAGAGTGAAGTATCCTAAATAATTATAGTTTTATTAGAGCCATTTCTTGCATGATGGGGGTGCCAATATTTCAAGATATGGACTTATTTTTACTCTCTATTCTTCCCCCTCCTATGTAAAACTCATTTGACCACTCATTCGGAAAAAGGAATCATCCAAAAAGTGGAGCAGGGAATCTTGGAAAAAAACCCCACAATTTCAAGACTATTTTCATTACAATCCGATACCTACAATGCACTTACTAAATATAGCACGTGTTTATGGCGGGGAATATCTAAAAATATTAACAAATGAGTTGAATTCTTGGCTTCTTTGGTCCCCCAAACAGGAAAGAAACATCATTGAGTGAAAGCAGTGCAAGATTGCTAAAAAGGTAGCTTTTGGCCCTCCCTGCTAAAAATATAAAGTTTCCAATTTCATCCCAAATTTTTGTGATAACTCCCATTTTTCTTACATTATTTATTTTTTCCATCATCGCGAGGTCAAGAAGATGTTTCATGGATCAAACAATAAAATTAACCCTTTGAAATATTTCAAAGGATCCTAAAGCATCATTCTGATCACATTTGTATCAAGGGGCATATCTGAGCACATTAAGGTGTAGCAGGTGAAACAAGGAACATTATGAGGTCAGTAAAGACTTTGAAAAGATTTAAAAGCTCCATTTAAATTCAAATTCATCAAGACGATGATCATCATAAGCATGATGAGAGAAGCTCACTGTGAGCGAGGAAGGAAGTCATCTCAAGCAATGCATACCTTGCGAAGTGTTTCTAAAAACTTCATACATGTTTGATAATGAGAACAAATATTATGGGTCATAGGAGGTGGAATTTATGGTTTCTTAGTGTAATTTGGAGGTCAAAACATGTAACTCATTATCAAGCTCCATTAATAGGAAAATCATTCCATCTAGAGAGGGAATCCCATTTGCATTAGAAGTAAATTGATCATGTTTCCACTCAAGTGGCATGTCAATTGATGATGTGAATTGTGAAGAGAAAAAGGGTTGTCATCTTGTTCAAAATTTAAATGTGAAGCTCATGGAACAAGTCAAGACTCATCATATCCTGAATCTACCATCATCTCTCCAAGGAGCAGGTTGAAGTGAGCTAATTGAGCTATCAAGGCACTCAAGATCACCATGTGTCAGGAATTAAGAAATCATCTCATCAAAAACATATAAGATATAAGGTATGTAAGCATCCCATATCTGATTTCATTCAAGAAGTTCTCTAGAGTTAATAAGAGTAAATAGGTAATCTTCATATGGTGCACTATGTATAAAAAAAAATGAGAAATAATCATCAACTCCATCTGATGTCATTCATAATTGGTTCTTAAACATTCACCTAAAACCTTATGGTGTAAGCATGTCTCAAAAAGGAAGAAAATTGCCATCACCTCATTTCACTCCAACATGTGGCTACATGTTAGGAATTCCACACAGGGGTAATCGTTTCACCACATGATGAAGACCCATCTTAGTAAGACAAAGACACACATAAAAAAAATTAGCATCATGGAGTTGGCTCCGGTGATCATTAGGGTAAATTATAAAAACCTAAGAAGTACGAAAGTGATCCTTATGTCCTAACTCCTAAAACCATCATGTTACTGATGCAGTGTAGATATCATAATAGTGTTCTTCAACACTAATTCAATGTCTTGGATTGCCTCTACATCTCATCATATGAGTAATTTGAGTGTTTTAATTCCACATATGGTCACTTATGTAGCAAGTGAAATCAAGAACATCATGAATCCTATGCACTTATTAAGACATTAAAATTTAGGTCATTAAGGCGATAATAATAAGAAGTATAATGAGAGAATATCATCATGGGTGAAATGCTTATTTCACTAAATTGGGACTTATTCTAATCCCAGGACCTAAAACATATAGCCAATATTGGAATCCAATATTGCTATTTTCGGATTCCAAAATGTCAAATATTGAAATTATCTGCACTCCAAAATCACACATATTGGATTCCAAAATCACACATATCAGATTAAAAAATTGCACATATCGGATTCCAAAATTGCACATATCGGATTCCAAAATCACACATATCTGATTCAAGAATTGCCTATAATGGAATCCAAAATTAACTATATTGGAATCCAAAATTAGCTATATTGGAATTAACTGTACTCTAAAATCACATATATTAGAATCTGAAAATCAAAATATTGGAATCTGTTAATTATCATTCTGAATTCCAATATATCTGGTCACGATTTAAATTTATGAATCTGTGAAATAACGTTTAATAATTTCAAGGAATCCAACATTGATCTGAGAAACAATGCCTGACGGCCACTAGCCCATAGAGAATAGATACATGTTCTGTTTTATAAGGGCTAGCGGTGGCTAGGATTAAGATTTGGAATAATGCTCTTATCAGTTTTAAGATGTTCTTAAGATTAAACTATGCAAATTTGAATATGTCAAACGCCATTGAGAAAAAAACTGCTAGGCTAATGACATTAACAAGATGTGAGACACTTCTAGATTCAATTACTATGGTTTAATTAAACCTTGGGGCAACCAGAGAATTATCAAACATGGGTTAAATTTGATGGCCACATATGCCTGTCAAACAATTTTTAGCTGACGACAATTTTCAAATTTTGCCCTTTGAAAATGTAAAATCATGTTATTTTATACTATTAATAAGATTTATAAAAGAATATATTATATGTATTTCACTGTTTCTAATATATATTTGTATAGTTTACTAATAAATCTATATAAAAAATTATGGTTATACTTACAATTTACAAGTTGCATGTGACAGTTTTTTCAAATATTTGCAAGTATTCTACAGCTAAAATCGTAAAAAAGTCTAAATGGCCATCAAATTTAACCCCTGGATGAAGAAACTTAAAGAGTGTGACGATTCAATTTAGGACAATGTAATCAACTATAAAACCATTCCAAATATATTTTCATATTTAAAGTTAGAGCTCATATTTACTTCATTTATAATGGTGTGATTGAACCTCAGCACAACTAGAGAATTTCTGAAGATGTTATGAAGAAATTAGTAGAGGGAGACAATCCAGTTAGGAGGATGTAATTAATTGTAAAACCATACCAAATATATTTTCATATTTAAATGTAGATATTAAATCAACTGTAAGAAACATGGCATAAAATATTTCATATTCAAATGTGGATATGAAATTATTTAAAATTAA
The DNA here is from genome assembly GCA_019776745.2 of Taxus chinensis. Classification (NCBI taxonomy): domain Eukaryota; kingdom Viridiplantae; phylum Streptophyta; class Pinopsida; order Cupressales; family Taxaceae; genus Taxus; species Taxus chinensis. The sequence continues at coordinate 647,595,532 of CM034149.1, forward strand.
ATGTAAAACTATCCCATATATATTTTAGTATTTAAATATAGCTATGAAATAAATTGAAATTCCTTTAGTAAAGGTAGGTAAAATTATAGTAAAAAATTTGATGAATAATTTGAATTTATAATGTAACATTATTCCTGAAGTTGGGCTTCCAAATCAATGTTACAAATCATAGTAAAGCTCTAATAAAAAAACTCACTATAATTGTTTTAGTGATCTAATATAATCCCGAACATATTTTACATCCTTCAATGGTTACAACAAAGTCCACAACACATCTAATAAGTATGTGTCTTATGACTTAGAATCTATGTTAAATTTTTCAGCAATTATATAGTTCACAACATAATTTAACTTGTTTTTCTCTAAAGAGTCATCTACAAGCATTGTATTTTTACAATTGTATGATGCATTAAACCGCGACCAAACGGAGTTAAGATTATTGAGATATAATTTAGGATTCCCACAACCTTCATAATCAAATCGTTTGGTCTAGACGTAATCTTCCTGTGTAAATATGAACTTGAAGCTTGCAACCTCCAAGCCAATGTTTTGAAGAAATGAAGGCATCATGTCATAAACATTTGACTCTCTTATTGATGTCCACATTACTATGTTGAAATGTTTTTTGCACTGTTGCAAGAAATATTTCACATTAGGTATGAGAAAATAAATTTTTTTTTGAGCTCGATGCCACTAAATTTTTTAACTATTTAAATGTCGAAGATGCGTTATGGACGGTGTGTGCCAAAACACCATTTATATCAAATATGATCAGTTTCATGTTACATGTGTTTGTATCTGCAAATGAAAAATTAAAAAAAATCAAATGGTTGAGGGCAGTGAATCAATTTAAAAATAAAAATTAAGTCCCTTTCAATATTGTTATATCAAAATTCAAATGGTTGTAGGTGGTGACAAAGGTAAAATCTAAGGGTGTTCCTCATTTCTTATTGTTATAGTAGGAATATTTTTTTGTGAAGAATTTATTTGAATAGAATGTAATGTGTTAGTGCAACGAGTCTGTACATACCGTATTGTAGTTATTTTATTGCATTGGAAAGTGGTATACGTTTTCTAATATCAAAGCAAAAACTAGTATTTAAGCATGCTAGGAATTAATTTAGGAATACATATTTCATTAATAAAAACTACTCAAAGATTCATTACATTAAATATTTTCTGTTAGTTCGCATTTGCAACTTATATACTCACACTCTCAACTTATAATCAAGAAATATTTAAATTATCCTAACTTATAATCATACAATCATTATTTAAATAGCTATGCAGAACCATCACTAAAACATATGAATGTATTTTATTTACAATGTTAAGTTGTATCATCACAATAACATTTTGAAATGCTAACTTTTTATTTAGCATTTACTCGCTCCAAATATTTGATTCCCTCTACCACAGTCAATCCCTTAAACACTATTAGTGATGAGTCTTTTTCCAAATCGGTCATTAACCACATATATTTTGAGAAATTTTCTCCTCTTCTTTTCATCGCAGCCATAAAATTTGTTGGAGGTTTTCCCTTTGCACCTAATGTAGTACACATTGTGTCTTCAGAATTGTAGAGGATATCGTTTCTACTCCAAGCCTTTTATAGATATTTTATTGCAATTCCATCGACCATTTTGCAATGTTCTTTTCCCAAGGTGATTAATGGATTCAAGTTAGTCGATAATTTTTTATTGAAGTCCTTTGTCATCTTTTCAACATCAGCTGAATTGAGTTTGTCTGACCAGAATCCCAATTCAAATTTTGTTGAAAATTACTTTATACACTCTTTCAGGCCACCTCGCATGTTGATTCTCTTCCTGTGTAACTTGCATGTGATGTCCCCAGAGGGCAATTGGTTTTTCTCATACAACAAGCCCTCCAAATCTAAAATAAGAAAGTAATTCTTGCGGCTAACTGCAAGGAAGTAAATAATTTTTTTTAATCAGTATCATATCAATTCTAACCAATGAAAAAAATCAACATTTTACCTTACGACTACCACTTACCGATGGACCTTTCTTGTAGGATTACATCTTATTCACCCCAACTAGATCCTTTGATAAAATATTTGTTTCAAATAATATTAATATTATTGATATAGCTATTGATATGGAAAATGAAAGCGTATTTGAAAAAAGCATACTGAAGTGTGTGGTAAAATGGTAAATTCAATATTAGCACTTTAGGTCTCTACCACTTATCGACTGAGCTTCTGGCGTGGCTTGCATAGACCTTACTAGATGTTGGTTTTTTGATGTAATATGTGTTACAAACAATAGTAATAAATTCAAAATCAATTTCATGCTATCGCAAATGAAATCATAATCGAAAATCATACTGCTCTCTATGGTAATATGGTAAGTACAAATCAAAATGTTCTATGTCTTCTAAATGAATTGTAGCACCTGCTAGGGTTCATTTATATTCATTGAACCACCCATCAATAGACAACACTTTTGAGATATTGATGTGAATTAGCGACCACTAGGTTATGCCATCATTGGCTGGAATAAGCATAGATTCTAATGTCTATATCATTATGTTGATACTAATGCTTTATGTAGACAACAAACAACATGGAAACTACAAACTATGTAGCATTGGATGCCACCATGAATTTTTAAAATAGGCTATTTGATATTTCCTTCTTTGAAAATGATTTCACTTCTATAATTATACAAAATCTTTTTCTATAACTATGTGAGCCTTAGAAATGGTTATGTTTAAAAATACACATGGCTAACATACCTAGTTCAGTCTGCATATTTGTGTTGGCTACCACTGCGTACTCCATTGTTACTTTCTCTGGGTGTTGGTGGTCTGCATAAAACTTTATTTTTTTAATAAATTTGTGGGGCTTAGTAGCAATTCTTATGTATAAATTCACATGACTAACAAACCAGGATTTACTTGCATATTCGTGGATGATTTTGCTGAGTTCTCCTCATCTATGGTCAGAGCTGGTGAGAATAGAGTATTGTCAAAATAATGAGAACAATAGCAATTGAAAAAAGATCTCAATAAACATATTTATAAAGTGATTGAAGGACAATCACTATGATGAGTTGGTTGTGTAGTGTCAAGATGATAGGTTTGTACATCGATTTCTATTGTTCTTGGGTTGCTTGCGTAAATAAGAAATATGTAAGTAGCTTTTTTAGGTTGAAATACTTTTACCATAATCACATGTTCAAGTTGTATTCTGGTACGAACCTTTCTTCATATGAGAATAGTAATATTTCAAAAATATTTCTTAACTATTTCTCAACAATAAAAACATCATATTGATTGGATTCAACTAATGCATGTAGTGTGACATTGTCACTATATAAAACTAACACTATAGAATCCTAGGAACAACATCGAGTGGACATCGCAGACCATAACTCATATGATCACTCAAAAGGAAAAGGATATTTGGTTCTTTTTAGGCTAATTTTCCTTGCAATTATCAATTTTTGTGGCAGTTTTTCCATCTAATCCCTAGTGACTTCTTCTCTTTCATCATTTATTTTTTTGTAGTTGTGTACTCTAGTTATTATGTGCATAAGACACAAAATTTTAAATTGTCTACTGCTATCATAGGGTCTATAGCATCCATCCAGAATTGATTCTTCACTATCTTTAACCTTTTACATGTATTTTTTTACTATTTCTCTCAACATTTTTTAATATTTAATTGGTATGAGAACAATAATACTACATTCCAACACATTGGTTCCAATAACTGTTAGCAACTCCATTATTTCTTCAAGAGAAATATTGCTAGACAAATTGCAAAAATCAGTGATAACACATTATGCATTGAAAGGATTGACGACAAGAATAGTTGATAGAGTTAACGAAAGATGGAATGGGTATTCACATTTACAAGTGAATTATTTTATGTATTTCATCCTTTCTACTATATTGTCTAAGCCTCAACAGGAATATCTTCTTCCGCCACCTACTCCTTTTTTCATTTAGCTTTTTTTCTCCTATGTGGGAATCAAATTTTCTCTTTACTTTCCTCTCTTTACCCAATAGTACAAACAACTGGTGGTAGTGTGAGTCATGCAATTTAACTTTTTCAATTACATTGGATTCACTATAGGATGTCAATAGATCAATATCTGGATTTTTGTCTTTAAAATATTATACAAATTTTGCTCTCATTTTTCTATCTCCTTTAATTCTCCGACACTAAGAATCAAATGTCTTTGCTATTACACCTGCTTGAACATGGCCAATTAACTAGAAATCCCCTAATTGTACTTTATCTACTCGTACTGATATTTCATCATCGTTCATTCCTCTAGCAGCCCTGAATTAATTGGCTATGAATCTTGCCAATTAATGAGGCTGAAAGTTATCCTGATTATCTTTAATAGGTGAACAAGAAAGGCCATGAGATCTACAAAAATAAAATGTTGTAGTCCATTTAGTCCATATATCATCCAATAATAATAGAAAATTCCATTTATCATATAAATTGATGGTTGTGTCCATTTTGAACATCAAAAGGCATTGAATCTCAAAATTTTGCATTCAAAGGACAATTATATGTTTGTTTATATTTTTATATAAGGAAGAAAAAAGTTAATAACAAATGAAATAAAATTAAAATACATTACCTTCCATTCCTCTATTTTGTTTTTGCCAATCTGGAATGTTGAGGACATCCAAGGGATTTCCAAACTGATCTAGCTTTGTACAAAAAATCAAAAAACTTGGTTTCTATCCAATTTCTATTCACTTCATTCCGTTGTTTGCAAATATTAGTAATGGCTTCATTAGTTGCATTTTTAGAAAGAATGTGAGCCCTTCGAAACTGTAGCCTTAGATGTAAAGAATTGTAAATATTTGAGCCCAAAATATTTTGTGTGCACATATTATATGGTGGTCATCAAGTATATAAAATTTAACGTCATCCCTTTCCAAGTATTTCGGATCTTGGAGCACCACAACCTTATTTGTAGACTCCAAGAAGGGAAGAAGAATTACATCCCTCTATATAGGAATGACATTTATCAACATGGAGTGCACAAGAAGGTCAACATTAACATCATTAATAGAACCATACTGATACTCTGGAGGTGTTATATGTTACTTGAAAACATCAATTGAAAATAATTCACCATTGAGAAAAAAGTAATCAATTTTTTGCTTAGTTGAAGATTTTGTTTTCGTGAATATGGTGCTTGCTTTCTTCAACAATGTAGCTGATTTAGTATTCTTTTTCAACCCATGAAAATTTGATCTGGATGGATCGAGCTCCAATTTATCCAAATGTGTTCTCCTCAGCATAGTAAACAACTTGGCATGTTTAAGAAATGAAAGAAAACCTTTTTAGTTCAAAAAAAGACAAACAGAAGTGGTTGTATCACCTCTATATAGTTTTCTAAGTATTGCAAGTATTCCATTGTGAATTTCTTCACATTTGAACAACCAATTTTTTCTTTATCTACTAACAACCTGAAATCCCGTCCACGTGTTGAACAGTGGTATTTTTGTTTGTCTTCTGAGGCTTGCATTTCTTGTTTCCCAAATAAAGAAACATCCAACTCAATATCCACAATAAAAAACTTATTATTTTCATAGTCAATGGGTTTGACCTAAACGCGCAGTATACTTGAATCAACGAATGTAGAGGATATAATCATTTTGAATTCCTCATGTCTATCATCTATAACAAAAAATAACCACATGTTGTTGTAGTAGTTGTCAAGGCCATAGACTTCAACAAACCAGTCCTCATCTCTTTTCTTCTAGATCCCAGTGCCTTCAATGAATGGAATTGCCAAGAAGGGATTGCGACCAATGGAAGACATTGTATCTGTAATTGGAGTAGAATATATTAAAAATTACTTCTCATATGGATTAATTTTTGTTCTCACCATATGTTAATGAATACAAGTAATAGCCTTTGTTATCACCAATCTCTATAATACTTTACTTTTTTTTATCATTGCTGAGCAATCAAAGTAAACGTTAGCTACTATTAAGCTTTGACCGAACATGACATCTAACCTTCAACTAGTTACTTTAAATCATATTTGTGGTTCACAACATTAATACCATAAACTATGCAAAATTGTTCTTAACAATTAACACACAACATATTTTGTAAGGATTATCCATTGTCTGACAACCATCCACTTTGCATAGATTGTATGTAAGGAAACTATTAGTGCAAATCAGCAACACCCCCTAAATGACCTAAAGATCTGCACCTGAGAAATGGGTCATTTAGTGTGATTGCACAACATTGAATATTTTCCCAAAGTGTGGGACTTGCAAAAATGGGAAAAAAATCTCCAGATTGAAGGCTATTTCCTCTCCTCTGTTTAGGTGTATACATGAAATTTACAAAGGTTTAACTCAAAATCCTACTCTAATTCTACCAAGGAAACAAGGATAGAAGAGAGAAAAGAAGATAAAACTAAACTAACAAAGTGATACACCAAAGGAGTGGTGAACATCTACTTCTGCAAATTGACACAGATTATAAGATTGCAACACAAATCATGCACAAATTGCTAAAATTGTAATGAAAGATCATGATAGAGTAAACAACACAAGAAAGGATTGAAAATTCATTCAAAGAGCTTGCATTGTCATTTCCATTTTTTAAATATAGTGCATTACAACAGCAAGGAGGTAGAAAACATATTGTAGTCCTAAAAAAGGTTTGATATTCCACAAATCCACTTGCCAGGGTGAAGGAGGGAGCCTACAGATCATAAAAAATGTCCAACCCTTTACAAATGAGCAAAATCTGGCTTTTAACAATGAAAACCTAAACTCAGGAAGGAGAAACGTGGGAAAAATGAAAGGAATCATTCAACCACTGACCATATCCATCAAAATGGTATGGGTACCCTTAAAAGTTCATTCCCCAAGATTTTTGACCACGCTGGAGAAGAATGGAAGCCATACTACATTAAAAATGGTGGTTGAATGTCGGTTCAGCTCTTTTCCCCATGCCAAAGGTGTTTTTTAATTTTTCCTCACTAAAATCCATCAAAAAAATTTGAAGATTCCATCATGTAGAGGACTTCAATAGCTTTCCAATGACACCAAAATTGAGAAAAACAAAGCTCTGGATCGAAAGATATGCCCCTCTGAAGATTTAGGGCAAAATAAGGGCAAAAATCTGGTCGGTGGGCCAAAACCCAAAATATTTCCCCTTTTTTTGAATTTGGAAAAATTTTCTTGAAAAACTCCACCTTCCACCACTTCGCTGCCACATGGCACATTCATATTGGTCTGCGGGTCTGAACAGCCATTTTACGCCCTTTTGAATTTTTGGAAAAAATTCCAAAATCACTCCACACCCCACTGCTCCACTGCCACGTGGCGCTCTCAGATTCACCTGCGGGGGCGAGCTCTAAATTTTTTCTTTGCACCCCAACCACTTTGGCAAAAAAAATAATGTTCTCCCTGTGCCCCTGACTTCCACCATGAACAGGAAACGTGTCGATCTCTCATTGGTCTGCAGGTCCTCGGGCCAAGATTTTCCTCTGCGCCATTTTAAACACTTTGGCAAAATTGCCGAAATTCACTCTGCCCCTCCGACCCCCACTAGCCTTATGGACACGTGGCATATTTTTATTGGTCCACAGCCCTTCGGGCCAAAATTTTCTTTGCATTGCTCGCCATTCCTTTGGAAAATTTTCTAACTTACCTCCGCTAACACGTGGCACATTTCCATTAGTGGCAGACCTTCCCAGGGAAAATTTCCCTCAAAAACTCCGTCGAGCCATAACTTGCAAAATAGAAGGAGTTAGAAGGAAAATTTTACCTTTCTAGAAAGGTGAGGAAATTCTCTATCTGATGAAACCATTTCAAAAAAAAAGTTTGAGTGCCTAAAAAATGGAAAAATTCAACTGAGACACAAGGAAGAAATGAAAGAAGGTTAGTCAAAAATAAACAAGGGGCTTATTTTGGATAACAATTTTGGTGACTCAGAGGGGTCATCTGCCTGCTGGATGAATGATCAACTGCCTAAAGCAATCCATTGGGCATGGAGTTATCAACTTAACTGCTTGGTACTCTCAATTTATTAGAAAAATTCTAGAAAGAAGATTGTGAGAGTAGAACATCACTTGATCTGGAACATGGCCTGCAAAGATGCATCCTTGGGACAACAAAGCTTGTGCCAAAGCACTTAGGGAAATGTAAAACTAAGCTACAACAAAACAAAGTGCACAAGCACTTGGAGAAATGAAAATCTAAGCTAATATGTACAAGGTGAGGAGTTTCCCTCCTAGTTACAATGTTTTAGGTGGATTCCATTAATTGGAATCTGCATTTCTTCACCATCCAATGTAGACAATTGGAAGGCATTGTTGTTCTTACATTTTGTGACCATGTAGGTGCCACCCTAAATGGCATCAAACTTTGAAGTCTTTCCTAGCTTTACTCAGTTTGCATCCCATTTCAACACTAAATCTCTAACTTGGAAGGTTCTAGCCTTAGCTTTCCTATCAAAGGTTCTCTTGATCAAGGCTTGGTCCTTCTCTATTGCTTGGGCTGCATGCTCTCTGATTTCTTGGAGTTCCATCAATTCTACATATCTTACCTCCATGGGTTCAAACTCCAATAATTCCAATTGCTTCATGAGTTTCAACATTGGCAACTCAAGTGACATAGGCAAGATTGCCTCTCTTCCATAAACAAGTCTGAATGGAGAGTTACCAGTGGATCTCTTGAGAGTTATCCTATCAGCCCATAAGGCTGATTTAAGTTTAGTATGCCAAGTCCTTTGATTTTCATCAAGAGTCCTCTTGATGATATTTAATAGGTTCTTGTTGGTAGACTCAGCTTGGCCATTACCTTGGGGGTAATAATTTGATGAAGTGCTCAGATAGATCCCATTCTTAACAGTCCATTCAGTTACCTTTGATCCTATGAATGCCAATGCATTATTTGATATTATAGTGGTAGGTACGCCAAATCTGGTTACTATCCCCTCATAGAAGTCTAGAATGCTAGATTCATTTGCCTCTATTAACTTATCCAATTCCTTCTTCATGAGAGGCTCCATGTGTGGATTGACTAGCCTTTGTTTTTTACCTGATGGGTTTAGCACTTGGATCTAATTCAATTGTGTGTTGAGGTAGCTTGGGATTGAAACCTCTCAAGTCTTCATAGCTCCAAGAAAATATATCTGGGAACTCTTGGCAAAGTTGCATGAACTTATACCTGTCTTGTTTGGTTTGTCACTTTACCAATTTGAAGTGATTTGCCTTCTCCCCGCTAAGATGGGCACAGAATCTTCTCCCTTGACTTGGATGTTTGCTTTCTCTTTCCTAAATTGATCATTAGGATTAAAGATGGACTCCAAAGTGACAAGTCTTGTGGTAGTTTGTTGGTTCTCAGCTGTACCACTTGATCACCATATTGATGTTCTAACTTTTCCTGATTTTTGGCTAAGAACTCAGCTTCTTCTTGCAAGAAATTGATGATTTTTTGGTCACTTTCAAACACTTTCCAACTTACATTATTGTCTAGCAATGATGGCCTTACAATCACATGAATGTTTTACTCCACTTTATCTTCCTTCATACTCTCCACAACATCAAAGGCTACTCCAACTTACTATAAACCTATCAGCAGCTTGGTTTTATTTCCTAGGGATGGAGTTGATGCCAAAGCCTTCAAAATCCTCAATGAGGTCCCACACCCTATTCTTATAACACTTGATCAGGTCATTTTTGGCAGCATGTTGTCCTTTAACTTGATTAACAATCAACTCACTGTCACCAAAGACTTGTAAGTTTTTGATACCTCTCTTTCTTGACCAATGCAATCCTTGTATCAAAGTTTCATATTCAACAGTGTTGTTAGAACATGCAAACTGAAATTTGAAAGCTGAATAATACTTAACTCATTGAGGTGAAATAAGCATAGCTCCCCCTGCACCTTGTCTACTTCTTGATCCATCAAAGAATAGCTGCCATACCTCCTTGTCATCTTTATGGTATGGCTTGCTGATGCTAGGAATAGGCTGATTTTCTTCATGCATGCAATAAAATCCTAGTTCAGATTCCTCTATTTCCTTGTATGGATCAAAATCATGTAACTTTATTTCCCATTCATCAAGAGTCAAATCTGGGATGCTTCTAAATTTGGGTGTCAACTTCATCGGTGCATGGATAATCCTCTTAATCAAATGCTGAACAGTTGGAATTGATTGGGCTTGGAATATGAGGCTTAATGTGAAAGTTTACAATAGGTTCAGACCTGATTGTGGCCTTAGTTCCATATCTAGTTCTAAACAACATGTGTGACCAATCAGCAGTTAAATATCCTCCAATTCTAGCTGTAAAATCCCTTGACAAACATAGGGCAAAAAGCGGGGGTAAATTTATCACTAACACATCTTACAAAATAGTGACATTGGGGCATACATGAAAAGTGAGGCTCAAATCTTTAATTACCCCAACTGTTGTTATTGCTGTCCCATCCAAATGCACCACCCCTTTGGATATGACTTCATATTGGAGGCCCAGCTGATCAGCTATTTTCTTGGGCATCACAGAACTACTTTCCCTAGAATCAATCATACAATTTTTTACTAGTTTATCCCCAATGATCAATGAAATATAGAATGGAGGGGGCTTCAAAACTTTACCTTGTTGTCCTCCAAGCTTCCCCTCAGGCTGAGTAGCATTTGTGAATACCTTCTCTTACATATGAGCTTGCTGATTTGAAGCTGACCAATTCTTCATGGCAGCTTATAGTAGATCCCTTTTGCCTAGGATGGATAGTGATTCCCACATAGATATATTCACAGTTGTCTTCTTCATTTGTTCAATGATGCTAAATGGGGATGAAACATATATTTTCTTCCCCTTAGCCTGCACATTCTTTTCTTGTCCATGGGCTACAATAGCTGGCATTTGAGCTGGTCTAGAAGGTGGTTTGGGATGTCCTTGCACATTTGGAATTGCATTTTTCTTGCCAACACTTTGTGGAGTGATGGAAGGTTGTGGATCACTTGGATCTAATGACTTCCCTTCACCAATATTCCTCTTCTTTGACTGTGTGTTAGCTGATACATTCTGAGAAATTGTTTGATTCATACCACAAAAATCTTCAACCTGCCAATTCACAAGTGTAGTCTCATTTGAAGTTGTATTTTGCCGGGATGTCCCTTGTTGTTGGTTTGTTTCTTGAATCACATCACTCTCTACGCTAGTTTTTTGTCACCATCAAAGCTTGGTTCAAAGCACAATTAAAGCACATAGACTGGTTGTGAGGTTCATTGCATGGGAAACACCAATCATACTCTTGAGCTATATTATTTTTCATTGGCACTAAGGCTTTAGAGGTAGATGAAGCATTGGGGTTATAAGGTTGAAATGGTCTATTGGTAGGAGGCCTTACTTGATTTTGATTTGTAGCTAGATTGGGTGGCCTATTAGGCTCATATGGTTGCCTATTAGGTTGAGTTAACAAGGTCTAAAACTTTGGGCTTGTTTCCTCTTGAGTGTAACCAGCTCATTGCATAAATTTTGTAATTGTTTCATGACTTCTTAAAATTCATTTGAGGCACTAGAGGATGAAGTAGAATTTTCATTTGAACTCTGATTTCTAGGAGTGGGAATAGGAGCTAAAGTAGGTGCTTGAATAGTGTTTGGGTTTTTCCAAGTTTGGATATAAGGGCATATGAGGCCTAGGCGCCAGTTTACCAGCTTGGATCAAATAATTCTCCACCCTAATGGAAATGTTATAAGTTGTAGGTATATTTAAACCTCCCATGGATTGTTTTAACATAGAAATATCAAAATTTAAAGCTTTGAGATAGTATAAGAAAGCACCTTTAGCTGTTGGCCTTACTGTCACTAAGATTTTATCCCATGTCCTTTGAAATTTGAAATTTAAGTCTCTTAGCTGCTCATTGGGAGCTCTCTTGATAGTTGTCAGTTGTTCCAGTAGAGACAAATTATCTCCATTCTCTCCAAACTACTTATGGAGAGCTATGCATAATTGGTTCCAATTTTGGATAGAGCCTGCCCCAAGGATCCTGAACCATTGCAAGGATTTCCCTTTGAATGAAGATGCCAACAATTTGACAGCAATTTGCATCTCAACAATCTCATGGATTGCACAAACATTAGCAATGTATTTGACATGATCATTAAGAGTGGTCTGATTTTCTCCAGTAAATTATGGGATGTTCTTCAATGCTGTAACTGGAACTGGGTTTTGTGCATTAAGAGCAAGTGGGCTGCTGCCAGTGAAATTGACATAAGGGTTATTTTGTGCCATTCTGATTGGCTTGAGAACCCTTGTTGATTGGATGAAAGGTCTACGAAGTGGAGGAGTTGATAGAGTTCTATTTGGTGGAGATGGAGACCTTTGAATTCTTCTTCCCCTCCATCTTCTTCCTGGGGATAACTACAGATACTCAAACAATCCTTCTTCGCTGGCCCTTGACCTTGTCTAGATCCTTCTCATGAATCTTTAGACTTGGACTATTGAAACCAGTTTATTTTATCCCTTTGGAGTCACCAGATGTGCAAATTAGGGATCTTTTTAAGCAATAAACTCACAAAAAATGTACATCAACTTGTTGTAATGAAAATGAAGACCTCTAAGGTCCCAATGGGTGTGCCAAAACTGTTAGTGTAAATCAGTAGCACCCCCTAAATGACCTTCAGATCTGCACCTGAGAATTGGGTCATTTAGTGTGATTGCACAACATTGAATCTTTTCCCCAAGTGTGGGACTTGTAAAAATGGGAAAAAACTCTCCAGATTAAAGTCTAGTTCCTCTCCTCTGTTTAGGTGTATACATGAAATTTGCAGAGGTTTAACTTAAAATCCTACTCTAATTTTGCCAAGGAAACAAGGATAGAAGAGAGAAAAGAAGATAAAACTAAATTAACAAGGTGATACACCAAAGGAGTGGTGAACATCTACTTCTACAAATTGACACAGATTATAAGATTACAACACAAATCATGCAAAAATTGCTAAAATTGTAATGAAGGATCAAAATGAGAGAAAACAACCCAAGAAAGGATTGAAAACTCATTCACAGAGCTTGCATTGTCATTTCCATTTTTTAAATACAGTGAATTACAATAGCAAGCAGGTAGAAAACATGTTGCAATCCTAGAAAAAGGTCCAATATTCCACAAATTCACTTTCCAAGGTGAAGGAGGGAGCCTGCAAAACATAAAAAATGTCCAACCCTTTACAAATGAGCCAAATCTGGCTTTATAACAATGAAAACCCGAGCCCAGGAAGGAGAAATGCATGGACAATTGAAATGAATGATTCAACCACCAACTAGATCCATCAAAATAGTATGAGTACCCTTAAAATTTCATTCCCTAAGATTTTTGACCATGTTGGAGAAGAATGGAATCCATACTGCATTAAAAATGGTAGTTGAATGTTGTTTTTGCTCTTTTCCCCATGCTAGAGGCGTTTTCTCATTTTCTCCTCACTAAAATCTACCAAAAAATGAATTTGAAGATTCCATTGTGTAGAGGACTTCAATAGCTTTCCAATGATACCAACATTGAGAAAACCCGAGCTCTGGATTGAAATATATGTCCCTCTGAAGATTTAGGGAAAAACAAGGGCAAAAATCAGGTCAGACGGGCCAAAACCCAAAAAATTTCCCCTTTTTTTGAATTTGGGAAAAATGCCTCAAAAATCTCCAGTCTCCACCTGCTCCACTGCCACATGGCACATTCCTAATTCGTGCGCAGGTCTGAACGACCATTCTACACATTTTTGCAATTTTGGAAAAATTTCCAAAACTCACTCTGCACACCCCGCCGCTTCGATGCCACATTGTCACCCTCCTATTCGTTGGCGGGGTTGCACTCCAAATTTTTAATTTCGCTCGGCAGTCTTGTGGGCCAATTTTTTCCCTTCCACATTTGCAACACTTTGGCAAAATTTTCAAACTCCCCCTGCACCCCCGACCTCTGTCGAGAATAGGACACGTGGCACATTTTTATTGGCGCGGGGTTTAAAAAACTAAATTTCATTGCGCCACACCTTTGGAAAATTTTTCTGCTCCGCCCCCATCGGTCCAACCTCCGACACCGTGTGGTACTCTCCTCATTGGTCACTACAGGTCCTTCAGGCCAAGATTTTTCTTTACGTCCATTTTACACTATTTTGGCGCAAAATTTCCAAAATTCACTCCTACCCCTCTGACCCTTGCCGACCTTATGGACACATGCGTCATCTTCTCTATTGGTTTGCAGAGCCTGTCAAGACAAAATTTTTCTTTGCGCCCCCATCGAGCATTCCTTTGGAAAATTTTATAACTCACCTCCTCCGACCCACCATTCTGCTGCCATGTGGCATGTTTCTATTGGTGGAGAACCTTTCCAGGGAAAATTTCCCTCAAAAGCTTCACTGAGCCATAACTTGCAAAATACAAGGAGTTAGAAGGAAAATTTCACCTTTCTAGAAAGGTGAGGAAATTATCTATCTGATGAAACCATTTCAAAAAAATTTTGAGTGCCTGAAAAGTTGAAAAATTTGACTGAGACACAAGGAAGGAAGAAATGAAAGAAGGTTATCAAAAATAAGCAAGGGGCTTATTTTGGATAAGAGAAACATTTGAAGACATAGATGTTATCAAGAGAGAGGATTTAATTTGACATATGAATGGAAAATTTTTAATATTACTTGTCGTAATTTACACCAATTGAATGGGACTAGCTTAAAGGTCATTAAGATTTAATCTCCATAACTTAGTAGAAAATAATAATGTAGAGGCCGCTAGGCTCAAGAATGCATTTATTTGAAAATAGCTATAAGATAACAAACAATGGTCAAGCTTAGCAGCCACTAAGCTCCTCTAATTACCAATTGTCATTGTAAGCATTATATGTTCCACTATGGACCGATATTATTTTTTAGTGATAGTAATTATATCGTATTGGCTGGAATTTGCATGATAGACCCAATTGTAGCACTACATTTCAACAAGATGGATAAAGACTTATGTATGTTACCTAAAATATATCTTTGTAAATTATAAGCCATATTCGTTCGTATCAAAGAAAAATCCTAGCGACCGCTACAAGTTCTTAATTTTAAAATAGCTATTGAATAACAAATCATGGTCTAGCTTAATGGCTGCTACAATACTTTCATTACCTATAATCATAGCAATCACTATAAGTACAACTTTAGATTGATTGTTATTTTTAATGACTATAATTATATCAAATTAGCTACACGTTACCAGTGGAGCCAATTGTTGCAATACTTTACATCAAGAGGGATCAAGATTTTATCTTCGTATCAAAGGAATAACATTGCGGATGATAGGAAAATTTCTAAATTCCAGAATTTGAGAATATATATAACAAATAGTGGTCAATATTAGCAGCCATTGGGCTCCTATCATTACCATTTTAAATTTTAATCACTATCTGTTCAACTTTGGATGGTTAGTGCTTTTCATTAATTGTAAGTGTCACATATTGGGTAGAATTCTTATGGCAGTTGTATTCAATTACTACAACTACATTCCATTGAGAGGCATCTATTCTTAGATAGTACAAAAAAGTTATTTCTCCTAAGATATATATTTGAAAATTTTAATCCATATTCGTTAGTATTAGAGTAAAAGGGTCATCAACCACTATGCTCAGATGAATTTATTAATTTCAAAAATAGCCATTGAATTCCAAATCATGGAATGGCTTAGTAGCCACTATGACCATATCATTACCTCTTGTCATGGCAATCACTATCTGTACAACTTTAGATCGATTATAATTGTAAATGATTAAAATGTTAACAATATTGTTTGCACATTACCTTGTGATATGAATTCCTGCAATGCTTTCCATCGAGAGGGATCAAAACTTTCTATTCTTGTCAAAGAAAATTCTTAGATTGACTATTAGCCATATCATTTCTCTTTGAAAGGAACTTAATATAGTGGCCACTAGGCTCAACAGTTTAATGTTTGAGAGGATTCAAGACTTTATTGCATTTCATCTTTGTAAATCCTTTAATCCATACACCTATCATATCAAGGAAAACGCCTAATGGCCACTAGTCTTAACAATTTCTCAATTTCCATTTCAGCTCCATTGATTAACTCACTGATATAGCTTAAAGGATACTAGGATCCTATATCATTACCTTTTACCGTAGTAATCACTATTGTTGGTCATTTAAACGTACACCCACATCTCGGTTTTGGAAGAACTAAGATGTTTGAGAAAATAATGGAACCATCTCCAAGTTGTGGGACCTTGCGCGCTTGAGACAGATCTCTCAGAGAAGGCCAGTTCCTCTATCTATTTCTACTACTACTACTACTGGAAGGGAAAACTAAGCTAACAATGCCAAGGGACCAGGGATATAAAGGATAACATGAACAGAAAACTACACCTAAGGAAGGTGATAACACCAGAAAAAGAGGGATGAAAACCATCTGTTCCAAGTGAAAAATGAAAAGTGAATGAGGCATTAAAAGAAGGCTAGGCATGTGTATCACAACTAAAATATGCATTTACCCTATTAATTTTCATGAAACACAACTAAAAATGGAGCTGCAAGGGACGTAGAATGACACAACAAGCACGCAATGCAAAATAAAAGGAAATAAGAAGAAAATAAAAACATGCTTAGGGATAGAGAATAGTCACAAAATGATGCTTCCATTACTTACAAAAATGCATAGAGCTGTTATAATGGTGAAAGAGGCCGATATCCACATGCATGAGCTAGATCTAGAGGTCTATGACTCAAAATATAGAAAATATGAATTCCTTATCAAAATGTGTAAGGATCCAAACATTTCCAACATTAACAATGATCCTAGCTCTTACATTTATAGGTGAATCAATGGAAGAAGAAGAGACAAAGGAGGGAAAATCTGAATTTGAAATGCAACCACCAACAAGAAGCATTAAATGCCTGCAAATACACCTCCAAATCTTCCAGATTCAATTCCTCAAGTCTGTTTGGCATGTTGGAGAAGAAAAGATGATGATTATGATCAAATTAGGTGGTTGGAGTAATCAAATCTTCTCATTAATGCCCAGAAAGATGTTTTCCCATTTCTCACCTACCAGATCAGCCAAGAATTTGAATTTGAATATCTAGCACTCTAGCCTACATTATGATCTATTGAATGAGACTAGGTGTGCACCGATCATATATTTGAAGCAAAATATATGGTTTTCAGAAGATTATGAGGGTCATCTACACACGTAAGAAACATGAAGCGCATGGATTGGCTGAACGGATGACCAACTATGTAAATGTTCTTATCGTTTCTACCACGTGTCACTCATTGATTTTTTATAAGGATTTGACACCTTGTTGGTGAGGTTTGACTAGTTTTGTGTGGCACACTGAAGCATGTCAAAGAATGACGTGGCATGGAATGCCATAGAGGAGGGTGCAAAGGTATGCACACAAAAGAATGAGGTGAGGGGGGATGACAGAAGGAAGGCATGCATAATCACGCATGAAGGAAATGTGTTAAATTGGTGACTGAAAAACATATGGTCAAGAAGCCACTATTATAACGTAATGTGCACGGAAGATGCGAGGGCCATGGATATAGCTTATTGAAGAAAATGCAAGGTGCATTCATAAGATGAATAGTTTCTAAGAAGAATGCGAATGCACAGAAGATGTGTGCAAGGTTATGAATGGAAAAAAGAGGAAAAGAAAAATAGAAAGGGGAGAAGGGGAAGCATGCAAGGGCACATAATGAAACAATCACCAAGTGAATGTGCCAAGGAGACAAATGAGGTGCGTGCCACTGCAATGAATATATTTGCACCAAAATATGTATGTAAGTTGTCCAAATAACTAGGAGATTTATTTGGATAATGATAGCTTAGAGGCCATCAGGATCCTTTCATTACCTCTTGTCGTAGTAATCACTATCTTTACATCTTTAGATTGATTGTAATTTTCAATGATTATAATTGTTTCAAATTGGTTGCACTTTACCTACTGGAGCCAATTTCTATAACTACATTCTGTCAAGAGGGATCATGACTCTTGGTTCGTATCAAAGAAACCCTTCATTACTGGTTGAAAGGAATAATGTAGTAGCCGCTAGGCTCAACAATTTAATTTTGAGAGGATTCAAGACTTATTTTTTTCTCCTAAAATTTATCTTTGTAAATTACAATCCATATTCATTCATATCAAGGAAAAATCCTAGCGGCCACTATTCTTAACAATTTCTCAAATTCCATTTCAACTATTGATTAACAACTCATGATATAGCTTAGAGGCCACCATGATCCTTGCATTACCTCTTGTTGTATTAATCACTATCTTTACATCGTTAGATTGATTGTAATTTTCAATGATTATAATTGTTTCAAATATGTTGACACATGCTACCTAGTGCAACCAATTTCTACTCTACGTTCTGCATTGAGAGGGATCAAGAATCTCGGTTCGTATCAAATGAAAACCTTAATTACTTGTTGAAAGGTATAAAGTAGCAGTCGCTAGGCTCAGTAGTTTAATTTTGAGAGGATTCAAGACTTATTTATTTCTCCTAAGATATATCTTTGTAAATTATAATCCATATTCATTCATATCAAGGAAAAAGCCTAATGGCCACTAGGCTTAACAATTTTTCAATTTCCATTTCAGATATTAATTAACAACTAGTGATATATCTTAGAGGCCACCAAGATCCTTTCATTACCTATTTGTCATTGTAATCACTATCTTTACATCTTTAAATTGATTGTAATTTTCAATGATTATAATTGTTTCAAATCTATTTCACGTTACTTGATGAAGCCAATTTATGCACTATGTTCCGTCGAGAGGGATCATAACTCTTGGTTGGTATCAAAGACAAGGTTTAGACCGACTGCTAAGCTCAATTACTAGTTTTCTAATTTTGAAAGGAATAACATAGCGGACACGAAGTTCAACAGTTTATAATTTGTGAATATCTATATTATAATTTCATAATAAATGTGTCAATTATAATTTTTAGTAGCCGCTAGGCTCAAAACTATGCCATGTATCACATGTCATTGGATAAATATGTATCATTTTGCGGTGGACTTTACATGGGAAAACCTGAATTTTTGCACGTTTATTTGTGATTTTAGACTCGTACAAGATACTTGTAAATATTTGATCTAAATTGGACATCCATATATACCATATTTAGAGGAAGTGACCATATTTTTTATGTAGATTTGTTTAAGATAAATCATTGCACAACAATTAGTTAATTTGGAAATAGTGATAGAATAAAAAATCACGATATAGCCAAGCAGTACCACTAGCATTATTATGTGTTTTCTGAAGGGCAGTATTGATAATATTACCATGCCACGTGTCATTGTTCCTATACATTGGTAGCTACTTTATATTCATAATTTTGTATTACAATGTGTCAATTATAATTGTGTTTCTAACTACTAGGTTTAAAGCTATGCCACGTGTTGCACAATTTAATTGGATAAATATTTTTCATTTATGCACTACATCCTTGGGGTTTCAAATTTGACTGAGTTTGTTTAAATGTTTTAATTGTGATTTTAGATGTGTAAATTATAACTTGTAAACTATCTGATCTAACTATCACACACAACTTGTACATATGTAAAATGTGATCTTCATATTTCATGTATGGATACTTCATATAGATATTATAAAAAAATATGTAAATTTATATTATAAAAGATATAATGAATATAGAATAATGTAGCCTAAAAATAACATATATTTTGGGTTTTTGAAGGGTGGTATTGATAAAATTACCATCACCCCAAAATTTTTCCCTATACATTTCATACTACTTTATTTCATATTGTTTTATTACAATATTTTTTTTTAATATGTGTTTTTAACTATTTTAAGTTATCCACGTGTATCCATTTCTCACTGAGTTGAAAATTCAAAATTTGAATTGTATATTATCCCCCAATTATGAGAATTTGAAATTTCAATATTAATATTAGTTCCCCTCGCTTTACATTTTAAAATTTCATATATAACTTGTGTATAACTATAATATTTTCTAACTATGGAATGTGTTGGAAAAGAAAACTTAACTACGTGGCACAAAGTGATTGGAGAATTATATTTCATTAGTGGAACACTACATCGTGAACATTATCTAGGCAATTTTTGATAAGCTGCAAATATGCAAAACTAAATGTGCCTATAAATTGATATAGCCATTTATTTCTATTATTCTACTAATTATAATATCACTAGTGGATTCACAAAATATAGAAAGCTATTGCAAGATTATTGGCTGATAGGGTGCTCACACACTAATGCCACATTTGTAGGGCTTACCGAAAACCAGTTCTCAATAATAGCATATCATGAAGTCCATGGTTTCCACTAAGACACTGCCAAGCATTGAAAATATAATTGGAACATAGTTGTTGCAAGGTATTTAACAAAATAAATAAATACTATTGTGCATTCTAGAATCCGCTTAGGTATTGTTTTCTTCGACCAGACATAATATTTGGAACCTTAGTGGTTCCCTAGGGTTTCACAAAGTAAAAAAAGCTTAGTTACAAAGCTTAGCATTCCTTCTAGGGTCATAACTTAATACCATATTCGTGAGTTCTACCCGATCGGTACTCAATAACACATTATCATGAAGCCATGCTGTCGCTAAGACACTGTCACATCGTAACTCTACTTATTGGTTCCTTCACATTATTTTATCACTAGCCTTGATTCTTAAAAATAAAGAAATATATTGCGAGCCCTAGCGTCCGCTAGAAAAATTGCCACACCATATTATTTAGAACTTAGTGGTCATTTGTAGGGTTTCGCAAGTTTAAAGAAAGCTATTCCCCCAATATTATTTTTTCCCGATACTGATGGTTATAACTTAATACCACTATTTGTAAATCTTAGAAATTGTTTAACTCAGACTAAAACATATCATGTTTTGCCATATGCCGCTAAGAAAACTGCCACATTGTAATATTTGGAACATAGTTGTCATAAGGATTTAACAAAATTAAGGTAAAGATATTATGAGTCTAGTGTCCACTATGGTATTGCCATGGTACACATAATATTTGGAACTTAGTGAGATCACTAGGGTTGTGCAACAAAGGTAAAGAATATTATATATTGCAAGCTTAGTATCCCCTAGGGTATAACTATAATGACCACTATTTGTATCTTAAATGAATGGTACTCAATAACACATATCATTGAAGCCATATGCCACTAAGATCACTAGTCACATCATAATTATTGGCAGAACATAGAGTGTCATTAGGATTTAAAAAAATTCATTAGAAATATATTGAAGGTTCTAGCAATATTATCTAGGTATTCAGGAAGGCCACAAACTAATATTATTTATAACTTAGCGATCATTAGGGTTTCACAAAATATAAGAAAGCTATTCCAAGCTTAGCGACCACTAGGGTATAACTTAATACCATATTTGTAGCTTAGTGATCAATATTCAATAACACATATTATGAAGCCATATGCCACTAAGACACTTGCCAAATCATAATGTTTGGAACATAGTTGTCTCTAGGATTCAACAAAATAAAGAAATATATTACGAGTCTAGAATTCGCTAGGTATTTCCGCAACATATTATTTGGAACTTAGCGGTCGCTAGGGTTTCACAAAATAAAGAAATCTATTGCAATATTATTGGCCGACTAGGGTATAGCTTAATACCACATTTGTAGCTTACCGACCAATTGGTCTCAATAATGCATATCATGAAGCCATTTTCCAGCTAAGACAATGCCACATTGTAATATTTGGAACATAGATTGTCACAAGGATTTAACAAAATAAAGAAATATATTGTGAGTCTAGCATGTCGCGTCCAGGTATTTCCACAACATAATAGTTGGAACTTAGTGGTCGCTAGGGTTTCACAAAGTAAATAAATTTTTTGCAAGCTTAGCATCCCCTAGGGTATAACTTAATACCATATTCATAGCTTACCGATCGGTACTCAATAACACATATCTTAAATCCATATGCCACTAAGACACTGTCACATCGTAATATTTGGAACATAGTTGTCACTAAGATTTAAAAAAATAAAGAAATATATTGTGACTCTAGCATCCGCTAGGTATTGCCACACCGTATTACTTGGAACTTAGTGGTCACTAGGGTTTCACAAAATATAGAAAGTTATTGCAAGCTTAGCAGTTTGCTAGGGTATAACTTAATACAATATTTGTAGCTTAGTGATCGGTACTCAATAATAAATATCATGAATCCATACGCTACTAAGAACACTACCACATTGTAATATTTGGAACATAGTTGCTCACAAGGATTTAACAAAATAAATAAAGATATTCTGGGTCTAGCTGTCTGCTTAGGTATTACCACAACATATTATTTGAAACTTATCCGTCGCTAGGATTTCAAAAAATAAATAAATCTATTGCAAGCTTAACGACTACTAGGGTATAACTTAATACCATATTTGTAGTTTAGTGATCCATACTAAATAATTCATATCATGAAGTCATTTACACTACTAAGACACTGCAACATCGTAATATTTGGAACATAGCTGTCACAAGGATCCTTAACAATGGATACAGAAAGATATTACAAGTTTAGCATCTAGTAGGTATTGCCAAAACATTTTATTTGGAACTTAGCACTCGCTAGGCTTTCACAAAATAAAGAAATATATTTCAAGTTTAGTGGCCACTAGGTATTTCCACAAAATAAAGAAAGATATTATAAGTCTAACATCCATTAGGTATTGTTGCTAGGAAGATCCTAAAAAAAAAATTCTTGAGCTTAGGGATCGGTACTCAACAATAGGATATCATGAAGTTATACGCCTCTAAGAGACTACCATAACATATGAATTGGAACGTAGTCGTCGCTAGGATTTATAAAAATAAAGAAAGAAATTGTGAGTTTAGCATCTGCTAGGCATTATCGCAACATATTATTTGTACCTTAGTTTTTGCTAGGATTTCAAAAATTAAATTAAGGTAGTATGAAATTAGCGGCCTCTACGTACTGGAACAACATAATATTTTAAAAAATATTTTGACAGGATTTAACATTTTAGATGAAATTGATTTGAGCTGAGTGATTGCTATCTTTTACAACGATGTAATAATTTAAGGTTAGTGTTCGTTAGGATTTAACATATAATATTTGGGGCATGGAGGTCGTAATAATTTAACACATTAAATTAAGATTCCAGGAGGCTAACTTCCACTATAATATGTGTACTCATAATGTTTGCAAGCTACGGGAGGTATGCTTTAAGAAATAAAATTAACAAATTTTGAGCTACATGGCATCTAGTTTCTTCCACAATAGAATATTTCGAGCTTTAGATGTCTCGAGAATTTAGAAAAGTTTCGACAAAAAAAAGTTTGCGCTTAACATCTATATGCTTATGCAAAGATTTGAGATGCTGATCAACTAGAAAACATGTTATGAAAAAGTTTCAAGGCGCAGGTAAGGCGCCTTCATTTTCTGAGATTAGGGATCGGTATTCAACAACAGATATCATGAAAGTTATAGGCTACTAAGACAGTGCCACAACATATTATTTGGAGCTAAGCAGCCACTAGGATTTCAAAAAATAAAGAAAGATATTGGAAGTCTAGAATCTGCTAGGTATTTCCGCAACATATTATTTGTACCTTAGAGGTCGCTAGGATTTCACAAATTAAATTAAAGTAGTATGAAATTAGTGCCTACTTCTGTGTACTGCAACAATATAATATTTACAAAAATCTTTCTATTGGATTTAACATTTTAAATGAAATTTATTTGAGATGAGAAGCTACTAGCCTTTATAATGATGTAAAAAATTTAAGCTTTACATATAAGGTTCATTAGGATTTAACACATAATTTTTGGGTCATAGAGCTCCCAAGAAGTTTTAACACATTAATATAATATTACAGGAGGCTAGTGTTCTCCACCTAGAATATGAATACTCATAATGTTTGTAATTTTTTCGTGGTATGCGTACAAATAAAAATAACAAGTTTTGAGCTACATGGCATCTAGTTGCTTCCAGACTAGAATATTTCGAGCTTGGATGTCTCGATCATTTTAACAAGACAAAGTATGAAATTTTTATCTTGATGTCCGCTATCTTATGTTGCAACATATTATTTGAAGATATTTTCTTGCAAGGATTCAAGTAAAAACATGTTAGATATTACAAACTTAGCCGTTGTTGGGTTATGGATCGAAAACATTTTCTAAGATTAATGTTCAGTTACTAACAAATGAATATAATGAATTGATACACTGCTAAGACACTGTGGCATCATAATATTTGGAACATAATGGCCGCTAGGATTTAACAAAATGTAGTAAGATATTTCAAAATTAGAGTCCTCTAGGTATTGTGGAAAAATATTATTTGGATCTTAGCAGTTGCTAGGATTTCACTCATTTAATTAAGGTAGTATAAAATTATTGGCCTCTACGTACTGCCTCAACGTAAAAAGTTACGGTTAACATTTATTAGTATTTAACGCATAATTTGGAGCATAGCATTCGAAATTATTAAACACATTACATTAAGATTATAGGTGGCTAGGTTTTTGAGCTACATAGAATCTAGGTGCTTCCACAATAAAATATTTCATTCTTAGGTGTCTCAAACATTTAACAAGACCAAAGAGTGACATTTTAAGCTTGGCATCTGCAAGCTTATTTTGCAACATATTATTTGAAGATATGTTATCGTTGGGTATTTGAGCACCATATTATTTGTAGTTTATGCCACAACGAAATATTTGGATCATTTGTCTCGGAAACTTATCAAAACAACAAATGCATGTTTATATAAGTATAACATTTGGAATATATACACGATCATTATATAAATTATAAATATTCATCTATTAACATGTCATACATATCTCATTGGTTTCTCACCTATCTCACATACTAAAATTTATTATTCATTTTGGTTATTCCTTAACTATGGGGTGTTTTTGATTTAAGACCGTGGGCACAATTGCTTCTTCGACTATGGGATGTTCTTGAGCTGAGCCAACAGATACAGTTGCTTCCTTGGTTTTTTTTCTCATGTTCAAGACTTGTTTTATCATCTCACTGTCAATCACTCCTCGAAATATTTTTTACAAAGCTAATCATATCCTTTTATCTTTTTACTGTCTAGAATCATGCTTCTATATATCACACCATACTTATCAAGAAAATACTTTTGACTATCATATGAATTTTTTAGCAATTTCCTTCAGAGTCTCTATTTTTATTTTATTTTCCCCTTGTTTCAGAAACAATTTCAATGACATGCGAAGTTTCTCTTTCATTCACCTCAACTATTCTCCTTTGAAAATTAACCATGAATTTCTGAATGAATGTCGCGAACACTTCATTAGAAACCAATGCATGGTTTCCTTTAAATATTTCCATGACCAAAGATTCTATGAAAACATGATTTCCTCTAGAAATAATTTCATAAAGCTATAAAGAAAATTTTCTTGCATGTTCATTCCATTCCCTTAGTCTTTAATTTGTATAATTATCATATGTGTGGCATATACCAATATCGTCCATGGTCATAATTATAGGGTTTACACAATAATTTTTCAATGACCTGCCCCATATGTGTTAATGGTTTCTACAACAATGTCAATCATGTAATGAGTTTTTCATTATTTCCAGGCCCTCTTCTACCTTATTTATTGCACAGATGCAATTATTTTATATTATTGTACAAGCCATGTAATGCCTCTTCTACATCATAAATTGAGTCAGGAGGAACTGTGGCCTTTAACTAAGCTTCAAGCTCTAGATTTCTAGCATGTACTCCCCTCTTTACTTCTACGACAACTTCTTTTATGGCCCTTATAAAGGATTTCATATCTTCCTCATATTGTACCACATGGGATCCTTTGGCTTTCCTTTTCTTTGTAAGAGTGAAGACGTCTTTTGAAGTTTCATGCCAAACGATGGCTTGTTGTGTCGACATCTTTCTATTTGCTTACCCTTTTTAAGGTTCTTATCCTTAGATTGAATTCAATGTTCACTAAGGGATATTCTTGTGCTACCCAATCTAGATGTCTTTTGTAGGTAAGTAGGAATTGCTTTGCCTAATAATTTATCATTTGTTGTGAAGTGGAAGGAGAATATTGAGAGGGTTATATTGGGGATTCGCTAGTTGGAATTTTATTTTGTGTAGTCTCCTCTTCTTTACTTGATGAAATTAAGGAATATGTGACCAGATTTGGAGCTTTATTTGGTTCAGAAAAGACTTCTTGAAACTCAAATTGGGATTCATTTGTTGGAGATAAGGGATCATAGGGTTGTTTTGAATGTTCTGAATACAAGTATTAGTTTCTCTTCATAGCCTCCTTTTTAATATTTTCCCTTGAAGGTGGAACTACCCCTAACTCTTTCATATTCTGTTGAAAAATGCTATCTGGTGTTTTGGTAACCCATACCCAGTCATTATCATCATGTGTGTGAGCATACAATATATTAAATTGTCCTTTAAGGGAATTAAGGTGTTGGGTATCCCTATTCCATCTATCATATTGCCTTAAAGGGTGTTTAAGGAGATGAAATGAATTTCTATGGGTTGAGGAATCCTTAAATTTGGGCCACATATTAAATATTTTACATCGCATAAAGACTCAAAAGGAGGGATGTGTTTTAATCTTCTTATCCTTACACTTTAAAGAAATATTATTACAAATATGATATGCAACCTCTTGTACTGCCAATTTTTATTACACGCGATATGACAATAGAAAAGGAGGTGTAAGGAGCTTCTCGATCATGATAAATGTATATTATGTATAGAAGAATATGGCTCCCATATTCCTTATAGAAGTGAGGATGGCATTAGATATTCTCAATGGCACCGTTTCATGTAATTTTTGGTAGAGAGTGAGATACAAATAAGTGCATATATATTGAATATGTGATCTGAAATGATGGGAACACAAGTCTAAATATTTCTTATTTACCATCAAAGGGCTCAAAGGAGACCAAAATTGACATAAATTAAGATAATTGAGAACACCAATGACAACATCGAGAAGATAGGAAGCCATGTAGAATGCGTTCCCATGGTCGACAAAAATATTTTTTTGTGTCATTAGATTGGAATAGAGCACCTGACCTAAGGAGGGAATCTTGTATTTATCAATAATAAAATAAAGTAATAGGATCCAGGAAACATCCACCTTAGAGATTTATGAATTTCCATATATCCTATTCATGAGTGTCATGCCAATGTGGACTCCTGGTCTAAACCTTTTAGTAAGGATTTCAGACAACTTAAAATCATCCATATTATCCATCAGGTCAAATGCTCAACTCTATAAAACATCTCTTACTCTCTTTTTGGCCATCCAGGACTCGGTTGTGTCTAAGTTGTACAAGAATTCTATCTATGGAAGTTTATAATAACTTTTTTATGCATTCCCAGCAAAATTCTCTTTTTCCCTGATTTAGAAAATAATGACAAATCATTGGACTTGGCATGAAATATATAGTAAGTGAACAAATCTAGAAATGGAAGCACCTCTGGTTTATAAAAAATTAAATGGAGGCCATCTATTTTTATCGCCCTTACATCTCAAAACCATATATCTTACACTTCCGATATACCCGTTATGTCTACGACATCAACATCAACACTTTTATCCCGAAATGTGGAAAATAGAGATGAGTACATCATTAACAGAAACAAATTCTGAGACAAATGATGAAATTAATTTTACGGTAACATTCATATGTCCCTTATAACGAATATTAGGTAATCTTGGAAAATAATTTCCAAATAAATGAAAGAAGTGTTGATCCTAGCAGTCGTCAAGGTCAACAATTACTATATATTCAGGTCTTAGCAGTCGCTAGGCATTATTCATAGACTTACTATTAATGTAATGAGAAAAGTATGGTTGTACATGCACCAATAAGGGTTTAAGATATACATAGTTTTAGCCATGGTGTTTGCTACGTATCACAATAGTAAAAATATTAATGCAAAGATCTAAATTTTTCAATACAATAACTCTTGAGGCTTCAAGAATTACATAGTTTAGATCTTAGAGATCGTTAAGCTCAGAAACTATGTCAAATTGTTCATGACATTTAACACGTAACATAGTTCGAAAGGATTATCAGTTGTCTAAAAACCATCCACATTGTGTAGATAGCATGAAAGGAAATTTTGAAAATATAGATGTTAGTGAGAGTGAGGATTTAAGTCAACATATGAATGGATAATTTTAACATTTCTTGCTGGTAATTAACGCCAATCGAATGGACTAGCATAAATACCATTAAGATTTAATTTTTTCAATATTAAAAAGAGTGTGAGAGAAACAAAACACAATAAACTAAGAAGAATTCGTTAAATAAAAAAATATTTAGTTATCCCATGACACATTTTGCAAAGAATAACTTAGGACCCCCAAATACCTAACTAGTTTTATTTGAAATTGAACATTAAATTATATCGTAATTTACATCTATTCGTATCAAAGAAAATGCTTCACATCATAGAAAATCCATTACTAATTGAAAGGAATAACTTAATGACTGCTAGGATTTTCCAATTCTTAATTTAAAAAGAGAGATAATTTCATTACCTCTTTTCGTAGCAATCACTAGCTGTACAAATTTAGAATGATCATAACTATCAATGACTATAAATGTATCAAGTTAGCCACGCGTTACCTAGTGAATCCAATCATTGTAATTGTATCAAGTTAGCCGCATGTTACTTAGTGGAGACAATTGTTTCACTAATTTCCATCGAGAGGGATCAATACTTTATCTTTGTATCAAAGAAAATTCTTAGCAAACACTAAACTCCATTACTAGTCTAGCTTAGTGGCTGTTAGACTCCTATCATTAACATTTTCCATTGTAATCACTATCTATTAAACTGTGGATTGTTAAGTTCAGAAAATATGCAAAATTGTTCTTGACAATTCACACACAACATATTATGGAAGGATTATCTGTTGTATGACAACCATCCACATTGTGTGGATATAAGTCTGATCTAAGTGTGTCAATAGAATTAATCTCAAGGCTTCAAGACTTATGTTCATCCACAACAAAATATTTAGATATTGTTTGCATCTATGGATTATCTACTGGAAAACTATTATAAGAATGAGAAAAATTTCTCCAATCTTTTGACTGGTGGGGTGTCAAGATATATGTTGTGTTGATCTTAGCATTTGTTATGTTAATCCAAAATGAATTATTTAGATATTCATTACATCTAGGCATATTTCAAAGCCCAACTATTATTACGATGAATAATATAATGCCAATCCTTGCACTATTGAGGGGTATAGACACAAGTATTTCTAATCTTAGTGATCGTTAGGATTAGCCACAACATATTTTTTAGAGCTTAACAATTTATAAGAATCATTAACAAATAAATATGTAGTTCTTATCTTAGTTGTTACTATGATCAATCACAATGATATACCTATAGCTTAGCGGTTGTTAAGCATCATTAATAGGAAAACTACTAATGCATTAACAAGAAAATATACAAATATTAATGATCAGTAACATCCACCTCGACAAAATATGTAGAGATTAGGATTATCAAAATACCATTCAATAGATATCTATCATTGACTTAAGAAAATTGTTGTATTACATGGATGTATAAGGGATCAACATTTACTTATGTCGGATTAGTTCATTGCAAGATCATGAATACGTCTCGTTGATAGACATCATTCATAGACATATTATTAATGGAATGACCAAAACACTGTTGTACAAACACCACTGAGGGGTCAAGATATACGCTTTTTTAATCATGGCATTGATTAGGTGTCACTCCAATAAAAAAATATTAATGCAATGAGAAAGTTTTGTAAATACAAGCACTCTTGAGGCTTCAAGTCTTACATATTTCAAATCCCTGCGGTTGCTAAGTTGATTAACAATGAAATATTTAGAGATTGTTTGTGTCTAGGATTTTTTCACAGGAAAAATATTATTAGAATTAGAAAAATTTATACACTCTTTGAATTGGTGGGGGGCCAAGATATACGTAGTGTTAATCTTATCGGTTGCTATGTTCAACCACAATGACCTATTAAAACCTTATGTGTATCTAGGCTTATTTCAAATAACAACAGTTGTTGCAATAAAAAAACTCAAATCCGATCACTACTGAGGGGTATAGAAATAAGTATTTCTTATCCTAGTGGTTGCTAGGGTTAGCCGCAACATATTTTTATGAGCTTAATGGTGTATATGAATCATTAACAAATTAATATGTGCTTCTTATCCTTCCTATTACTATGATCAGCCCCAAGGATATACCTATAGCTTAGCAGTCGTTAGGCATCATTAACAGGAAAAATACTAATGCATTAACAAGAAACTATATAAATCTTAGTGGTCAATAACATCCACCTGGATAAAATTATATAATTATTATTGTATAATCTCCCAAGTCATTAAATATCATAATGAGTAGTCAACACATACAAAATGTTTTTCCTAGTGGTCTCTAAGGTCATCCACTACAAAATATTTCCAAGCTTAGCGGTCATTATGATCAGCATCGATAAAATATTTTCAACTTAGTGTTCATAAGGCATCATTCATTGAACATCTATTATTGAAATGAAAAAAAGAGTTGAATTAATCTCCCAAGTCATTAAATATCATAATGAGTAGTCAACACATACAAAATTTTGTTCCTAGTGGTCGCTAAGGTCATCCACAACAAAATATTTCCAAGCTTAGTGGTCATTATGATCAACATCGACAAAATATTTTCAACTTAGTGTTCGTAAGGCATCATTCATTGAACATCTATTATTGAAATGACAAAAAGAGTTGAATTACATTTTTTCTTCAGGGGTCATGCATTGCTTATCTCTCGTTAGTTTGTTTCACGAATTTTTTGAGCCAAGTGTTGCACTAGATACCCTCGTAACGGATTAAGCCTTAACTAGTTGGCATTCTATTTACTATAAGTTATTGAAAGGAAGATAAAAATTCAACATTTTAATTAAAAATGAAATCTCAAAAGAGATGATGGTCTATAATTAGTTAGTAAATGAGTTCTCAAAGGTCATAGTATAATTCTAATAAATATAATGAACACACTCTTTGTAGTGTTGGTATGAAAATACAGACTTTGAACCCTATGTATAATCTCCCTTGTTATTAAACCTCGTAATTTTTCATGATATCACATCTCCTTATTTCCATATGCTTATTTTCACATTAAAAAAGAAAAGCAATGACATATTATAATTTTACTATTGATATATCATTAGCTAATTTAACTAAAACAAACAAAGCCTGTAATTTTAATCTATAAATTATTGTAAATAAGAAAACAATTATTTGTGTTACTATTACTATTTCATCTACTGGAATTTACTATCATTATTTCATTACTAAAATTTAATTTAAAATGAAATGCCTATAGAAACCGGTTGTTAATAGTCCAAAACCCCTAAACAATTAACAAACCTAACTGAGAAAAGTCTATTTTCCTTATCCTTTTTAGCAACACCCATTTTGTTCACTTTTAGTGATCATTGATGTCCATCTTAGGTATTTTACAAATCATTTCTCAGTCCTCTTCTGAAAAAAACCTATAACATGTTTTACATTACTCGCAAGTGGGGTACACACATATTTAGTAAATCATTTAGGGATCAGAAAAAAGAATGAAAAAACGATGTCAAACCCTATCAGTTGAGAAGTGTTTGTCAAAAAGTGTTAAAGAACAAACAAATTCAACTACATGGAGAATATAAATTAGGGTTTCATTGAAAAGGCTACATAATATTCTACATACATATAATTTCAAAAAAAATTAAGGAGCAAAGGTGATAATGCATACCAATTTTTAACAGCTTCACTAAAAATAAACTGTGCTTACAATTTTTCAAATCAAATTATGATCTTATATTCTAATGAATTATTATGCTTACAGAGTTTTTCCCTTACGCCAATGTTCTCGTATGAATCATCACAAATTTTGCATCTTTGAAATATACTAATGAATGACAATCTATAATTAATATGGAATAGACACTTCCAACCGCCACTTTCTTCGGCACATGAATCAAAAAATACATGCGGCTGCCATTAATTTCATTTATATTTAATGGCTATTCAATGGCTATCAAATGGCACACATCATTTTAATATCATGCAAAATTTACTTTGTTTGGTTAATTACCAATTAATTTTAGTGGAACCACTATATTAACCATATACCACACGCAAAAATTTTCAATATTAACAATAATATCATCAAAAGAACAACGTGCTTAATGTCAATTTTATCATTTTTAAATTACATAATGAGTATATAAGTATTACATACTTTGACTATGCTACAAATGATATGTGGTTCAATTGATGTCTCACATATTGAATTATCATATTTTAAATATCAGTTAAACTTTACATTGTTGAGTTTAATGGCACTTGCAAACACATACCGAAATAAAACCAAAAAAACCAATAACCAAAGGCCCCAAAAAATGGCCCAAATGGAGAAGAATGAAACACCGAGAGCACAAGACCACAACACCAAAGAAACCAACAAAGAAGAATAATTACTCCTCATTCGAAAGAACTACCACCCATGGAAATGGAGAACCACGTGCTACCCCACCCATAACTCTAAGCATCGTGTTTGATGCAAAACCCCCTCCTCCCTCCACGCATTGACCGCCAACACCAAAAACACCACCGATCCGCTATTTGGCCTTACCCACCAAAAGAAGAAAATCCTCCTTGGAATTTTCCAAAAACTCATTGAGGTGGTCAATGGTCGAGCCTATAGGAAAAAGAGCATCAGAGAGATCTAGATGTGGTAGTCTACTAGGGTCCAGACTGCCATGCCTGAATAGAACACGAACAACCTCAGCATGTAGGAGCAACTCCCTATGTTGCTGACTGAGCCAATCAACCCCGGGCCTTGAGGTAATTTCCTGTTCATAAACCTTCTCCACCCAAATCAGAGGTTCAGGGATGCTATAGTGGTCCAATTAAACTCACAAACCAACATGATGAATACGGTAAATGAAGAATTATGTGAATTCCACAACATTCATCTTGACCGAATGGAGTAAAATGCAATAGGAAATGAAAGCCACTGTGATTTCTAAGTTGAATCTGGTCATGCTAGTATCCTACATGTAAGAATCACCTGACACATGCTCTATAGCCTCGACCTCAAGAACATAACCCTAGCAGAACACTTCTTGAAGACGCATGTAGGAGATGGCTGAAGTAAAGGACATTTTGATTCTATCCCCACACAAAGTGATAAAAGGGAACCCCAGAAATACCATACTCGCATCACACAAAAAACTCAAACAAACTAAAGTGAAAATAAAGAAAATCAATTGGCTAAAAAATAAAGTCTTCTGATTTCCACCTTTAATTAAAAATTATCAATGTTATCAACAAAATAACACCATACTCATTGGCAATATTTTTGTCTACAAATTACATAGAGAGTATATAAGTATTTCATAATTTGACTATACTACTAGTGATATGTGGTTCAATTGATATCTCACATATTGAATTATCATATTGTGCTAAACAAAAATATACATTTTTACCAACATCAGTTTTAAATTGTTTAGTTACATAAACAATATCTTTGGATGTTTGTGTTAATGATCTTGGTAGCGCCCATGATGCTGATCATTGGCATTGTTCTGAAATAAACAGGAAGAATGCAAAAATAGAGAAATATTAGCTAATTCCAATGAATGATCATTTTTCTTTTAAGATGGAATGAATGATGCAATACTATATTACTTAGGTTTAAAAAACTATAATTTACCTTGGTAAAAAGACTTGCGACTTGAAGTTGTACATCCAATAATTTCTCCATTGGATTTCTCTCTTGTTCCATTCTTTCACACTCCTATTGAATCTTTCCCTTCTCAATTTATTTCAATGTCTGACACAATAGATGCATGATATTTTTATTACCTCTTTCAAATCTCCATAAGAGTTTCTTTTTCTCTTTACATATTTTCTATGAATTCCATTTTTATTCATTTGCTCCTTCCAAATTTTTAATGTTGATAGAGGGGATTTCTGATTTCCCTCTCATGTCTTTTTCAGAAGTATAAGTGGTTGTATTAACCCTCTCTTTTCCATTAAAACCAATAAACTTGTGTGTTTTTTGTGTAATGCCATATATATCTTCATAGAAAGTCCATGTTGATTGTGTTGGAAATGTTGTGTTTTCCAATTGTTTCTCCTTCTTGAGGGTTTTCTTCAACCCGTTCATCTTGTATTTGCATTGCTTCCCAGTGAATTTTTTTCCACAGACTTCATTCAAAGCATATGTTACATTATTCCAATGTCTCTTTCTGATATATCCATGGTTTAAATGTTCATACACCTCTTTGTATTTTGAAATAAATGTTTTCATATTAAATTCTAACCAAAAATCTTCTTTGTATTCTTTCACCATCTCCTCTTTATTTCTATCTCTTTCATATGCATAGGTTATTGAAAACATTTCTTCTAATTTTGAATAATCAACAATATATGGAGAATTTAGATTGATTTGTGAATGTGGAATACAAGGACCTAATTTATGTGTGCTGCTTGTATTCTCTTGTAAATTTGAGACACTATTTCCATCTAAATTTTGCATGTAGAAGTCCTTTACACAAAAGTTTCTTAGTTGTGTTGAAAAAACCATATTATATGCATAGTTTCTTGGAGTTGATTTGACAACTTGTGATTTGAAATGTGAAACCAAGAAAAATGGTGAAATTTCCATGTTCTGCAAACTTATTAGTTACTATAAACAATCACAAATGAAACAATTTTTGTACTCCATCTTTTAACTAAATTTAATTTCATTTTCCATTTTCTAAAAATATATATATAAGAGGTCCTACACTCTATAAAATCACATAATCAAAACATGTGGAGAAACATTGAAAATTAGTTAATTACCTACTAACAAATGCAATATTTATAATCATTGTGAAATAGGTGTATAAACTGAAATTCTTCAAAAAAAAATAACAATGTTTTACCTCTTTTAAGTTTCTATAACTTTGTTCTTCCCCCATTTGTGTATGTGATCCTTGTTTTGGTTTTTTTCACCTTCGAAATAAGTATACAGTATTCCATTTTATTGCATTAAATACAAACTTTAGCATAGAGTGTGTGTCGATTAAAATTTAATATTGTATCACTTAATAATAAATTTAATACGGAAAAATAATAACATCCTCTCATGTGGTAGATTTTACATTATACGGTTTAATGACCATCTAATGTCTAGGGAAGCACATTATAATTTATGTAACATTCGACCTTACAAAAAAGTGTAATCGTTGTTGTATTATAAAAATCTAAATCTCTCCCCTACATTATGAAGCTTTATGGATAAAATTATACACACGATCAACGGTGATCTAAAATTAAGGTAACATTTTTATAACATAATTTTTAATGTATGAAAACTAAAATTCGACATTGTTTGAAACTTAAATTTGACATACATATATTTAATTGAAATTAAGTCTTTCATATTGATAATTATTAAATAAAAACTATGGAGAATGTGTTACTTCTACTCAATATTATATACAATTATTAAAAATAAACTTATATTGTTAAAATATTACGTAAGATATAAAAATATTAGAAAAAAATTAATACACATAATTGAATTAAAGCATATACCACCATCGTTAATCAAATAAAGACTAAACTTGAAATATATTCCATAAAATAAGCTTATATTGCTATACATATTATGTAGAATATAAATATTTTTAGAAACAGTTTACTTCGACATAATATTAATCAGCCCTAAATTTAATTCCAAGAGGGTTGTTAGGCAATATACAATTTTTTTACTAAGAATGATAGGTGAAACTCTATGCCCTTCGATATGCAAGTGATCGTTATTCCAAGTAGCCATTTCACACTTCGTCGTGAAAATGCTTGTACTTTGTCGTACGAGGTATCACACATCAACGTGCCGATAGATCACAATAAGGACATGTATGAGGTAGCGCACTTTCAACGTGTGAAGGATCCCACTTCAACGTGTGAGGGAGATCGCACTTCATCATGCAAGGGATTTGCAAACTTTGTCATGCACGGAATTTCTCTTAGTAGATGTATGAGGCCGACAACTCTCTCTCTCTACAATGAGCTATCACTGTCACTTCCATGTGTGAGTTTCTCAAACATGGAATTGCACATCGCTCACACACTGAAGTGTGATCGCCAACTCTCTGGCTCTCCCATTCTATTCAATACTTGAATTTTAGCGTGTAAAAATAAAAATTACGTCACAGTTGGCTACTAGGCTATACAAGTATTAAAAGCCATAGCGGAAAGAATCCAATGAATGTGAGTGGAAATGAGTAGCATAGTACCACTATTTGTAAAAATTGAAGTCAACATTTATAACTTTGAATACTAAGAATTTAGAAAAAAGGTATCCAATAACAAGTAAAATCGAGTCACATGTACAAATTGTGTGCATGTATAATTTGCTTAATGCTAAATCAAATGAAGCAAGAACTACCACCTAAAATAGTTCTACAATTTAGCTAAAACAAAGCATAAACACCATCATGATAAGAATTAAACAAGGGTTAAATGCTAGGCATTCATTCAATACAAAACTTTGAAACTCAACAATGCTAAATATCTAAATATCCTCTATTCTCTAACAACACATATAAATGAATGGAACCTAAGTAAGGTTCCATGGCTATCAAAAATAGTTGTCCTTAATGCTCCAAGAACCTAGGAATGGGGGCTAATCAAAGTTGGGCTACAAGACCCTTTTGACACCTCTCATACGACCCAAGCACTGTAAGAAAGAGGCTTAACTCTTCAAGATGATGAACTCTCAAAAGGGCAAGGTGCAAGCTCTTAGTCTCTTTGCTATATGCTTTGCATTTGCTCTCTTAGAGGAGTTTAGGTGTAAGTAAAAAGGTAGGTGGAGGGCTTCTTTATATAGCCCAAAGGATAAAGGATTCAACACATTCATCCCTTTGAATGTGGGATAAAGGTAAAGCATGATTAGGAATGGATAAGGTTGCTTTATTAAAGATAACCTTACTTTAGAAGGGTTTTAATACATGTTTAGCAAGTCATGGGAGTTGGGGGATATTTTAATTAATCAAAGGTGATTAATTAATAGGTAGGTGTAAGCTTATAAAAGCCAATTAGAGGAATATTAGTGTGATTTAGGCTATTATAAGGGGATTAAATCAATTAAATATTGATTTTATTGGTTAAATGGAAGGGAAAGCTAGTTAATTAATAATAATTAATTAGTTTTGGTAGAAGGGGTGATTTATTAACGGAAGATCGTTAATTAGGGTATGTTAGTTGGATAGGCAACCTTAATTAATTAGATTAGTGTAATTAATTAATGATGATATGATGGAAAATGAGTGCCTTTGACGATATGTCGTTGATTTACGATAGAAGGGGATAATTAGCACAATTTAAGTATTTAAATTGCTTGGGGCGTATAATTATAGGTGTCTACATTTGCCCCTCTTTGGGGGTGGCATAAGTGATGCCACTTCAAAAATAATAGACAAAAAGAGATTTTTAAGGCATGGAAGAAAAATTAGTAGGATGGAGAGATGCCCCCTTGAGTGTCGATGGGGTGATAGAAGAACTCGATCGACAATCAAAAAAAGGTGAAAAAGTAGGTAGAAGAATGGGGGACGAGGCAGGATGCCCCGAGGAGAGGGAGAATTAGGGGTGATAAGAGAAGTAGTGCAGAAGAAATATGGAATGAGGGGAGAGAAGAACTTAACGTCTAGCCGCTTGTTTGTTTGGAACAAATTTGATGTCATCATATTGCCATAGGAACTACATCATCAGTCCTTATGAAAAATATAAGCATACGACAAAGGTAGAATGACATGAAAAGCCATACTAGGAACACTTTTCCATTGTTGAAAGTACCAACTCCATGCAACATACAATAATGTAATACAATACGAGAAGGAAACAAGCTCATATAACAGGGAAACACAAGTACAAATGCACATATCTAACCCAACAATAGTCAAGACAGTTGTACAAATGTTTTGTTATCAGCGCTGAAGAGATCCACATGTTTTTGATTGGTGACAAGGATTAAAAATGATGCCCCAAGCAAGGATACATGTAAGGGGAAAATAAAATGGACACGGGGGTCCATGAAAAGCATTTGTACACAATGAAACAGCACCAGGAAACCAAAAGTGCCCCAGAGTACAGATGAAGTAAGCAACTAGCTTTTTTGAATGGTTTTGAATCCAGTGATCCGCGAGTCATATTAATTAGGGAAGATGTGAGACAAATGAACAGGATATGGAGAAAATACGCATGCGCAAGACACAAGTTTCAGCCATAATAAGCAAGTTACCATTTTTGTAGGGTTTTTTACTTTTTAGGATTTTTTGGAAAAATGTTGCCCTGTTTTTGGATTTTTTGATATATATATATATATATATATATATATATATATATATATATATTGCTATTATTATTTTTGTTTTTCAAACTATGGTGAACAGTAGAAGAAGAAAGCGAAGGGCCTAGGGGTGACAGAAAGTGCCCTAGGAGGAAGAAAGGAGAAACAAAGGACAAATAATGTCCTTGTTAAGTGGAAAAATTATGAAAAAATAATTATTTGAAAAATAATTATTTATGAGAGTGTGAAGAAGAGTGGGGCGATACCACTGGAGGTAGTGAGGCTGGGCCCCATGGCTCGGATGCCATTGATTGTATTAGATCACTGCCTCTTGACTATGCTAGCCGAGCAATGCGATAGCGAGAGTCAGTGTTTCAGATTGCCCACAATGGAGATGACAGTGACTACAGATGATATCAAATGTTTTTCTCATGTGTTACAGTGATGTATATGGATGGGATGATATGATGATATTGGTGCAGGGGGGGATAGATTTTTGATTATGCGCAACCCCTCTTACCCCCATTGATGATATGATATGTGATGATTAGCTTAGCATACATGCATGATGTAAAACTTAGCATTTTTGTTTATATATGATGTATAGATGATGCCAGATGTGATGATAGTGATGTGAATGCTAACAAAATAGAGAACATGTAAGAAACACAGCCAAATGCTAGTAAAGAACACCAGGAATTAATGCAATACACCATGATTCACCATGTCTTATTAACAAGTAACAAACACAACCAAATGCTCAAGAAAGAACATAATGAATTATTACATCATTATTTCCCAAGGTTCACTAGCATGTCGAGACACACCGCAATATGCACAAGCAAGAATGAATCTAATCTAAGGAAGAAAAGATGAACTATGACAAAGAACACCCAAATAATAAACAACTCAAAAGCAAACACACAAAACACTATACAAGCAAAAAGAAAAGCAAGGAAACAAGACAATGCAAGTAAATGTTTTTGTAAGATATGTTTTCATGCACCGATTTTCTATTGTTTAGGTTTTTGTGAAACAATTTTCTATTGTTTTTGTGTTTTCTCAAAACAATTTTCTATTGTTTTTGTGTTTTTCTCGAAACAATTTTCTATTGTTTTTGTGTTTTTCTCAAAACAATTTTCTATTGTTTTTGTGTTTTTTCTCGAAACAATATTCTATTGTTTTTGTGATTTTCT
This sequence comes from Taxus chinensis, assembly GCA_019776745.2. Taxonomy (NCBI): domain Eukaryota; kingdom Viridiplantae; phylum Streptophyta; class Pinopsida; order Cupressales; family Taxaceae; genus Taxus; species Taxus chinensis. Next base: position 647,635,161 of record CM034149.1, read on the forward strand.
ACGGTTTTCCAAATCTATGTGCAGGTAAACAAAAAATCATGGATGCCCACAACATTAGTTGGGGAATATACAAGGGAAGAAGATTTCAATAATTTTTTATGAAGTTATGGCCACACACTTATGAACAAGAAGGTGAATTCGTTGAGTTTCCCCCCAACGTAAGATGGGAAATGACGGAAGACCACGTCCCTCATAGATGAATAGTTGCCCCCAAGAAGGAAAATCCGGATGAAGGCTGGACAAGATGGTGTGCATAAGGAAACTTGAAGGAAAAACTAGGTCTAGGCCAAAGATAACTACCCTTCTAATACAGAATGCTTGTGAACAACGAACCCTCCCAAGGTGCCAGAAACTAGTTTTCACCCATTGTGTGGTTTTCACTAGTGGATGACCTGTTTTCTCTTTTTCTTTTTCTAAATTTTTTTGATGTTTTTGTATTTTTTTAAATTTTTGTGCCATGTTCAAGCATATAACCTTTTAAAATGCATGGCATTCATGGGCTCCCAGAGCTCATCACCATTTGGGTGAGCCAGTTTGTATGCCCCGATGCCATACTTGGCAACTATGACATAGGGTCCTAACCAATGTGGTTCAAATTTCCCTTTCTTTTCTCGCTCCGCTCTGGTGTTGAACTGGTTCTCCTTCATAACCAAATCACCAACCTCAAACTGATGTGGGATGATTCTCTTGTTGTAATGTCTGGAGACTCTATGTTGATACACCTTCAGGTGATTAAGGGCATGAATGCGCCTCTCATCCAGTAACTCCAACTCAGCTAGTCTTGCCACTCGATAATCTTCATCCTTATCCAAATAATATTGAAGAGACATCCTCAGGGACGGAATTTCAATCTCTAAGGGGATGATAGATTCTATCCTGAACACCAAGGAATATTGTGTTGCACCTGTAGGGGTGTGAATGGATGTTTGGTAAGCCCAAAGGGCTAGATGGATTTGTATGTGCTAGTTTCGACTTGTTTTGTTGACCATCTTCTCCATTATCCTGACTAAAGTCTTTTTTGTCACCTCATCTTGTCCATTACCCTGAGGGTAATATAGCGTGGACCATTTTAATTTGATTTGGAACTGTTGGCAAAGACCTTTCACAGTTTTTTTCTTAAATGACTTCCCATTATCTGTAACAATGCTTACAGGAATGCCATACCGACAAATAATGTGATTCATGATGAATTTAGAAATTTGTGCTCCTATGACATAGGTTAAAGGGACAGCCTCTACCCATTTTGTAAAATATTATGTGGCTGTGATGATATGTGTATGACCAACTGATGAGGTAGGAGTAAGTTTCCCTTTTAAATCGAGTCCCCACTTGGAGAATGGCCATGGGGTAGTGATTAGTTACAATGGTTGCGACGAAGCATGGATGAAATTTCCATACTTTTGGCAAAGCACACATTTTCTAACATAATTACAACAATCAGTTTCCATGGTAGGCCAATAGTAACCTACTCGCAATATTTTCTTAGCCAAGACCATTCCATTTGTATGTGCTCCGCATACCCCTTCGTGTACTTCCTTGATTTCCTGGACTGACTCTGTCACATCCAGACAACATAACAGATTCCTGTCGTAGCCACGAAAATAAAGTGTACCTCCTAAAACGGTGTAATGGGCTATCTGGTGAATTAGGCTCTACTTTTCAGAACGGGAGATATCGGGAGGGAATGTGTTGTCCTTAAGATAGGTGAAGATGGGTTCATACCATGGGGAATGGGGACCAATAACCTCACAAGCCAGACAAGATTCTGGCATGTCATACATGGGTAGGCGTAGGTTTTCTATAAATAATGGCCTATCATTGTTCGTTGGCAGAATACAAATCATAGATCCCACCATTGCCATGGCATCTACTAATCTATTTTGCTCTCTTGATGTTTTCTCAAAGGTAATGCACACAAAATACTCCTTTAGAGTTTCCACTAACTTTTTATAAGGTATGAGCTTATCATCCTTAACCTTATATTCATCATTTACCTATTTGATGATCAACTGCAAATCACCTACAACCTTAACATGATGAATATTCCACTTGATGGCCAGTTTCATCCCTGTAATGAGTGCTTCATACTCTGTAATGTTGTTCGTGCAAGGGAAGGTTAGGCAGAAAGCCTGTGGTATAGGATCACCCGAAGGAGTAATAAGGACCACTCCTGTACCTGAACCATGAAACGTAAAAGATCCATAAAAATGTATCTGCCACATGACAGATTCTTCAATGTAGAGCAAGAAGGCATTTGGTAAATCCAAACTCAAAGGTTCCGTACTTTACAAGGGTGCTTCCGCTAGTTGGTCTGCAAGTACTTGTCCTTTAACTAATTTTTGATGGAAAATTTCTATATCAAACTCACTGAGGAGAATGATTCAATTAGTCATTCTTCCTGTGAGGGTGGGTTTGGATAACAAATACTTGAGTGGGTTGACCTTGGATATGAGCTTGGTCTTAGTATTTAGCAGGTAATGGCAAAGTTTCTGAAAGGTAAAAACAACGACCAACTAATCCTTTTCAATATGAGGATAATTAAGTTCATAGGCGATGAGGGTGCGACTCAGATAGTACACCGCTTTCTCTTTATGGCTAAGGTCGTATTGGGTGAGTAGCACACCAATAACGTATTACGTAGCGGAAATATAGAGAAAAAGTGGTTCTCCCAGAGTGGGAGGCATCAAGATAGGTGGATTAGCTAGGTATTGTTTAAGCAAAGCAAAGGCTTTCTATTGATCAGGCCCCCTAGATGAAAGTGACGTACTTCTTAAGAAAATGAGTGAATGAGTGACATTTATTTGCAAGCTGCGAGATAAAGTGGCAAATGGCTTGAATTTTTCCCTGGAAGCTACGTAGTTGCTTGATATTCTTCGGTGGAGGAATTTCAGTGATGGTAGACACTTTAGAAGGGTCTACCTCAATACCTTGCCTTGACACAATGAAGCCCAATATTTTCCCAGATAGCACAACAAAGACACATTCCTTTGGATTTAGCCTGACTTTATATTCACGCAGGCGTTCAAAGATACGCTGCAAAATGATAGGATGATCCTCTCTTGTTTTGGACTTTCCTAGGATGTCGTCTACGTAGTCTTCCATAGTGTCATGAATCATATTTTGAAATATTACCATCATGGCCCACTGATAAGTTTAACCTGCATTCTTAAGGACAAATAACATGACCTGATAGCAGAAGGTGCCCCAAGGAGTTGTGAAAGCTATTTTGTGTTGGTCCTCCTCAGTAATTTTAATCTAATTATAACTCGAAAATCCATCCATGAGTGATAGCATTTTGTACCCTGCGGTTGAGTCAACAATCATGTCAATGTTGGGCACTATAAAATCATCTTTAGGGTAAGCCTTATTGATGTCCCTAAAATCTGTGTAGATTCAAATACCGATAGGTTTCTTTTGGACAGGAACAATGTTCGATATCCATTCAGAATAGTTAATTAGTCTGATGAATCCCGCTGCAAGCAACCTTTCTTACTCTTCCTTAACCAACAAGTCCACTCTTGGATGCATCTTTTGGAGCTTCTATTTGATAGGCTTGGAATTTGCGTGCATGACTAGGTTGTGCATGATCAAAGTCAGGTCCAAGCCGAGCATTTCTTTGTAAGACCATGCAAACACATCAATGAACTCTCGCGACAACATAGTGAACGTATTTTGTTCTCTAGTCGAAAGTAATTCCCCCAATTTTACTATCTTGGGATCCTCTTCGGTACTAATGTTGACATCAATGGTTTCCTTGACTAACAATTTTGATAAATCCTCCATACGGGTAGGATCAGAAGGTAGGTTGAGATCTTCATCCAAGGATGTCTCCATTATATTTTCATCCTTTGTGTGGTCACTTTGTTTGTCCTTTGATTTTCTTTTTTGTTTGTTAGCCAGTGCCTCAAAGAGGTTTTCACTGTGCGACTTGGACTTTGGTTTTTTCTGAGGCTTTTCTTTAGAAAATTTTCCCTCGCTTTTCTTTAAATTTTTCTAACCATGAAGTTCATCCTCCTCGCTGAAGTAGGCGCAGGCATCTAATTCAATAAAGAAACCTTTCTTGTGATCTTGAATGGGGATTGTATCCCTTATGCCCATGAACTCCACAATAGCTTCTTTGTTCTCGAATAAATCTAGTGGCATGTGATGTTGTTGGTCACATTCAACAAGGTAAGGGTATGCAAGGTCAAGGGTCAGTTTGGTGGGGATTATGGTCAGGATAGCATTATTCATGAAAAGGTTTATGGAGGCTAGATCCTCATATTAGCTACAATGGGAATCCGTATCACTGTCTAGGAAAATCGGAGTTATCCTCATGCTCAGAACAAGTCACATCTTGATCATTGGGGCGCGCTCCATAAGGACGAATCTCGATTCTGTATCTTTCTATTTTGAAATGTGGAAGAGGGACTATTTCTCTTTGTCCTTGTTTTTTCCTCCCACATCCTAAGCCTTTGTAGCCCATGGAGTACATCATTCTGCTAGATTTTTCATATTCTGGGGTTTGATAACAATATGGTTGAGTTTCCTCAGGGACCCAAGTTGTAGGTGGATCAAGCAATTTTTCCTCAGCTAACAAGCCTCCAGGCAGGAATGACCTGATAGTGTGTTCTTCTCTAGGTCTCCTGAAGCGATAGTTGGGTTGACCTCTAGTCTTGGGTGAGAAAGAGAGATCCGACACCAAGAGCTCTTGTTGTACATTATACTCCCCGTAGCCATATGCCAAGATTTTCATCTCCCATGAAGCAAATGGGGATGTTGAAGTAGATGCCCCATGAGCGCAAGAACTAAGAGAATCAGAATCCACTCGAGATTCCATGGCCTTAGACTGAAGAGGGACAACTATATCTACGTAGGGACATGCGTATATACCCTTTCGTGCAAAGCTATTAAGAGCTCTATAATGAGAAAAGGGCTCTGAATCTCCTGGTATTATTATCATATGTCCCTCATGCTTCAACTTGATGCATTGATGAAATGTTGATGGCACGGCCTGCATGGCATGAATCCATGGTCGACCTAGAAACATATTATATGGAAGTTCCAAGTATAAGATGTGAAACTTTGTTTGATGACAAGTGGTTCCCACCTCCATGGGCAACATGATGGTACCGGTTGACTCTCTTTCTACGTTATCGTATGCAGTGATAGTGATAATATAGGACTCAAGATCTTCTGATGTATGTCCCAATTATTTGACCAACTTAAGCGTGTAGATGTTCAATCCTGATCCATTGTCCACAAGTACCCATTTGATTTTCCTATGGGTGATAACTAACTCAATGTAAAAGGGAGGATTATGTGTACGATTCTTGGTAGGGATCTCCCTATGGTTAAAAGTGAGATGCTCACTTGGTGTAATATTTGTCATCGCAGCTTGAAGGTGTGAAGGGTCAACTTCTAAAGGAAATCCCGACCCCTTAAGAGTTTGATACAGAGTGTCCTTATGCACATTGGATATCTTGAGAATATCTAAAATCGAAATCTTAGCAGACGTCTTCTTGAGTTGTTCTAAAAGGTTATACTTACTAGTATGCAGGTTCGACGGAGAGGGTTCTGGAATTACGAGGTGGGCATGCCTTATTACCGCAGCATAGTCCTTTCCCTTAATCCGAATAGTGTTGACATGGTCAGCAAGGGAGTGAATACATCTGATAAGTGAATCGTAATGATTGTTATCTCTCTTGGTATACAAGTAATTCGCAGCTTTATAAGTTTGGGATGACTCTCCCCAATCTGGCTTTGTCTTTTCCAACTTATCATGCTTGGGGAATGGTTCCTTATAAATCCTAATTTTCTCATTAGGTGTTTGTGTTTTTCCAGGGTTATCTACCTCTATCTACCCATTGTCAATGAGGTCTTGAATATAGTGGTGAAGTCGTAGACATTTTTCTTTTTCATGACCTTTAACACAATGCATTTCACAATATTCATGCTCCTTATACCATGAAGGTTTAGGAGTGTTGTCGTGAAACGGTTGTGTTGTAGGATAGGTCATCATGTGGGCCACATCCAAATATTTTAGTATGACTGACAATGGTTCATTGAGAGAGGTGAATGTTTGTTTCTTTGGTGGTGGTTGAATTAGGCCCTTGGTCAGTTTAAAAGGTTAACCGGTTTCGATCGTTTGAACATGTTTGGAATCAGTGATTCCGTCTCCCACCACGTTTTTGTTTTTATTAAAGATCTTTGGCTTTTCCGTGGGTTTGACACTTTGGTTGTCTTTAGATTTGTTTTTAAGGGTGCCTTTGGAAATGCGATCCTTTTCTATCTGAATCCCTTTCTCGATAAACTTCTCAAAATTACGGACACACTGCATTTGAAGGTTGAAAGCTATATCTGGGTTGAGATTGGGAACAAAAATACTGACTAGCAGCTTTTCAGGGAAAGTGCAAGGGAAGTGACTAGCTATCTCTCTCCATCATTCGAGGAAGCTGGAAAAGGTCTCATTTGGGTGTTGTTTGGTGCCACACAAGTCTGTCATGGTGACATCACTCTCTATGTTATACGAGAAGTGACGCATAAATCTTTCTGCCAATTCTGGCCAGGTGAAAATTGATCCTCGTGGTAAGCGTGTAAATTATTCCAATGCTTGACCTCAGAGACTCTTGGGAAAAAGTCTAATGAGGTAATTATCACTATAAGACACCTCTTGACATGCCATATAAAAATCTTTAACATGATCCCTTGGGTCTCCCTTTCCTTTGTATTTTTCAAATTTTGGCATATCAAATTTCATTGGAAATGGTTGAAAGGTCATTGTCTTGTCAAAAGGATAGGGGCATAGTTCTTCATTTTGATATTTCCTCCTGCTCCCTATATTTCTTTCTTGTAAGCTTGCAAACATTGCTTTCATAGATTGTACTTCCTGTGTGAGCAATTGTTCTTTAGTGGGAGAAGTGGGGATGTATATGCAATGATACCCTATGTCTTCTTCTCCTTGTTTTTCCCGATGGAGTTCGTTGATCTTAACCTTAGGCCTCAACTTTTGAATGTTCTTGTTTGCATCCTTTTGTACATGGGAAGTAAGCCAAGATAGTTGTTGGCTTAGGTTACTAATTCGTTGTTGAATTGTGGCTTGGTTTATAGTCTCTTCTTCTAAAGGTTCCTCCTCTTCGTACTGTGGAGGTTCTTCCACTGTCTCAAGTTCTACCTTGTTTCTTCGTGGCACTTGGATGAGGGGTATTTTATGCCCTACCACTTTATCATTTTCTGCATAAGAAATGGAAGCATGCCTGCCTTTTAAAATATCTTCCATATTGATAAGGGGGTGTTCTTCCTCAGTAGTGTCATTTGTCTGTAACATCGGTTCAATCTCGATGGAAAATTTGGCCCCTAATTCAACAACCCGGGCCAACATTCTGTCTTTGTTTCTAAGAAGAGACTCATCTAGTAAAATAGGGTCAAAATCAAAGTCTGCGCATGGTGACTCTAATTCGTTTCCGCTGTGGTCGACCATTTCTTTTGTTTCCTTTTCTATAGAAAACAGTGGTCCTAGGTTGTGTTTGATGAATGGGTTTGACCCTTGTCTGTTAGAGGTTTCCCAAGCTTGCACCTATTGTTCCTCATATGTTTGTTTCTTTTTCCCTAGACATGTTTTGGGAGCCATGTTTTCTTGACAATTTCACTAGGGTAAGTTGTAAATGTGTCTAAAGCCTAACGACTACCCTCTTAAGTGAAATGCAAGATGCAATGAGTTAAAAGTATGAATAAATCAACAATGTGAGAAAACCAACGTGATAAAGTGATAAATCACCAGTGATACAAGTGTTTGGTATTGAAACCCGTTTAAATGAAGTATCTCCTAGACTATGTTTCAAAGTAATTTGCGTTGCAAGGTGATCAACAAGATGTCTTCACTTATGCCAAGCTCAAGGGAATGAACAAAGTGTAAGTAAATACAAGAAGTCAATGCATTCTCCCAATCAAGATATACAACAAGCAAGCTTAAACCCGATTAAGACCTATATCTCAAAAAGTGCCAATTACAATTTGTGAATGACACAATAATATCACCAGGATATGTTAACCCACTTTACGAGAAATTGAAGTATTGATATCAAGGTGTTATTGATATAGCACGAACAAATGGTAACAACTAGCACTCTTTGAAATTGAGGTAATTAATAGAATCGAGCCAAAAATATCAAAGTATAGCCATGAATAGTCAAAAGAGTGTATGTAGTGTAACCATAAAATATAGGTATTTATGTCGAATTTATAAAAAAATAAGACGTAAATATCGAAATTATAGTGATACGATACAAACAAGCTAACTCTTCCAAGGAAGTTTGCGGTGAAGAACCACGCCTAACTACAATGACGATATTTATGTGGGTATCAAGATCATAATGGCTACCATTGACATGAAAATGCCTCCACTCACTTTAGATGTTTAACTAACCCAACCGCAAACATGGATGGGCGTAAATGGACATAAAAGCAAGAGAAACAGTCAAATGGTAACAAAAAGGTAATCACACTTCTTTTGATCAACAAAGTGTCAAAATATTGTGAAGGAAGTAGATTAAAGAAAGGATGAAAAATGCTAGCTTCATTTTGGAAGAGTTTCACCTTGCCCTAAGGCAAGTAGAAACTAGGCAAAAGTAACGCGTCACATGTTTCTCAATGAAAATATGGTTCACAACTCAACACTTGTTTTAGAATGGTCAAAGTGGGCTCCTGGCCAAAGTATATCTTCCTAGGTGGTTCTCTCAACCTAGGTGCTACAAAGATTATCCACAAGCAGGGTGATTTACCCAAAAAGTCGCAATGACTAGTTTGGGAGTATCTTGACTTTGCCCTCTTCAAGCACAGTGGGCAATAAATGTGTCCAAATGTGTAGTTAAAAGGGTCGTGTACGGATTACTTGTAACTCTATCTCACAAAGGTTTTATTAGTCAGATAGGTAGTTTGGAGCACTTCCCGTTTCATCCATAAGGTTCCCTCTTGCGTGGACTACTTTGGGGTTCCTGGAACCACCCCCATTGTTGTAGCTTAAGGTGTTATGCCAAAGGGGTTATGTTCCAGTTGAGTGGAGAAGGACGTACCCTTTTCTGAAACCTTCAATACAGTGTTTTGAATATGTTGTTATTTTTATCTTGTTTAATTAGGTGTGGTTTTCTCGAAACACCTTTTGGCAACCTACAGAACAACTGTATTAGTCATTTTTGCTTCGTTCTTAACACCTTTCTTTGACCAACATAAGGTTCTATAGACAAAAAGTTGGTTAGTAGTTTTCTGGTTCACCAACTGAGGTAAAAGAGAACTCACACTTGCTTTTGATTCCTAAGATCACCCAAAGGCACGAAGGAAGAGCATATGCAAAGTGGAAATCCTACTAAAAGCACATAAATGTTACTTTATCCTTAAAAAGCAAGTGTTTTTAACATAAAAAAAATAAAATGTGTGCAAGTGCTTTTGATCTCCAAGATTGCTTTGGAAAGTGTGAGGAGAGAGCATACCACACATTTAACAAATCCTAATTTAAGCTAAGGAATGAAAAACACTTAATCATGCAAACTGAAATTTTAAGGAGATAACCCTATTTTTAAACCTGTCAACTTTTTAGAAAACCTGCATCAAAAATGTCAGAGAAACAGTTAAAACAAACTGTAAAAAAAATTTAATTTTGACAGTGACACCTACGCGCCCAAACCGACATGTACATGCCCAAACCAACGGGTACATGCCTATACCAACACCTACGTGGGTATTTTAAAATCAAAACAGTCACCAACACCTACGTGCTCTAATCCAATAGGTACGCTAGGGTTTCAACGAGGGCGCGCTCTTAACGATAGATACACCTGTAACACAAAATCAGAGAGAAAACCCAGAATATAGAAAAACAAGGACACGCCCCAAAACATGGGAATGCTCACAACCCAACATGGATGCATGAATCGCAACAGAGATGCAACCCAAGTAAAAAAGAAGTCTGTAAAATTTTTACACAGTGACATTAATTACATAGACACGTTCAGAGAGACGGAGATGTGGACGTGTCCTTGCAGAGAAAATTCTTATCAACACAGAGGACACCCCGATAGGTACACAACATTTCCAATGGAGACACATGTATATCAACGTGTAAGCGTCACTCTAAAACACCTACGTGTGCCCTATGTAAAACCTACAAAAAAAACATGGATTTTCAAAATTTTAAGAGCAAACAGGTTACTGGTTAGTCAAAGCTTTCTATTTCTATGTTAAACCCACAAATGTATGTAAATAGAGTTCATTAATCCAAGGTTTAAAACATAAATGAAGAAATAACAAGTGATTTAAACTAAAAAGATTGAAAAATAACTTTGAAAAACCTAAATGACCTCCATTAATGGAGGATGGACATAAGAGTCCCATCAGGTGTGCCAAATGTGTGCATGTGTTTGTTTCTAACTAATGCTAAATATAAATGAAAGACTAACACCTAAATAGTCTTAATTTAGCAAGAATTAACAAACATTCTAAGCACCATCATGATAAGAATTAATCAAGGGTTAGATGCTAACATTTAGTAATACAAAACTATGAAATCAACTATGTTAAGCACCTAAATATCCTCTATTCTCTAACAATATATAAATGAAGGAACCTAGGTAGGTTCCATGGCTATAAAAAATAGTTGTCCTTAATGTTCTAAGAACCTAGGAATGGGGGCTAATCAAAGTTGGGCTACAAGACCCTTTTGACACCTCCCATATGACCCAAGCACTTTAAGAAAGAGGCTTAACTCTTCAAGATGATGAACTCTCAAGAGGAAAAAGTGCAAGCTCTTAGTCTATTTGCTATATTCTTTGAATTTGCTCTCTTAAGGAGTTTAGGTGTAAGTAAAAAGGTAAGTGGAGGGATCTTTATATAGCCCAATGGATAAAGGAAACACTTCATCCCTTTGCATGTGGGATAAAGGTAAAACATGATTAGGAATGGATAAGGTTGCTTTATTAAAGGTAACCTTACTTTATAAGGGTTTAATTTATGCTTAGAAAGTCATGGGAGTTGGGGGGTGTTTAAATTAATCAAAGGTGATTAACTAATAGGTAGATGTAAGCTTATAGAAGCCAATCAGAGGAATATTAGTACAATTTAGGCTATTATAAGGGGATTAAATCAATTAAATATTGATTTATTGGTTAAATGGAAGGGAAAGGTAATTAATTATTATTAATTAATTAGTCTAGGTAGAAGGGGTGATTTATTAATGGAAGGTCTTTAATTAGGGTGTTAGTTGGATAGGCGACTTAATCAATTAGCGTATTGTAATTAATTAATGACAACAAGAGGGAATATGAGCGCTTTTGAGAATATGTCATTGATTTGCGAGAAAGGGGATAATTAGCGCAATTTAAGTATTTAAATTGCTTGGGCGTAATTATAGGTGTCTACATATAGGGGAAAGAAGCCAATGACTGTGAGTGGTAATGTGTAGTATAATACCTCTAGTTGTAAAATTCAAAGTCAACATTTATAACTTGTATACTAAGAATTTAGAAAAAATGTAACCAATAAGACGAGTAAAATCAAGTCACATGTACAAAGGATCCAATACAAAGGTGACACAAAAGATGTCCTGAAAAGTTGATTTCATTCAAAAGCAAGGGCCAATATTAATTTTCTTTGTACTAAAAAAGTACCTATTTTTAATCCGTTAGAAATACTTTTTCAACAAAATTTAAATTCACAAAAGAAAATGTGTGCATTATAAAAATCTTAATCTTTCCCCTACACTATGTGGCTTATGGATAAAATTATACACACAACAGCGGTATCAAAAGGGTGTAAAATATTTTTTTATATGTTTAAAGATTTAGATTAAATGAGGTTTTAAAGATGTTCCTATAAGATGTATATTTTCATTTTCTCATCGCGATTTCAATTCAATACACTAATTTTAAAGATTTAAGTGTTCTTTGTATTAATTTTCTCTTTTTATTTTTGGATACATTTGAAAATGAAATTTGTTTTTGAAGGAGCACATGTGGATTTACTATCCAAAGGTGTGAAATTTATGGAGGGACTAGTTTATCCATCAAAATATACACTCCATTATAGAGATGTGGGGTCTAGCTTATTCCTTTTCACCATTTAAGTATTGTATTTAATGGCATAGCGAGACTGCCATACACAATTACTGATTGTGAAATGCTGGTAGAAATTGAATACAAGGCATACTTTATCCCATGGGAAAGGAAGAAAATGATTAAGCATGTGATTTCAAATGTTTCACATGTGGGGAGTGATTTCATTCAAAACATCATGAGAAGTGACTTGAAGGATGTATTTAATGAGGATGAGGGTTTGAATTATACAAGTGATAGCCATTATTGCATAACTCCTAAAGACATGGATGAATTTTCTACAACCTACGTGGTGCTAAAACATAATTTTCCTCAGAAATAAAGTGACATAACTAAAGGGTTTATATCCCTGGTACAAGAACAACATATGATTTCGAGAGTGGTGTTTGGACCCACACACTTTGGTGTTTTTGTGGAGAATATTATAACTACATGCAATGATTGTTATCCACGTCTACAATGAAACAACGAAGTTTCCTAGCTAATCAAAAACTTAGTTTATCTAGGAAAAAGAACTGTACTTCCTGTCAATGGAAATTCAGAACTCTAAGAAATAACCAACACATCAAACAATGACTTCAATTTTAAGTTCAAGGGGGTTATTGCCAAGTTGATACATTTTTGTTCAAAAAAACACAAATTTTTTACAGAAGAAACAATCACAAATGTCTATGAAGGAGACATGGTGCACTTTAAAAATTATATGGCAATACATTTGGGGTGCATGTTGATAAATTAATTATGCCTTTTTGCAAGGGTTTCTCCTTATCAAAAGGATCTCTCATCCAATGGCTAGCCAACTAGTTGTCCCATCAAGATGGTTCTGTTATGGAATTAAGGCTAAAATAAATTTCAGAACAATTTATGGTAGAAATGTGGAGTGCATTTAAATATCTATTGCCCCAACTAGTATACCCAAATTCATATGAATCCTCCAGATGTAGTAGTAATGAAAACTTGATAAAAATACCTTACAATTCCTGTAAACGCCAAAAGGTGAATTCTACTCCATCTAGCACATCAAAGGAAATGGAAAATGATGAAAAATAAAGAGAAGAATTTCTATCTAAAGTTGAGAAATAACCTTTCTGCAAGGATGTCTCTCTAATCTATCTCTAAGCACTTTCAATCACAGTTGGAATTTAACTCTATAGATGAATGAACCTGTCATAAAAAAATAAATTATTTAATACATTCACCACAAATGTTATCATTTGTGATCAAGGTCAAACTTCATAAAATTAGATAGATAAATTGAAGTTATGTACAAGGGATGTATGTCAAAATTCATGGTACATATATCAGGGAACCACAAAAAGAACCTATTACAGATACAAAAAATGTTGGATTAATGTAAAGAGGAGGGCAATAAATGGAAATACAGGAAAATAAAAACAAATGCCAAACACTTTTGCAACGACTGCAATTATATCCAAATTGGTGGAGAATAATTCTGATATATCCCCACACATGTCTCGTTCAGTGGGACAAGATAGTACTAAAGTAGCAATGAGATTGTTTCCTACATGTTATATTTTTTCTTACATACTAGAAAATTATAAAAAGGTCCTTTCACTATTGGGCCTTCCTAAAATGTCATAGTCAAATCTCAACAAAATATGGAAAGATCATTTCTCCCATGTTTCAATCACCAAGAACAACTTCTTCGTCAAACGTGATGAGTACATAGAGCTTAAGAACAAATGTGCAACGACCTCATGACCAAAAACACTAGCATAAATAGATCAATGCAAAGGCATACAGATTACATTCAATTTTTTTGTACAAAATACTACGCATGTAGAGTGTAATCACATCAAAATCCTAATAGTTATTTGATCATTTTCAATGAAAAAATGGATAATATGAAAACTACAATGCTAAGGATGGGAAAAAAGCAAAATTAATAAGCAATGTTATTAATCTCCCCGTCACCTTGACTGGTATGCTGACACATGGGCATAAAACAGGGGGTTTTGGGAACTTTGGTCTCCCTTTTGTTGAGTGAGGAGAAAGCTTCACAATAATATCATTGACACTATGTATCTGGAAGCTAGAAGAACCACTTACAGATCAATATGATGATTTTTTGTATAGTAGTTGGATGTCAAAACACCCATTACATGATGCAATCTTAAAAAATGATGCATATGAAAAGTGCAAGGAATATAAGCATAAAAATGAGGGTCCTCAGGAAACTAATATTATAAGCATTTTTAAGTTCATTTAAAAAACAACCACCAACTCTCTACTTGTAACTAGATAATTTTTCAAGTGATAACAAAAATCACACATTGTTTTCATTTGCATCCATGTTGACAACTAGAAGGGTTTTTAACATGGTGTACATGAGTTTCCTTCTAGTGGGTCACATCCATGAATAAATAAATGGGACATTAGGCCGATTATCAACAACATTGTGTAAATTAGATACATTCTCTTTGCCATAAATAATGGACACTTACAGAACATGCCAAGAGGAGTCCAACACATTCACTTTGTACCTTATCGAGGAAGTATACGACTTTAAGGCCTTTGTGGAACCACACTTGCTAGATGGTAACCATAAGATCATGGGTATCAGCAAACCAAATATGTTTAAGTTATATGTCAAAGACAACAAGCCCATCATAGAGTTCAAAGCATCAATCTTGGAGTTTGTTTGGTCACAATCAATTGAGATTTGGAAAACATTGGATGGGAAACCTTTCTTGCCTGAAGGGATCCTCTATTGGCACCCTTCAAAGAAACCAAAGAGATGGTAGACATGCAGAGAGGCAATCATACATACACCACACTCAAGGAAAAGAGTTCAAAAGATGGTGGAGAAACATACTATGTTCAAAATATTGCATATTGGAAAAATGTTCTACGTGCCCTAGAGAATCCCTTTGTCAATTGTAACATGACGGGAAGATATTGTTTTTAGCCAAAAAAATTTAGGATAGCAGAATGTATGATCAAATAGTGGGTGCACCACATCTTGAGATGGATAGCTACTATTGTCAAAATGTCCTTTCAAATAAGGATATATATGTTGGACCTATTTTTGATAAACCTTGAGAGGAATTCAACCCAGTAGTGGATATGAATGTTGGGAAAATGATACTTGTAATACCGGCTGATGATAATGTACCTATATGGATAGGCAAGGTGGAACTAAAACTAATACAAGATGTTCACACAAACACTAAAAAAAAAGGGTACACTGGTGGGAACCAACAGGAAAAGGAAATACAGAAAAATAAAGGTACGAGGAATGATTTTTGAAAAATAAATGGTGGCAAAAATCAAGGGAAACATCAGATATTGATATAGAAAGTGTCATATTTACATGGATTTCAAGCATAACTTGGAAAGGAGTTCAAATTAAAATACCAAATCAAGGTCATGAAGCTATCTAGTAATACCTTGCACAAATTCAAGAACAATAATTAATACCCTTATGAGGGATCAATGCTTCTGTAATTTTCTTGAAGGATTGATTTCCTATGGAAATACATTTTCAAATCCATTTCCTCAAAACAACTTGTTTAATGTAATTATTAACTCTTTGTTGTTCTTTACGATTTATAAAATGGAAAAACATAAAACTAGTTGACTTTATCACACACAACTTACATATTTACAATATCACAGTCTTTATATATATATATATATTTATATAAAATTTATATCAATATATAATATACATAAAATATTAAATAAATTGAAATTTGAAGATTTTCAATAACTATTATTTTGTATTTTTTAAAGTGCAATATTATAAAATTATTGTCATCTAAAAATTTCTTGACATGCATAAGTGGTTGTCAAATTTAACCCTTGGGCTGATGTAACTTTGTGGCACCTAGGCTTCTGTAACTTAGTAGAAGCTAGTTTTATGTAGCTTAGTGGTTGGTAGGCTTATGAAACTTGCTGCCAGTAGGCTGGTGTAACTTTCCAACTGCTAGGATTATTTCACCTAGATGAATCTACTCTTGTGTAAATTAGCGGCCACTAGGCTTATCGTGGTATTATGTAACATAGAGGCTGCAAGGCTTATGTAACTTAGTGGCCACAAGGAAAATGTAACTTAGTGGACGTAAGACAAATGTAACTTTGACCCCACTACATGGATTTCACCTAGCATGCACTTTCATCATGTAAATTAGCAACCATTATGATTATTGAAGATAACAGCCACGAGGCTTATGTAAGATAACATCCGCTTAGCTTATGTGGGGTATTCAAATAATAACAAACTAGAAATCCTAAAATAGAGAAACTAAAATCCAAAAATCAAGATTTATAAATTGGATTACAATAGTGGTTATAATAAATTGGATAGGATTTAGTCCATGTAAACATATGCCTGAAATATACTCCATTTTTCCGTTATTCCAATTAAGAATTATCACACTTCGTCTTGTAAATTCTTGTACTTTTTCATATGGGGTATCGCACATCGCCGTGTGAGGTACGGGTAAGTGCAAGAAAAATGTGTTTGCGTTCTAGTTTGTTAGGCTCGGGAATCACCAGAGCATAATGTAAGTGTTATATAACATGTACGCGTTACATAACGAGTACGCGTTATGTTGAGTATAAACAAAAAAAAGAGGCCCAAGCCTCTATCATTTTTCCTTCCTCAAACGTGAGTTTCAGAGCTTGTTTGTGCCCTCACATTTTTCCATTCAGTTGGATCTCAAGCTCAAAGGATCATTTCTGGATCTCTGGGAAGATTTGAATCGATGATGGCACCACGAAGAAGAGGTAAGCACATTTCTTTTCTCAAAATTGCATTGAAATATGATAATTATAGATTACAATTTGAATTGAGTATGTATTTTTTATTGTTATAGTTAGAGGTCAAGGAAATCATCCACAACCAAACCCCGTTATTCCTGACATCCCTCCCGACACTCCCAAAATTGCTCAACATCCCTCGGGCAGTCAAGAAGATTTACCAGCCCAAATAGTTGAAAACAAAATTGAAATTGAGGACTTAATCAAAACAATGAGGGATGCACAATCTACAAACCCCCATCGTGCCTCTCTTGAAAAAACATTGGAGGCATTACTTGGTCAAATTGATGCGGAAATGGGGTAAATTGATCATTAGACAACTTACAGAGAGGGTTGTAGGGTTTATTATTCCAACAAATTGTCAAATGTGGATGTAAAGAAAAAAGAAATTTCAAAAGAACTCATATGTGCCTTATTTATGGATCCCCGCACTAATCTTATTGTTCCATTGACATGTAAATGATTTCCCATCCATTGGTGTAATAATAATTTGATTATAAATAATTTTTGGGACCGATGGTGGATGGTGTTTGATTTTCCACCTTGTAATAACAAGGTGCCACTATACTTTATGAGGAAACTCTATTACGAGTTTATCCTCAACGAGATCCCAAATTATTTTGATTTCTAAGATTTCCAGGGCCAAGGAAAAGGATTTGCACAGGATCGACCAGGTGCACAATGTGCACCTATTCAGCAGGGTAGATTCCCCACACAGAAGCCACCTCACCCTGAGATTGTCCCTCAAGTAGTGAAGGAGACAGTAGAGATTGATATACTCCATGGGCTTCAAGGGCTATCTGTGACCCTTGTTTGACATACGAGGGATATTTCTGAGCCAGATGCTCATGGAGGTACATAGAGTAATCCCTTAGGGAGTACTAGCATGAGGCCACATTTTTGCTTGTCATGTGGTAGCATTTGTTTGGGGCCCGAGGAGGATGATACTTTCATGAGTATTGATTTTGGTGCACCAAGTTCTAGGGATGAATACGATAATTTCACTATGTCAGATGTCCTTTTGAGTGATACATTTGGATTACATTCATCGGCGTCACCTTCGTAGGTAAATTTGTTTTGTTTTGTTGTGTGTTACAAAAATTTTGGAGCACGTGATTTACTTATATATGATAAATTTTTGAAATAATTATATTTGTACATGAACATGGATTGATATTATAGTGCGCAAGAGGCACATATTCATCCCGACCATAGGCGGTGAGCACTATGCATACACATACATTCACAGAGGTAATTTAGAATGTTAATTATGTATAATTCTACTCTTGTGTGGGTGACTTAAAGGGCCGTATGAGATTAGGGTATGATCAAAATTGGTCATGTGAGATAAAAACAAAATTTTAGAGAGGTCACTATTATCCTTAGTCACATATACATGCATCATTTCTTCCCTTTGTTCACACATTACACTCATTATATTTATTTTCCCCATTATGTCCACTTTTTTACTCTTGTTTCATGTTTTTTTTTAATATTGGTAAATAGTTTTTTGAAAGGGACTATACCCTTGAATACAAAATAAGGCCTATAAGCCGGAATAAGAGAGAGGAGCAGAGTAGCAGTAGCACAAGTTCAAGTAGCTACAATGAAAATCAACGTAGCCCAGAAACAGCTACACAAACAAGACTTAACAGCAAAACAACGGCAAAAAAACAGCAAGGCAACAGCCAAGAAACAATAATATTAACAATAAGAGAGCAGTAGAAGTATGCCAGGACTACTTCTTGGCCGCTTGATCAATACTGATCTTGAATTTTTTCCAAGCTTGAAACATGCCTAACGCGGTCATCTGAGCAGCATCCATCTTATCGAGCTCCTCAATGGTTCTCTTGCTCTCTTTATCATTGCCCCAAAGCGCTGCCAGGACACCGCTTAGATTTGAAACACTCTTGACATGACCCACGATAAACTCCTCGATGGCCTTAAAGGCTGCAATATTGTAGTCATGTCTGGTCTTAGCCTTCCCAAGGCGGGAGTCTAAGGAGGTCAGATTTTTGTATATGTCATCAATCTGACTATTGTCAGTGCTCCCTTCCCCCTCCATGATTTTTTTGCCTTTTTGCTTAGCAAGGTTTTTGACCTCAACCTTCAGAAATTTAATCTCTGCCTCTAAGGCCTCCAATCTCTTAGAAGGGTTATCCATCTGTGCCTCCCAGGGACTGGCACTTCTAATGTTCAGCAGATCACGAGCAATGTCAAGCTCAAGAGGTTCTTTCCCTGCCACAGCAGCAGTCTCAAGGTTGAATCTCCTAGAAGCCCTAGTGACTGGACGTTTAGAGGTAGAGGCAAGGTGGGTGGCAGGAGGCAGCAGCAGGAGGAATAGAAGGAGAAGCATGAGCAACCGGCATGGGGGTAGCAGCACCGGTAAGGCAGGGGTAGTAGCAAGGGCAGCAGGGGCAGCAGGGGAAGCATAGGACTTGCGGCAGCAGAGCCCACCAAAGGGGGAGCTGGGCTGGGAGAGTAAGGGAGACCGGGATACTTAAGAAGGCAGTAGCTTGTGGATAAGCAGAATAAGCCCTTGGTGCAAGGGAACCACCCGGGTATGTCTTCTAGAACTCCAAAATGGAGTGCTCAAGAGAGTTTAACAAGATAGTGCGGGAAGCAAACCAACCTATTCCTACGGAAGTGGTTCAAAAAGACAAGGTGCTTAGCAGGGACAGTAACAAACCTGCCTTCCAAGGAGATGAAATCGAATCATCATGCGGGTGACTTCATCGTACGGAGGTGGAATTGAGCTTACAAGTAGACCCGCAGTGCTGAAATATAAGCTTCTCATCTTCCTCCACAAATCTTCTTTCTTCAACCTATTTGATAACCCTCTTGTTGAAGAAGCGGTACCCTTCTAGGCTGAGGCCAGTCTCTTCAGCTATGAGCTCTTCATTGATAAGAATTTTCTGCCCCCCATAGTCGACTGTCCTCCCATTCCATTCCTTGGAAAAGCGAACAGAGATGCTTTGATCATGTCCCTTGCATCCTTTCAACAAAGTTGGTGATAGCCACCAATGTTGAGAATGTTCCAAAGCTCGGTGTTTTCTTTCCAGTCAGGTTCCACGCACGGCTCTATTTGACAGGGAGGCCCTCCCATCTTCACTGTGATGTGTTGGTTACAGACAATTTCCAGGATACCTTTGAGCATGAAGAACAGTTATGATTCTTGCTGTTGAAGGTCACATAAAAATAGGAACTATAGTCGTTAGTCTTCTCACGAATGGCTGTGTAATTGCTTGTTCTGAGCTCTGCTGGAAGTCACGCGTGAAAACCCCTTCCCTGTCAGCTTTCACCTTGTAGTTATCATCGGTTTTCATGGAGCTTAGCATCCGGATATCAACAGCTATTGTACCTCCCGCGTGTGCGATTTTTAAATCCAGGATGATCTCCACTTGAAGTTCCTTAAAAAAATCTTGCTATTATTTGAATTAGATATCATTTACCACGCCATATAGAACAAAGCAGCACATGTGGAAGAATTGTTGGATTTTGATTTTCCTCCAAAGATTAAGGCTTATCTCTAGAGATTGTTTGCATGTGAAGGTCCGCATGGATGCTGTTGTGGAGCTGATTAGGGATACTATCCTTATCCCATGACAGTGAAATTTATGTTAATGCCATAATTGGCCAGTGCATCTGCCAGCTTGTTGCCCTCCCTGTAAGTATGAACGATTCTGATACTGTTGAAGGTATGACTGATGCTTATGGACTCAGAGATAAAATCTTTAATATTCCAGCTGGGAGATGAGGACTGATTCAGAAGTTTAATAATATTAAGGGAGTCCCCTTCAACAATAAGGTTCAGGATATTTTGGGCCCGTGCAACTCTTAAACCCCAGAGAGCAGATAAAGGTTCGGCAAAATGATTGGTTTGAATTCCCATTTTTCCTACATATGCAGCAATCAGATTGCCTTTGTGATCCCGAATTGCCCCTCCTCCTGCTGCTGTTCCAGGGTTACCCTTAGAGGCGCCATCAAAGTTCAGCTTGAACCAATTAGAGTCAGGAGGATGCCATTTAATCAAAGATCTATCCACACTATTCCCGGGGTTGCTCCAATTACCGAATGTGCCAATTAGATAAGATGTGCTCTTCATTCTCAGGATAACAATTGATTCTTGGGAGGTTTACATCTGGCCATGTCCTCTTTGATGCCTTGGGAAATTATGCCAATACTGAATTTATAATTCTGTTTCCTATTTCTGAAAATGATATTATTTCTATCCTTCCAGATCCTCCAAATTAAATGAGGGATGGCTAATTTCTAGATTCTTTTGATAGCACAATTTCTGAATGGTGGGTTCCATTGATTCCATAGCTGATTAAGAACCTTCGGCAACACCCAAAGAGCTTCGAAATTTGGAAAGGACAAAGTTCCACATTTTATTGGCATAACCACAATGAATGAACAGATGACTAATGTCTTCATAATCATTCCTACAAAGGTGACACCAATTGGGAATGATGAATCCTCTTCTCATCAAATTGTCAGTGATGATAATTTTACCTCTGATGGCCAACCAAAGAAAAAAATTTATCTTGGGGGTTAACTCAAGCATCCAGATCAAGTTCCAGTTAAAATCAGATTGGTTACTGTGAAAAAGATTGGTATACCCAGATTTGACTGAGTATTTTCCATCTTGTGAATTACTCCAGACCAGCTCATCCTTGGAATCCAACTGACACAAAGGGAAGAGATCTAGAAGGTCTTGAAGGGAGGAAATAATTTGTTTCAGTTCAATACGCTCCATAGAAAGTCTTTTCCAAGTCTTGTTGGTGTCATTTCCTTCAATGTAGTCCTTGACTTTAGTTCCATACTTGCTTGTAAGGTTGTCCTTAGCCATCCCAAATCTCTCCAAGAGATTATCACTGGACCAGTTATCCTCCCAGAAGTTTATGTCACTGCCATCCCCCACTTTCCATTTGCTGCACTGCTTTATGAAGTTTCTACTCTTAATCAGATTATTCCAAAAAATGGAACCATTGGGGAGTTGCTCATCGTGCAGATAGGAGTAAACAGCTTGTTGATTCAAGTATTTTTCTTTAATAACATCAATCCAGGGTTGTTTCTCAGATAGCAATCTCCAGCCCATCTTAGCGATGAGTGCCTCATTCATTTTTTC
Source organism: Taxus chinensis (assembly GCA_019776745.2). Taxonomy (NCBI): domain Eukaryota; kingdom Viridiplantae; phylum Streptophyta; class Pinopsida; order Cupressales; family Taxaceae; genus Taxus; species Taxus chinensis. The sequence continues at coordinate 647,657,157 of CM034149.1, forward strand.
AATATTTTTTATACCCAGCCCTCCCATAGATCTTTGGGGTGCAGACCTTATCCCAGGCCACAAGGTGAAATCTGAATTTCTCTTCCATGCCTTGCCATAAAAAAATTTTCTGAATCCTTTCAATTTTCTCTCTGAAGGAAGAAGGAATTTTGAAAAGTGACATGATATAGATGGGCAGACTTTGGAGTGTGCTTTTAATGAGAAGGCACTTACCAGCACTAGAGAGAATGGCCCCTTTCCAACCGGCCATTTTTTTCTAAAATCTCGTCAATAAATCATCCCACACCGTGTGAGAGACTTTCTTAGTGCCAAGAGGGAGACCTAAGTACGTTGCTGGAAGAGCTCCAATTTTACAGCCCAGAATTTTAGCAATCTTGAGCTGTCTTTCCCCAAGGGTGTTAAAGAAAAAAATGATGCTTTTGTCATAGTTAATCTCTTGCCCAGAAGCAGATTCATAGAGCTGTAGTAGAGCCTTAATAGCTTTAGCTTCTACAACTGAGGCCAGAAGAAGAAGGATAGTTTCGTCCGCAAACTGTTGATGAGAGATAGCATGGCTGAATGAAGTGGGTTTAGAACCATTTAAAAGGTCGTCTTCTCAACCGCTTTGCTAATTGTTCTACTAAGGCTGTCAGCTAAAAGAATGAAGAGCAAGGAGGAGATGGGGTCTCCTTGCCTTAGACCTCTGATGCTGGTGAAATATCCCACAGGCTCTCCATTAACAACCACAGAGAACCTGGCTGTAGATATGCAAGACTTGACAATTTTTCTAAACTTTTCCGTGAACCCAAATTTGGATAAAATCCTGTCAAGGAAGACCCAAGAAACTTTGTCAAAAGCTTTATTCATATCAAGTTTGAGGATCATGTTTGCCTTTTTATTATTTTCCATGTAATGTATAGTTTCATGCACCATAATCACACCGTCTTATATAATCCTACCTTTAATAAAGACACTCTGCTGCATTGAGATGAGATCATTCATTATGAGCTGCAGCCTAGATAGTAATGATTTTGGTGAAAATTCTAAAGATAGCATTAACAAGACTGATGGGTCTGAAGTCCTTGAAATCTTTTGCATCCATTTTTTTAGGTGCCAACACAATGTGCGTGTTATTGAGCTCTTTTAGAAGATTTCCCGTTCTATAAAATTCATTAACCACTTTGAGTAGATCCTCTGAGCATATTTCCCAGAACTTCTGAAAAAAATTAATAGAGAATCCATCCGGCCCAGGAGCCTTATCTCCCTCAAGGGAAAAAACAGCCTTTTTCAGCTCTTCAAGCGTGACAGCTTTAGTAATATCTCTGAATTTCTGGTCCTCAATATTATTCTGAGGGATGGCCTCCAGCATGAAGGAAATAGCTTCAAGATTGCTGACATTGTCTCTCTCTAAGAAAATTCTTGGTAGAATTCAAGTGCTTGTTTCTTAATGTTGTTTGGATCTTTAGTGATACTTCCCGTTGCTTTTAGAAACCTCTAAGGATTATATTACTGGCTCTATGTTTTAGAGTGGTCATGTGGAAAGTACTTTGTGTTCCTGTCACCCTCTTTAAGCCAGATAGCCCTAGATTTAAGGCGCCAAAAATACTCTTCTCTACTGCAGATCGTATGCAACTCAGAAAGAATTTTCTTTTCATTAACTTCATCTTCAACCGATCTCCCCATAGTATCCATTTTTAACTCAAGATCCTGAAGCTTCTGTTTTAACTCTTTCTTTTTTTCGAAGATATTCCCAAAAACATTTTTGTTCCAGAGTTTGACATGCTTTTTGACATTTTTGAGTTTTTGAACCAATCTGAACTGAGCAGTGCCTTCCCCATTCCAATCCCACCATTCTTTTATTCTGTCATAGATATCATCGTGCTCCATCCACATTTTTTCAAATTTGAACGAGCTTCTTGCAGGTTTGGTCCAATTGAGAAAGCTTAAAGCAATCGGATTATGATCCGATCTAATTCTGGGCAGAGAAGAGAGGTAAAAGTCTTGGCTAAGAATCCAGTTTGCTGAGATTAGTGCCCTATCCAGTCTCACCTAGAATGAACTCCTTTCCCAACCTTCTATTATTCCATGTATACTTATTACCATGCAGATCCACATCAATGAGGTTATGTTCAGCGATAAAATCAGAAAAATCCTCCATACCATTAGAGAAGGTGTGGGTTCCCCCAAACTTCTCGCCTGGGTTTAGAGGGGAGTTGAAGTCACCCATCATAAGCCAGTTAGCAGAGCTGTGCTGGTTTCTAAAGATTTTAAGATCAGCCCATAGTTTTCTTCTACCACTAGCAGAGTTAGGGGCATAAATATTAGACAAGATCCATTCACACTTTTTCTCAATAGTGACAAATTTAATTGCAAGATGATTAATATTATCACTAAGAATCATACCAGTACAGTGCCTTCTATCCCAAAGAGTAGCCAGCCCTCCAGAAGCACCCTGAGAATCAACAGCTACCATTTCAGAGCTATCCCAAAAAAAAATTTTAATATTATCCATGGTCATTGCTTTCATTTTAGTTTCTTGAAGAATCAAAATGCTGGGGGTTACTGGAGTCTCGTAACTCCTTGATGCTTCTTTGCTTAGAGTAACCGTTTAGGCCTCTAATATTCCAAGATATGATCTTCATATGGAATGGTTGGTAGTTGGAATTGCTTGCTGGTTCAGTTGACGCTGAACACCATCTGCAATATCCCTCTCTATTTTCTTAGCTCTGAGAGTCTTTTTAGAGGGTCTTCCTCTTTTTGAGCTTCCTCCAAAATCAGCTATTTGTCTAACTGAAGACTCTGGTTGTTCTGGAAGTAGAGGTGTCCCAATTTTCAATTTCCTTTTTTTTTCACTATATAGTGATTCTGGAATCCTTTCAAAACCTTCCATTCTTTTTTTTTTCTTTTTTGAGATGACCAATGTGAATCCAGAGTCTGTATCTTCCATTTCCTTGGTAGGCGTGATTTCTCCTTGTAGTAATTCATATTATGTTAAATTACATGTTAGTAATGTATTTCATTGTAGAATTATTAAATTATGTTAATAATGTCCTTCATTGTGTGTATGCAATAGTTACCTGTGATGGGGCGCAACCCTGTTCATTTGATTCACAGGTGTGGAGGGGTAAAAACAATAGTTTAATATTGATAAAATTAGTTAAAATATTATCATTATGTAGAGACATGTACTTAGCTCTATTTTTACTAATTATGATGTTACATTTTCTGATCTTATGTGTATGTAGGGAACTTCAACCCCCTCCATTTTGACTTTGAGGGCATAGAATCCTCCATATCGTCATCTTCGTACCCCCGTTTGTGTTGTAGGAGCTCCTGATGACTCATCTGAGTGTGAGATACAAATTCGGCGTGATCAACAACTTGCGGTAAGTTTGTGTATTTATGTAAATACTTTCATTTTTTCATTTATTGTTGATGTACATGTATTAGAATTTTCAATGTATAATATGCATCAAACTTTGGAAATTAATATTTATATAATGTATGTATATAAAGAGTTACTTAATCTGAGTAATTATTCATTCAATTTATCAATCTGTATATGTGTATTTACCTTACTTATGCTTCTTCTTACTCATGGTCTCTTTTAACTGGTTCCTTTCTTATCATGCACTTACTACATTATTCTATACTTCGTAGTCTTCTCCCCTATTAAAACACCTAAAAATAATCACTATTTGATGCCTTTCATATGTTGATATTTTGAGAATGTATCTCCATATAGAATACTCCAATGCTTGAGAATGTCTCCAGATGTAATGACATTCTGATTCAAACACTCAATGATTCTTGATTGTCTAATCCTGTCCAATTCATGTTACTACCTTTAAATATGTAGGCATTTCAAGTTATTTGGAAATCACATCACACCCTTCACTAGGTTTGATGACTAGCCATATCATTTTTAAGGCACTTTTGAAAGCATCCATGGGTTTATCATAACATAAATTATCAATGAATGGAAGGTCACTAAGTTGTAGGCCAACTGACTCCCATCCAGAACTAAACAAGAAATATTTACTAGGTGATTGATAATTCCCATGTGTTCTTAGACATACCGCTATCAAATTCATTCTTAAGCCAATCTAGTCATTCAGGGCTCTTAAGCGACTACGCTAAAATGGGGTAGCCCTACACTGACTTAGATTGCACTATTTTTCGCATTTGCAAACAATATGACAACAAGAGAACCAGGTGGAGAGGGAGAAAACCATGAGAAAAATTCATAAAGGGCCCCAACATGGAGCTCTCAGAACTGACGAGACATCTCTAGGTGCCACAAAGTCCGAGAAATCACCCGTCGAAGGTATGGCATGTTTGGGCCTTAGGGCTCTTAAGCAACTACGCCCGGATGGGGTAACCCGAGAGCACGAGGAGTCTAGGGAAAAAAATGAAGCCTCCACTAGCGTTCACCAGGCCATTTGGACGTGTTGGCGTAGTTGGTTTGGTCCCATGAGCTTCCGTTTGCAAAGTATAGCCTCTAGAAGACCTACACTAACGCAAGCTGTACTATTTCTTGCATATGCAAACAATAGAACAATGAGAGAACCAGATGGAGAGGGAGAAAACCGTGAGAGGATTTCGTATAGGGCCCTGACATGGAGCTCTTAGATCTGACGAGATGTCTCTAGGTGCCGCGGAGTCTAAGAAATCACCTGTCGAAGAAATGGTGTGTTTGGGCCTTAGCGCTCTTAAGCAACTACGCCTGAACGGGGTAGCCCGAGAGCACGGGGAGCGTAGGGAACAAAAAAAAAACCTCCACTAGAATTCACTAGGCCATTTTTATGTGTTGGCATAGTTGGTTCGGTCCCACGAGCTTCTGTTTGCAAAGTACAGCCTCTGGCAGACCTACACTGACTAAAACTGCACTATTTCTCATGTTTTCAAATAATAGGACAGTGAGAGAACCAGATAGAGAGGGAAAAAACCATGAGAGGCTTTGTAGAGGGCCCCGACATTGAGCTCTAGGATATGACAAGATGTCTCTAGGTGCCACGGAGTCTGAGAAATCACCCGTCGAAGATATGACATGTTTTGACCTCAGGGCTCTTAAGTGACTATGCTCGAATGGGGTAGCCCGAGAGCACGAGGACTGTAGTGAAAAAAAATGAAGCCTCCAATAGTGTTCACCAATCCATTTGGATGTGTTGGCATAGTTGGTTTGGTCCCATGAGCTTCCATTTGCAAAGTATAGCCTCTAGCAAACCTATATTGATTGAGACTGCGATATTTCTCGCATTTGCAAACAATAGGATAGAAAGAGAACCAAATGGAGAGGGAGAAAACCACAAGAGGATTTCATAGAGGGCACCGACATGGAGCTCTTGGTTCTGACGAGATGTCTTTAGGTGCCATGGAGTCTTGGAAATCACTTGTTGAAGATATGGCGTGTTTGGGCCTCAGGGCTCTTAAGTGACTATGCCCGAATAGGGTAGCCCGAGAGCATGGGGAGTGTAGTGAATAAAAGAGAATCCTCCACTAGCATTCACCAGGCCCTTTGGACATGGTGGCGTAGTTGGTTTGGTTCCACGATCTTTTGTTTGTAAAGTACAACCTCTAGCAGACCTACAATGACTCAGAGTGCACTATTTATCGTGTTTGCAAACAATAGGACAGTAAGAGAACCAGATGGAAAGGGAGAAAACCACAAGAGGATTTTGTAGAGGGCCTTGACATGGAGCTCTTGGATATGATGAGACATCTCTAGGTGCTATAGAGTCTGAGAAATCACCCGTCGAAGATATGGCGTGTTTAAGCCTCAGGGCTCTTCAGCGACTACACCCGGATGGGGTAGCCCAAGAGCACGAGGAGCGTAAGGAACCAAAATAGAAGCTCTAATATCATTCACCAAGCCATTTGGATGTGTTAGCATAGTTTTTTCAGTCACATGAGCTTCCGTTTGTAGTAGTACAACACCTAGCAGCCCTACACTGACTCATACTGCATTATTTCTCGCGTTTACAAACAATAGGACAACAAGAGAACCAGAGGGAGAGGGAGAAAACCACGAGAGGATTTTGTAGAGGGCCACAACATGGAGCTCTCAAATTTTATGAGATGTCTCTAGGTGCCACACAGTCTGATAAATCACCCGTCGAAGATATGGCGTGTTTGGGCTTTAGGGATCTTAAGCGACTACGCCCAGACGAGGTAGCTCGAGAGCACAGGGAGCATAGGAAATAAAAATGAAGCCTCCAATAGCATTAAATAGGCCATTTGGAAATGTTGGCATAGTTGGTTTGGTCCCACAAGCTTCTGTTTGCAGTAGTACAACATCTAGTAGCCCTACACTAACTTAGACTTCACTATTTCTCATGTTTACAAACAATAGGACAGTGAGATAACCAAATGGAGAGGGAGAAAACCATGAGAGGATTTTGTAGAGAACCCCGATATGGATCTCTTAGTTTTGACAAGACATCTCTAGGTGCCATATAGTATGAGAAATCACCTGTCGAAGATATGGCGTGTTTGGGCTTTAAGGCTCTTAAGCGACTACGCACAGACAAGGTAGACCGAGAGCACGTGGAGTGTAGGTAACAAAAATGAAGCCTCTTGTAGAATTCAATAGGCCATTTGGATGTGTTGGCATAGTTGATTTGGTCCCACGAGCATCCATTTGTAGTAGTACAACATCTGGCAGCCCTACACTGACTCAGACTACACTATTTCTCGCGTTTACAAACAATAGGACAGTGAGAGAACCGGATGGAGAGGGAGAAAACCATGAGAAGATTTCATAAAGGGCCCTGACATGGAGCTGTTGGTTCCAATGAGATGTCTCTATGTGCCACGAAGTCTGAGAAATCACCCATTGAAGATATGGCATGTATGGGCCTCAGGGCTCTTAAGCGACTACGCCCGGATGGGGTAGCCTGAGAGCACGGGGAGCATAGGGAACCAAAAATAAGCCTCCAATAGTGTTCACTAGGCTATTTAGATGTGTTGGTGTATTTGGTTTAGTCCCACGAGCTCCATTTACAAAGTACAGCCTCTAGCAGACCTACACTGACTTAGACTGCATTATTTCTCGCATTTGCAAATAGTAGGACAACGAGAGAACCAGATGGAGAGGGAGAAAACCACTAGAGTATTTTGTAGAGGGACCTAACATGGAGCTCTTGGTTCTGATGAGACATCTCTAAGTTCCATGGATTTCGAGAAATCACCCGTCTAAGATGTGGCATGTTTGGGCCTCAAGGCTCTTAAGCGACTACGCTCGGATGGGGTGGCCCGAGAGCACGGGGAGCATAGGGAACTAAAACAAAGCCTCTACTATCATTCACCATGCCATTTAGATGTGTTGGTGTAGTTGGTTTGGTCCCACGAGCTTTCATTTGTAGTAGTACAACATCTGACAACCCTACACTAATTTAGACTGCACTATTTTTCGTGTTTACAAATAATAGGACATCGGGAGAACCAGATGGAGAGGGAGAAAACCATGAGAGGATTTTGTAGAGGGCCCCAACATGGAGCTCTTAGTTCTGACAAGATGACTCTAGGTTTGATGGAGTCTGAGAAATCACCCGTCGAAGATATGGCATGTTTGGGCCTCAGGGCTCTTAAGCAACTACGCCTGGATGGGGTAGCCCGAGAGCACGGGGAGCATAGGGAACCAAAAGGAAGCCTGCACTAGTGTTCACCAAGCCATTTGGACATTTTGACGTAGTTGGTTTGTCCCATGAGCTTCCGTTTGCAAAGTACAACCTCTAAAAAACCTACATTGACTCAGACTGCACTATTTCTTGTGTTTTCAAACAATAGGACAACAAGAGAACTGGATGGAGAGGGAGAAAACCATGAGAGGATTTTGTAGAGGGCCTTGACATGGGGCTCTTAGTTTTGATGAGACATCTCTAGGTGCCATGGATTTTGAGAAATCACCCGTCGAAGAAATGGTGTGTTTGGGCCTCAGGGTTCTTAAGTGACTACACCCGGACGGGGTAGCCTGAGAGCACGGGGAGTGTAGGGAACCAAAACGAATCCTGCACTAGCATTAAATGGGCCATTTAGACATGTTGGCATAGTTGGTTCAGTCCCATGAGCTTCTATTTGCAGTAGTATAGCATCTGACAGCCCTACACTAACTGAGACGACATTATTTCTCACGTTTACAAACAATAGGACAGCGAGAGAACTGGATGGAAAGGGAGAAAACCATGAGAGGCTTTCATAGAGAGACCCAACATGGAGCTCTCAGTTCTAATGAGACATCTCTAGGTGCCACAGAGTCTGAGAAATCACCCATTAAAGATATGGTGTGTTTGGGCCTCAGGACTCTTAAGTGACTATGCTGACTTAGATGTTGTACTACTACAAACAGAAGCTCGTGGGACCAAATCAACTATGCCAACACATCCAAATGGCCTAGTGAATGCTAGGGGAGGCTTCGTTTTGGTTCCCTACACTCCCTCTGTTCTCAGGCTACCCCATCCGGGTGTAGTCGCTTAAGAGACCTAAGGCCCAAACACGCCATATATTCGACAGGTGATTTCTCAGACTCCATGGCACATAGATATGTCTCATCAAAACTAAGAGCTCTAAGTTAGGGCCCTCTATGAAATTATCTCGTGGTTTTCTCCCTTTCCATCTGGTTCTCTTGCTATCCTATTATTTGTAAATGTGAGAAACAGTGAATTCTGAGTCAATGTAGGGCTGTCAGATGCTATACTACTACAAACAGAAGCTTGTGGGACCAAACCAACTAGGCCATCACATCCAAATGTCTTGGTGAGAACTAGTGGAGCTTCCGTTTTGGGTCCCTTTGCTCCCCGTGCTCTTGGGCTACCCTATCCGGGTGTAGTCGCTCAAGAGCCCTAAGGCCCAAACACGCCATATCTTCAACGGGTGATTTCTCAGACTCCATAGCACCTAGAGACATCTCCTTAGATCTAAGAGATCCAAATCAAGGCCCTCTATGAAAGCCTCTCACAGTTTTCTCCCTCTCCATATGGTTCTCTCGCTGTCCTATTTTTTACAAATGTGAGAAATAGTGTAGTCTGAGTCAGTGTAGGTTTGCCAGAGGCTGTACTTTGCAAACGGAATCTTGTGGGACCAAACCAAATATGCCACCACATCCAAATGGCCTGGTGAACACTAGTGGAGGATTTTTTTTTGTTCCCTCCACTCCCCGTGCTCTCGGGCTACCCTGTCCGGGCGTAGTCGCTTAAGAGCCCTGAGGCCCAAACATCCCATATCTTCGATGAGAGATTTCTTGGACTCCATGGAACCTAGAGATGTCTCGTTAGAACCGAGAGCTTCATGTTGGGGCCCTCTACGAATACTCTTGTGGTTTTATCCCTCTTCATCCGGTTCTCTCGTTGTCCCATTATTTGTAAACGCGAGAAATAGTGCAGTCTGAGTCAGTGTAGGTTTGCCAGAGGCTGTAATTTGTAAACAGAAGCTCATGGGAACAAAAAAACTATGCCAACACATCCAAATGGCCTAGTGAATGCTAGTGTAGGCTTATTTTTTGTTCCCTATGCTCCCCGTTCTCTCAGGATACCCCGTCCGAGCATAGTCACTTAAGAGCCTTGAGGCCCAAACACGCCATATCTTAGACAGGTGATTTCTCAGACTCCGTAGCACCTAGAGATGTCTCATTAGAACCGAGAGTTCCATGTCGAGGCCCTCTACAAAATCCTCTCGTGGTTTTCTCCGTATCCATCTGGTTCTCTCGTTGTCCTATTGTTTCTAAACATGAGAAATAGTGCAATCTAAGTCAGTGTAGGTCTGCTAGAGGTTGTACTTTGCAAATGGAAGCTCATGGGATTGAACCAACTATGCCAACACATCCAAATGGCCTGGTGAACGCTAGTGGAGGCTTCATTTTTTTTCCCTACGCTTCTCGTACTCTCGGGCTACCCGTCCGAGTGTAGTCGCTTAAGATCCATGAGGCCCAAACACACCATATCTTTTACGGGTGATTTCTCAAACTTTGTGGCACCTAAAGATGTCTCGTCAGATCTGAGAGCTCCATGTCGAGGCCCTCTACAAAAGGCTCTCATATTTTTCTCCCTCTCCATCTAGTTCTCTCAGTGTTCTATTGTTTGTAAACGCAAGAAATAGTGCAGTCTGAGTAATTATAGGTCTACCAGAGGTTGTACTTTGCAAACGGAATCTCATGGGACCAAACCAACTATGCCAACATGTCCAAATGGCCTGGTGAATGCTAGTGGAGGCTTCATTTTGGTTCCTTACTAATATTTAATTCCTCTTAGCTTCACTTGGCTTCGAGAATAATAAATTATCTACTGATAGTGCCAACCACATGAAGGTGGAAGTTTTTTTGGTACCACTAACCTACATAAACATGTTAGTAAGAAATTAAATAGAATTTAAATCATACGAAATTTCAACAAAATCATTCAAATAAATATTCAAATTAAATTCATGAAGAACATACCTTTGCAAATTCAATCCAATGAATCACAAGGATCAACTCTATTCTTGACAGTAGCAAGAATTGCTTCATGATCTGATTCACGAACCTTCCATAGATTTTTGTTTGATGGTTGACCTCGATATTTGATTAATTTAATATTTTTTGCAAGGACCAAATGTTAATAGTGAAGTATCTTCTGATGTACTTCATAGTCTTCAAACAACCAAATGTTTGATTTTTTGATAGGATATCGTCGGAGCCTAGTTCCAGTGACTACCACTGATCCAGTGGGATACTCAAGGTCTTCACCATCAATGACTATGGAAGTCATTTTTTTCCTCTCTACATAGTGAGATAAGAAGTAGTTTGTTTCCTCTTTGTTAAATTCCATCGCAATAACTGCAAAAACATGCCCTATGTATCACAAATTAAAACTATTCAATCAATTTATAAATACATTAAGAGTTGACCATTTAATAATTTATAAATCTAAAGTATGGCATGTACATATATGTATGTACCTTTTCGCACTAAATCAAAGACTTGGTCAAAGTCAAGTGATGTTTTCATTTGATCTAAAGACCCTAAGATTTGTAATGCTCATGCAACTTGATGTGTGTCAAGTGGAATTAAGGTCTATAAGTCCACTCATCCACCCACTGCTATGACTCAAATTCATTCCAGGAAAAATCAATGCATGATATACAAAAACATGTCATGCACCTAGTATAAATAGTCCAAGCATTTGCATCTAAACTATAGAATGAGTGCATATCACTTGATCCTACAACTGTCATACAATCTTCAAATTTTGTCAGATGTTGTTGCTCTATCAACCAAAAATATCTATGAACCATTGATATCTCTTGAGATTCATGGCCCATATTATTGACACACCAATCAACAATGCTTTTTGCATCTGTAAATTTGGCACCATCCTTGAACTTTAACTATTTTCTTACAAGTGCTCTTTTCACACATGCTCTTACACCATCATGCTCTCCTTTTCCATGCACTGCCTCAGTAAAAATCCAGATATGTTGTACATTTGTTTCTTTGTGCATCCTACTTAGCCAATAAAACATCCGTGAATTCTTTAATTGTGATGTGCAGTTGTTTGACCAAATGTAATGGTGATCGAAACTAATGTTCCTCTCATTCAAGTTTGCATAAAACACATGGAAACACCCTTGTACATATTCTGTAGAATATTTTCGATCATCATTGATGTAGAAATGATACTCTCTCAATATTTTTTGGTCTTGATTAGTGCTTTCAGGAGAGTGCATGAATGTTATATGCACAAAAATAGAAACTTGCACTGAGTTATAATATTGAGACTAAACCTCCATTTATGGTTGCAATGTGTAATTCTTTACGAAGTCAATTATTGAAACAATAATACCAAGTGAGAATGTGTCCTTTCTTAACTTGAATTGTTCATCCAACCATCAAGCTCTATGTGTGTGCCTTGCATACTCATAAAAAATTTCCTCTCCTAATTTGACCATATATTCTGATATAGGTAATTGTTTTGTAACAAGCTCACACCTTTTAGATTCTTTTCCATCTTTTAATTGATATGCCGCCAATTTATATTTGGTGAAATGAACCAATTCTTTTCTTGTTGAAGATGCACTCTCCTCGTGGATACAGCTTTTCAGATTTTGCAAGCCACTGCATACATTGCACGTTCCATCCAAACATGCTTTGTTATAAGAAAATAGTCTTGTTGATTTTTCATAAAATATTGTCGGAATAAATTCCCTTGAAGATTTTTGTGGGACATTTATTCCACACTCCTGCAACATGATGTCAGTATGCAAAACACTACATATTTGACAAAAAACATCATAATGCATTGAAAATTCAACATGATGCCTGCAACAACAAGTGGTATGTGAGAGATTGATTTTCACATAAAAGGGTTTGTTCATTTCAAAGAATCTTTGGCTAATGTTAATCTATGGATTTTCATTTTTAAACTTAGAGAACATTTCTATTTGAGTCATATCTAAGAAATGTTTTACACACGATTCACTATTACGAGAACCTATTCTTCTTTTTACTGTATCTCTTCTATTCGGTGACACCCTTGTGTTCTCATTCCAAAATTTAATAATTAATTATTTTATAATATCAGATGTATTCTTGTCTTTTTGTGGAAGTCTGCTAGAGAAAGTCCAATAGTCAGTGTTATTGATGGACTCAAGACGTTTACGTCTCTCTATTGCTTTCATTAGTGTTTTTCTGTTTAGCTTTAAAGCACTGCTTGTTTTTCTAATCAATCGTTTATTAACTATTTTATCACTTACTATACAATTAGTTAGTGCATGTCATGTAGCATTACTATCTTTGGTGTGTCTTTTTCCACGTACAACTTGGTATGCTTTATGTATGTTTTCAACAATTGATGCATTTTTATCAACAACATTAGATGTTCTTAACCCCAGGGTCTTCATTGTAGGTCTCATCTTAATTAGCTTCATTAATGAAACAAATAATTGACATCTTTGTGTGTCATTTAAATTCTCAAAGTAATTATCCCAAATTGCACTAGCTTTTCTTCTTGCATTTCTTTCAGACATTTTGTTAGGCATTGATTTTATAATGTTTTCAACAATTTCAATTAAGTGAATTGGTTTTCTTCGCGAAATGGAAGGAGGTGTTCTTAGAGGTGAAGATTCGTTTACAAGGTTACTTTCTTCATTCAGTGTTTTCATACAAATTTTAGGGTTAACATTTAGATTCTCAAGTAAGGGTTCAACAATTGGATTCATATCAATTTCTTCATCCATACCAACATTATCATTCAATTCAATATCATTATTCATTGCAATATCATTATTATCTACATTTTCATTATGTATTTCATCCCAGTTTTCTAATACATTAGCTACATTTGATATAGTGAATGTACCTTGCCCTGCTCAAATTTTTTGCATTCTCTTCAATTTCTTTATTCTCTTCTCTTCCAATTTCTCCAGTGTCTTATTATTAACTTTCATCTTGTCCTTAGCTTGACGTTTATCATCCATGATTATAAAAACTAAACTAGTGGGGTAGGGGACAAAATGAAATACTAAAAATTCATGCAAGAATGTAGAGAATATTGTAGACACAACAGAATGTTTGCATAATTTACGTGAAAGAGGTGAAAGGGACGTTGGGGGGCCACAAGACATAAAACAAATCAAAATGCGTATGCATTTTTTGTTTTCTCTTTTCCTTAGCCATGCCGTAAGGCTTGAGATCCGGTTTGAGTCCCCAAGCTTGAAGCATGGACCTGCACAAACACAACAAACAAGGAGTTTTTACAAGAAAATGTAAAAATGACACTTCCTCTCTGAGAAATCAAAATAAAACAATCGATCCATTTTTAAAAAAATTATACCATGACGTAGGGCAGAGTCTCTTCTTTCTTAAAATATAATTTTCCAAATTTTCTGACTAATATAAGATATACATATTATTTATTTTCTAACTATGCCTCTTTATAGCTAGTTTTTGAAGTGTAAATATGTCTATCTTTCATGGTGTATCTTTTTTTTGGGTGATCAAAATTAAAAATAAATTATACTACCCCAAAGTAGGCATAATTCTATACATATTCAAAAAAATAATAATCTAATTTTTGATATTTTTTGAGGTAGTTAGGGGGGGCACGGTTGGAGCTCCGTTATTTTTCAATACATAAAATTTTTGTACTAGAAAAATCATAAATAAAAAAATATTTGCTAAAAAAATCTAGAAAAAATGGAGCCCAAACTAGATTCTCCTAGCTATCTTTCTACAAAAGGGTTTTCAAAAATACTAAATGGTGCTAAAAAATGGTGGGGGTCACGAAAGTTACTCTATTATGTTTTTTAACAAAAGTAGGAGCATCTGCTGGCATTTTAGTTGTTTGACCCACTTAAACTTATTCATTTTCAATAAAATTTAGTAGCTTAGAAACTAGACTCAAAATGTTATGATTCATATTCCTACAACATCTTCCAATTTTGAGTGTAACTATTTTGAAAAACTTGTATAAGTTGAAGTTTTTCTTTCAGAAAAATGTGTCCACTTAAGACCCTCTTTTGGCCCCCCAACTTGGTGCACTTACCCGTACCACACGTCACCATGTAATTGATCGCACTTTTTGCAATCCATCACACTTCAACATGTGAGGGACCGCACTTCGACGTGCAAGGGATCACACTTAGATGTGCCAGGGATCACACTTCTTCATGCGATGAATCACACTTGGTAAATATATGAGGCCACAAATCTCTCGCACTACGATGAACTATCACTATCATGTCCAAGTTTGATATATCGAACTTGAAATTGTGCTCGCTCACACATTGAAGTGTGGTCACCAACTTTTTGCCTCCCATTGGAGTCAATATTTTAATTCTAGTGTGTAATAAAACAAACTACATCACAGCGGCCACTAGGCTATAAAACTTTCGAATGCCATAGGGGAAAGAAGCCAATGACTGTGCATAAGCCAATGACTATGAGTGGTAATCTGTAGTATAGTACCACTAGTTGTAAAAATTCAAGTCAGCATTTATAAATTTTATACTAAAAATTTAGAAAAAAGGTAGCCAATAACACAAGTTAAATCAAGTTACATGTACAAATCAACCAATAAAAAGATGTAATTTTAACCCCATTAGGCTGATTTCACCTAGATGTGCTTTTATCATCTAAGTTAGCAACTATTAGGCTTATTGAAGATAGAGGCCGGGAGGCTTATGTAAGATAGTGGTCACTTGGATTATGTAAGATAACAACCACTTAGATTTTTTAAGATAGTGTCCTCTTGGCTTATGTAATATAGTGGCCACTTGGCTTATGTGGGAGACTCAAATAATAAAAAAATATAAATCCTAAAATCGTGAAACTAAAATCCAAAAATCAGGATTTATAAATTGAATTATAATAGTGGTGAACTTGGAATCCAATAATCATGCTATTGGAATCCAATAATAGTGATATTAGAATCCAAAAATAGCAATATTGGAATCCAAAAATAATGAAATCGGAACTAGAATAATTCCAATAATGATAATATTGGAGTCCAATATTGCTACTATTGGATTCCAATATTGCTACTATTGGATTATAATAATAGTAATAATGGAATCCAATATTCGCAAAAATAGAGATGGATTTCTTCCAATATTTGAAATACTGGAGTCTCAATTCACTAGAATATTTCCCAATTTAGTGAATTAAGTGTTGTGATGCAAGTGGTCATCCTAGGTTCATTGTGTAATTCCTCACAAGAATGTTTCTAAACATGTCTTCAACACTTATGAGTGTTCTCACATCTCACAATAAGTGGAAACATATGTAATCTCAGTGCTTTAGTTCAACAAGTGATTAGAGGTTGATATTCTCATTCATGAAGCATTCCCTCAAAGTTCTATCAACAAAGATTCATCTTCACCAGATCAGTCTAGCCTTCTCTCTCTCTTCCTTCTTCTCTCTACATGTTCTAATTTCTCATTAATAATGTAATTTTTAATATTTTTTCCTATTAACTTAAGTGACCCTCAATTAAACATTATAAGAGTCATTTTTCATCAATAATAAAACTACTCACCTCATAGGGATGTGAAAGGTCGCAAGTGATGGGGATAGGTGAAAATTCATCTGGGGGTAGATGAAAAAATGTGTTTGTAATGGATTCTCCATTCCAAGGGGTTGAAATTTTTTGATTGAATGTATGTTGTTGAGATTAACACTTCTAGAGCAAGCAATAAAATATGCAATTCTTCTATTTCTTGTCTTATGTTCCTTTACTCTCTCTTTCCGAATTTACATACATGATAATCTTGACCAAGAATGGTGTATGTACCTTTGATAAATGAATCAATGGAAATTTGTGTCTATGATTTGTTATTATTATTATTATTTACATTGTTGTGTTCTTCTAATTGAATGTGGACCTACTCTAGTTATTGTATTTGAATTCTATTAACCTAATCACAACAATAACGCACTTTTTCCTTATTTCCCCAACTCCTTTTTAACTCTCTTCACTGAAAATTCCTCCCTTGTACATTGTAAAATCATTTTCCACAAGTTTAGTGGAGTATTACTCTGTGATCCCTTGTCTAATGGCCACCCATAGAATTAGGTTAGTTTAAATTCAATAATGGGATCCTCCCTATACATAAGAAGGAGGGGCTTAGCCCTAGAACGTTGGTGAAAACTTAATATTTAAACATATAACAAATTATTTTGCCAATAGTTTTAGGGTGTGGCTCTTCAACACCCAACCCTTCATAGTTAATTTCCTCTTGTATGATCCTTACCACTTCTTCCTCTTCCAACATATATACACAAGTGTTGCACACTTCCTCATGTGTGTCTTTGTTTATATGTAACCTAGTTATAAACCCTTCATATTCACTCAGGGGAAATTAAGTATCCTAAAACCCCTCATATTGATGAAAAATCTCAACCCTCACATTAATGGAAATAGAAGGCCTAAAGAGGTAGTCTTATAACCTACAATATGCAATTTTCTTGGTATTTTCTCCCTCTAATACCTATTTTATTCATCTATAATATCTCAAATTCATCAATAATGGTGGAAGACATGGATTTCTATGTTGTGAAAAATATTATTTACAACTTTTTAATCATTTTCATATGGATTTTAAATTATTGAAAAAGCAAAGTGTTGCAAATGAATTCCTCTTCTCCATTTATAACCCTCAATAAATTATTATGTTTTTAATCCTTTGCACGATTTGAGTCTTTAATTCATCACCCTATACATTTATTTACAAATGGTTTCCATTTGATCCCACCCCAATTTTCTTATATATTTTGTAGTTTCAAACTCGAATTATGTGAGTGATGACATCATCTTCATGCATTTATTATGTGCCACACTCTAATTAAATTCTTTAATTATTTATTTTCCCCATCATCTTTTTCACTTTTATCACCTAAATTTATAGGTCATGCAGGCAAAATCCATGAATTTTGTTTGTTACATTCATAACTGCATAATGTAGAAATCAGTACAACGGATGACACCCTTTAAGGATCAATAAGACGCAAACTTGGTGTTGATCTTTTTCATGTCTTTGGATGAACTGTTATGGATCAGATTCCCAAAATAAATGTTAGGCCTTGGAACCACAATCCAAAACTTGTACTATTTTTTGGTATCTTGATGGTGTGAACGGTTGTAGATAATTTTAACCCACCACTCATCAACATTATATCAAGATAAGTGTGAAGTGTGTGAGTAAATATTTGTATGCGAGTGTGTAATGATTTGTGATGCAACTAAGATAGGTTTCTTGTAGAGATACTAGGAATATGAGTTGGTTTGTGACAAGGATAATTCATATTATGTATAAACATCTATCAATTTTTTTGATCGAAAATATATCTATTTTTCAAACAAAGGAAATTAATATCTTTATGTTTAACTCTACCTAAAAATCAGATTTAGTATTATAACATGGCTTGGTTGCCCCTGACAATGAAAATATTTCCTTGCAAAAATTACTTGTAGCATCATAATAGATTAGTAGTATATATACAATATGCATTGGATGATTTAATAAGCAGTTTCAAGTTTCTTTGAGGTATTTTGTTCATAGATCATTCAAAAGAGCCTACGTCTGTTTGTATCATGGAAGATGAGTTTTTTATTTGTGATGTGCCAGCAAAGTGAGCGCCATTCTTCCACATAGGAGCATTATTCCCACAATTCAGAACGATCCAAGGAGGAAATACTAACCCCCTCTGACTAGAGGGTAGCAAATTTATTTTAGTTATTTTTGCAAGTGGGTTATCAGAGAAAGAAAGTAAGCTTGTCGATGGGAAATTAGAAAAGTATAATAGTGTTAGACATCATAGCTAAGAGTGCCTATCCTAGGTTGTTGAGTAAAATATTTCAGGAAAAAAAAATTGGGATCACAAAGATGCAGATCTGATTTGCACTCACCCACACTATCGGTGGCATTTGAAAATAAAGAAAATCCATCAAACATAAGGAGGAAGCCTTTGGTCTGTTTATGTAAAAAGTTATAGATGCCATTAGAAATAAAAATGTGAATAACCTCTAGAAAGATCATGTTCCTGAAGAATATGAGGCAAGTGTCTGCAAAGGTTCATAATTCTCTGTATGGCCTTAAATAAAAAATCCATTGGGCTTCTATGCCGAAATTTATGGGAATCCTGGATGTTCTTGAGTCAAAGATCATTTAAGGATGTTACTCTGACCCATAATTTTTCACATGTTGTTGTTGAAATATGAGCCCATGATTTATTCTTGTTATATATTAAATTATGTAATTAAGTTTGACTTATGGGTGTCTCTTCAACATGATCATCGTACAAAATGAATGATTTCCTTACCCAACAAGTTAATATGCCATGGACCGGAGGATCCTTATGGTTTGGGGGTATTCACTACCTCTTTGGGATAAAAATTACCTAATCCACCTCCTAGTGATTGTTGTTGCTTGTGCAACCTAAGTAAATTTTTTATTTTATATCCAATTGTAACATGGTTCTTCTTGGGTGGAAGTCTTAAGCTATTTCTTTGGGAGTTTTGTTTTGTTCCGGCGTTAATAGCTGATTTTTGGCACTGCCACTTAGTGGCATTGTACCCTTCAGTGCCATGTTTTGGTGGCGTTCTTTTGATCTACGTAATCTCATATCCAGCCATCTTCTAATGTAGCAGTCATTGTATCAAGTGTGTCTAATATATTGATGTAGGAGTTTCAATGACATACATTGGAATAGTAGTTAAGTACATCCTTTATTTTTTTCATGGGGGGACTCATATTGATGTGTCAATTAATTACTTAGTTGTTTTAATATATATTCTATAGTATAGTTTCATAATGTGCTAATTATGTTCAGTAGATTCTCATTGGGCTAAGTAGATTTTGATAATTGGCAACTTGTAACTCTATTTTTAAAGGCTATAGTCCATTCATATAATACATTGTGTCCTATCAGTTAGTTAAAGTCAAAAATTGAACGTGTCAGTTGATATATCTTATATAGATGTCAAGAAGACATCGAAGTTAGTCAATGTTACGTACTTATGAGGGGACGTTATATCGAGCAAAAGGGAATGTCCTAACAAAATTTAATATTCACATGATCAGTGGCCTAGGGGGGATCTATTATAACAAACTCAGAATTCAATGTTGAAATTTTTGAGCCTCAACCCACTTCATCATGATGACGTAATGAAGCATTTTATTGCAGATCAAAAACAATGCAAGACATCGAGGTGTTTTAGCGATCCTTGAGTTAGCCACTAATAAAGAGGTTCCAGTACTCACAATACTTTAGTTCAGGTTGTAGACATCTATTACCAAAACCCTTGACTAACAGCTAAGGGTTTATCCTAGTGATGGTGGACTCTTTTCCTATGTTATTTGTGAGGTCCCCATGGAAATCAATTAATGACATAGGCTACAAAGAATGATCTTCTGAGGCCTTTAAAATCCTCTTATCCTCTTCTTCTTGTTTTATAAATATTGATGTGTGTGTATGTGTGTACCTCATCAAGCCTTTAGTTAATCCAACCCATATGACACATCATTAAAAGTGAATTAATGTGTGCAGACGTAATGGTTCATGTTTGCCTTTGGTACTGCACACAATTGCCTCTAACTAGTGTATTTAATGAAGGGGGTGTTGGTGTGAGCTGTTATTTTGAATTTTCTACCTCGCACATGGTAATTCATCACAATGTGAGTCATAGGTCTTTTAGGGAGTTATATGACATATGACAAAAAAATTCATAGAATGTTTCATACTTGTCATGTGCATCATTTTCATATAGGAGGTACATGCTACTCTAGCATTATAACTCCTCACTCCATCATTAGAGTATGAAATTTTTAGGTATGGGTGGGAGTTATAAAACACTCCCTATATGTATTATCTCTTTTGATATATGAGAATGAGTAGACCTCTTCTTTCTCGTGAACAATTTTCTTGTAGTTAATTTTATTTTTGATTACTTTGAGCACTTTCATGTTTCCATTGGATTGTAACAACCTTGATTTTCAGGAAATCTTTTGATCCTCATGGTTCACTCTCACAAATTCTACCACATTTTCTCCTTATGCACGCTTCCTTTCCCCATAGATTTCTTATAAAAAATTATTCCCATACACTTTCTATTTTGTTTTCCCTAAACATTTCTTTTATTTTCTAATATTTTCTTTGACCACTTTCACCCAATTATTTCCCTTAAGATTTTTTTTAAACAAAAATGTTCTATTTATGATATTTTCTTTTTTTTCTTGTATGTACAACTCATTATATTTTCAACGATAGAAAACCCTTACACTTTCCCACCCCAAACTAGTATTGCATAGACTCCTATACATGTGTATTGTCCATATTGTTATCATTATTTTAATTAACAGAGAAGGAATATAATTTTGTTTCAGGAAGATAGCTTTGTTCACCCATTTAAAATTCATAATAGTAAACAATGTTGTTCAAACCAAAGGTTACAAATACATGAGACACAAAATCTTATTAAAATAAAAGGGAAATGCATGAAATCAAAATATACTAAAATGAATTTAAATGTCCTACCCTAATGAGTGACACATGTGTTATTCATTACAAAGATGACCTTCATCGTTAGTAGGGTTTCAACCTCTTACCATTGAATTAACTTGGTAACATATCTCTTGCTGTCAGAAATAAACTCCCCTAGATATTTTGGTAATTTATAGTTCCATCTTGGCTTTGACATCAAGTTTTCAATATGCGCGTGTCTTTAGTTTTCTTCCTTGGTGCATTTTATTGGATACAATTCTTCACACGCACCATCATGCACTCTCCCTACTTCTTCCTCCACCTCTCCCTTTATTTGATTTATTTTTTACACCCCTATGCACCCCACCATTCCTCTCTTTTCCTCTACCTCCCTTCATTATCCCTTCATGTTCATCCCTCTACACCTTCACTCTTCTTTCCTAGTCATTGCGGACTCCTTCAACACACCTATGGACTTACCTTGAACTTTGCTAAGTCCTTGGCATGATTTTTTATACATCCCTTTTTCTTCCCATCCCCGTGCACCCCCCTTGTGCATGCTCATAGACTCTCTGCATTCCTTCCTCTCTTGCCTCTAACTCTTGTATATGTGCTAAGTCTATAACCTTCTGTGCCAATCACCTTGTGCCACACGTAACTCTCAAGAACTTATCAGATAGAGTGCATAACACGAAACCTATTAGAACATGCCAATTGTGTGTGAGTCCTTATGGTGAATGAATGCATGACACCTAGGTGAAAAGATAAAAAACAAACAAATAATCAACCGAATCTTCCTACTGATTAGATCATGCCACATTTCTAACATATTTATCTTATAATGTAAATATATAAACCACCATAACCCTCTCCAAACATCTCATATTCATAAGTGCCTAGTCTTTTTTAAAAGCTACTGATGAGTGCTACACTCTTGTAAATTGAGAAATAGGGGCGAAATCCTGATTAACTTTTTTAATCTCAATCAACCAAAAATACAAATGGAGTGCTGCAATTCTTATAGGAATTGAATAGCCATGTGAAGACAAAGAAATAGGTTGCACAAGTAAAACTAAACTCACAACAACATCCAAAATACATCTGGGAAGCACATAAATTGTTATAAAAATTATAAAAATTATGCTTGTGAAAATAAAATACAATATGGTGTAAAAACTATATAACAACATACAACAATAATATGGGTTTATAATATAACCATATAACATTATTATTTAATTAATAAAATTAATTAAATAATCAATTTATACTATGCATAATTAACCTAGCATTCCCCCCCTTAATTATGCATTGTCTCAAGAGATGAGGAGAGGAACTCTCTGTACAACTCAAACTTGTCACGTGCATGTGACTTTGTGAAGATATCTGCCCGTTGTTCAGCTGTCAGACAAAATTGAAGCTGGATTTTGTGCTTCAACACATGTTTGTGTATGAAATGAACCTGTACTTCAATGTGCTTTTGTTCTCTCATGAAAAACTAGATTTCGAACAAGTTTGAGAACACCTTCATTGTTAACATACATTGTGGTCGGTTTTTCCTGTGGTATTCTAAGTCCTTCTAGTATGCGACGTAGCCAAATCGCTTCACAGATAGATTATCTTGTAGAATGATACTCTTCCTCTATGGAAGAGTAAGAAATGAAGTGTTGTTTTTCCTTCCCCATGGTATTGGTCCAAATCCCATAAAAAACACAAATCCTTATGTGGATTTTCTATCATCAATATTTCCTACATGATTTGAATCCGAATAGCCGGTAAAGAAGAAGTTGTCGTTATTATTGTATTCTAGACCAAGATCCACTAATCCTTTGAGATATCTCAAAATATGCCTTGCTGCTTTCCAATGAAAAACTTTGGGTTCTTGCATAAACTTGGATAGATAGCTCACTGCAAAGCTTATATCTGGTCTAGTGTAGGTTAGGTAAATGAGACTCCCAATCAACTGCTAATAAAGAGTGGCTTTTACCTCAGCAGATGGATCTGAATGAGATAATTACAATTTGTTCTCTATAGGTTTAGAAATTGGTGTGTAATCCATCATCATAAATTTCTCAAGCATTGTCTTGTTATATTTCATTTAAGAAACAAATATGTGATTCTATTTCTGCCATACTTCCAATCCAAGACAATAATGCATTAGCTCAAGATCTATCATATTGAACGATCAATTAAGATCTTTCTTCATTGCATCGATCATCTTCATTGAACTGCCAGTGATGAATAGATCATCGACATAGACAATAACAATCACAATCTCCCCCCTTGATTTTTGAGGTAAAGATTGGGATCATATGGATTTCTAACAAATCCATGTTGTACGATATGCTCATCAATCTTGATGTACCATGCCCGGGGTGCCTGTTTAAGGCCATACAGAGATTTCTTGAGTCTGCATACCTTTTATTTCTGACCAAGTACTACATATCCCTCAGGTTGAGTCATGTAGACTTCTTATAAATCTCTATTTGGGAAGGAACTTTTTAAGTCCATCTGGTGGACTTTCCAGCCAAACTGTACAGCTAGAGAAAAGATCATTCTAATTATTTTGATCTTAGCTATGGAAGAAAATGTCTCCTCATAGTCTATGCCTTCTTTTTATGCATACCTCTTTGCTACTAGTCTCGCTTTATAATTGTCCATTGTCACATATACTTTGTACTTTGTTTTAAATATCCATCTACATCCAATGGGTTTCTTTCCTGTGGAAGATCAACAAACTGCCAAGTGTTATTCTTCATCACTGATTGATATTTAGAATCCATGTCATCTTTCCAAAATTTTTATACTAGCACTTCCTGGACTATAGAGGGCTCATTAGATTCAATAACTCTACTCATTAAAGAAAAGTTAACTTCTTCTCTTACTTTACTGCAAGTCCGTGGTCCAAGGGTGGATGTATCTAGTGGAGCATCCATTCTTGCATCTCGTAATGTGCTAGTACACCACTTGGGCATACACTGAACTATTCTTGTGGGTCGTGGTTCTATCTGATCAACACCATCATCCCCATCATCACTTTCATCTTCTAAGGGAACGTCAACTTTAATTTTTACAACTATTGAAAAATCTACATCTGGTGAGTCTGGAGGAGGAGTCTCTGCTTCCTTCTCAAAAAACTCAACATCTTTACTGGTGTATAATTTTCTAGTCTTAGGATCCATTAATATGTACCCAATAGTCTCTTTATTGTACCCAATGAAGATGAGTTTCTATGACTTCATGTCCAATTTCTTTCTGTTCTTCTTGGGTATGTGCATGCTTGCTTTGCACCTAAATACTCTAACGTGTGTAATATATGGTTTCCGCTTTGACCATGCTTCTTGTGGTGAAACTCTGTCAAGAGAAACTGTGGGCACTCTGTTCAACAAATACACTGTTGTCTTTGCTGCTTCTACCCAAAATGTCTTTGTAAGTCCAGAGTCATCGATCATGCATCACACCATTTCCATGATAGTACAATTTATTCTATCAACAACACCATTCTAATGCGTTATGTGTCGAGGAGGCATTTGTCAAAGAATCTCATGAGTTTGTAGGTAGTATTTGAAATCATTACTGGTGAATTCCCCCCTTGATCTGAGTGGAGAGTTATAATGTGATGACTAGTTTCATTCTCAACTACTACTTTGAACTTCTTAAATTTTTCAAAAGCTTCACTTTTCTTGTGAAGACAAAAAATCCACATTTTCCTTGAATAGTCGTCAACACATAGCATGAATTACTGAAATCTAGAATGACTTGGTTGCATTGGACTATAAAGATTGGTATGAACTAGATCAAGCTAACCATGAGCTTGATATGTACTCTTTTGGAATGAATCTCTATATTGTTTTCCTGCTAGACAGTGAGGAAACTTGTCTGTATCCTTCTGAAGAGATGGTGGACCATGTACCATATTACACTGGAAAAGTGTCTCGAGATACTTGAAACTTACATGACCAAGTCTTTGATGCCATAATTGTGCTGATGTAGAGTTCTTAGCCACAAGTTCCTGATCATCTATGTGGACAAAATCAAGGTGGAACATGTGTCCCACATTAGAGGCTTTCACAACTATTTTTGAGCCTCGTGATTTATCTCGAATCAAACACATTTTATTTCTGGAATGACGATCAAGTCAATTTTTAGATTGTGATCAAGGAGTTTACTGACTGAAAGCATATTCTTTTTCAACTCAGGGACATATAAGACATCTAAAAGTCTACAATTACGTGAACTGAGGGGTAGAGAAATGTTCCCAATCCCTTCAACTGTATATGAAGAATCATCTCCCAACAAAATATGATTTTTTGATGGCGTGTCCCTCATTGAAATAAACCAGTCTCTGTGGCTGGTCATGTGTTGAGTGGCCCTTGAATCAACATACCAAACATCACTAGATGACGTGGATGGTTCACTTGATTGAGCAGTGAACAAGTAGTCTTCATTGTCTGACTGTTCTTGTTGCTCAACAATATTTCCTTGTTGATGCAGCCTTCTTTTCTAATTCCCCTTTTTCTGCCCTTGATTGTGGTTAGAATGTCCTTTGTAAGACTGTTGTTGTTGAAGTCTAGAGTTTACTAGATGAAACTTTCTGGTAAGTATTATACCAACAATATTTTAGGTCATGTCCTCTTTTGCAGATAGGACATTACTTCTTCTATTGTCTGTCCCCTTAATTATGATTTTGATTTTGGGATTTTTGATAGGAATTAGGTTTTCCTTTACCTTTTCCTTTCCATTTTTGATGCAAAGAGAGTGTCTACTCTTCTTCATCATCCTTATTGTGTATGGCTTCATCTTGTTGCAGTAATTTTACCAATTTGTCAAAACTAATGGTCGTATCTGACATGTTTAGTGTTGTAACAAAAATATGGTAAGAAGAGGGGAGTTATCTTAAAATAATAGGAGTGAGATCATCATCTAAGACCTCTTCTCCCAGGGCTAGAAGTGAAGCCCTCAACTCTACAAATCTTCTTAAGAAAGCTTAGATTTTCTCATTCTATTTGAACTTCAATGTGTGTAACTGACTCTACAAATTCAGTATAACATTCTTGTTATCGGCCTTGTATACTATGCTCAGCTTATCCCACGCTTATTTAGTTGTTGTGGTATATTGAATGTGGGGTTGCACATCGTCAGACACTCCAAACAAGATGATGAGTTTGGCTTTTTGATCTACTCTATCAAACTACCTCTGTTGTGTAGTATCAGTAGTTGATCCGGTTAGAGTACCAGTCACAACAGGCCAAATTTCTTCAAACTCAAGTTGTGTCTTAATTTTTGTCTTCCATACAACATAGTTATTTCCCCTGAGTAGTTGTGAATTTGGAAGAAAAAATTTGGGGGCATTGGTGCCAATTTTGTAGAGATCACTGATAGGGTTTGGCTCTCCTAATCTATATACCGTGAATCCGATATACCAAACCTTTCTATATACGCACCCTTTTGATATGCCCAACGGTACGTGGAAGAACCTCACCCTTTCTATATACCCGGCGGTACATGAAAGAGGTGTTAAAGTATGTGAAAGAATTAAATACATGGTATCAAGACAATATTGAGAGGGGTCTGTGTGATTATTAACACTGGCTCAAAGAAATATCCTCATATGTGCAAATAACTTTGCTATATACTTGGATAATTTCTCATTCTAGATTTATGTCGTGCAATTGTTCATAGACGGATGGGATGGATCATAGTGTGTGCACTGTGACCTTATTACTCCCCGTTGATTTAACGGGTTGATTCCTAGCTGAAGTTGTTACAACTATATTAGACGTTAAGTGTAGTATTAGCCATGATGGCTTTACCGATAAGTACTTCCTAGCAGCACCGTATATACCGAACACTGTGAATGAGATCTAGGATCTCGTGAGTGTTATAGAACCAATTTTTTTATTGTTTTTTATTACAATTCTACCATTTTCTGATCGGTTAAAAAGTTTGCAGTTGAATTATGGAAACATGAAAATTAGTACGATATATTGCAACATGAAATTACATTGTAAAATCTGGAAAAAATTGAATGACAGACAATTTTTTTTGTTTTGCAGGCCCTAGTGACCTCCGGAGCCCAAAATGACCCACCACGCCAAAACATTACAAAAATATAGCTGAAAATGTAATTTCTGGATAGGCCTCCTTTAGAAAAAAGTTTCTAGAATGAAAAAACAGGCTGAATGGGGAAAAACAAAAAAATTACCCTAAATTAGGGATTTCCCTGCTAAATTTAGTTAGTTATAACTAAATTTGAATTTCTCGCTAAAGTTAGCAATTCCACCAAATATGCCCCTAAACTCAAAAAGACAAGCTGGGGGTTGGATTCGAACTCCACACCCCCCACTTCTAATTCATTCATTTTAACCATTTAGGCTCTATGAGCACTTGCGTAATGAAATGAAGCAAAGTGTATTTAAAGAAGCTGAATTTCGACTTACCTTTGTAAAATGTGACCTGGTAGATTGACCACATGGAGATGCATGCGTGGAAGGTGAATTTAGGGTTTTTCTTTAGCATGAAAATGGTATCTTGAAGCCTTTTCTTCACCTTTGGCCGCCGCTAAAGTGTATGCATCCACCGTTTTTTATTTGCTAGAACGTTGTTTTTTATTTTATTTGTTTGGCTGCCTTTTTGATAAGATCTGTGCTTTTTTTGTTGATGCTACATTAGTTTCTCATGGCTTTCACTTGTGTGTAGGTATTTGTTTATAGGGGAGATGGAGTATTACATGCAGGTCACAGGGTAGTTGTGTAGAGGGATGCTATGGCCTTTTATTCATTGTTTGTTGTTTGGACATAGAGTCTTTGTGTGTAGGTTCAGCTATTACAGGTGAGAAGGAGCTCGATGGGAGCTATGGTGAGTCAAGCCCACACAACCTCTGTAACCTTCTCAATTTGGCCATGGAGAATGAAGACAGATCTCACCACTTTAGCAAAAAACTCTACCACTTTAAAATATCTCATCCTAATGTATAAAAAACATAGCTCGACCTTTACAATGAGAAAGGAAGCTCTGTTGAGAGCTTGATCCCTTCAAACCTACAACAAATTTTTCCTAGTGTTTGGTGTGCCTATATAAAAAAAATTTGCATTCCAAACACCTAGAACGAAAGAGGGGGTTGCGGAGATGCAGGGATGTCTGGGAAGTTATTGGAGGCAACACAAGCTCTCTTGGAAAGGAAATTATTCTCCAAGACTCTTCTCTTCCTATTACAACCTCTCTTCAACCCTTTGCTGCTTCACAGGCTAGATTCTTGCTCTGGTACCAAATGTAAATTGAGAAACATGGGCGGAAGCTTGATTAACTTTATTAATCTCAATCAACCAAAAATACAATGGAGTGCTACAATTCTTATAGGAATTGAAAATCCATGTGTAGACAAAGAAATAGGTTACACAGGTAAAACTAAACTCACAACAGCTTCCAAAATACATCCGGGAAGCACATAAATTTTTATAACAATTATAACAATTATGCCTGTGAAAATAAAAGACAAATATGGTTTAAAAACCATATAACAACATACAACAACAATATGGTTTATAATATAACCATATAACATTATTTTTAATTAATAAAATTAATTAAATAATCAATTTATATTATGTATAACTAACCTAACAACTCTGAGGTTTACAAAATCAAATTTTGGTGGAATTTGGTAGGTGAAAATAGGGAAAACAATTTTCAGATCATTAATGCATAAATCTAGTCAACCCAACCACCTGGATTTGATTAGATTTAGTCTCCTTCCTTATTCTAAAATTTAAGTTGATATGAGGAGGTGGATCTAATAGTGCTATAGGAATATTTACATACATTCATTGTATTTTTTGGTGGGTATGATTAGAAATATGTGTTTCCTCCTCTTCTCCCTCCTCTTCTCTCCTTCTCCTTCTATAGATTGTTGAATAATGCTCATTTTTAAAGGTTGGACCCTCTTGCATTGTAAGATCATTATTTAGAGTAGTGTTTATTTTATTTTTGAGTTTCAAGCCTCATATTTGGCTCATTGGATGTGGATAGTTTCCTCTTTCCACCATTGTAATTGATTTTGCATCATTTAGAAGACATAAAAGTCTTGTTTTATGGCTATTCTCTTCCCTAACTTATATTGTGTTGCATCTTCTTTCCTTTCTTGTGTTTTATTTATTTGTTGTGCATTCTCCATGTCTCTTGTACATTTCTTTTCTATTTTGATCCATAGAGATGAGTGTGTGATTGGTGGTTTCGATTGTGGCACACATGTCTACCTTCATTTCCTTCATTTTACCTTTTTTCCACTCATCTGAGAGTGTTCATCCCCCTCTTTCTAGTGTTATCACTTCCCCTTAGCTTAGTGTACCAGAGAGATTTTTCTTTCCAACTTTAACTTAATAAACTAGAATAAAAAAACAAATTGGCCTCGAAATACATAGGGGTTTACCAATACACGCGAAGATGAATGTTAATTTTGATTGATAAATATCCTTCTTTTTTCATCAACGAAGAAACTTACAAATTAGAGACACTAAAAAAATAGATTAGATAAATGGGATGACGAGATGCTTGGACAAAACCAATTCTAGGAATCTAAAGGGACTTCCTTGGAGGATTTCATTTTGTTTTTATACAATTAAGAAAATTGATAATAATAATAATAAAGATACATAAATGACACAAGAGATTAATAATGGATAAGAAGCTTTAGAACTCAAAACTTAAGGGAAAGTCCTGTGTAGCTTCAAATGTGGCCTAGGAAAGGTTGGATGCAATCTGGATAGATTCGAAGTAGTCACACCAAAATTTGTTTGTTTCTTATTGGATCCCGTGGAAGAACTCATTGATATTTGATATCTTCAATGTAAGCGGAAAATCATATTGCACAAAGTGTAAGTTGGTGGATAATGTTGTATTGTTCCCAAAATAAGGGTTGTTGAACTATTTGGAGGTCGTAGATGTTTGTAATAGGATGAGACTAACTAAGTACTACCATCTATTGTAGATCCATGCTTGCAGAGGACAAATTAAATCCAAAAGATTGATAAAAGTTGATATTAAACTGATAAATTAATTAAATGATACAGATTGACAGGGATAACTAGAGATTCAGAGGAATCACAAGAAATTAGGCATAATCACAAGCGATTTAATAAATCACTAGTGATTATTGTGAAAATGATATTTTTCTAAAAAATGATAAAAAAAATTTTAAATGGTGATTTTTATTGCTTTTTATGCTTTACAGAAATGTAAATGATGAAATAACTTAGAGAAATAATTCTTAATGTGGAAATGGGTTGAATGATCTCTACACATGTCGGATAGAGTCTATTAAAGTTGATGACTAGTTGTTCAGCTTACTATGAAATGATTGATGAAAAGGCTATCAGAATGATGTGTTGCAAGAGCTTGAGGTTGATACATGTCCTTTATGATCTCTTGAAAGGTGTAGATTTTTTGATGGGTCAAAGACAAAGTGCAAGAGCATGCAAAACAATTATGAAGATCCCTGAGAGAGGAACAAAAACTACCTTTTATAATTGTGGGTGATTTGTTAGAATCATTGGTGATCTAGGAATTTCACAGAAAATGTTTAGAGGTGGTTAAAACCACTTCCTAAATGGGAAGTTTGGGTAAATATTTGAGGGAAAATAGCTGTAAAGAGGTTACACAAGTTGGGGAGGTTAGTAATTTGAGGTAAAATGGGTAAGAGATGATTTTGAGATGGTTAAGTGGGTTTAAAGGAGTTAAAAGTAATTTGGGATGGGTAAATAGTAATTTATGAACTGGTCTAAAAATTTATTTTACGAAATGGGGGAAGGTGACTTAAGATATGAATTTGTAATGATAAGTTTTTAGATAATTTTTGTATAGAGGGATGTAGGTGGGTAATAAAAACCTGGTGTCCACACCTAGGTTTTCATTTTATGCATCTCCTTCTAACCTTAGTCCCTTTGAGTCATAGATTAGTTCTAGGTAGCTGAATTTCCCTTCCAAGGAGTAGTTGTAGTAGTAGAAATAGGTAGATGAAGTCATTCTTATTTGGAGGTTTGTCTAAAGCACAAGGTCACACAACTTAGAGAAAGTCCCTTATTTCCTCAAAGCCCCAACTCATCCTGATTTAGGATGGGTGTAATTTTGAGCTCCAACAATTTTTAGCACACCCGGTGGGACAAGTTTAAAGATCTATACATATTCATTACAACAAATTTTATGTGTTCTTGTTGAGATTTATCCTTTGGAATCTTTTTTGAACACATATAACGACTCCCAACATACAGATCTATTGATTTCACTAGTTTGAGCACCTTTTCATGAGAAAAATACATACTAGACAAATAAAAAAAACTAAAGAATAATTTGAATATATTTAGTTATCTCTAAGAAGAATAAGTATCAGATACACATGCACATCCCCATATCTCGCGTGCAGGGCACACTACACTCCTCTTGGAAAAAAATTTACACACTCTACCAGGGTATTCAAACCCATTCTAGATATGGCACAATAGAGAAATATTCCCTTTTTCAGCTTCAATGGTGGTATTCCTTTGGATATTTTTGCGCAACATGACATATCAGTAGTTTCACTTAAGAGGATTCCATATTTTAAATGTGATAATTAAGTCATTGATATTGAGCACATTCAGAACATTGCAAATGTATGCACTATTCACCTAGTTACAAGAGATGATACAGCTATAAGGCTTCTAAATTCTTCAATTAAAGGAAAAGCACTTCAATGGTATAAAATCTTAAGACCTTCCTCTATTACCAATGTAAATGGACTTGGTACTGCACTTTGCAATCAGTTTGAGGATAAGGAAGACAATATCTCCTTGTTAGAAAAAATCACAATGATCAAGAATCTCCCAATGAGCTTATGGCTGAATTCAAATTCAAATTCCAGAAGACATGCAACAAAATTCAAGTCCTCTTAAGACCAACCATTAAGGTTCTTTCCTTTACTTCTTAAGAGTTATGAATTATGACATTGCAGTGATGATACAATCTAGGCGTGTTGTGCATCTCCCTAATGTCTATCCTATAGCCATTAGGGTAGAAAATTATCTTATCCAAGTTGGTAAGATAACCCATAGATTACCTATGCCTTTGGTTCCTAAATTTCCCCAAGCACCTAAGCCTTCCATTTTTCCCATTCATGAGCAAAGTTCCCAACCCACTGTCTCTACATCCTATTCTCCCTAAAAGTAAAAATAGGATGAAGAAATGAAGGCCTTGATTAGAAATTTGTCCAATAAAGTCATGCCCTTAGAAAAATAGAAGGCACAAGCCTTTAGAAAAAATTCTAATAAAATATTTAATCAAAGTTAGCATCCCTTTAGAAACCAATATCCAAATCATAGATATGGGTAAAATCAGTAGAATGATAGATGACATGCCAATACACACCTTCCTCTTCAAATAGTTGCCCCTTTTCAATCCCTTCATGCACCCAGTGCAAGCAAAGCACTAGTTCTACTACATAAAAATATTGTACAAGAGACATAAAGGTGATTTCCTTTTAACTTACCACATTGTCAGTACAATTGTACAAGTTCCTTGTGTGCACATAATTTCATGATCCAAGGTGCTTTGATTTCTGATCCTTCCACTAGCATGCACAAACCAGATAATGAAGAAGTGATAGAAGTTGTTCCTAAGAAAAACCTTATTTTATTTTATGTTGAGGAATTTTATGAAATGAACCAAGCAATGGATACCTCTAGTATACCATACATGCAGGATTTTGATAAAACAAGGTCCAAGATAAGAATGCTAGAGTATGGAATATAAGCTTCATCTTCTACGAATCAAATTGACCCTCAAATTCAAAAGGATGTTGATCAACCCAACAATTCTAGTGTGCATCTTTGCACGAGTGAGGATTTGTGCAATGCTTTAACTGATTCTACGTGTGTTCCTCCTTTGGTATATCAAGCCTCTGTGTAGCCTAAAGCACCTCCTCTAACATCTCAACATTCAATAAAAGAGAATGTTGTGCCTCAAATACACAAGTCCATCAACCTTCCATTCAAAATTGTTTACCAAATGAAAAGAATAAATGTGAATGTCACAATTGGAAATGCCTCGGCTATTCCATCTCAGCATGAACTATTGCATGAAGCTTTGATGCAAATTATTTATGTCGATCCAGTTATCCAAAGACCTTAAGATGTTATCAACATATATCAATAATAGGATAAGAAGGTAAGAAAAATTGTCAAAACCCCACCCTTCTATATGTCCTTAATAGTAGGAAAACATCATTTTCAAAATTGTATGATTGACTCAGGGGCTTGTACTTTTATCATGCCTAATAAAATTTCTTATATCCTAGGTCTTAAGTATAGCCATGTCTCTAAAGGATTCATGAAACTTGATGGCTCAACTATGAGTATTCTAAAATTCATCGAGGATATTGAGTTAACTATTTATGTATGTCAAAGTCTCATGATAACTCAAGATGTATCAATCATTCTCTTGCCTCATTTTTTCATTTGTCTATCAAGAGAATTCACAAAAAAAGTGGGTGGTTACTATCTTCAGATTTGTCTCATATGCTCTTAAGAACAAGGTATGATACTAGTTTTACCATAGAAGTTGAGCCTATATTTTCCTATCATGTTGATTCACATGACTGTTATCCTCTCATAGTCAATTATCTCATCCAGGAAGGCCAATAACAAGATTCAATTTCATAAGAACTTATTCCTCCTTCTATACCTGATCTATTATTAGATGAATGGGTAAAATAAAACTATGAATTTGATCCCTATGATACATCTATTAAAACTGGTATTGGTACTTATTGAATCCTTGAATAAGAAGACACTTTTTCCAACCCCACTCAAACAAGAAAATTATGAAATTTATGAACTATGAAATATTTTATTTGATGGTTATCAGAAGCAAAAATGACGCAGACATAGGCGTTGTTCTCAACCTCTCTTAAGAATGAGAAATTGTTCTTCACACTTAGGTTGTAGTTTACATGCTCCAACAATGTAGTAGAATATGAAGCGTTTGTGCATGGTCTTATTATTACTAAGAAGAGGTAGATTAAGGTATTGCAGATCTTTGGGGAAATTGAATTGTTCATCCATCAAGTCACAAAAAAAGTGTGTAGAAAAGAATAATCTTATCAAATCTTATAAACATAGATTTTGGGACCTCTTAGAGAGATTTTATACTCTCAATTTTTAGGTGGTACCATGGAGGTTGAACAAAGAAACAGATCAGATGATGGCCCTCAATTCACAATTCTCACTAGATGAGGATCTTATCCAAGGACATACACAAGGCATCAAATGTTAACATAAGCAAAGAGAAATATATTATCCAGAGAAGGAAAATTGCACTACTCAAATGAAAAAGGTAGAGTATTATTTATATTATAGGGATGATGGTTATATAGTTACAAAATAGTTATCAGCTATAACTTCCCATAACCGAATGGTTCATTATATATTCAACACCCATGTTAATGAATAAAAATTTATCCTGAAAGTTAACAAATTTCATAAAGCCCATATGTTTAGTAATTACATCTACAAACTATGCCATAGGTTGTATTTCAAATTCATCATTTCCATGATTGTGTTGTGGTTTTCGAATGGAGAACTGTAAAACAAAAATATGGTTGTGTGAACAAAGGATATGGCAAGTGGTCCACTATTTCTTTGTTACGTAATTCATTGACTAGTGATGAATCACCAATGGCTAAGAACGTCAGCCCCATCTCTAGAGTGCTGAAATCAAAACCTTAGAGAGGTGGATTGAAAAATCTATTCCAAGATTATGTATCATGTTGGAGTCTATACACAGACTCAATTATCCTATAATCAAAGTCACCTCAATCATGTCATTGCAACACCTTGTAGTACTCATCAAACTTTATCGATAAGATAAATGTGACCATCTAATGCTTATTTCACTAAATTTGTACTTATTGCATTCCAAGTATCTAAAAAATATAGCAAATATTGGAATCCAAAATCGCATATATTGGAATCAAGAATCACGTATATTGGAATCCAAAATCACCTATATTGGAATTGACTGTAGTCCAAAATCACATATATTGGATTCCGAAAATAAAAATATTGGAATCTGTTAATTCTCCTTTTGGAGTCCAATATATTTGGGCACAAATTAAATTTATAAATCCATGAAAAAACATTTAATGATTTCACGGAATCCAATGTTGATCTAAGAAATAATGTTTGATGGTTGTTAGCCCGTATAAAATAGATATATATTTTCTTTTATAAGAGCTAGCGGATGCTAGGCTTAATAATTGCTTTGAAATAATTCTCTTATTAGTTTTAAGATGTATTCAAGATTAAACTATGCAAATTTGAATATTCCAAATGTCATTGGCCAAGAGGCCGCTAGGCTAATGACATTCATGAGATGTGAGACACTTCCAGATTCAATTACTATAGTTCCATTGAAGCTTGGGGAAACTAGAGAATTACCAAAGATGTTATGAAGAAACTTAAATAGGGTGATGATTACATTTAGGAGAATGTAATTAACTGTAAAACCATTCTAGATATATTTTCATATTTAAAGTTAGATCTCAAATTTACTTCATTTATTATGGTGTGATTGAATTTCTAAACATGTTATGAAGAAATTAGTAGAGGGCAACGATCTAGTGTAGGAGAATGTAATTAATTGTAAAACCATACTAACTATATTTGCATATTTAAATTTAGATATAAAATCAACTGTAAGAGACATGTCATAATTTTTTTCATATTCAAGTATGGATATAAACTTATTGAAATTTAATTGTAAAAATATCCCATATATATTTTATTATTTAAATATAGCTATGAAATAAATGTAAATTACTTTACTAAAGGTATAATTATAGTAAAACATTTGAAGAAAAATTTGAATTTATAATGTAACACTATTCCTAAAGATGGGATTCAAAATCAAAAATACAAAACATATTAAAGCTCTAATAAAAAATCTCCCTATAATTGTTTTTTTGATCTAATATAATCCCAAACATATTCAACGTCCTTTAATGGTTGCAAAAAATACCACAACACATCTAACAAGTATTTATCTTTTGACTTAGAATCTATGTTAAATGTTTCAACAATTATGTAGTTCATAACATCACAACTTGTTTCTCTCTAAAGAGTCATCTACAAGCACTATATTTTTACAATTGTACTATGCATTAAACCAAAACCAAACGGAGTTAAGATTCTAGAGATATAATTTGGGATTCCTAGAACCTTCATAATCAGCAGCATTTGGTCTTGACAAATTCTTCCTGTGTAAATATGAACTTGAGGCTTTCAACCTCAAAGACAATGTTTTGAAGGAATGAAGGAATCATGTCATCAACATTTGACTTTCTCGCCAATGGCCATATTGCTATTTTGAATTTTTTTTGCACCATTGCAAGAACTCTTTCACATTAGGTCTGAGATTTTTTTTTGAGCTCGATGTCATAAAACGTTTTTAAATATTTAAATTCCAAATCAGCCTTGTGGAGGGTGTGTGACATAACACCGTTTATATGAAATATGACCAGTTTCATGTTGCATGTGTTCATATCTATAAATGAAAAAAATTAAAATCAAATGGTTGAGGGTGGTGAATTAATTGAAAAATAAAAAACAAGTCCATTTTGATATTGTTATATCAAAAATCAAATGGTTATAGGTGGCGACGAAGGTAAAATATAAGGGCATTCCTCATTTCTTATTATTGTACTAGGAATATTTTTTGTGCAGAATTTATTTGAATATAATGTAATGTTTTAGTGTGAAGAGTCTTTACCTACCGTATTACAGTTATTTCATTACATTGGAAAGTGGTATACATTTTCTAATATCAAATAAAAAACTAGTATTTAAGCATGAAAATAATTAATTTAGGAATACATATTTCATTAATAAAAATTGCTCCAAAATTTTCTACATTAAAGATTTTTTGTTAATTCACATTTGCAACTTATACACTCACTATAGTCATTTTATTTACCCTTAATACTAATTTCTAATCCCAAGTGCACCGGTCTATCATCCAACGGGTGTTGGGTGATCACTCAAGGGACGCATGAGTGTCGGGCCCCTCCTTTATGTGAGCATTGTAAGAAGGTTTTCCATTAATGAAGGATGAATTGCAAAATGAGAACTGCATTTACTTAGTTAAAATAAAAGTGGAAGGGACAACTTACATATCCATACATTAATGCATTACAAAAACTTAATAACAATGTAATAAGCATAATAAACTAGATTTGGCCATGGTGGTAATATAACATGAGGGTTTACACCCTTAAGCATGATATGCATAATGAACCCATATATATTCATTCAAAATAGTTATGGTAGACACATTACAATCAAAATAGGTCATCACATACCTTACATGTTAAATGAAAGAGAACTAACTCCCACATATATTCCCTTGTATGAGACCCTAGCTATACCCTTCCATTTTAACCCCTGTTACAAATCCTAGTGCCATATAGAGGCTCATGACATCCCTCAAAACTCTTAGCACTAACTGCTCTAAACCCTAGCATTAATGCAACACTCTATTACTCAACATCTTACTCTCTATGCATTCTCTCTATCTATCTCTTACATTCTCTTCTCTTCTTCTCTCTGTATGTTTGATATATCCCTTTCTCCAGCCCAAACATCTCTTTTTATAGGATCAACACCCACCACCATGCCTTCTCTCCTGAATAGATCGTGTGTCAAGTGTCGATGTGGTCCTCCAATGGTGAAATCCTTATCCATTTTGCAAACCCTCCACTCTCTGTAATGATGTCTCTTGGTAATATTCCCTATGTGGAATATAATTTTCTTGACCTCAAAGGTTTTAGGCTAGCACCTTATCCACTTATCATGTCTAGTTGGGTCCTCACGTTTTTCCTCAACTATCTTCATAATTTCAAATATGGATAAATCCTTTGAACCCGTATTCTACCTTCTGCATGTGCCATGGTTTCACCTAAACCCTTCTTAAACCTCTTTTTCCTACGTGCTTTTCCCTTAGCACCCTTCTTCTTAATCCTACACGCGTGCACCCTTTGGCACTTAGCCAATATTTCAGAGCCCAACATCACCCCACACTAAGCATGTTCTCCATCCTCAGAAACATCTTACTATTTCAAAGAATAAACAATAATGGGAGCAGGGGAAATTGAATGAAGAATGAAAGAATGGAAGAATTTTCTACTTCTGTAGGAGGAGTGGGAATTCCTTCCTTACTGCTGCCTCAATATTTTCATAGGCATCCACCTCACTCTGCACATGATGAATTAGGTCACCCATTAGAGTGCTCACCTCCTCAAAACTCAATTCATCCTCCTTAGAATTTAGTGTATTTATAATTCCTTCTAACTACTTACTAAGGTCATTCAGCGTGTCCATTCTACGAGTGACCTGGGGATACAAATCCTTAAGAAAATTCTTAATTGAACCCCACAAGACTTATATTGCTTCCATCTTCTTCTCAACCTCGGCTAGGATTTTATCCTGCTCTACCTTGTTTCCCTTATTCTTTTATTGAAACTCCTTTAGACCCACCTCATGAGCAACAACTAGTGTGCTTGCTACCCTATCTCTATGAGCACAATTTTCATACACAACCTCAACCATTTGCGTTGTGGTATTTACAGTGGCAAGGAGCTCGGAATACCGAGTAACTATTTCCCTGATCTTCATTCTTTCTTCCTCCTTCAGGTGTGACAATGCCTCTTCTGTTGATTCCAATGTGAGCAGTAACCTTTCTATGGTGAGGATATGGGTCAAGTCTTCGAAGAATTACATGGTTGAATCATATTTTTGCTAAGGTGGGGCCATGTCTGAGTGCTTCAAGATTATGACATCTAAAACCATCTCTATTTTCTTATAAATATCACACACATTTTCCTTCTCCTCCCTTAATTTGTGCCTTAATTGGGCATTGATCAACTCCTCCTGCTTTAACTCCTTGTTCTTCTTAATGATTTCTTCATTTTTCTTTTCAATATCTTCTTCTAAGACCCTTAGCTTGTCATTTCTTCTAAAGAGCCTCACCTCAACCTCTACCAACACCTTGTTGAGTGCATTACACACTTTCTCATCTGATAGTTGTTGAGCATTCACCATAGGGTTTACTCTCCACATATCTGATATTTTCATCAGCGCCTCACAGTTGACCTTGAATTCAGGTTCATCAACATGGGACTTAAAGGCCCTAGACAACATTTTCCATATACGTGGGTATGCACCCTCTTCTTCAAATGAAGACAATGTAAGGAGTTGATTTGAAGGCATGGTACTTTGGACATACACACGCAACACCTTATTTGGACCATTGATATAAGTCATCCCTTGTTCCTACGTCATTACCACATTCTCTCCTCCTATGAGTGTTACCTTTGGGAAGATTACCTCCAGGGTGGGATGTCCACCCATGCTTCCATATTCCTTTTCTACACTTTTGATTTCCTCCACCTCCTTATGTACTTTTTCGGTGTTGCGCTCAACCTCTTGTTCCACAAATTATTTTATGATGCTTTCTAGCTCCCTTTATATGACATATTCTATCTAATCCTTGGTCAGACCTGGAGTCCTTTAATCCTTCATGTTGACTTCCTCACTTTCTACCTTGCTAAAGGCTATGAGAACCTCCTTCGTCCTCATCCTTCTCTTCATTTTCCTCCTCCTCTGAGTTATGTACATCGTACATAGGATGGTCCCAAACCTCACCATGCTCTTCATCATCCTTATCGCCCTTGTCATCCTCTATGCTCTCTGTTTCTTCTGAGTCTACTTTTTCTATTACTTTCTTCTTCTTCCTAACTAGTGATTTTAGTATAGGAGACTCTTATTTTTCTTCTTCAGTATGTTACTCCTTCCTTACTGGTGACTCTTCTTTCACAGGGGGATCCTATTTCTTTGGTTCCTCTTCCTCAAGTGTATTCTATTTCTCTTTTGTGGGGGACTTCTTCCTCCATGTATAGGTCTTTGGTTTTGCACTCGACTCCTACACGCTTGCAGATTGAGTTATCTATATACTTGGTGCTTTTTTCACAGGTGCCTCATCTCTCTCCCTTTTCCTCGATGTGGCCTTCTTCCTTAAGGTGGGGTCTTCTGGGATAAAGACATCATTCTCCACGTAAGTTACCTTTTCATAATTAGGCCTTATATGCAGGTATACCCTTGTTGCAGTTCTCCCAGTAACAAGAAATGTTATTGGATTCATCATATGCACGTCATGGGAGACATACTTCTCCACATAGGCAAACTTCTTTGGATATATCAAAGTCCTGCGTAGCTCATGGTAATCCTGGTCTACCGTATTAAGGTAAAACCTTAACTTATTTTCCTCTTTGAATCTATTGAACCTATCCTCGAAGTATTGTGTTGTGAACGAGAATGGAAACTTGTACCGGGGACCCTTAGCACCATTTTCTAGAGTAGACCAGCCAATGCAAAAATGTTGGTACTAGGTGAATTTGGCCTCACTTTGCAGTAAAATAGGTAACTCTCATGTATTCTCCACTCTACGCCAAATGCGTCATGCATCTGATTATACCATTTTTCTAGGCGCACCTTATGGGCAGCCATCATGGTGTCACAAGTATACTTATCAAATCTTTTGGCAGGGGAGGGGTTCTCATCTGGGTACTCCCATACAAACTTTTCTAGCCCATCAGGTACTCCAATTTCTAAAAAGATGATGGTAAGGAGGACATTACTGAACATGATATTCTATCCATTACACATAGTACCGATGATTTATTCTACTATGAATGCTGAGAGGTTATAGATGGTCCCCTCCAAGATCTTTCGATAAACGTTCAACCAATCCTTGTTGATTTGCATCCATCTCTCCTTCCCATTTAGTTTTGTGTCCAAGAATGTGACCATCCTCATTATAGGGTCATAAATCATAGAGATGTCGAAGTACCACGACCCCTTCTCTTATTCATAGGCTTCAACATTTTTCCTAATGGCCTCCTTATCATCCAAGCCATCGTCAAATGAATCTCCCTTGCAGGTAAGACCAATAAACTTAGAGACCAGTTTAGGAGGTATCCACATTCTACATCCTGTGAAGTAGAAATGATCTTCATATACTTGCGACATTAACCACTGGTACAGCCACTCAGGTTTACCAAAATAAGGAAACTCATAGAGTTACAATAACTTGGCCTTCTCCATCTTCACCTTTACTTCATCATCATAGATAGGAATTCCATCTGGTGTCCTTTTTTCTGTAGGAAAAATCAGTTCCGTTGCCATCTCATTCTCTGTCGTACTCATTTGATGGTTGTAGTTGCTTACGGCCATATTTCTAACGTGAGATACCCATTCCTTTCCAAGCAATACATTGTCTGGGTATTGCATCTCCACATACCATTCTTCGTTGAAGCTTCTGGAAAAAACTTGTTTCCCTTCAACCTTTCCCTTCTTTAGTGAGACGGTGGTTTCTTTCCTTGGTGCCATTTCTCTTGTGGGGTTACTTAAAGTCCTTTATCCTGATTTTGGATCTGTTTAGTTTTGTGGCTCTATTATTACATGAAAAATTCCTTCAATCCTATGTTTTAGCTATGGAACCATAACCTGAAAAAATCCTTCCATCCATAAGATGGTGTATTCACTTGTAGGATTCAAAAACTCCTACAACCCTTTCCCTCACACTTGTGTACTATTTTTCCACCTAGGTTTATTGATCAACCTAGATATGCACTCAGATATTCACAACCCTCTTTTGCAATACTTTTCTCAAGGATTACCTAGTTCATAAGAGCTCTTTGATATCACAATTGTAAGGTAATGATAATGTACCTAGACCTTCTACTTATATTTTTTTCTTCTTTTTTTTAATAAATGCAATGCCACCTACCATTGCACCTTTGTAGTAAAGGTGGTTTTTTCTTCTTAAGACAACCTTCAATGCTCCCCCACTCCTAATCCTATGCAAAAAACCCCTACAACCTTCTAGCGCACAACAATCCTTACTGACCAAAGATCCTTTCGCATGCACTTGTAGCGCCAAAGGCACTTCTTTTGTCCTTACCCTAATTTTTGACATCACCTACCTCATGTTCTTCCTATGCTTCTCATACTTGTATGTGGCCTTCCAAAATCCTTATGTCCACCTTTTCTATGTTATATCTTCCCAACTACACGCTTTTGATCCTTCAATCTAGGCCATGGAAACACAGCTTCTACTACCAGCTTCCATTATTTTTCATATTACTCCACCCCACACAAAAATAGATGTGTGGTCTTCTGCACATAGAAAAAATTTGAGAATAATAAATTTCTACCAGTGCACAATATGCACACAACAAACTAAAAGGGAACAAGCAATGAGAAGGGGAAACACAAAGAAAGGAAAATCCTAGGCTAAATGGCAATACTACCTTATTTATACATACAATGAAGACTTATTTATAGTAGGGCTTCATCGTACTCCTATTAAAATGGCTTGGTAACTATACGTACCCAAAAATGTAGGTACTATACTATTGGAGAGAGGTTACAGAAACCCCAATGATGATTCATATCTCCTCGCAAGGTGTTCGAAATCCAGAAAAGCTCACCAAGTATACGTTTACATCCTAATAAGCCTTCTCCAGCTTTTGCATGTTTTGTTATAAGATCTGCCCCTTTTTTCTTGCATTTTAGTCTTTAAGTTATAGGACCTCTGCCCTGCCTAGGCGGTGGTCTTGTGACTGCCACCTAGAATAGGGCGGTGGTCTTGTAACTGCCACCCTATGCAAGGTGGCGGTCCTGTGCATGTTTTCCATAACGTTCTGACGATTTCATCAAACGTAAAAATTCAATTTGCACCCACATTTCTCAACCACTCTTGCTTGCCTTTATGTTTTAGCCGCTTGGTAAATAGTGATTTCTCTATGTTTATATTAGAAGATTTCAATTCTAACTTACCCTCTGGTAAATCCAAATGTTATAAATACCTAGCTTTTTTACAAGCAAATATCCCATCTCCCT
Organism: Taxus chinensis; assembly: GCA_019776745.2. Lineage (NCBI taxonomy): Eukaryota > Viridiplantae > Streptophyta > Pinopsida > Cupressales > Taxaceae > Taxus > Taxus chinensis. The sequence goes on from CM034149.1 coordinate 647,700,066, forward strand.
CTATGAATTATTATTCAGTGTGTTTTGAAGTTCTTCCATAAGTTTCAATAGGTTTATATTTTACATTAATTCTTAGTCTCTCCTTTCTACTTTATAGATTATTTGATCGTCACACTTTCATTTTACTCCATTGCTATCCTACACAGTCAGCTTAGTATAAGTTAGTTTCAGTTCTAGATTAGAGTTCATTTGATAATTTAGAATTGCAGGTTGTTATTTTTTCACAAGAAATAGATCCCAGAATTCTTGGTATATTTGCATTGTATCCCTGCAATAAATCCTGCTAAGAATCACTTAATCAAGCTCTTTTCACTTACACTATCCCTCTCTTACTTGCATTGTATTCGGTTTATATCCAAAGCTTCCATGATTCAAGTATCTTCTTCTGCTGACTCTATCACATTCACACTTTTATGGATTCATGAGAACATGAAGGAACAAAGAGATCACATTGAGGGGAAAATTCATGACACAACTGGATTTACCTCTATTCTGTAAAACTCCAGGTTTGAGCTATCAGAGTTGTAGTTACAATATATCAAATAGAGTAGAAAATCATTTTACTTTAGTTAAATCTTGCTTTCAGTATTACCAGGGAAGCTGTGGGGAATAATAGCTTCTGAGAAGCTATGACTTATTCCTCACTTATGAGGTAAGATTGAAGGTCTTTCGATTATATTAGTTAGTTATTTAAATATTTAAGATAAATTCACAAGTGCATAGGCAAATAGCTATATTAGGCTAACTTGTTTGTTTTAATTCTATTATTAGATTAAATGTTCATTATCTGAATATATTAGAATAGTTACTCTTTTAATTTTGTTCACATACGCATAATTGAAAATACAAAAATAAAAGGAATATAATCATAGTGTAGATATATCTTTCATAGCTAGTTTACTCATTTCAGTTAAGGTTGGATAGTCTCTTGCATGACAATTACGGGACCCAGAGAGCCCAGGGATTACGTATTCGAGCTAGTAGTACCTCAGCCAAATCTCTTCACAACATTAATAGATATAGATCAAGGGCTTAGGATTCAGATCTTCCAAATGAAAATAAACCCACAAGCAATTAGTGAACAATTGAGACAATTGAATATTGAAGACGACAAAGCATACATATTCTGGTCAAGTCAACCCAACTATAGACTACCCTGATAGAATATCTACATGACCATACAAGAACCCGAAAGAGAAAAAATATTTGGTTTTGATCCATTAATTCCACAGCCAAATGCAGGAGACATTCTCATCAACATAAACATAGCATCTCGTTGCCAGAACACCCGTAAGGTATTCTGAGAAGATCGCACAACTCTTGATATTAAATATAGAAGCTGAAAAGGCTTATGACTATTGAATAGTCGAAAGAAGAGATTGATTCTTTACATGACCATAATAGGTCCAAAATAACCACAAACTCATGGTTGTTATCCCCAGGTCCCATAACCTAACGGGCCTTCTAGTCAGTTAAGTATCGATACCAGTTTACGCACGCTGGTATTTAGATGCTCACCACTCCCACTAGACATCATAACATAATTTTTCACATTAAACATAGAATCCAATCAAGCTAATAGTTTCTGGGCTAGACTAGAAAACCACCCATAGTTTGTTATAAATCCACTACACTCTCATTACCATTTTCCATGACCTTGTTTGGAAATATACACGAAGCACCTACAGGTCATTTTCCACGTATCCAATAGCCAATAGATAGGATCTCGGTAGAGCTCAACATTGATTGTAGCCTCCGAGCAGCTATTATATCTAAACAATCCATTACACCAATTTAGGTTAGGAGAGCTTTATTTGAATTAGACTCACAAATCCCATTATTGCATGTTGAGGATATAAAATTACCCAACTAGTTTGTTTGTATCCACATATATTCCATTTCCACTGGCTATCTCGGCATGACCTTGGGAGGTTAGGTATGAATAAGGGCTACTTATAGATTCTCATGCTCGCATGTCACTTTTGCAAGAAAACACAACCTGATACACGATAACCTGTTCCAAGAAAATAACCCCATGGAAAATACTCTCGGTGAAGCTTAGCAGGGTAATGATCAATTCATAGCAGGGTACCATACACCTCTACAACCTTAAGGTATACAACAACTTCCATTAAGGAAAAACACTATGTGTTCACCAATTGAGGTCATCTCAACCTTAGTTGAGAAGGTTAGAGGATTAGAAATTGCTTAAGAAAATCAAAATTCACATTTTGGGCAAGCAGGAATTCCTAACCCTCCACATCATCCAAGCCAAGTTGACCTCCTTACAGGAACAAGCACGTTAGGCATGCCTCCTCAATATTCGTATAACTATCCACAACAAACACCAACTAGAACCACATTTTCAAATGCTGCTCCAGTTAAAGGTATGATACCTGCCGACTTAGCACCAAACAACCCATATCAGAGAAATGTTCCTCCCTACTTAAACATTTATTCAAAATCACCACAGGGATACATGTTCTCCTCTCCTAGGATGTTCACTCAACCATAGGGATTTCCTTATGTCCCTATAAATACATATGATATGCCATATCAACAACCCATTCCACCCCCACCCCCCTAGTAGGCACCATTGATGGTTAAAACCTATGTGGTAGGGACTTACTCAGAATATTTAAAAGAGCCTCTATATTTCACCATATGAAGTGTCATGCTTCTAAGACCTCTTCTAGACTTGCCCAAACACAAAGTGGAGGGAGATCAAAATGCACATATAAAGGCCTATGCCACGACCATTCGAGAATTACTCCCTTGGGATGTGGTTGTTGCTAAGATATTTCCTAAAACCTTAGATGGTATTTCCCTTGATTGGTATTACAGAATACCTAAGTCCTTGATACACTCATTCAAACAACTTGTGTCAAAATTTATCAAAGCTTTTGACATGAACAAATTGTTAAGAATAGGAATTAAGGAATTCTTATATATTAAACAAGAGCAAAATGAATCCGCTTCTCATTTTATTCAAAGATGGCGAATAGTCCTCAACTCATCAACAAGTGCTCCAAACATGGATGAAATGGAACTATTCGACTTATTCCTTCATTCTCTCAATAGAGAGATAAAGGAAGAAGTCCAAAAGTTTCCACTAATAACTTATGATGAAGTACTCGAGATTTCCCTCCGAATAGATCAAGCGGTAATAGATAGTGGTCGTAAGGCATATGGAACAAACAGGAAATTAATCACTCCCAATCAAAACACTACGACCTATCCTAATGCTAGGAATACCAATCAAGGACCCAAGATTATTAGCAAAAACCACGGGGCTATAATAGATGGAGTAACAGATCAGGTTAAAAGGGAAAATGTTGTAAACATTTCACCACCCATTAATAATCAACGAAATAAAAAATTTACTCCAACAATCAACGTGGTGGCTTTTAATCACCCATCATGACAACAACAACAATGGAAAATCTAGACACAAGGTCCAAATCGAAACCCAACTAGATATCAAAATCAAAACCAAAGGTAGTAGCCTCAAAATTTTAACTCTAACAACTAGCAACCTAATCAGGGTTTTGGACCACAACAGGTTTCAAATCAACAACCTCGAAACTATAATCCCAACTTGTATTGTGGTTTCCACAAGATTCAAGGCCATGATACTAGGACTTGCCATGACTACAAAAAATTCATGCAACATTTTCCAGAAGAGCAAAGACAACTCTTTATAGATATGTTCCTAGCAAATTCTGTAGTACCCATGCCAAACACTTACACAGGGGTAGTTTCCCCTCAAAATACACCCCTCAAGATTTTTAACGATCTGATCCCAAATCAATCTAATAGTAATAGGTTAGATGCAAGAAGAATGAACAAGGGTGTTATGACAGGAAATAATGATCATGAAGCCTTAACTTCATTAAATCCACCGGTCGCACCCCAATTAAGAACTCAACCATAAACCAAGATAGTTGGTCTGGTTATTCTTCTCAACTAGTTCCAACCTATCAATTAGAATTAGACAACATTCAACAAACATTGGTAAATCCCATAAGCACTTACGATCTAATTAATGACCTAACAAAGACCTTCTCTCACATTTCCTTCTTGGATTTGTTGAAGAACTCTCCCACCCATAAGGTTTCTCACTTAGAAGCATTAGGTATTGGTCATCTAATTAACATCACTCCTCCATTGGAAATGAAAGTAAACCATGTAGACTTTGATGTCTAGCCTCTAAGGCAGCTAGATAGAGATACTAAGTTTATATTTGATATAAGAAAAATGCCAACAGATGCTGAAATTACACGTAGAGGCAACCCAACCTTGCATTTACAGGTATAGGTTTACAATAATTATGTTAAGTGTGCAATGATTGACGATGGGGCAACAGTTAACATAGTCCCCTTTGCTTTTCTTCAAAAGCTAGGATATGGAGAAACAAATTGTTCCACAACACAAAATACTCTAAGAGGTTATGATAGCCTCAAGGCCACTTCAATTGGGACCATAGTTTTACCAATAACCTTAGGACCCAGGATAGTCTTCACCAAATTTTATATTATAGACCAGGAAACCAACTATAATATGATCCTCGGTCGACCATGGATACACTGCATGAAGGCAATCCCTTTCGTGTTATTCCAGGAAATAAGATTTTTACACCTAGGAAAATATTTGTGGCACAAGGTCACCCAAAACTATTCGATATACACCTAGAAAATTTGAAGAAGAGACAAGGCATTGACTCTGAGTTTGAACTTCCAATGAATCAACTTAATAAACCAATCAATTCAAAACCAGAAGAGAAGTTGATACCTACAACAAAATTAGAAATTACGAATCTAGTCGAAGGAATTTCAACACTCAAAAATGAGACTAACGTCATAGAAATGGTATCATTAGGGACTACCACAAAAATTGTTGAGTTATTAGATAATGATCTACCAATTCTCCTACCGTTTGATTTCATGGGTATAGGATACACCCTAGGAATTGGTTCCCTTCCATCATAAATTTTTTTTATGGTAGAAGTAATCAAGGTAGAAGAAACAGACATGACGAATTTCCCAACATCCATTTTTCCAAGAAAATATTGGAATCTCCACTTTGATAGAGCTATATGTCATTTTAAAGCTAGGGCAGGTGTGATCCTTACTTCTCCTAAGGGAAAGATTGTACCTTTTTCCTTTAATTTAAAATTTGAATGTACAAATAATGGGGCTGAGTATGAAGCCCTCCTCCTTGGCCTCATCATATCTAAATGGATGGGTGTTGATAACATTAGAGTGTTAGGAGACTCACATCTAGTCACAAACCAAGTCTCTGAGGTATATGAGACTAGAGCTGAACACTTACAACTCTATAAAACGGTGGTATTAGATCTAAGCAAAGGATTCGAATTCATATCAATCGAAGTAATCCCACAAGAACAAAACCTTCTCGTTGATTCAATAGTGACCTTAGCTTCTCGTTTCACTCCAAGCAGTGAGTTGGAAAATACAAGGTTCATGGTATCACTTCGTACTGAACCATTGGTGCATAAAATACCAACAAACCCGCTCCTGACACATATAGAAGTTGAGAATGAGTTTTCTATCTTGGGATCACTTTGACAATGATAGAGTCACTCTTGGATATCTAAACACCTATGTGGAGCTACATCTCGCTCATTACATAGTTGATTTTTCCTTAATCCCACATTCCTCTTCCTATTTTGGAAATCCCATAATAGAATCTCCCCTGCGAAAGGATCTCGATATCTACGAGGTAGAGAATGGAGAAAGTTAGGAACTACCTCTATCCCTACAAGAATTTGAAGAAGGCAATGCTTCCTTAATCGAAGAAAACAATTGACATAAAAATTGGAACAGAGGAAGAAATAAAGATTTTAAAGTTGGGATCCTCATTAATTCTAGAGGAGATAAAAATACATACTCAGATCCTCAAGGAACATCAAAAGGCTTTCAAATTTAATTAAAAAGAAATGAAAGGAATTGTACCACATATCACAGTACATAACCTTATCACCAAACTAGATGCAAAGCCAATTAAGCAAAATTTGAGGACCAATGAAACCAAAAGTGGCTCTCATGGTGAAAGAAGAAGGAATGAAACTTCTCCAGGTGGGATTCATCAAACCAGTTGACTATTCACAATGGGTATCTAATATCGTCCCTGTTCTAAAAAAGAATGGGAAGATACGCATTTGCATAGAATTTCGGGACATTAATAAAGCTTTTACTAAAGATGACTTCCCATTACCAGCCATCGACGTTATTGTTGACGTAATAGCTAGATTTGAGATTTTGTGTCTCTTGGATGAATTCTTGGGATATAATCAAATCAAAATATCTGAACAAGATCAAGCCAAGACCACGTTTATAACTCCTTACGGAAACTTATTTTTATGCTATCATGCCATTCGGTCTTAAGAATGCTGGCACTACATACCAATGGGCAATGACATAAATATTTCATGACCTTATTCCATAAGATTATGGAATCCTACGTGGATGACTTGTTAGCCAAGGCCAAGAAGCATTGTGATCACCTAAAGGTACTCCGTATAATTATCTCATGATTGATCGAATATGGCATCACATTGAATCCAGAGAAATGCATATTTGGTGTGACCAAGAGGAAAAACTTATGGGTTACATTATATCCTCACGAGGGATTGATGTTGACCCAACCAAAATATAGGTTGTTCTTGAAATGATTCCACCATCAAACGAGTCTGGTATTAGATCATTTCTTGGGAAAATTGGTGCAATTTGAAGGTTCATTCCAAACTTAAGTTTTTTTTTCATCCAATCAACAATTTATTAAAGAAATAGTATAGCATTGATTGGACAGAAGAATGCAACGAGGCCTTTGAAGTAGTTAAACGCTTCTTTTTGTCTCCTCCCACGTTAATGCCTCCTAGACCAGATCATCCTTTGATCCTGTATTCACTAGCTACTGATGTCTCACTAGCCTGCATGTTGGCTCAAGAAGATAATGATAAATGAGAATGTGCAGTCTATTTCATTAGCCGAACATTGCTTGATTATGAAACATGTTATACACAAGAAAAAGGAGAATGCCTTGCCATAGTCTTTGCAATGAAACATTTAAGACATTACATGTTAAATCAAGAAACAAGGGTCATTGTAAAAACAAATCACTTATGAAAATTCCTCACGTAAGGGTCTTTATCTAGACGGTTCATAACCTTAATGAAGGAGTTTGAATTAACATTTGTAAACCAAAAATCTGTTAAGGGAAAAATCATTACAGATTGGTTAGCTGACAATTAGTTAGATGGAGGCGATTTGATAGATCTAGAATTTCCCGATGAATGCATATACTTTTTCGAAACTAGACCCCCCATCTCTACATGCCCTTGGTACACTGACATCATCAATTTCATCATGGACCATATGTACCCAGAAGGTACCACATTGTAACAAAGAAGGCGGTTACACATTATCGCTGCTAAATATGTTATTTTAGAATAGGTGCTCTATCGTAAAGCCTTCGATGGAATGATTTTAAGATGTGTTGACATAGAAGAATCCAAAAATATTCTTTATGAATCCCACATTGGGATATGTTGAGGCCACTTTAGAGTTTCGCGCCACTACTCACAAAATACATCGGATGGGCTATTTCTGGCCCGCTCTAGAACATGACACAGTAGAATTTGTGCGCAAGTGCCATAAATGCCAAGAATTCTCCCAAAATATTCACATGCTAGCACAAGATCTATAACCAATCGCAACCCCATGGCCCTTTTCCACGTGGGGCCTAGATTTGATAGGTAAATTCTCTCCTTCATCAACAGATGGCCAAAACTTTATAATCACGGCCACAAAATATTTTACCAAATGGGTAGAGGCCATGCCTCTTACCACTGTACCAGGTTCTGTAATCGCTAAGTTCATTTTGAATCAGATCATTTGTAGGTACGGTGTCCCCGCAAGTCATTATATTAGATAATGGAACATCTTTTAAGAATGATGAGGTCTGTGATTTATGTAGTAAATTCAAGATAAATCATCATACGACCTCTCTTTATTACCCTTAGGCCAATGGAAAGACTGAAGCCACAAACAAAATGTTAAAAGATATTCTCCTCAAAATAGTTAAGGAGAACAAATGGGATTGGCATTTAAAATTATACCCAGTCTTGTGGGTCCATCAAACCTCAATAAGAAGACCAACAGGGGCAACCCCTTTCACATTAGTATTCGGGGTAGAAGCAGTTCTCCCGTTTGATGTCAAAATACCCAGTCTCTGCATCTCATTACAAGGGATTTTGGGAGAAGAAGCCTATAGAGAGGCACGCCTCTCTCAACTAAAAAGCCTTGATGAGGCCAGGATAAACGTAGAACAATGACATAGAGCCTATGCTGACTGGATGTGCCAACAATATAACAAAAAGGTCTATGAATGAGAAATATACAAAGGAGATCTAGTTCTAAGACTAGATAGCCGAATTGATAAGAAAACCGGCGAAGGAAGGAAATTCCGGCCCAAGTGGTTGGGCCCATACTAAGTCATGAAAGACTACGGAAATGGTGTGTATCTCTTGTGTACATTAGAAGGTGAGGAATTCAATGAATTCCTTGCATCTTAAATGGTTTTACGCATAGGTTATCAACGTCACCATTTGTATATTATATCTACCGACATTACATTTAGTCACTTAGTTTGTTTCATTTTTTTCACTCGTTTCATAAATTTTGTGGTCAAGGAACTTATTTTTAAGAAAATTTATCATAGGCTTTCGAAAACATTGGCAAAAACATTCAAATCATATCTCTTCAATTTTCATAATATCGTCAAATAGTTTTGAAATCATTTCATCAATTCGACAGACAAAGTCTTGACAAAAACCATACCAAGGCCTACATACTTGGTCATACTCATTCTTTTCTACTTGTTTAAGTTGTCCTTACCTACGATATGTTCTAGAAGCTTCTTGGTGCCACATCTATCCTTCTTACATCTCTTTGAAATAAGGATACTCCAAAATAACAAATCAAAAATGTCAAATTAAATCGAAAGTACTAAACAAAATAGAATATTTTATTTTACACACTTCTTTACCCCACCAACCTTTGGTGGTGAGCACGCATCTCTTACTAGTGATACAAGGTTGAGAAATCAATGAAGTTCCCTTACTCACCTATGTAATTGCCTTCGGTGATGAGCCCATGCTTCCTATTAGTAGCATGAGACAGGGTTTAGGGGGTCCATTCACACAAATTAGTGAATATTAATAGTTTAAAGAAAAGTATATTAAGTGAAGTTAAGTATACAAATTCCAAAGAGATCAAATCCTCAAAACTATATTTTTTCAACCAAGTTTCCATCCATGGATCTAAGTCTAGATAAACTGGAAAATAAGTTACATTCTGAACTATGTAGTAGTTTCGAGTAAGAGTAAGTAGGGAGGTCTAAATTTGATTTCTGTCAAAACCTTGTCTTTTTCTCATCATTATCATTCATTCAAACTCATATAATTTGTGCCCTTCCAAACTCTTGGTGTTGACCCCTCACATCTTACTAGTTGTGTGGAGTTAGGAGTGGGGCAAGTTCATCTCATTATCACTATGTATTCATCACATTTTTCCAAAATAAGAAGAAGCAACGAACATTGCCCAAAGAAGCCAAAATTTCAGCACTACAATATGTTTGTATCATCTCATATTAGTATTACAAAAACAAATAAAAGAGAAACATTATGTTCAACATTTTTTATCACATTTCATCCATTGCATACATTCTAAAAAGCATATAAAAATAGAAATTCTATAAACATCTAGTGTACACATAGGAAACGAATCACACAATTCTAAATACAAGAAGATCTAGATCCAAAAAGATATATAGATATAAATCATATTTTATATACAATTCCATCATGCACTAGGCATGGTCAAAATGCTCAATGAGACCTAAAAGTACAAAAAACACTCGTATAAACATCTGACAAAAATCACTACAAAAAGACACCATGATCTCTCAATCCCTATAGGATCCCTCAGAGGGTGCACGACCACGTCTAGAACTCCTGCTATGACGACGCTCTGAATGAACTGAGGGCTCACGATCATGGCCAGTAGCTACGGTCTCAATGTGAGAATGAATCCTCCTCATCAAGCGCTCAATAGTCCTATATCCAACTAGCTCAATATTAAGAGAGGTCACTAACTTTGTCGCCTTTCAGACAGGGGCAAACACATCAGTATGTTAGCTAGCTGTTGAGGGCTCTCCAATTTCTGTAGTAAGCTCAGCCCTAGTATTCTTTGAGGGGAGAAATAGGGTGTATGTACACACTCGGTGAATCAAGTCTCGCCATCCCTCAGTAGTCGTTGCAAATAAAAATAGAGAAATAACAAGTCAGAAAATCACCAAAAATAAAGTAAAAAACAAACGAAACAACAAAAGGGAAATATCAACTAAACATTTCTTGCTAAAAGCAAGTCAAAAAAAGAGTAGTAACTCACTCGTATCTCCAGGCATCTAGGTCGGCTCTCTAGGATCTGTGCCTACCACTGACATTGCTGCGGACTGCGGAACCTTCCCCAAATCAGAAAAGCAATGACGTCCTACCATGGACTCATCATCTCCCCCAATGTCCTAAGAAGGCAACTCCTCTGAGATCAAGGTCACCTTCTCTACACTCTCCTTTGACCTCTCGGTCCTCAGAAGATCTTGATTCTCGTACCACTTAGAATCATTCTCATCCTCCTTAACCATCCCACCGGTCTCACCACCTACTATCTCCTCCTCAGTTTCCTATCCAGTGAACTCCTCAGAGTCTAATTCCACATCAATGGGCTCATCTCCCTCTCCACTATGAGTAGGAGTAGCTCCAATCATAAGTAAGGTTGCTTAAGGAGCACTAGCTACCCCTCGAGCATGAACCACCCGGCTAACTACAATGGGAACTCTGGGAGTAACAATGGTCCAACCTCAGCCTCTGGGACCTCCCCTGGCCTCACAAATAGACCTATACACTAGCCCCACTAGAGGAAACATATCAATGTAGGGGAGGCCAAACTACTGAGGTACTCTATCAAATGGGTGAGTCTCCAACCTCCCTGTCCTATCTATCAACTAACATGTGGAATAGTAGGGAATCAGTGTATGTGTCTCCTCTCCCCATAACCCTGCCATGGTCTGATAAGGAGTGGCCTCCATGTCAGCAATAGTCAGAGAAGCCACTGGCTGGTGTGATGTCCTGAGTACAGTCATCCCTGTCCACCTCTCTACCCTGATAGCCCCCAGATCCTCTACCTGTCCACCTCTCCCATAAGGAATGATGCGCTCATACACCCAACTCATAACTAGAGTAGGGTGACTCAATGACTACCCCTGTAATCTGACCACCCTATATAAATCATGGTAGGTGGTCTGAAGAATGTCTACTCCCCAAGTGTAAAAAATGGCTAGGTGCCTCAATCTATGTAATAATGGAAGCCCAACATTATAAGAGAGTATCCCCTCCCTTGTCCCTAATCAACTGCGAGGCCAAGATACCCACAATAGCTTTACAGATCACAGGGATAGGAGAAGCAGCAATGGAATGGACCTTCACCCCCTTCTTTGATCCCATGGAGATAACAACATCTCCCATGTAGGTAGCCCACTGAACTATTTGAGACCTAGATATTACTGTCTTAAGAGACAACCGCCTTCTAAGAATCGGAACCCCTAGTATGCGATAGATGTCCTCCAGGGTGATAGTTCAGTCACCCCTAACACTTGAAAACTGGGAGGTATTTCGGTCTGTATCCCAGTATGAAAATAAGTCACACAATATGTGACTAGTAGGTGCAACATGAGGAACATGTGTGATCCTCCAAATACTAGCCCTCTACAGAGTGTCTTGCTCTGTCTGGGTCAGTACCTCTAACACTGTTGGGAGCCAATCACACTCCCTCTCTCTACTCCATCTGATATACTCCTTATTTTGCATCAACCCAAAATAGAGAAAAAGAGTAAGTTAGTAATATAATCTAACTAGAAAAATCATCAAAAACATATAACAATGTCAAAAATGCAAAACTAATATAAAAATACATCTTTTTTTGCATTCTATTCAGAACCGCTGCCTTGTGTAGAGTGGCGGTTCCGTAACCGATGCCTTATGAGGTAGCGGTCCTATAACCGCCACACTGTGCAGGGCGGCGGTCTTGTCTCGAATTGATGAACACCCCCAAAGCCCTAAAAACACTTTAAAATGGCAAAAATAAATCATTTTTGACAAAATAAAGACCTACCCTATGAGCGCCCCTTGGAGAGACTCATTTAAAACTAACATTTTCAAAAATAATCCACCTAAGACAAATATTTCAATTTTTTTACATTTTAGGTTTAAAAATGATAAATTGAGAAGAACTAACCTGAGACTTCATGGGTCGATGTCCTACTCTTGGAGGCATGATCATGATCTCACAACGAATGTTTTGACTGTACTCTCGTTGAAAATAGTTACTGTGGGTCCTAGAGCTCAAAATTTGCCAAATCAACACGTGCAAATGAATAGGAAAATAAACTCGTTATATATATAATATTCTAATCTTTTTTTGAGTGTTTTTACACAGAATTGGAGCGCCGACGGAGGTAAGTTCTTATCCTCACACAAATGGTAAGTCATCATTTCATTTTAATTTAGTATTTATTTTTTGATTTATTTTATCTATATACACTTGAGTCCCTTTTTTCCATTTTACAGATAGCGAGAATTTGGATGGCGACATTTCAGCATGCAAGCATGTTAGGTATAGGTTCTAACTCCCCATTTCAGGACTGCCATACTCAAACCCACCATTTATGCCTCTGCATGGCTAAAATGCTTCTCTGAGGGGGAAATATGTACATACCCAAAAATGTAGGTACTGTACTGCCAGAAAGAGGTTACAGAAACCCCAATGATGATTCAGATCTCTTCACAAGGTGTTTGGAATCCAGAAAAGCTCGCCAAGTATACGTTTTCATCCTAAAAATCCTTTTTCTAGCTTTTACATGTTTTGTTCTAACCTCTGCCCCCTTTTTCCTTGCATTTTAGTCTTTAAGTTACAGGACCGCCACCCTTCTTGGGTGGTGGTCTTGTGTCTGCCGCCCAGAATGGGGTGGAGGTTTTGTAACTTCCGCCCTACATAGTGCGGCGGTCCTATGTGTGTTTTCCAGAACATTTCGATGATTTTGTCAAATGTAAAAATTCAATTTGCATCCACATTTCTCAACCACTCTTGTTTGCATTTATGTTTTGGCTTCCTAGTAAATAGTGATTTCTATTTGTTTATATTAGAAGAGTTCAATTCAAACTTACCCTCTGGTAAATCCAAATGTTATAAATATCTAGCTTTTTTACAAGTAAATGGTCCCTCTCCCTCTATGAATTATTATTCAGTGTGTTTTGAAGTTCTTCCATAAGTTTCAATAGATTTAGATTTTGCATTAATTCTCAGCCTCTCCTTTCTGCTTTAGAGATCATTTGATCTTTACACTTTCATTTTTCTCCATTACTATCATACACAGTCAAATTAGTATAAGATAGTTTCAGTTCTAGATTAGAGTTTATTTGATAATCTTAGAATTGTAGGTTGTTGTTTTGTCACAAGAAATAGATCCCATAATTCTCGGTATATTTGCATTGTATCCACACAATAAATCCTACTAGAAATCACATAGTCAAGCTCTGTTCACTTGTACTATCCATCTCTTGATTGCATTGTATTCGGTTTATATCCAAAGATGCCATCATTCGAGTATCTTCTTCTACTGACGCTATCACATTCACACTTATCTAGATTCACAAGAACACGAAGGAACAAAGAGATCACATTGAGGGGAAAAGTCACGACACAACTGGATTTACCATTGTTCTGTAAAACTCTAGGTATGAGCTATCAAATTTGTAGTTACAATATATCAAATAGAGTAGCAAATCATTTTATTTCAGTTAAATCTTGCTTTCAGTATTACCAGGGAAGTTATGGGTAATGATAGTTTCTCAGAAGCTGTGATTTATTCCTCACTTCTGAGGTAAGATTGAATTTCTTTCGATTAGATTAGTTAGTTATTTAAATATTTAAGATAAATTCACAAGTGCACATGCAAATAGCTATATCAAGCTAACTTTATTGTTTTAATTTTGTTATTAGATTAATTTTTTATTATCTAAATATATTAGAATAGCTTCTCTTTTAATTTCATTCAAATACGCATAATTGAAAATACAAAAATAAAAGGAATATAAGCATAGTGTACATATATCTTTCATAGCTAGTTTACTCATTTCAGTTAAGGTTGGATCATCTCTTACATGAAAATTACGGGAGCCAGAGAGCCCAGGGATTACGTATTCAACCCAGTAGTACCTCAGCCAAATCTCTTCACAACATTAACAGATATAGATCAAGGGCTTACGATTCAGATCTTCCAAATGATAATAAACCCATAAGCAATTAGTGAACAATTGAGACAATTGAATATTGAAGATGACAAATATTACATATTCTGGTCAAGTCAACCCAAATATAGACTGCCCTGATAGAATATCTACATGACCATATAAGAACCCGAAAGAGAAAAAATATTTGGTTGTGATCCATTAATTCCATAGCCAAATGTAGGAGACCTTCTCATTGACATAGACACAGGATTACGTATATAGGTTGCCAGAGCACCCATAAGGTATTCTGAGAAGATCACACAACTCTTGATATTAAATATAGAAGCCCAAAATGCTTATGACTATTAGATAGTCAGAAGAAGAGATTGATTCTTCACATGACCATAACAAGTTCACAATAACAAAAAAATCATGGTTGTTATCCCCGGGTCCCATAACCCAATGGGCCTGCTAGTCAATTAAGTATTGACTACATTTTACACATGCTAGTATTTAGATCCTCGCCACTCCCACCAGACATCATAACAGAATTTTTTGCATTAAACATAGAAGCCAATCAAGCTAATAGTTTATGGGCTAGACTAGAAAACCACCCATAGTTTCTTATAAATCCACTACACCTCTCATTACCATTTTCCATGACCTTGTCTAGAAATATACACGAAGCACCTACATGTCTTTTTCCACGTATCCAACAACTAATAGATATGATCTCGGTAGAGTTTGACATTGATTGGAGCCTCTAAGAAGCTATTATATCTAAACGATCCATTACACCAATTTGGGTTAGGAGATATCTCTTTTCCTTAGACTCACAGATCCCATTATTACGTGTTGAGGCTAGAAGATTTCCCAACTAGTTTGTCTATATCCACATATATTCCATTTCAACCGGCTATCTTGGTACGACCTCAGGAGGTCGGGTACGAAAAAGGGCTACTTGTATATTCTCATGCTCGCATGTCACTTTTCTATCGTACAGTAACCGTGTTCCATCCAACACTTGTAACTAGAAATCAACTGAATCAAGTATAGAGGATACAATGTATGGGCCCATCCAATGGACTTTAAATTTCCCAGGATGGTGCAAAAACTTAGAGTCATATAATAGAACCATATGCCCAACCTCGAATTTTTTTTCTTGATGTGTCTGTCATGTCATGTCTTCTACCTATATTTTTCTGTTTTCTTACTCCAACGAGCAATATCCTGCCTTTCATCTAACTACATTACCTTATCTATCCTCTCCTCAAGCACTTGTTCATCACCAAAACCCTCATGTGTGTGCTATACACAGTGATGGTAATATGAATTCAATAGGTAACACCACTTCCACGCAAAACACCAATTGAAAAGGTGTGGCCTTGTTTAGTATTTTATTAGTTTGGTATGCCAATAACACAACAGAAAAATTATCATCCCACTCCTTTCTTTTTACATCACAAATCTTGGTTAACATGTGATTCATAATTTTTTTAAATGCCTCAGCAGTTCCATTGGCTTGTGGGTGATATGGGGTAGTCTTGTGGTGGGCCACAATGAATTCTGCTAGCAAGAATCTGAATGTCTCATTCAAGAAATGGGTACATGTACGATAGAAAAGTGAAATGTGAGCATGAGAATCTACAAGCAGCTCTTCTTTGTACCTGACCTCCTGAGGTCGTGTCAAGACAACCGGTGAGAATGGAATATATATGGATACAAACAAAATAGTTGGTCAATCTTATATCCTCAACAGACAATAATGGAATATGTGAATCTAAGGTAAAGTAAGCCCTCCTAACCTGAATTGGTGTAATGGATCATTTGGAAATAATAGCTGCTCGGAGGCTCCAATACATGTCGAGCTCTACTGAGATCCTATTTATTAGTTGTTGGATACGTGGAAAATGACCTGTAGGTACTTCATGTATATTTCCAAACAAGGTCATGAGAATGGTGATGAGAGGTGTAGTGGGTCCTCCAGAGTTTTATGGACGATTCTTTGGACTAGTCTACAAATCCCTAGCCTAATTGGCTGTTATGTTTAATACAAAGAACTGTGTAATGATGTATGACAGTCCAGTGGTGAGGATCTAAATATTAGTGTGTGTAAACCAACATCAATGTCTGATTGATCAGTAGGCCCGATTGGTTGTGGGACCTGTGGATCATAACCCTAAGTTTCTGGTTGTGGTGGACTTCCTATGGTCATATGAGGAGTCAATCTCTTCTTCTAACTATCCAATAGTTGTAAGCGTTTTTAGCTTCTATGTTTAGAACTAGAAGTTGTATGATTTTATCATAATATATTATGGGTGTTCTGGAAACTTGAATATGTAAGCCAGTATCTATGTCGATGAGGAGGTATCCTGCGTTGGGTTATGGAACTAAAGGATCACAACTAAATATTTATTCTCTTTCGAGTTCTTGTATAGTCATGAGGATATCCTATTAAGGTAGTCTATAGTTGGTTTGATTTGACCAGAATGTGTATGCCTTGTCATATTCAATATTCAACTCTCTCAAATGTTTACTAATTGCTTGTAGGTTTATTGTTGTTCGAAAACCTGAATCTTAAGGTCTTGATCTATATCAGCTAGTGTTGTGGGGAGATTTGGTTGAGGCACTATCGGTTCAAACACGTATTTTCTAGGCTGTCTAGGTCCCATGATTGTCATACAAAGATGATTCAATTTTAACTGAAATGACTAAATTAATTATGAAAGATGTATCTATAGTATGCACATATTCTTTTATTTTTGTATTTTTGATGAAGTATTTTAACGAAATTAAAAGAGCAGCTATTCTAATATATTCAGAAGATGGAAAATTAATCTAATAATAAAATCAAAACAAGCAAGGTAGCCTGGTATAGCTATTTTCCTCTGCAGTTGTGATTTTATCCTAAATATTTAAATAACCAACTAGTTTAATAGAAAAGAAATTTGATCCTACCTCAGAAGTGAAGAATGAATCATAGTTTCTCATAAATTATCATTCCCCATAGCTTCCCTGGCAATATCAAAAGTGAGATTTAACTGAAATGGAATAATTTACTACTCTATTTCATATATTTTAACTACAACTTTTATAGCTCAAACTTGGAGTTTACATGACAGTGGTAAATCCAGTTGTGTGTGACTTTGTCCCCTCAGTGTGATCTTTTTGTTTCTTCATGTTCTTGTGAATCTATAAAAGTGTGTATATGATAGCGTCAGTAGAAGAAGATACTCAAACAATGACAGCTTTGGATATAAACCGAATACAATGAAAGTAAGAGAGGGATAATGCAAGTGAACAGAGCTTGACTATGTAATTCCTAGCAGGATTTATTGAGGGAATATAATGCAAATACACTGAGAATTCTTGAAACTACCTATTGTGACAAATAAAACCTACAACTCTAAATGGATTCTAATCTAAAAATGAATCTCTCTTATGCTAAACTGATTGTATGGGACAATAATGAAGTAAGATGAAAGCAAGAAGATCAAATGATCATTAATATAGTAATGAGAGACTGATAACTCATGCAAAATATGAAACTATTGAAACTTATACAAGAATTTCAAGCAAACTGAATAGTCAAACACAGAAAGAGAGGGGCCATTTGTTTGAAAACAAGCTGGCTATTTATAGCATTTGCATTTACCAGAGGGTAACTCCAAATTGATCTCTTTTACTATAAACAAAGGGAAAACACTATTTACAAGGGGGCCAAAAAATAAATGCAAGCTAAAGTGGCTGAAGAATGTGGGTGAAAGTTGAAATTTTACATTTGACACGATCGTTGGAATGTTATGGAAAACACACACACGACTGCCACCCTGCACAGAGCAGTGGTTACGGGACCGCCGCCCAGGCAGGGTGGCGGTCCTGTCACTTAAGACAAAAATGCAAAGAAAAAGGGGGCAGAGGATAGAACAAAGCACACGAAGCTTGGATAAAGCATTTGGGATGCAAACATACACTTGGCTAGATTTTATGGGTTCTGAACACCTTGCAAAGAGACCTGAATCATCATTGGGGTTCCCATAACCTCTTTTCGGTAGTACAGTACCTACATTTTTAGGTACATACATATTTCCCCCTCGGAGAAGTGTTTTAGCCATGAAGAGGCATAAAATAGTGGGTCCGAGTATGGAAGTCCCAAAATGTGGAGTTAGAAGTTAATACCTAACATGCCCATGTGTTGAAATGTCACCATCCAAATTCCTGCTATCTATGAAATGAAAAGAGGACTCAAGTGCAGATAGATAAAATAAATTGAAAAATAAAACTAAATTAATATGAAATGAGGACTTACCATTCACGCAGGGATTAGAAATTACCTCTGTTGATGCTCCAACTCTGTGAAAAAACATTCAAAACCAAATTAGAATACTATATATATTTAAAATGAGATCATTTTACTATTCATTTGAGCATGTCGATTTGGTGGTTTTTGAGCTTTGGGAACCACGATGACCATTTTCGACGAGAGTACAGTCAAAACATCTATTGCAAGATTGTGATCATGCCTCCAAGAGTAGGATGTCGACCCATGAAGTCTCAGGTTAATTCTTCTCATTTTATCATTTTTAAATCCAAAATATAGAAATGTTGAAATATTTGTCCTAGCAGGATTATTTTTGAAAATGTTAGTTTTAAATGAGTCTCTAGGGGGCGCACCCATAGGGTAGGTTTTTATTTTGTCCAGAATGATGTATTTTTATAGTTTTAAGTCTTTTTAGGGCTTCTAAGCCATTTGGTGATTCAGGACAAGACTGTTTCCCTACACAGGGTGGTGGCCATGGGACCGCTGCCTTAGAAGGTGGTGGTTACGAAACCACGACTCTGCATAGGGTGGCAGTTTTGAAAAAAATGCAAAAAGAGATGTAATTTTTAATTGTCTTTACATTTTTGACATTTTTATATGTTGTTGGTAATTTCTCTAGTTGGATTATGTTACTAACTTACTCCTTTTCTATGTTTTGGGTGGATGCAGAAGAAGGAGGAGTACATCAAATGGAGTAGAGAGAGGGAGTGTGATTAGCTCCTTGCAAAGCTAGAGGAACTTACTCAGGAAGAGCGGGATACTCTACAGAGGGCTAACATTGGAGGATTTCCTAGGTCCCTCATGTTGCACTTGCTACTCACATATTGTGTGAATTATTTTCATACTGGGATGCAGATCAGAAGACTTTCTAATTTCTAGGAGTTAGGGGTGAGTGATGCATCACCCTTCAGGATGTCTACTGTATATTGGGGGTCCCGATTCTTGGGAGGTGACTGTCTCTTAAGACAACAGTGTCTAGATCTCATACGGTTCAATGGGCCACATATATGGGAGATGTTGTTTCCATGGGATCGAAGAAGGGGGTGAAGGTTCATTCTATTGTTGGTTCAAATATCCATGTGCTCTGCTAGGCTATTATGGGTATCCTTTCCTTGCGGTTGATTGGGGAAAAGGGAGGGGATAGTCTCTTATACTGCTAGGCACCTATCATTACACAGATTGAGGCACATGGCTCTATTTACACTTAGGGAACAGACATCTTTGGGACCACCTATAATGATTTGTATAGGGTGGTTAGATTACAGGGGCATTCATTGAGTTACCGTACTCTAGTCATGAGTTAGGTGTATGACAGCATCATTCCCTATGGGAGAGGTGTACAGGTAGAGGATCCTGGGGTTATCAGGGCAGCGAGGTGGATGGGGATGAGCATACTTAGGATGACACACTAGCCAGTGGCTTCTTTGACTATTGCAGACATGAAGGCCACTCCTTATCAGGCCATGGTAGGGTCATGTGGAGAGGAGGCACACACATTGATCACTTGCTATACTGCTAGTCAGCTGATAGACAAGACAAGGAAGTTGGAGATCCACCCCTTTGACAGAGTACCACATTATTTTGGCCTCCCCTACATTGATATGTTTCCTCTAATAGGGCCAGTATACAAGTCTATTCACGAGGCCGAGGTTGGACTACGATCACTCCTGGCATTCCCATTACAGTTAAAAGGTTGGTTCGTGCCCAAGGGGTAACTAGTGCTCCTCAAGCACCTTTACTTCATATTGGAGCATGTCATTCTCATAGTGGAGAGAGTGATGAGCCTATTGATGTGGACTCAGACTCTGAGGAGTTCACGGGAGAGGAGACGCAAGGAGGTGAGACAAGTGGGACGGCCGAGGATGATGAGAGTGACTCTGAGTGGCATGATACTCAGGAAATTTTAAGAGCCGAGAGGGTAGAGGAGAGTGCAAAGAAGGTGACCCTGATCTCAGAAGAGTTACCTTCTCAGGACATTGGGGGAGATGATAAGTTCGTAGTAGGATGTCACCTCTTTCCAGATTTAGGGAAGGTTCCACAGTCAGCGGCAAGGTCAGTGGTAGGTGTAGATCCTAGAGAACCCACCTGGATACCTGGAGATCTGAGTGAGTTACTACTCTTTTCTCAATTTTTTTTTTAGTTATAAATGTTTAGATGATATTTCCCTTTTGTTGTTTTGTTTATTTTTAACTTTATCATGGAAAACTTTCTAACTTGTTTATTTCTCCTTTTTTATTCATAGCAAGTGCTGAGGGATGGCGAGACTTGATTCACCAGGTGTGCGCGGAAGCCATACTACTCCCTTCAGAGAGTACACAGGCGGAGCTTACTGCGGATGTGGGAGATCCTTCAATAGCCGGTAGACATACTGATGTGTTTGCCCCTGTCTGGAAGGTGGTGAAGATCATGAATTCTCTTTGTGCTAAGGTAGCTATATATATGACCAATGAGCACATGATGAGGAGTCATTCTCATAGTGAGATCATAGCTACTGGCCATCATCACGAGTCCTCATTTCATTCAGAGCGTCATCACAGTAGGATTCCTAGACAAGGTATGCACCTTCTAAGGGATCTCACAAGGATTGAGAGATCATGGTGCCTTTTTGTAGTGATTTTTGGTTGGATATTTATATAAGTGTTTTTGTATTTTCTAGGCTCATTGAGCATTTTGACCATGCCTAGTGCATGATGGCATTATACGTAAAATAGGATTTATTTATATATACATCTCTTTTTGGATCTAGATCTTCTTGTGTCTAGAATTTTTGTGATTCGTTTCCCATGTGTACACTAGATGTTTTTAGAGTATTTGTTTTTATATGATTTTCAGAATGTATGCAATGGATGACAAGTGATAACATGATGTTTCTCTTTGATTTTTTTTGTAATGTTGATATGTGATGATGCAAACATATTGCAGTACTAAACTTTTGGCTTCTCTAGGCAATGTTCATTGTTTCTTCTTGTTTCAGTAAAACGTGATGAATGTATAATGATAATGAGATGAACTTGCCACACTCCTTACTCCACACAACTAGTAAGATGCGAGATCTCATCACCAAGAGTTGGGAAGGGCACAAGTGGTATGATTTTGACCAAATGGAAGGATGAGAGATAGAAAAACTAGTGACAGAAACCAAACTTAGACCTACATACTTACCCTACTCAAAACTACCACCAAGCTCAGAAGGTAACTTACTTTCCAATTTATCTAGAATTAGATCTTATAAATGGCAACCTGGTTGACAAAATCTATTTTTAAGGATTTTATCCCTTTGGAATTTGGACTCTTATTTTCACTCAATATAATTTGATTTGTATTTCTAAAATACCAAGATTTGTTAGTTTGTGTGAATGGACCCCCCACACCCTACCCCATGCCACTAGTAAGAAGCATGGGTTTGTCACCAAAGGTGGGATATAGGCAAGTAAGGGCACTTATTTCCTTTCCCAACCTCACATCACTAGTAAGAGATGTGGGCTTATCATCGAAGGTTGGTGAGGCAAAGAAGTGTGTAAAATAAAATATTCTATTTTCTTGGTATTTTTTATTCTATTTTATTTTGACACTTCTGATATGTGATTTTGGAATATCCTTGTTTCAAAGAGATGTAAGAGTTATATATGTGACACCAAGAAGCTTCTAGAATAGGCTGTAGGTAAGAACAGCTTCCCCTGGTAGAAACATAGAGAAAAACCAAGTATGCAGGCCTTGGTATGGTTTTCGTCAATATTTGTCTATCGATCTTGATGAAAAGATTTTGGAATTATTTGATGATATTATGGAAACTTGAAGAGATATGATTTTGAATGCCATCACCAATATTATTAGAAGCCTAAGTGACTAATGCAATATAGGTAGATATAATATACAAATGGTGACGTTGATGCCTTATGCTTAAAACTGTTTAAGATGTAAGGAATTGACTATTTCATTGAACTCCTCACCTTCTAGTGTACACAAGAGATACACACCATTTTCTTAGTCTTTCATGACTCGGTATGGGCCCAACCACTTGGGCCAGAACTTCCTTCCTTTGTCGGTTTTCTTATTAATCTAGCTATCTAGTTTTAGAACTAGATCTTCCTCATATATTTCTCATTTGTATACCTTTTTGTTATATTTTCGGCACATCCGGTCAGCATAGGCTCTGTGTCATTGTTCGGCATTCAGCCTGGCCTCATCAAGGCTTTCTAGTTGAGAGAGGCATGCCTCTCTATAGGCTTCTTCTCCCAAGATCCCTTGTAATGAGATGCAAAGGCTGGGTATTTCGACCTCAAGTAGGAGAACTACTTCTACCCTGAATACTAATAAGAAAGGGGCTGCCCCCATCGGTGTTCTTATTGATGTTCAATGGACCCACAAGGTTGGGTATAATTTTAAATGCCAATCCCATTTATTCTCCTTAACTATTTTGAGGAGAATAGTTATTAACATTTTGTTTGTTGCTTCGGATTGTCCATTGGCTTGAGGATAGTAAAGGGAGGCCGTATGATGTTTATCTTGAATTTACTACATAATTCATGGACAACATCATTCTTAAAGGATGTTTCATTATCTGAGATAATGACTTGTGGGCCACCATCCCTGTAAATGATTTGATTCAAAATAAACTTAGCGTTTACAGAACCTGGCATGGTGGTGAGAGGCATGGCCTCTACCCATTTGGTAAAATATTCTGTTGCTGTGATTATAAATTTATGGCTATTTGTTGATGAGGGAGAGAATTTCCCTATCAAATCTAGACCCCATGTGGAGAAAGGCCACGGGGTTTCTATCAGTTGCAGAGATTGTGCTGCCATGTGAATCTCGTGGGAGAATTCTTGGATTTTTTTGGCATTTACACACAAACTCTACTGCGTCAGGTTCTAGAGTGGTCCAGAAGTAGCCCATCCGATGTATTTTGTGAGTAGTCGTGTGACCACCAAAGTGGCCTCCACATATCCCACTGTAGGATTCGTAAAGAATATTTTGGATTCTTCAGTGTCAACGCATCTTAAAAGCATTCCATTGAAGGCTTTATGGTAGAGCACTTGTTCTAGGATAACATATTTAGCAGTGATAATGCATAGCTACCTTCTTTGTTGAGATGTGGCACCTTCTGGGTATGTATGGTCGATGATAAAATTGATGATATTGACATACCAAGGGCATGTAGAGATGGGGGATCTGGTTTTGAAAAAGTATATGCACTCATCAGGAAAGTCCACATTTACTAGATCACCTCCATCTAACAGATTGTCAGCTAACTAGTCTACAATGATTTGTCCTTTAACAGATTTTTGGTTAACAAATGTTAATTCAAATTCACCCATTAAAGTTATGAAACATCCAACATTTTTAGATAAAGACCCTTGTGTGAGGAATGTTCGTAAATGATCTATATTTACAATGACCCTTGTTTCTTGGTTTAACATGTAATGTCTTAAACATTTGGTTACAAAGACTATGGCAAGGAATTCTCTCTCTACCTATTTATAGTGTTCTTCATAATCAAGCAACGTTCGGCTAATGAAATAGACTACATGTTCTTGTTTATCATTGTCTTCTTGAGATAGCATGCAGGATAGCGAGACATCAGTAGCCCGTGAATACAGGATCAAAGGATGATCTGGTCTAGGAGGCATTAGAGTGGGAGGAGACAACAAGAAGCATTTAACCACTTTGAAGGCCTCATTTTATTCCTCTGTCCAATCAATGCTATAATCTTTCTATACTAGATTGTTGATTGGATGAATATCAAAACTTAAATCTGGGATGAACCTTCGGATTGCACCTAGTTTCCTAAGAAATGATCTAATACCATACTCATCTAACAGTGGAATCATTTCAAGGATAGCCCAGAATTTGGCTGGATCAACATCAATCCCTCGTGAGGATATAATGTAGCCTAGAAGCTTGCCTCTTGTCACACCAAATACACATTTCTCTAGGTTCAAGGTGATTCCATACTCGATCAATCGTGAGAGAATGATACGGAGTACCTCAGGGTGATCATAGTGCTTCTTGGCCTTGGCCAAAAAATCATCCATGTAGGATTCCACAATTTTATGAATAAGGTCATGGAATATGTATGTCATTTCCCGCTGGTATGTAGCGCCAGCATTCTTAAGACCTAACAACATGAAAACGTAACAATAAGTTCCCCAAGGAGTTATAAATGTGATCTTGGCTTGATCTTGTTCAGATATTTTAATCTGATCATACCCTGAGAACCCATCCATGAGGGACAATAGTTTAAATCTATTTGTTGCATCAACAATAATGTCAATGGATGGTAACGGGAAGTGATCTTTGGACAAGCTTTGTTAGTATCCTGAAATTCTATGCAAATGTGTATCTTCCCATTATTTTTTAGAACAAGGATGATATTAGATCCCCATTATGAATAGTCAATTGGTTTGATGAATCCCACTTGGAGAACTTTCATTACTTATTCTTTCACCATGAGAGCCACTTTTGGCTTCATTGGTCTCGACTTTTGTTTAATTGGCTTTGCATCTGGTTTGGTGACAAGATTATGTACTGTGTGTTATCCTGTAAAATTGATGAGGGAAATTTTATAGGTAACCATACCAAATTTTGTCCTGGTCCCTCGTCGGGGACCCCTCTGCATTTGGAACGTTGTAAAATCCCTTTCATAGAAATCTAGTTTTCCGAACTTAGCCTTTTTGATCCCTTTTGGCCAGGTGCACCTTTTATTTGTGTTACACAGAGTAAATCTGCACCCCCTTCATTTCCTTTGGCACACCGTTTGATGTGTCGACACATGTTTTGGTGTGCCTTCCCGTGATGTTCCATTCTTGTGTGCGCCAAGTCGCATGCGCCTTCGTGTTGACATATTAATTATTGCGTTGTGTTTTGGTGCGCCAAAGGGCGCATGAAATGGGGTGTTGACAGTCGTTAACTTGTGCCAAAGGTGCAAGTGTCTTTGTGTTGACACACATTTATCCATGCCAAAGGGCACACCATTTGACGTGTCGACACATTTTTTGGTGCACCTCTTAAAAAGTGGTTGGCGCATTTATTGCACCTTTGCCTATATATAGGCACATCCGCCCTGTCACTTTCACCAGTCAGAAAACACGTGATAGGTTTTTCCTCTACACCTGTGAGCACACCTGTCGTCCTTGTGTCATGTTCGTGGACCTTGTTTCACCTCTCACATTCTATATATTCTGGGTAAGTTGTCCTTGTTACTCTCATGTTTTAGTTTTGTTGTTTTTTTGTGTGTGTGGTAGGATAGATGGATCTGTGAAACCATAAAAAACCCCTCTTGCTGATCCTTGTTTTTCCCTCCCAAGCTCTTCCTCCTCTTTCTAGATCTGATGGTAAGGAGGGCTCTGCCTCAAATCACCACTTGGATCTCTTTGCTGTGCCCCTTCACTGTCCAAGAAAACCCTGTAAAAGAGGCCTGAAAGATTACAAGCCTGTTAGGACAGAGAAAACCTGAAAAGATGAGTTTGAAACATTGTTTTCCTCTTAGCGCATTTTCCTTTCCTGCTGTATAAAATACAGTCATGCCCAGAAGGCACGCTTTTATTGTTTACAACACCCAATAACCCCATGCCTTTGGCACATCAAGCTTTTATGTTACATTGCAAACATTTGCACCATTGGTGCACCCTGCCCCCATGTGACACCAGCATTACTTGTGCCAAGTATAAAACTACGTAAAAGGCGCAGGTGCATCCCCTCTTACATCAACACATGTCATGCAAGCCTTCCCTGTACTGTGCCAAGTTCCCCTGTTTTGCACATAAAGTCTATGTTGCACACATCAACCCTGCACCCTTCGGCGCACCAAAGTTCCATGTAACATGAAAAATATATGTGCCATTGGTGCATCCTGTCCTCGTGCAACATGAAAATTATCCGCACCCAACATAAAAAACTTAAATGGCGCGGGCGCACTTCTGATTACAACAACAAAAAATGTCATGTGTAGCATCCTAGCGCCCTGCGCCCTTTGGCGCTAATTTGTTCCTTGTAACACCCTTCTCCTATGCACCATACTATTAACCCTGAAGCCTACAGTGTTCAAGCACCATGCGCCCTGAGGCCTTAAAATTGCTAACTCCTCATTCTATTATGTAGCACTTTAATGGAAGATCTAACAGCTGACATGGCTTTTCTGCGTTGGGTTTCACTTCTTCTTCTTATAGATCAGTAATTGAGTTAAAATCCACATATGTCTACATCAAGCAAGAGACCAACCAAGTTTAAGGGTAAAGCCAAGCTTACAGAAGAAGAAATGAAGTACAAGTACCAAAGGGTCAGAATGCCTGAGTCCCAGGCAGAATGTGAGTTGGATATAAGAGACTCAGAGCTCAGTCAAATCAATTTGGAATATTTCAAGGCCAGAACCAGGACGGTCACAGGGAGTCCCTAGATGGAAAAACTAGTAGGCAGTGGACTGCACTTTGCTGGGGGGATCCCTGTCAATGCAGTGAAGAATGAATTCATGATGGTAGTGCCCCGTTGCTACAACAAAGACATGAGGTGTGTCCAAAATGAAAAGGGTGAAGTCGTGATCAACCTTACCACTCGGCACTTTGAACTCATGTTTGGCATTCGTCACCACCGGCACTTTGTGGTCGTAAGCCAAGAAGACTGCACCAAGGCTTGGGAGGACAATGAAGACCAGTGTATGCAGCTGATGAATGAGGTGTACCTAAAGAACAAGAAGGTGGTAACCAGATGGCCACAGGTTATTCACCGAAGTGATTTCTTTGAGGAACTGAGCGATACTATCACATTCCTGAGTAGAGTATTTAGGCTTTCTGACACCCATTACTTTCATAAGTGGATGCTCAGGTACCTAGATACCATGAGCAAGAATGTACCTGATCAGCGCTTCGAGTGGGCGGAGATAATAAGCAACACCATATCTGAGTAGCTCCAACAACTCACCACAACAGGGAGGTTCTACATGAACTCCTACGTAGTTTATGTTGCAGCCTCGGAAAGGGACTATCCAGAATTGAGCTAATGTGGGGTTTGGCCCCAGGTGAGAATATACAAGTACTACCCAAAGCTGAAGTTGGAAAACAACATCTCACAGTTCACTAAGATTAACGATGCTTTCTTTTACAATGTCATCTACCTTTTGAGGCCAAACATGACTCACGGTTGAACGACTAAGAGCATTGTCGCAGCAACAGAGAAGTGGGGGGCCTTATTCACACAATTTCCCACCTTCACCTATCTCAGGGCAGCTAATTTCTTGGGTGAGCCCACCAAATTGCCGAGATATGCCGGCCCCAAACTGATCCTGTTGGAGCTATCCAGACAGATTGTAATGTATCATGAGAAGTGCTTAAAGAGGAAGAAGGGTGGAACTCCTTTCCCCCTCATAGTGGGCAGATACACCTGCGTTTCTCATCATAAAGCCTGGGAAATGGTTTCCAAGCTAGAACAACTCAATCTGAAGCACAAATTCCTAGCACAGCCCACTTTCGATCTAAGGAATTTCCTTCCCAGGGAAAAAATCAATCCTATCCACCTTCCACAGATTGAGGACATCTATATCGACCTGTATCATGAGGTCGAGCTTAGAAGGAAAGATCATTCCCACCTAGCCCTGGCAGAGATCATTCAGTATGACATGGCCATTGTCCCAAAAGGTTATCAAACTATCGATTAAGAAGTTGATCAGGTGTATCTTGACATGGATGGGGACAAATGGCCGTTTACTGCAATTGACAGAACCAAAGCGCCGCAGACCATTGAAGAAAGGGTCGAAGAAACTCTGCGGCGGACAGAACACTGGTGCAGGATGAATGCCCTCATCTACCTCGGGGTAGATTTCACTACGTCCCCATTAGGCAATGCACCTGCTAGACCAAAACATATGCCGAAAGTAAAAGGAAAATATAAAGAGGGCGAGTCAAGCTCTACTCGAGAAGAGGCTCCTGAGATTCCCCCCTTCTGCCACATAAGAACAGGTGGTAAGCCTGTTATCTCCAGAGAAAGAAGTGGCTGAAGATGTTCTGATGGGCACATCCACTCAGGATGTTGCCACTACTACAACTACTGAGGTCCATTCTGTCCCTTCTCCCTCTCCTCCTTCTTCTCCTCTTGTGGCTCAAATGACCATCCCTTTGGTCATATCTCCTTCCCCATCTTCCACTATTCCCCTTTCCTCTTCCTCCATCTTCTCCTCTCTCGTAAAGTTGTCCCCCACCATCTCTTCTCTCATCTCTCAGCTCCCTTCCATACCCTCAACTACCTCCCATGCAATACCCCTTCCTCTATTGAGTACTTTGCTAGCTTCTCTTTCAATAACGCCACGTAGTGTCTTAACGTACTTTCCCTCTACTACTGCAGCTACTCCCTCTTCTACTTCTGGTCCCACTCCCATAAGTCCAGCATGGATCTCTCAGCACCTGAGCCAGAAAAGGAGGAAAGTTCCTATCACACCGATGGACTTCTCTATCATCCCATCAAAGGGGGCCAAGAAGTAAAATCCTATAACCCACTTCTCTCAGAGCGCATCAGGAGAGAGAGTAATGGAGATCGTGTATTCTGATCCCTTAAAGGATAAAAAGGATTTGTCTCCAACAGATTATACAGTGACTCAAGTCACGATGGGAACATATTCAGAAAGCATTCAAGGAGAGGCCCTATCTACAGTGGATGCCCTTTGCAATAAACTTCAGGAAGCAAAGGAATAAAAGATGCTATTAAAGGAGCAGAATAAACATCTTCTCCACACCTTGCAGAAAATGGGCAGTGCACCTCCTACAACTGCCACCGAAACTCCTAAGCTCCTAAGCCAGGATAAGATAAATGAATACGCCAAAATCAGCAAGCAAGGTATGGCAGTATCCACCTGGACAGACCAAATCCTCAAGGAAAGTGAGGGAGTAATCGTCAAGTTCACCGAGTTGTATCAGAACATCAATCAGGTGAACAAGGCACTCCAGGAGATTGCGGGACCCATCTCCGAAGAGTTAGACCATGCTAGGTTGTAGCATGAGACCTTCCAGAAAATTCTCAACTGTCCAGTCAAATATCTGGTCAAGTTCGACGTCTTCGGTCATCCCAGAGTGCCCAACAAAGTCCTTTCTACTTTGAACTACCAGGTCGATCAGTTGGAGTTTGTCCTCGAAAAGATAGATAAAGTCAAAGAGGAAGCCTTGGAGGCTATGCACCAGATGGAGAAAATCATCTTGAGAACGTCCCCAGGCTTGCTCAATCCTTTCACCCTGAGGAAGATAGACCAAACTATTCGGATCTTTAAGGAGATCATCTCGCAAGGGTTAGGGCCAGAAGCCACGTTCGACACCGAATGCATCAACAACCTTCTGGCCTATCGTGACTTTATAGGGTTCCTGATAGAGGCTGGAAATGAATATGCCAAGCTCCTAGAAAGGCTTGTGGATGAACGTGAAACTTTTGAAGTGATCAGTGATCACCACAAGGATCCTGCTCATGATCAACTGCAGCCCATGATCAGCAAGTTCATGGAATATTGGGCTCAATTCAACATCACTTCTCCCGAGCAACAACAGAAGCAGGACACTCCCTTTTAGCCACGAGATAATGATGAATAGTCTCCTTCCTCTCTTCTTATTTTTGTAAATATCTAAGAGTATGTTGGCACAAACGATGACACCATCCATGTTGTACCATGGGATGATGTCATTCATCAAGCTGTCAAAATTAAACAGTTGACTTTTAGATATTTTGTAGATACTTTGTAATTAAGTCATTGGTTTTATTTTGCCTTCTTTCCTTCTCTTCTTCTATAAATACTTGAATACTTGTTGTATTCAAGGGGTGGATACTTTTCAGATGAAAAATAGAAGTAAGAAGAAAAGACTTTGAACTTTTTGTGACAGAAACAAATATTAATACAATATTTAGACTTTGTGCTGAATACTTGTGTTTTACATCAGACCTTTCTTATGTTAGATCTATATGTTTGTTCTGTTGAATCTACTTCTACTTTATTTTCATTTATTCATCAGTATTGCTTTGTTCGTCTATGTGAGTAAGTTTGGCTCTGTTTACTACCAGCCCAAAACATAGACCCTCTGACCTTTCTGCTTTAGAATTCATTTCTTTTCTCCCTTCAGATCTTTCCTATCTCCCCACCTTATTTATTTCCCTTCTCATATAGTTGGAAATACCTCTACTGGGATGAGATCCCAACCCTTGAAGGTAGAATATTGTGAGACTTGCACAAATTCCTGCTGGTAGAATAGCAATAAACCAGTTTCACTTTGCTGATTCAAAGAGGGGCTATGCCCTGCACACTGTTGGCTCGTCTATCCATAGATCTACCCTCATGAAAGATTTTCAGACCAACACTGTGATATGTGGTGCAATTCCTGTCATTTCTTTCTAGTTAAACACGAAATCCTTTTGATGTTCTTTGAGGATTTGGGTGTGTATTTCTATCTCCTCTGGAGTTAACAAGGATCCCAACTTCAAAAATTTTGGTTCTTTCTCCATTCCAATGTTTATGTCAATTGTTTCTTCAATTAAGGAAGAATTTCCTTCTTCAAATTTAGGTCGGGCCGGAGGTAGTTCCAAACTTTCTCCATCCTCTACCTCGTAGATATCGAGATCCTTTTGCGGAGGAGACTCTATCATGGGATTTCCAAAATAGGAAGAGGAATGTGGTATTAGGGAAAGATCTATTGTGTGATGAGTGAGATGTAGCTCCACATAAGCATTGAGATATTCGAGAATGACTCTATCACTATCAAAGTGATCCAAGATAGAAAACTCATTATCATCTTCTATAAGAGTCAGAAGTAGGTTTGCTGGTATTTTACGCACCAACGGTTCAGTACGAAGTGATACCATGAAACTTGTGTTTTCCAACTTACTGTTTGGAGTAAAATGGGAAGCTAAGGTTGTTATTAAATCTAGGAGAAGATTTTTATCTTGTGGGACTGCTTCAATTGATATGAAGTTGAATCCTTTGCTTAGATTTAATATCGTCGTTCTGTAGAGTTGTAAATGTTCAACTCTAGTCTCATATACCTCATAGACTTGGTTTGCAACTAGCTGCAAATCTCCTAGCACTCTAATGTTATCGACACCCATTATTTTGGCTATGATGATGCCAAGGAGGAGGGATTCATACTCAGCCCCATTGTTTGTACATTCACATTTTAATTTAAAGGAAAAAGGTAGGATATTTCCTTTGGGATAAGTGAAGATCACACCTGCCCCAGCTCCAAAGTGACATCTAGTTGCATCGAAGTGGAGAGTCCAATATTTTCTTAGAAAAATGGATGTTGGGCTATTCGTCATGTCTGTTTCTTCTGCCTCAGTTACTTCTACCATAAAAAATTCATCTGATGGAAGGGAACCAATTCCTAGGGTGTATCCCATACCCATAGAATCATATGGTAGGATAATGGGTAGATCTTTCTCTAGTAATTCAACAATTTTTGCTGTAGTCCCTAATGATACTGTCTCTACGATGTTAGCTTCATTTTTGAGTGTTGGAATGCCCTCGACTAGATTTGTAATTTCTAATTGTGTTGTAGGTATTAGTTTCTCTTCTGGTTTTGAGTTGATTGGTCTGCTAAGTTGATTTTTTGGTAGTTCAAACTCAAAGTGAATTCCTGGTCTCTTCTTTAAGTCAACTAGGTGTATATTGAAGGGTTTTGGGTTACCTTGTGCCACTAATATTTTCCCTAAGTGTAAAAATCTTATTTCTTGGAATAACATGGAAGGGATTGCCTTCATGCGGTGTATCCATGGTCGACCGAGGATCATATTATAGTTGGTTTCCCGATATATAATATAAAATTCGGTGAGGACCATCTTATGTCCTAAGATGACTGGTAAAACTATGGTTCCAATTGAAGTGGCTTTGAGGATATCATAACCTCTTAGCGTATTTTGTGTTGTGGAAAAATTTGTTTCTCCATATCCTAGCTTTTGAAGAAAAGCAAAGGGGACAATGTTAACTTCTACCCCATCATCAATCATTGTGCGTTTAACATAATTATTGTAAACCCATACTTGCAAATGTAAGGCTAGGTCACCTCTACGCATGATTTCAACATCTGTTGGCATTTTGCTTATATCAAATATAAACTTAGTATCCCTAGCTGGCTGCCCTAGAGGTAGTCTACATGGTTTACTTTTGTTTTTGGAGGAGGAGTGATGTTAATTAAATTACCAAGGACTAATGCTTCTAAGAGAGCAACCCTATGGGTGCGAGAGTTCTTCAACAAATCCAAGAAGGAAATATGAGAGAAGGTCTTTGTTAAGTCATTAATTAAATTGTAAGCACCTATGGGTTTTACCAATGTTTTTTGAATGTTTTCTGGTTCTAATGGATAACTTGGAACTGGTTGAGAAGAATAATCTCATGTTCTTATTATGGTTTCTACTGGTAGCTCAGTGTCTAGTTCTACTAAGCCACTATCTTGGTTTTCAGTTGAGTTCCTAATTGGGGTGCGACCAGTGGACTTAATGAAGTTGAAGCTTCGTGATCATTATTTCCTATCATAACACCCTTGTTCATTCCACTTGGATCTAACATGTTACTATTAGAATGATTTGAGAGCAGATCGTTAAAGATCTTGAGGGGTGCATTTTGAGGGTAGACTGCCCATGTGTAAGTGTTTAGCGTGGGTATTACAGAATTTGTTAAGAACATATCTATAAAGAGTTGTTTTTTGTCTTCTGGAAAACACTGCATGAATTTATTGTAGTCACAGAAAGTCCTAGTATCATGGCCTTGAATCTTGTGGAACCCACAATACAAATTGGGATTATAGTTTCAAGGTTGTTGATTTAAAACTTGTTATGGTCTGAAGTTCTGATAAGGTCGCTGGTTGTTGGAGTTAAAATTTTGAGGCTATTACCTTTGGTTTTGACTCTGATATCCAGTTGGGTTTCGATTTGGACCTTGTGTCTAGATTTTCCATTGTTTTTGTTGTTGTTGTGGATGATTAAAATCCACCACATTGATTGTTGGAGTAAACTTGTTATTTCACTGATTGTTAATAGGTGGCGAAATGTTTACAACATTTTCTCTTTTAACTTGGTCTATTACTCCATCTGTTGTAACCCCACAGTTTTGTTAAGGATTTTGGGTCCTTGATTAGTATTTCTGGCATTAGGATAGGCCGTAGTGTTTTGATTGGGAATGATTAATTTCATGTTTGTTCCATATGTCTTACGACCACTATCTATTACTTCTTGATCTATTCAGAGAGCACTCTTGAGTACTTCATCATAAGTTCTTAGTGGGAACTTCTAGACTTCTTCTTTTATCTCTCTATTGAGGGAATGAAGGAATAAATCACATAGTTCCATCTGATCCATTTTTGGAGCACTTGCTGATGAGTAGAGAACCATACACCATCTTTGAATAAAATGAGCAGCGGATTCATTATGCTCTTGTTTAATATGAAAGAATTCCCTGATTCCTATTCTCAATAATTTATTCATATCAATGATAAATTTTGACATGAGTTGTTTAAATGAGTGTATCGAGGCTTCAGGTATCCTGTAATACCAATCAAGGGCAATACCCTATAAGGTTTTAGGGAATATCTTACCAACAACCCCATCCCAAGGGAGTAACTCTCGTATGGCTGTGGCATAGGCCTTGATATGCGCATTTGGATCTCCCTCCCCTTTGTATTTGGGTATATCAAGAAGAGGTTTTGGAAGCATGACACTTCATATGGTGAAGTCTAGGGGTTCTTTCAAATATTATAAGTAAGTTCCTACCGCATAGGCTTCGACCATTGATGGTGCCTATTGAGGGGGTAGGGGTGGCATGCTTTGTTGATATGGCATAAGATATGTATTTGTAGGGACATAAGAAAATCCCTGTGGTTGAGTAAACATCCCGAGAGAAGAGAAAATGTCTCCTTGTGGTGATTTTGAATAAATATTCAAGTAGGGAGGAGCATTGCTCTAGTATGGGTTGTTTGGTGCTAAGCTAGCAGGTATCATACTTTCAACTGGAGCGGTGTTTCAAAACACAGTTCTAGTTGGTGTTTGTTATGGATAGTTATACAAATGTTGAGGAGGCATGCCTAACATTCCTGTTCCTGTGAGGAGGTAAACTTGTCTAGGATGATGTTAAGGGTTGAGAATTCCTGCTTGCCTAAAATGTGAATTTTGATTTGCTTCAGCAAGTTCTAATCCTCTAACCTTTTCAACTAAGGCTGAGATGACCTCAATTGGTGAAGACACAATGCTTTTCCTTAATGGTGGTTGTTTTACACCTTGAGGTTGTAAAGGGGTATGATACCCTGCTATGAATTGATCATTACCCTGCCAAGCTTCACTGAGAGTATTTCCCATAGGTGGAGGAATGGGGGTGTTTTCTTGGAGTATGGTATCAGGTTGTATTTGTAAACTTTATATAGGTGGGTACATGTTTTGGAAGCGTTGTTCACTTCTAGCATAGCACGCTAAATACTCTTATCCAAAAATGGGAGTGGATCTGACTGTCTACTGATTTGTGGTCTGAAAAAAACCTGAGGAGATGAAGTGGACTCTCCAGTAAATGTTATATTGTTAGAGCCTGAGGGCTCTAGTTGTTGCGTTATTGTAAGCTGATCCAACTCCTCAATTCAGAATTAAGAACTAGAGATAGTTCTTTGAGGAGAAATTTTTGATGACAAGTAATTACTTGAATAATTTTCAACCCATGCAAAAAGCAAGGGTGACGGTTGTTTATTTGTTTGACCATAATTTTCTTTGAGACCTGAGAGTGGTCTGACATATGTGGCGTATCCCGACATATTCAAGGAGTATATGAATACCACAAAATAATGGGAAAGAGCGAAGGTGGATGAAAGAAATGAAAATAAAAGGAGAACAGTTGTTTGTTTCAAGTTGGGTTCACCAATTTTGTACGATAGAAAAGTGACATGCAAGCATGAGAATCTACAAGCAGCTCTTCTTCATACCCGACCTCCCGAGGTCATGTCGAGACAGCCGGTGAGAATGGAATATATGTGGATATAGAAAAAATAGTTGGGAGATCTTATATCCTCAACACAACATAATGGAATCTGTGAATCTAAGGAAAAGAAAGCTCTCCTAACCTAAATTGGTTTAATGGACCATTCGGATATAATAGCTACTCGAAGGCTCTAATCAACGTTGAGCTCTACCGAGATCCTATCTATTGGTTGTTGGATACGTGGAAAATGGCCTATAGACACTTCGTGTATATTTCTAGAACAAGGTCATGGAAAATGGTGATGAGAGGTGTAGTGGGTCCTCCAGAGTTGTATGTACAATTCTCTGGTCTAGTCCTATAAAATCCCTGGTTTGATTGGCTTCTATATTTAATATAGAAAATTGTGTTATGATATCCGGCGGGAGTGGTGATGATCTAAATAACAACGTGTGTGTAAATCCAGCGCCAATAATCTAATTGATCAATAGGCCCTTTGGGTTATGGGACCTAAGGATCAAAACCATGAGTTTACGGTTGTTGTGCAGACCTCCTATTTGGGTCATGTGAAAAATCAATCTCTTCTTCTAACTATCCAATGAGTCATAAGCCTTTTTTAGCTTCTATGTTTAAGAACTAGGAAGTTGTATGATTTTCTCATAATATCTTATGGGTGTTCTAGAAACTTGAATATGTAAGACAATATCTATGCCAATGTCTATGTTGATAAGAAGATATCCTGCATCTGGGTTGTGGAACTAATGGATCGCAACCAAATATTTGTTCTCTTTTAGAGTTCCTGTATTGTCGTGCGGATATCCCTACCAAGGCAATCTATAGTTGGTTTGACTTGACCAAAATGTGTATGCTTTCTCATCTTCAATATTCAATTTCTCTCAGTTGTTCACTAATTGTTCATTGGTTTATTGTTCGTTTTAAAGACCTGAATCCTAAGGTCTTGATCTATATCTGTTAACATTGTGAAGAGATTTGGCTAAGATACTATTGGTTCGAACACGTATTCATTTAGGCTCTCTGGGTCATATAATTGTCATACAAAAGATGATTCACTTTTGATAGAAACAAACTAAACTAAATATGAAATATATATCTACACTATGCTTATATTCATTTTATTTTTGTATTTTCAATGATGTGTTTTGAACGAAATTAAAAGAGAAGTCTATTCTAATATATTGAGAAAATGGAAAATTAATCTAATAAAAAAATTAAAACAAGAAAGATAGTCTAGTATAGATATTCACCTGTGCAATTGTGAATTTATCCTAAAAATTTATATAACTAACTAGTTTAATCAAAAAGACTTCAGATCCTACCTCAGAAGTGAAGAATGAATCAAAGTTTCTCAGAAATTATCATTCCCCACAGCTTCCTTGGCAATATAGAAAGTGAGATTTAATTGAAATGAAATAATTTGCTAGTCTATTTGATATATTGTAACTATAAATTTTATAGATCAAACCTGGAGTTTGCATGAACAATGGTAAATCCAATTGTGTTATGACTTTGTCCCCTCAATGTGATCTTCCTGCGTTTCTTTATGTTCTCGTGAATCCAGAAAAGTGTGTAGTATGATAGTGTCAGTAGAATAAGATACCCAAATAATGGCAGGTTTGGATATAAATTGAATACAATGTAAGTAAGAGAGGGATAGTGCAAGTGAACAGAGCTTGACTATGTACTTCCTTAGAAGGATTTATTACATGAGGATATAATGCAAATATGCTGAAAATTCTGGGATTTATCTTTTGTGACAAACAAAACTTGCAACTCTAAGATGCATTTTAATCTAAAAATGAAACTATCATTATGCTAAACTAATTGTATGAGACAGCAATGAAGAAAATATGAAAGGAATAAGATCAACTGACCTCTAATAGCAGAAAGGAGAGACCGATAATTTATGCAAAATATAAAACCATTGAAACTCATGCAAGAAATTCAAGCAAACTAAATAATCAAACACAAAAGGAGAGGCGCCATTTGTTTGAAAGTAAGCTGGGTATTTATAGCATTTTCATTTACTAGAGGGTAAATCCAAATTGAACTCTTCTAATATTTAAAAAATGGAAAACACTATTTACTAAGGTGACTAAAACATAAATGCAAGCTTTAGTGGTTGAAGAATGCAGATAGAAAGTTAAATTTTTACATTTGACGAAATTGTCGAGAATGTTCTAGACAATGCAGGCACATGGACCACCACCTTACACAGGGAAGTGGTTATAGGACCGCCACGCTGTCTTGGGCAGTGGTCACATGACCTGCCGCCTAGGCAAGGTGGTGGTTCTGTAACTTAAAGACCAAAATGCAAAGAAAAATGGGGCATAGAGACTAGAACAAAACATGCACGGAGCTAGGATAAGGCATTTCAAGGGATTCAAATGTACACTTGGCAAGATTTTTTGGATTCCGAACACCTCGTGAAGAGATATGAATCATCATTGGGGTTTCCATAACCTCTTTCTGGCTGTAGTATAGTACCTACATTTTTGGGTATGTACAGCCACCATGAACTCTTCCAACAAAATCCTGACTATTTCATTCAAAAAATTTGTACCCATGTCACTAGTCAAGCTTAAAGGAAACCCATACCTTGATTATTATGTTCTCCCATAAGAATCCAGAAATGTTGTTGCCATGCTATTAAATCCCTTGTATAGGCATTGCCTCTGCCCATCTTGTAAAGTATCCAGTGTAAGGTAATGATATAGCGTGAACCATTCCTTCGCATGTGGTGGGTGAAATTGGTCTTACAAAATCAATGGCCCATTTTTCAAATGGTTTTGCACGAGGCAATCAGGTCTCAACAACATCTCATTTATTTTTCCATCCCTTGCCAAGGCACTAGACAAAGGTCACAGGTCTTGCAAAATTTAATGCATAGTCTTTGATAAGATAATTTCCACCATGAAATCCCTGCTAAGTAGAATCTTCCATGCGATGGCATTCCTTGTACATATTTCCCTCCTGCAATCCCACCACATGCTGCTTCCTCCATGGTTGGAACGTGATCATGTTCTAATATGCATCGGCACGTAGAACCTAATCACAACCCAACTTGTATAGGTCTCCACTACTTAAAATGTAGGGCACAATGGTGCGTATTGCTAATTGCTTTCTTCTCTAAAATTTTCATTCCCTCTGGTGCCACACCCATGTTTTGAGAAACACAGAAATATATTCCAAATCAGAGGGTGTGTGCCACAACCTAATACAGTTGTGCATGTCTGAAATAGTATCCTCAATGCTCTATATGCATCCTCACCTAAGTCAATCCTTGATAAGTGATCAGGCCCCAAGTTACTTTTTGATGGTTTCACAACCACTGTAAACTCAAAATATTGAAACACCAGAGACCCATCGGCATATGTGCCCTTATAAAATGGGCTTATTCACCAAGTACTTCAATTACATGTGATCTGTGTAAAATATGAAGGGTGTTGCTAGCACAGATATTGTTTGAACTTTTGCAACACGTAGATCATCGATAGTGCTTTACTCTCAATAGTGGTAGTATAGTTATACTCTAATGGATGTCAAATTCCTACTTTTAAAGAAAAGGGGGTGATCAACAATTCCTTCTCACTAGGTTGTGCCAGCACTACACCAATGGATGTCCCTGGGGCAAACAACATATACGTGGAAAGTTTTATCCCAAGAGGGAAAACGTAATATGGGCGCACAGTAACAAGTCTTATCCTTCAAAGTGTGAAACTCCATCTTACTGTGCCTCTCCCCACAGTGAAAGGAACTCTTATGTTTTAGAAACTCCTCAAATGGACATAACGATCTTAGCATAACCATTGGTAAACTTTCTACTAGTATACCATATGTTCAAGGAATCCACACACTTCGCTTTGGATTAGTAGGATCCCCCAACCCCACAATAATCACCACTTTGGTGGGATCCACCAGCTAAACCTTCCTTGCATATGATATGCCACAACAGGGTTTCAAATGGAATAGCAAAAAAACACTTCTTATTGTTGAGGGATATCCTCAACTTCTAAAATATCTCAAACATCAACCTCAAATTTTCATAGTGGTATCCCTCACTAGTCCGTAAACCGTCCAGCCATTAAGGTATACCTGAAGGAACTTATGGATAAAATCTTGAAATGCCTAGAACACTATGCGTGAAAACACAATAGGTGAGTTCTTCAATCCAAAAGGCATGACTGTATAGGAAAAAATGTCGCCATTTAGTGGAAAAATTTGTCTTCTCTTGGTTTTCCTTCGTAATTCTGAGCTTGATGATATCATGAGAATCCATCTGTGAAGGAATAGATTTCGCGTGCCCAGTCTATTCCTTCCAAGATTTCCTAAGTAAAAGGGTTTGCAAAAGGATCAATTACACATGCCACATTTAAGTCCCTATAGTCAACACCAGATCCTTATCCTTATATCCCTTATTAATGATGATGACCATGGGACTTACCCATTATAATTCCTCCATTAGCCTTCAATATGATGCCTAAAGTGATCAGTCTTTTCTATTTCCTCATTGACCTTGATGTGAATATTCAGATTCATCCTGATAAGGCCTTCTTTCGAATTTAGGTGTGCACCCTCCCTTAACTTGATCTTAATCTCTCCCAAGGAGTTGTGAACTGCCTTTAGAGTTCATGGTACCCACATGTGGAAATAAGTCGTGAAACTCACACAAGAGATCAATGATCTTCGAGACTTCCTTCTTTGACCAATAATCTCAAATAGTGGCCTTCTTAGGTTCATCTTATCCGAACCAATGTTAACCTTATTTATTTTTAGCGGTTCATAGTAGACATGTGCTTGCTCAACAGTGCTATCAATCAATTTATACATACCTTCAGTATGGCTAACATCAAAAGTCTCCATCTCTTTTCCATCTATCACATAGAACAATCTTTCCCTTTTATCTTTCTCCATGCACGCATACTCAAGATGCACCTCTTGTGACTCTTCCTCATCAAAGTGTGGTTCCAAGACCATGTTCATCCAGTAAATCCAATATTCTATCCTTCTTCCATGGCACAATCTCTCATTTTTAGGTGCTTAACAACCTGTAATGCCTTATCCATTGATGGTTTAGTAATCTAATACTCAAAAACTTGAAGGAGGTCAGCTCATCAGCTCATGTCACTTTCTTGTCTAGATGGCGCATCTCAAATTGAATAAAACACACGCGCGCACAACCTTATAAGGCGGAATAAAATTTAAGTACCTATAAATAAGATGGTAAGGCCTTCATTCGTCTCATCCATGCCTTCTCACATGCTTGGATGTGAAAAGAGGTAGGTTTCCTTCCCACGGTAGTCTTGTATTATAGTGCGTTCATTTCTTTGGGAGAACCTAATAGAGAATGTTATTTTTACCTTGCGCTACCAATCTAGAAGGCTATTGCGATGTGTCACCCGCCAACGTGCTGTGGTCCTGACCAATTTAAAGTTGAGCATCCTTCTTCTTTCGATCTCAATTTTCCGTTGGGTCTCCATTTCTCGTAAGAAAACATTAGGCTTGGCTCCTCCAGAATAACTTGGCAACTTCTTTCCTCTAATGCACTTGACTCAATGTGCCTTTCTTACTCTTGTAACAGATCCTCTCAATTTCCACCCAATTAACTCATAAGTCCCATGTGCCTAGTTTTCGTATGCTACACTAGTGGTATCACTCATAACTTGATCGTCTTCGAATTGAATAACTCCTTCCATAGGATTAATGGGTAAGTGCAGGAAGTTGATGGACAAATATAGGGTCATCCGTGGACATCATATTGCAAATAACAACATAATATCAACTTGTAGGGATTATTAGCAATACATACACTCAAAATTAGACAAAATTATATTAATATGAATCATAGCATCTGGAATCTAGTTTCTAAAATACTAATTTTTGTAAAAAATGGACAAGATTAGCTATATTAAACACTCAAAATTCAATGACTTGGTATTTTTTTTTTAAAAACGCCGATAAGATTATAGTCCGTTTGCCCACAATTTGGATGACCAAAAATTGATATATATTTTTTTCCTTTGGTGAGAAGTTATATGCCACTATCTATCTTGGATGGATTTTATTTTGTATTTTTTTGAGTAATATTTTATTTTTTATGATTTTTTCCGTGAAAGTGGTATGAAAACATAAAGAAAACAGAGCTCTTTCCGTTTGCCTGCCATGAACTTCATCAAAAAATATTGAAATTAAATAATTTTTTTTTTTGAACATGTATATAATTTCACCACATTTGGGATGGTATAATTTTTATCACATTATGATAAGTGAAACAAATTTTGCAGTCTTAAACGTAGACATAAACATTCACAGGAAAAAGTGTCTTAAAGACCTACTATTAGTAAAAAATTATAAAATGATATTTATCCTCTTCTATTCACTTTAAAATCAGTATTTCTACAAAGCTAATAGTCTCCGCTACGCAATGGTACCATTTTTATGACATAGTTTTTACTTTTCGGCATGGTTCAAGTCCACGGAAGACTAAATTTTATGTTTTGTTGTTTTTGAATGTAAAATTCAGGATTTGATGTCCACTTAATTGTCCCCCAACTTGGTGCACTTACCCTAATTAGTTTAGGGTCTCTGATAGAGCACACATATATCTTGTCCAAGAACTTCTTCTCCCTAGGGCTTAATATAGGGTGTTGATTTTCCATCAGTTAAGGGGATGATGACTCATTCTCTTCTTTGTTCTCAAAGCTTATCTATCCCTTTATTTAGCCATAGGTCAGCATTGTTATCTTATAACACTAGGGGTGCCCCAAGTAATGCTTGAAATTTTATCTTCCTCGGCTAGCATCTAAGACTTCGAAGTTTCCAGTGAACTTTGCCCCCTGGATAGTGATACCAGTTTCTTTTAAAACACCAATGCGAATTTCCTTTGTCTTGTTATCCATATACAACACATTTGAAGTTGGCTATAATGGGGGTCTTCCCATTTGGTTCCAAGCATCCAGGGTGAGAACATTGATTTCCATGCCCGTGTTAGTCAAAATATTTTGTAGGAGCCACCCATCTATAACCGCATTCAATTTAATCTCCTTATCAAGTTGAGGTTGTGGGAAGGAAGGTTAGCATATATAACCTACCTCTCACACTCTTCTCCAGTGCGCGGTAATCTTTACTATAACAATTCACCTAGAAAAGGAATGATATTCTCTTGCCTCAACATTTCACATATTTCCCTTACCTCATCTAGATCCTTCTGTGGCACATCAGCACTCTCTCTTTATTCTAACTTCCTTGACTACTCCTTTAGGCACTATATTTCTACTTATAGACTTCAAATTACATCCATTTTTTCTTGATACACCTATTTTTGATGAGTGGGGTCCAGATACTTACCATACACCACCTCTTCTCTTGTAATCATTGGTTTTTTCCTTGGTGTCTCCGCACAACTTTAGCTTGCATCATCACCAGTATAGGCTTTAGTTCTAAGTCACGCATTACCATTGGCATCCATTATGATTCAACCTTCTTTATGCTTAAAATTCCAACACCTTTGTATTTCCAGTGTTTTTGGCTCATATATTCAAATAGCTCTGGGAAATCCTCATACTTTTCCTTTCATAGTAATGACCATCATCCTTAGAATTTTTTGTGAGGCTAGTTTGAAGCACACCAATATCTATGGCATCATGTATCTGGTCAATTAATCTACAATCCTTGGTGTCATGAGTAGTATAGGTTCAAATATTACAATAGAAATATACATTCTTACAGATC
The DNA here is from genome assembly GCA_019776745.2 of Taxus chinensis. Lineage (NCBI taxonomy): Eukaryota > Viridiplantae > Streptophyta > Pinopsida > Cupressales > Taxaceae > Taxus > Taxus chinensis. The sequence goes on from CM034149.1 coordinate 647,743,410, forward strand.
GTGCACTACTGTAGTGGACACCTACTCACATCATGATCTCTGTGGAAAATCTCATAGACCAATTTCATGTTGCATACCAATCTTCAAGGAAAATTATGCTTTGTATGCCCTTCTACCTCACAATCTATGCCATAGGCCACTTTGATTCTCATCCACTGAGTTCATAGATAGCTTCTCTAGCAGCTTTTCCATTACAACAATCTAATCTTCAAGAAAAGGGCTAACCCCAGTATCCATGCTTCCAATAGCCTCAGCATGAAGGGAAGTCTCAAAGGCCTCACATGGGTCTATGAAATTCTTGTACAAAAGCACTCTCCTAAAAGGTTTTATCAACCGTCCAAAAAACCATTGAGCATTCTAAAAAGGATGACTATCATAAGACAGTTTTGATAAGAGAGTTTTAAAACACACGTCTTATTCTCACCTACTCTCTATCATACCTTGTTAAATATTCTTCAGCGTTATAATGCTCTTATGTTCAAACTCAAGGATATGAAATTCATCTAATAAAGCATTCCACAGTGCAGTGTAATCTACTACTGTCTAGTTGGGGTCATACTTCCAATACCAACTATGTATGTGCCCTTGCAATGTTGTTGCAAACTGAATTGCCTTCTATTTCAGTGTAGTGTACATGCTCTGCAACATACTCAACACCTTTATATTCTGGTAGATGTAAAGAATTTTTAAAGAATACTTGCTAAGGTGGTTGAGGCTTGTGCCCACCTAATCCAGAACCTTTATTCCCTCAAGTGTTTCCTCCACCATTATATCCACTAATGCCTACTCAACCTGATCAACAAAATCCACTAGGTCCACTAGATCTTATTCCATAAAATCCACCTCCTGTAGCTAGTAAAGGCCCTGAAGTGGTTGCACCTAGTGTCCCTAGTGTCACGTTGAACTGCATGCCAACAGTTTGTGATATTGCACTACTACCAGATGTGTGTCCCTTGCCACTTCTAGATGTGATACCCAAGCTTTGTGTACCTGTAATCTACCTAAATTCCACTCCAGACAATATACCTCCAAACACAGGAAATGATTGTGTAGCCTTAGATGTGCCAAATTAAAAGTTATACCTCCTAAGTGTTGATCGATTACTTTTACCAATACTGATTAGATTAACAATACTTATCTCTAGATTTAGAAAACTAAACACCAAGGGTTGGTCACTGTACGTACCCAAAATTGTAAGGTACTGTACTACCAGAACAACGTGACACATGCCCCAATGATGATACAGGTCTCCTCGTAAGGTGTTCGGGATCCAGAAAAGCTCTCCGAGTGTGTGTTAACATCCCGCATGCCCCGCTTAGCCTTGCGTGCTTTGATTTTCCCTTTTTCCCCTCTTTTCTTGGCCTTTTTCTCTTCAGTGATGAAACCGCTGCCCTGACTGGGTGGTGGTCTCGTGACTGCCGCCCTGAACAGGGCGGCGGTCCTGTAACTGCCGCCCTACTCAGGGCGGTGGTCCTTTACGTGTTTTCCAGAAAGCTCTTTTAACACGACTCACGTAAATTCAACATTTTACCAGCTTTCTTTCACCACCATGAGCTTGCATTTATGATTCTGGTTCCCTGGAATAGTGTTTTGCCATTGTTTATAGTTTAAGAGTTCTATTTGGTTTTTACCTTGGGTAAATGCAAATGCTATAAATAGTTGGCTTGTGCTCAAGAAAATGGCCCCTCATTCACTTCTCATCTTCTCATTTTAGTAATTCAGTCTTTTATTTTGCTTAGGATTCATAGTTTAGTTCATTGCATGCTTTGTTAGCATTGTTTTACTGTTGGTAAGCCACAAATCCATCTTGTGTAGGTAGTGCTGTTATTTCATCCAATCCATTGGAGTAGAATAGCTTAGGAAGCCATTAAAGTTATAGGTTTTTCTCCTCAAACAGGATAGTTTCAGGTTCTGGACACTTTATGTTGCATGACTCGCAATAGATCCCACTAGGAATTGCATAAGCCAAGCTCTGTACTCTTGCGCTATCCCTCTCCTACTCGCATTGTATTCAGTCTGTGTCTCTGAGCTACCTTTGTCCCAATATCTACTTCTGTTGATGCTAGCATTACACACTTTTCTGGATCCACGTGAACATGAAGGAACGAGGAGATCACACTGAGGGGACAAGATCACACACATCATCAGATTTGACACTATTCTACAGAATCCAGGTTCTAGCTTTCAAAGTTCTAGTTAAAATCATATCAAATAGAGTAGTTAATTACTTTATTTTAGTAAATTCTATTCTCGATATTGCCAGGGAAGCTATGGGGATTGATGGTTTTTGAGAAACTATGATTCACTCCTCACTTCTGAGGTAGGATCGAGAATCTTGCAAATAGATTAGATAAGCTATTTTATTGTTTAGAATAGATCTACAAAATTGCACAGACAAATAGCTACACTCGGTTATTTTGTTTGTTTTAAATTGATTATTTTAGTTGTCATTTCTAGATATTTTAAATAGCTGCTTTCTTAAATTCGTAAAGTTCATCAGAAAATACAAAAAAATAGAGAAATCATATATAAGTATATTCGACATAGTTAAGTTTCATTTTACTGTAGTTCGTTTTACTTTGTTGTTTTGTATGACAATCACGGGACCTAGAGAGCCCAAAGAATACGTATTCGAGCCAATTGTGCCTCAACCCAATCTCATCACAACAATAACTGATATAGATCAAAATCTCAGGATTCAAGTCTTCCGAACAATGGTAAGCTTGCAAGAAATCAATTCCCAATTGAGTGGGTTAAACGTAGAAGATGACCAAGCACACACGTTTTGGTCAAATCAACCGAACTACAGATTACACTAGACAACATTCATATGACTGTAGAAGGGTTCGAAAGAGAACAAACCTTTGGTTGTGATCCTTTGGTTCCATAGCCAGGTGAAGGAGACACTCTTACAGATATAGATACCAGCCTAAGAATCCAGGTTGCAAGAACGCCTGTAAGATATTCTGAGAAAATCACACAGTTATTGATCCTAAATATAGAAGCTGAGAAAGCATACGATTACTGGATACTAGGGATTAGGAATTGATTCCACACATGACCATAACAGGACCACAACAACTAAGAGTCTACAGTTGTGATCCACAAATCCCACAGCCCAACGAATCCATAGGAGAATTAGAGATAGACACTGGCCTACGCACACTAGTATTCCGATCTACTCCACTTCCACCTATCATCATTGAACAATTATCCTTGCTAGACACAGCAACTAACAGAGCTAGGGAATTCTGGACTAGGCCAGAGAATCATCCATATAATTGGCTATATTTACCATCCACCATATGACCTCTGTCTGGAGAAATACACGAAACTATCCCGGATCATTTTCCACGTACTCTACAACCTATAGATAAAATCACGCCAGAGCTCAATATTGATTGGAGCCTTCGAGCAGTCATCCTTGCTGACCGATCTATCACACCAATTCAAGTTAGGAGGGCCTTCTTTTCCTTAGATTCACAAATTCCACTAGTGCGTATTGAAGACATTAGATTACCTAATTAGTTTTTCTACATCCCATGCATATTTCATACCCACCGGCTGTCTTGGCATGACCTCGGGAGGTTGGGTGTGAGGAAGAGTTGCTTGTATATTCCCACACTCGCACGTCACTTTTCCGTCATACAAAATTGGTGAACCTGACGTGAAATTCCTACTTTCTAGTTTGGAGTCATTCTTCCAAGTTAGTATACTTTTCATCTTTTCCACCTCATTGGCTTTCACCATCACCTTTGCTCCTTCCCATTATTCTATGAGTATTCATATACCCCCCAAATATGTCGAGATTCGATGCATATAGCAGACCCCTCTTGGGTCTTGAGGCATATTACGCCCAACAAAATTAGACAATCATCACCCTCATTCTCAGTATGGGGTGATAACTATTCAACTAACCAGTTGTCAACATAAACTCCAAGGATCAGATATAGCTCATCATTCCAAACAGAGGATTTGGAACCACTCGCTCAAACGCAACAAGCAGAGCCTTCAGGCTTGAACAATATGATGTTCACTGGAGAATCTGGTTCATCTCCTCAGATGCTGCTTAGACCACAAATTAGTAGACAATCAAACTCATACCTGAGGTTTAGACGATGAATATTTGGTACATTATGCTAGGAACGACCAACATTCTCAAAGTATGTATCCACCTGTAGGAGGTTTACAAAAACAACCTAAAGTCTCTTTTCAAGAAAATACCTCTATGCCACTACATATAGGAAATACCCTCGGAGAAACTTGTAAAGATAGTGATCAATTCATAGTGGGGTATTATGTGCCTATACAAAACTATGGTATACAACAAACACCACTATGGCAAAACACTGTGACTTCACCAAATGAAATCATTTCAACATTAGTAGAAAAGGTTAGAGGATTAGAACTTGCCCAAGTAAGTCAAAATTCGCAATTCATGCAAACAGGAAGTTCCAATCCTCCACACCCTCCTAGCCAAGTAGATCTCCTTACAGGAGTAGACACGTTAGGCATGACTCCTCAGTATTCATAACAAATGCCAAATAGACCCACCATCTCTAGCACTGTTCCTCCCGGTCTAGTACAGAACAATCCATTCATGGACAGAACCCCATCATACTTAAACATGTACTCCAAATCACCACAAGGGGATATGTTCTCCTCTCCCGGCATGTTTTCTCAAACACAAGGGCTTCCTTATGCCCCTTGCCAACGCATACGCTGTGCCATACCAACAAACCATTCCACCACCGCTCTTTCAACAGGCACCATCAATGGTCGAAACATATGTGATAGGGACATACTCAGAATATTTGAAAGATCCCTTGGATTTCACCATACAAAGTGTCATTCTTCCAAGACCTCTTCCCGATTTTCCCAAATACAAAGGAGAGGGAGATCTAAACGTGCATATCAAAGCTTACGCTATAGCCGTTCGAGAACTATTCCCATGGGATGGGGTTGTTACTAAAATATTCCCAAAAACCTTGGAAGGCATCGCTCTCGATTGGTATTATAGAATACCTGAGGCTTCCATACATTCATTCAAACAACTTGTGTCAGAGTTCATCAAGGCCTTCGACATGAACAAATTATTAAGAACAGGAATCAAGGAGTTCTTACACATCAAACAAGAACACAACGAATCTGTCGCCCATTTCATCCAAAGGTGGTGTACAGTTCTTTATTCTTCGGAAAGTGCTCCTAACATGGATCAAATGAAAATATGTGATTCGTTCCTTCATTCCCTTAGCAGAGAAGTGAAAGAAGAAGTCCAGAAGTTCCCATTAAGAACTTACGATAAAGTACTTGATAGCACTCTTCGAATAGATCAAGCGGTAATTGACAGTGGTCGCAAAACATATGGAGCAAACAGGAGGTTAATCGCCCCCAATCAGAACACCACAAATTATCATACTACCACGAACGTCAATCAAGGACCTAAAATCCTTAACAAAAATTAGGGTGTAACAATAGATGGAGTAACCAACCACCCTAAGAAGGTAAATGTTGTCAATACTCCATCACAAATAAACAACCAACGAAATAACAAATTTACCCTGACAAATCAATGCAATGGATTTTAATCATCCACAACAACAACAACAATAACAACAACAACGGAAAAATCCCATACAGGGTCCAACCCAGAATTCAACTAGGTACCAAAACCAGAATTCAAACCAAAGACCACAAACACAAAATTTTAATAGACAACGGTTTGATCAAAATTTTGGGCCACAATACATGCCAAACCAACAAACTAGGAATTACAATCCTAATTCGTATTGTGGTTTCCACAAAATTCGGGGCCATGACACTAGAACATGCCGTGACTACAACAAATTCATGCAACGCTTACCAGATGAACAAAGACAACTTTTCATGGATATGTTCTTAGCACATCCTACGTCACCAACATCAAGTACCTTTTCAGGGGTAGTTTCCCCTCAAAACGAACCCCTGAAGATCTTTAATGATCCACTCCTAAATCATAATAACAACAGGATAAATCTAACTGGGACGAATAAGGGTGTAATGACAAGAAACAATGATTATGAAGCCTTGACCTCACTAAATCCATTAGTTGCGCCGCAACTAGGAAGTCAGCCATGACCTAAGGTAGTCGGTTTAGTGGAGTTAGACGCCGAGCTGCCCATCGAAGCTATAACAAGGACGTGAGAGTATTTCTGTCAGCGAAGTCCAAGCCACCTGCCAGAGGTAGATGACATCCAACAAATCACAGTAAAACCTGTGGGAGCCTATGATTTGATTAATGACCTAACAAAAACCTTCTCGCACATTTCATTCTTAGACTTACTAAAGAGGTCCCCTGCCCACAGGGCTGCTCTTTTAGAAGAATTAGGTTTAGGTCATCTAATTAACATCACTCCACCACCTGAAATACAGGTAAATCACGTGGACTTTGATGTTCATCCTCTAGGGCAGGCAGATAGGGATGTCGAATTCATATTCAAGATAAACAAAATGCTGAAAGATGCTGAGATCACACGCTGAGGTGATCTAGCCTTACATTTGCAAGTATGGGTTTATAACAACTATGTAAAGTGTGCAATGGTTGATGATGGGGTGGCAGTTAACATAGTCCCCTTCTCTTTCCTCCAAAATCTAGGGTATGGAGAAACCAATTGCTCCACAACTCGAAATACACTAAGGGGCTATGATAGTCTTAAAGCCACTTCGGTTGGAACTATAATATTACCGGTCACCTTAGGACCCAAAACCATCTTGACTGAGTTTTATATCATAGATCGGGAAACTAACTATAATATGATCCTCGGCCGACCTTGGATACACCGCATGAAGGCAATCCCTTCTACACTATTTCAAGAAGTAAGGTTTTTACATTTAGGAAAGGTATTCGTAGCCAAAGGTGATCCAAAACCATTTGATGTACACCTAGCTGACTTAAAGAAAAGACCAGGCGTACACTCAGAGTTTGAACTCCCAACAAACCAACTTAATAAGCCTACCGATGCAAAAACAAAAGAAAAGTTAGTACCTACAATAGATCTTGAAACTATGAGCCTAGCCAAAGCAACCCCAACCCCCAAAGATGAGGCTAAAACTATAGAAGCAGTATCATTAGGAACTACTGCAAAGATCGTTGAACTGCTAGAAAATGATCTACCAATATTCTTACCATTCGATTCAGTAGGCATAGGATATTCCCTAGGCATTGGCTCTCTTCCAGCAGAGGATCTCTGTATGGTGGAAGTAGAATATGCAAACACAACAGATATCCCAGTGTCCATATTCCCAGTCGAATATTGGACACTCCATTTTGATGGAGCTAGATGCCGTTATGGAGTGGGGGTAGGTGTAATCTTCACTTCCCCTGAAGGAAAAGTCTTACCTTTTGCCTTTAAACTAAATTTTGAGTGCACAAACAATGGCACTGAGTACGAAGCCCTCCTCCTTGGCCTCATCTTAGCTAAAAGAATTGGTGTTGATAACATCAGAGTCTTAGGAGACTCGCAATTAGTAGCAAACCAAGTCTCTGAGGTATATGAAACCAAAGCCGAGCACTTACAACTTTACAAAAAAGTTTGTATTAGATTTAAGCAAGGAGTTTGACTTCATATCAATTGAAGCAATCCCGCGAGAGAAAAATCTTCTCGCCGATTCAATAGCAACTTCAGCATCATGTTTTACTCCAAGCAATGAGTTAGAGGATACCCGTTTCATGGTATCCCTTCGTGATGAACCATTGATAAAGACAATGACAAATTCTCTTTTAAACGGAAATGAATCTACTATCCTAGACCATGTTGATAGTGATATGGCCACTTTGGATTGCTTAAACACCTATGCGGCACTACATCTCTCCTATCATATGATAGATTTGTCCTTAATCCCACATTCATCTTCCTACTTCGGAAATCCCATGGTAGATCTTCCCTCACAAATGGAACCTAGCATATGCACAGTAGAAAATGGGGATGATTTGGATTTACCTCCAGCGCCACCTGAGTTTGAAGAGGGAAACACCTCTTTGATCAAAGAAACAATTGATATTAACATCGGAACGGAAGACGAACCAAGGATATTGAAACTAGGGTCCTCGTTAACCCAGAGGAAGTAGAAATACACACTCGGATCCTCAAAGAACATCAGAAGGCATTTGCATTTAATTATAAGGAAATGACAGGAGTTGCACCCCACATTGCGGTGCACAACCTCATCACTAAATCTGATGCAAAACCAGTTAAACAAAAATCAAGACCCATGAAACCCAAGGTAGCTCTCATGGTAAAAGAGGAGGTAATAAAACTCCTCCAAGTAGGATTCATCAAGCCAGTCAATTACTCCCAATGGGTATCTAACATCGTTCCCGTTCTCAAGAAGAATGGAAAGATACGCATCTGCATAGATTTCTGAGACATCAACAAAGCGTGTCCTAAAGATGACTTCCCGTTGCCATCCATTGATGTCATTATTGATGCAACAGCTGGGTTTGAACTTTTGTCTCTCATGGATGGATTCTCGGGATACAATCAAATTAAAATATCTGAACAAGATCAAGCTAAAACCACATTTATAACTCCCTGGGGAACTTATTGCTATGTTGTCATGCCATTTGGTCTCAAGAATGCTGGTGCTACATACCAGCGAGCTATGACATATATATTTCATGATTTAATTCATAAAATCGTGGAATCCTACGTAGATGACTTGTTGGCTAAGGCCAAGAAGCATTGTGACCATCCGGAAATACTCCGCGTCATTCTCTCACGTCTGATAGAGTATGGAGTCACGCTAAATCTAGAAAAATGCGTCTTTTGTGTAACAGGAGGGAAGCTCCTAGGTTACATCATATCATCACGAGGGATAGATGTTGACCCAACCAAAATTTGGGCTATCCTCGAAATGGTTCCACCTTTGGATGAATCTGGAATCAGGTCGTTTCTCAGAAAGCTGGGTGCAATCCGAAGATTCATCCCGGACTTAAGTTTCACCATACATCCAATCAACAATTTACTCAAGAAAGACTATAGCATCGATTGGACTGAAGATTGCAATAAAGCTTTCGACGTAGTTAAGCATTTCTTGTTGTCACCACCTACGCTAATGCCACCTAAGTTAGATCACCCGTTAATTTTATACTCACGAGCTACCAATGTCTCGCTAGCCTGCATGCTAGCTCAAGAAGACGATGACAAGAGAGAACGCGTGATTTATTTCATTAGCCAAACATTGCTTGACTATGAAACACGTTATACCCAAGCAGAACGAGAATGCCTCGCCATAGTTTTTGCAACCAAACGCCTAAGACATTATATGCTAAATCAAGAAACAAGGGTCATGGTAAAAACAGACCATTTATGAACTTTCCTCACACAAGGGTCCTCGTCTAAAAAGGTTGGATGTTTTATGACCTTAATGGGGGAATTCGAATTAACATTTGTAAATCAGAATCAGTTAAAGGAAAAATCATCGCAGATTGGTTAGCTGATAACCCATTAGATGGAGGTGATTTAGTAGATTTAGATTTTCCAGGTGAGTGCGTTTACTACATCGAAACCCGACCCTCTATCTCTGAGTGTCCCTGGTACACTGATATCATTAATTATATCATGGACCATACGTATCCAGAAGGAGCTACACCACAACAAATAAGGTGGTTACATATTATCATAGCTAAATACATCATTATAGAGCAAGTGCTCTATCGGAAAGTGTTCGATGGAATGCTCCTAAGATGTGTCGACACGGAAGAATCCAAGAAGATTCTCCATAAATCCCACAGTGGAATGTGTGGAGGCCACTTCAGTGGTCATGCCACCACTCATAAAATACATCGAATGAGATATTTCTGGCCTACCCTAGAACACGACGCAGTAGAGTTCGTACGCAGGTGTCATAAGTGCCAAGAATTCTCCCATGAGATCCATATGCCGACACAAGCTCTGCAACCAATCGCTACTCCATGGCCCTTTTCTACATGGGGCCTAGATTTAATAGGGAAATTCTCTCCCTCATCCACAGATGGCCATAGTTTTATAATCATGGCCACTGAATATTTTACCAAATGGGTAGAGGCTATGCCTCTTACTACTGTACCTGATCTGTAATTTCCAAGTTCATTTTGAACCAAATCATTTGCAGGAACGGTATCCCGCAAATCATTATCTTCGATAATGGAACTTCTTTTAAGAATGAAGAGGTTTCGTGAACTATGTAATAAATTTAAGATAAGCCATCATACGGCTTCCTTGTATTACCCTCAAGCCAACGGACAAGCTGAAGCGACAAATAAAACACTAAAATCTATTCTCCTTAAAACGGTGAAAGAAAACAAACGAGATTGGAACTTAAAGTTATATCTGGCCTTATGGGCCCACCGAACCTCAATAAGAATACCAACGGGAGCAACTCCTTTCTCGCTAGTATTCGGGGCAGAGGCAGTTCTCCCACTCGAGGTTGAAATACCCAGTCTCTGCATTTCATTACAAGGGATTCTGGATGAAGACGCTTACAGAGAAGCACGTCTCTCCCAATTAGAAATCCTAGATGAAGCTAGGTTAGATGCTGAACAGCGTCATAGAGTCTATGCTGACTGGATGTGCCAGGCAATATAACAAGAAATTCTATGAACATGACATATATGAAGGTGATCTAGTTCTAAGGCTAGATAGCTGGATTGACAAGAAGACTGGCGAAGGAAAGAAATTCCGGCCTAAATGGTTGGGCCCATACCGAGTCATGAAGGACTATGAAAACAGTGCATACCTCCTATGTACGCTAGAAGGTGAGGAATTTGGTGAAACATTCAATTCCCTGCACCTCAAGTGATTCTACGCGTAAGTAGCTAGCACTACTTATGTATCTATCTACATTACATTTTCATATAGATTAGGATCATATTGTCCACTTGTTTCGTACACAAATTGTGATCAAGGAATCTATTCTCAAAGCAATTCATTACAAACTTATGATGTTGTTGGCATAAAATTTCTAATCATACCTCTCCATTTTCATGATATCATCAAAATATCTCGGAATCATTTTATCAAATAAACCTAGACATGACAAAGTCTTAATGGTAACCATACCAAGATCTGTAAGTTTATTCTCACTGTTGGTTTCTTCTTAGGGTAGGTGTCTTGCCTATGGTCTGTTCTAGAAGCTTCATAGTGTCACATCTATCCCATATGTATATCTCTTTGGAAATAAACACATATTGACATTTTACTCAAATAAACAAGTCAAACATTGATCAAATAGAAAATTTTAATTTTACACATTTCCTTGCCCCACCAACCTTTAGTGATGAGCTTGTGTCTCTTACAAGTGATGTAGGGTTGGGAAAGGATGGAAATTCCCTTACTCAACTATGCTTTTCCCACAGTGATAAAACCACGCTTCTTACTAGTAGTGTGGGGCAAAGTGTAGGGGGTCCTCTTGATAAATAAATGCAAAAGATCATACAAAAACAATTCAAACTTTGAAATTTTGAGTCAAAAACAAATGAATCAGATGTTCACAATCTCAAGAGAGTTAAAATCCTAAAAACCCAGATTTTTTCTACTATGTGGCCATCTACGGGTCTAAGTTTGGATAAACCACAAAGCAAGTTGCATCCAAAACTATGAAGTCACTTGAGTGAAGTGGACTTGTTCGTGTCGTAATTTGGTTCCTCCAAAGCTTTGTCTGTCTTTCATCAATATCATTTCACTGCACCTCATAACTTGCGCCCTTACCAACCCTTGGTGATAAGCCCTCACATCTTACTAGTTGCGTGGAGTTAGGGGTTAGGGGCAGGTTTATCTATTCATCATACTGGTTTATTTTCATCACTTTGCCAAAACAAACATGAAGTATCCAAAATTGCTTACAGCAACTAAGATTCAAAATCACATTATATTTACATCATCATATATCAACATCATGAAACACAAAAGGAAAGCAAAAAACTTGCATCATTTGATTCACCATTTCATATATTCTAAAAAAAAGGCATATAAACATACATCATAGTATAAGAAACTGGAAATAGAAAGAAAGTCACGAATACCAAGAGTTTGATCCAGAAAAAAAATACATATATATAAATGACCAACGTTTATATACAATGCCATCATGCACTCAGCATGGTCAAAACGCTCAAAGATCCCGGGATGTACAAAAGAATATATAGTACAAAATCTGTGAGAGGCAAGTGGCTTCTCAATCCCTACGAGACCCCTCTGAAGGTGCATGCCCACACCTAGGACTCCGGCTACGCCGACGTTCTGAATTCACTAAGGGCTTAGGATCCCAAGGGGGCAAGCTACAGTCTCACCACGAGAATGGATCCTGATCAAGCGCTCAGCTGTCTTATACCCCTCTAATTCCATGTGAAGGGTCGATACCATCTTCGTCACATGCCAGACTAGAGCGAAGACATCAGTATGTTTGCTAGCTGCTGAAGGCTCCCCAGCATCCACAGACAGCTCTGCATGTAGGTCCTCTCCATGGAGATCATCAGGGTATCAGTACATACCCTTTGAATCAAGTCCCACCACTCATTAGTGGTCTCTGCAAACCAAGGAGAAAAATTAGAAACCAAATAAGAGATTAGAAATCCAAGATAAAACACAAAGAGAGATAGTAACTAAAATGATCTTAAATTAAATAAACACTAGAAGGGAGAGAGGGTAACTTACTCGAATCAGCAGGCCTCCAAGATGGATCCATGGGATTAACACCCACCATGGATGTCGATGCCGACTGAGGGACTGCTCTTGTGGTTGGAGCAACGTAATGCCCCACAATAGACTCATCCTCCCCATGGCCCTGGGAGAGTGGCTCCTCTAAAACCAGAGTCACCCTCTCTGCACTCTGCTCAGCCCTCTCCACCTACATGATATCTTGGGTATCGTGCCACTCAGGATCACTGTCCTCGGTCTCCTCCTCTGTCTCTCCCCCTGTATACTCCTCAAACTCGGAGTCTTCCTCAATGGGGTCATCTCTTTTATGGGCAATTCTTGTGGCAATCTGAAGTAAAGGTGCCTGAGGCGCACCAGCTCTCCCTCTGGCATGAACTATCCTCCTGGATGCAATAGGAATGCCAGGAGTAACCACTATCCAACCCCAACCTCTAGGCCCCCCTCTGGCCTCTCGGACTGATCTGTATACTGGCGCCACTGGGGGAAGCATACCCATGTATGGTAGGCCAAACTGCTAAGGAACTTGGCCAAAGGGGTGCATCTCCACTCGCCCCACTCTATCAATAAGTTTCCCTGTCGTGGAGCAGGAGATCAAGGTAAGAGCCTCCTCGCCCCATATGCCTGCCATAGTCTGGTATGGTGTGGCCTCCATGTTGGCAGTAGTCAAGGAGGTGGCTGGCTGATGAGGTGCTCTAAGCACCGACATGTCTGTCGATCTGGCTTCCCTCATAGCTCCAGGATCTGCCACCTCCACACCCCTACCATAAGGGATGAAATGCTCATAGACCCAACTCATGACTAGGGTCGGATGGCTCAAGAACTGCCCCTGTAAACAGACCACCCTGTATAAGTCATGGTAGGTGGTCCCAAGAATATCTGCTCCCCAGGCATATATCCGACCATGCCCCTCTATCTGTGCAATAATGGGCGACCAGCATTATAATAATGTATCTCCTCCCTTGTCCCCGATCAGTCTCGAGGCAAGAATCCCCATGATGGCCTGGCGAAGTAGGGGGATGGGCAAAGAAGAAATAGATCGAACTCGCACCCCCTTCTTCGACCCTGTGGAGATGACTGCATCTCCCATATATGTGGCCCACTGTGCAATCTGTGCTCATGAGCCTACCGTCTCTAGGGTGAGTCATCTCTCGATGATCGGGAACCCCATAATACGATAGACGTCCTCCAGTGTAATAGTCCACTCACCGCGGACCCCTGACAATCAGAAGGTGTTCCGATCTGCATCCCAATATGAGAACAAGTCACAAAGGATGTGACTAGATGGTGTGACGTGGGGCATGCGTGAAATGCGTAGTATCCCATCCCTCTGAAGAGTGTCCTCCTCATCCTGCGAGAGGGCATCTAAAACCCCTGGGAGCCAATCACACTCCCTCTCTCTACTCCACCAGATATACTCCTCTCTCACCTGCATACACACAAAACAAAGCAAGTTAGCATCCAATTAATACTGGAAAAATCATGAAAGCACGTAGAAATGCTAAAAATACAAACACAATCTCAAAAAGAGGTTCCTTTTGCATTCTGTGTAAAACCACCACCCTGAGCAGGGGGGCGGTTTTGTAACCGCTGCCTTAAGGGCGGCGGTCATGTAACCACCACCCTGAACAGGGCGGTGGTCATGTAACCGCCACCCTAGGCAGGGCGGCGGTCGTGGTCCGAAAACCCACACGGGTTTGTAAATTTAAAAATCCTAAAAAATGACCATTTTACCTAAAAACAAAGCCTACCCAGTATGCGCCCCCCCTAGGTGGACCTTTCAACACTAACATTTTCAAAAATTACCCCCCCATGACAAAGTATTTATTATTTCAAATTTAAGGTGGTAAAAAGGATAAACTGAAGAAAACTAACATGTGATCTCATGGGTCGATGTGCCACATGTGGAGGCATGATCGCTATCTCGTTGCGGAATTTTTGACTCTACTCACGCAAGAAACTGTCACCGTGGGTCCCAGAGCTCAAAATCAATCAAATCGACTCGCGTAAATGAATAGGAAAATGGGCCCACTTTCATATATATAGCGCTTTGATTCATTTTAAAATAAATTTTTCACAGGTTTGGAGCGTTAACGGAGGTAAGTTCCTATCCCCGCACAAATGGTACATTCTCATTCCCTGTTATTTTAGCATTGATTTTTCAAACTATTGTGTCTATCTGCACTTGAGTTCTCTTTTTCGTTTTACAGGCAACGGGAATTTTGGATGGCATCATTTTAACACACTGATGTATCAGGTATAACTTCTAACTTCCCATTTCAGGACTGCTATACTCGGACCCTCCGTTTTACGCCCCTTCATGGCTAAAACGCTTCTCCAAGGGGGCAATATGTACGTACCCAAAATTGTAAGGTACTGTACTGCCAGAACAACGTGACACATGCCCCAATGATGATACAGGTCTCCTTGCAAGGTGTTCGTGATCTGGAAAAGCTCTCCAAGTGTGTGTTAACATCCCGCATGCCCCGCTTAGCCCCGCATGCTTTTTTTTTCCATTTTCCCCCTCTTTTCTTGGCCTTTTGCTCTTCAGTGGCGAAACTGCCGCCCTGCCTGGGTGACGGTCTAGTGACCGCCGCCCTGATCAGGGCAGCGGTCCTATAACCACCACCCTGCTAAGAGCGGCAGTCCTTTACACGTTTTCTAGAAATCTCTTTTAACGCGACCCATGTAAAAATCAATGTTTCACCAGCTTTCCTTCACTGCCTTAGAGCTTGAATTTATGTTTTTGGTCCCCTGGAATAGTGTTTGGCCATTGTTTATAGTTTTTAGAGTTCTAGTTTCGTTTTTGATCTTTGGGTGAATGCAAAAGCTATAAGTAAATGGTTTGTGCACAAGAAAATGGGCTGCCCCTCATTCACTTCTCATGCTTCTCATTTTCAGTAGTTCAGTATCTTATTTGTCGCTTTAGAAGCCATAGTTTTAATTCTTTTCATGCTTAGTTAGCATTGTTTCAGCTGTTGGTAAGCCACATATCCAGCTTGTGCAAGTAGTGTTGTTGTTTCATCCAATCCATTGGAGTAGAATAGCTTAGGAAGCCATTAAATTTGTAGGTTTTGCTCCTCAAACAGGATAGTTTTAGGTTTCTGGATGCTTTATGTTACATGACTCGTAATAAATCCCGCTAGGAATTGCATAAGCCAAGCTCTATACTCTTGCGCTATCCCTCTCCTACTCACATTATATTCAGTCTGCATGTCTTGAGATACCTTTGTCCCAAAACCTACTTCTATTGATGCTAACATTACACACTTTTCTGGATTCACGTGAACACGAAAGAACGAGGAAATCACACTGAGGGGACAAGATCACACACATCATCGGATTCGCGACTGTTCTGCGGAATCCAGGTTCTAGCTTTCAAAGTTCTAGTTAGAATCATATCAAATAGAGTAGATAATTGCTTCATTTCAGTAAATCCTATTCTCAATATTGCCAGGAAAGCTGTGAGGATTGATAGTTTCTGAGAAACTATGATTCACTCCTCACTTTTGAGGTAGGATCGAGAATCTTGCAGATAGATTAGAAGAGCTATTTTATTTGTTTAGAATAAATCTACAAATTGCACAGGCAAATAACTACACTCGGTTATTTTGTTTGTTTTAAATTGTTATTTAGTTGTTATTTCTAGATACATTTAAATAGTTGCTTTCTTAAATTCGTAAAGTTCATCAGAAAACACAAAAAATAGAGAAATCACATATAAGTATATTCGACATAGTTAAGTTTCATTTTACTGTAGTTCGTTTTACTTTGTTGTTTTGTATGACAATCACGGGATCGAGAGAGCCCAGAGAATACGTATTCGAGCCAATTGTTCCTCAACCCAATCTCATCACAGCAATAACTGATATAGATCAAAATATCAGGATTCAAGTCTTTCGAACAACGGTAAGCTTGCAAGAAATCAATTTCCAATTGTGTGGGTTAAACGTAGAAGACGACCAAGCACACACATTTTGGTCAAATCAACTGAACTACAGATTACACTAGACAACATTCATATGACTGTAGAAGGGTTCGAAAGAGAACAAACCTTTGGTTTTGATCCTTTGGTTCCACAGCCAGGTGAAGGAGACACTCTTACAGATATAGATACCAGCCTAAGAATCTAGGTTGCAAGAATGCCTGTAAGATATTATGAGAAAATCACACAGTTATTGATCCTAAATATAAAAGCTGAGAAAGCATATGATTACTAGATACTAGGGATTAGGACTTGATTCCACACATGACCATAACAGGACCACAACAACTAAGAGTCAACGGTTGTGATCCAAAAATCCCACAGCCCAACGAATCCATAGGAGAATTAGACATAAACACTAGCCGACACACACTAGTATTCCGGTCTACTACACTTCCACCTATCATCATCGAACAATTATGCTTGCTAGACACAGCAGCTAATAGAGCTAGGGAATTCTGGACTAGGCCAGAGAATCATCCATAGAATTGGCTATATTTACCATCCACCATATGACCCTGTCCAGAGAAATACACGAAACTATCTCGGATCATTTTCCATGTACTCTACAACATATAGATCGAATCACGCCAAATCTCGATATTGATTGGAGCCTTCGAGAAGTCATCCTTGCTGACTGATCCATCACACCAGTTCAAGTTAGGAGGGCCTTCTTTTCCTTAGATTCGTAAATTCCACTAGTGCATATTGAAGACATTAGATTGCCTAATTAGTTTTTCTGCATCCCATACATATTCCATACCCACCAGCTGTCTCGGCACGACCTTGGGAGGTCGGGTGCTAGGAAGAGTTACTTGTAGATTCCCATGCTCACATGTCACTTTTCCATCGTACGGTCACCAAGTGGATTCAGATGTGTGTTGATAACTTTATTTTCTCCAAGTGATGAGCTCTCATTAGAAGCTAAAGGGGTCTCTCTCCTACGCTTTCCAAGATGAGGTAGCAGCACAGACTACTCAGGATCCACATCCTCTATGTGAACCTCAATTTTTTCCCGCAACGTCTACCTCCATAAATCCATAACTCCTGTAAATTCATGTTATCTAGATAAATCCCTTTCATGAGCTTCATTATACTTGAGTCATCTCTCTTCCCTCTCATTTTAAGCCGCAAGGTCTGCCATCTTCATCGACCCTAGCTTCCTCGCCCAGTGCACAGAAGAAGCTTAGCTAGCCATAAGAAACACTTCCAAACTTAATGTAATGATCAGGATATTTATAGCTAAGGGGATATCATGTAAAAATGATCTTATAAGCTCCCTTAAGAACTCAAACTCAGCAACCGCTGGAAAAGAATATGTAGAAATAGAGTATTCTATGGTATAACTAGTTAGCACTCTTCTCCACCATTGATAAAAAAAACGTGTCCATGTCAAATCATCATCTTGTAGCCTCTAATACTCTTCTTGGGTCCACACATGAGATCTATAGTACCATCTTGATCTAGATGCATATGCCAAAATCCATTCATACAACTCCACTGGAAGCTACAAAAGAAGGTCTCATACAACTCATAATACAAATGCTCTTCTACCCATTTACGTGCATCATAATTAGTTCTAGTACTAAATCTATGAGAAAAATCATCCTCTATGCTCATAAACCATGCTTTGACACTGACCAACATCAAGCATTTTGTCATCACACATCATTGTCACAAAAACTTCGAAAATAGGTCCTGGCAATAAAACCAAGATGTATTCATTTTATTTATCCTCAATACTACTTTATAACCCCAAGCGCGTTGGCCTATAACCCAACGGGTGCTGGGCACTCACCTGAGACATGCGTGGGAATCAATACCCTCCATTATGTGAGCATTATTATAAGGTTTTTCCATTAATGGAGGATGAATTGCAGAATGAGAAGTACATTTACTTAGCTAAAAGAAAAGTGGAAGGGACAACTTACAAATCCATACATTAATTCATTACAGAAACTTAATAATAATTTAATAAGCATAATAAACCATATCTAAGGCATGGTGGTCACATAAGATGAGGGTTTACACCCTTAAGCATGATATGCATAATGAACCCATATATATATTCATTCAGAATAGTTCTGGTAGCCACATTACAATCAAAAGTGGTCATCACAGACTATACATGTTAAATGACAGAGACCCAACTCCCACATATCTTCCCTTGTATGAGACCCTAGTTAAACCCTTCTATTTTAACTCTTGTTACAGATCCTAGTGCCATACAGAGGCTCATGACATCCCTCACAACCCTTAGCAATAAGTTCTCTAAACGCTAGAATTAATGCAACAGTCTATTACTCAACATCTTATTCTCTATGCATTCTCTTTGTCTATCTCTTGCATTATCTTCTCTTCTTCTCTCCTCGTGTCTGATATATTGCTTTCTACGATCTGAGCATCTCTTTTTATAGGATCGACACCCATCACTGTGCCTTATCTCCTAAATAGATTGTGTGCCAAGTGTCCATGTGGTCCCCAAATGGTGAATTCTTATCCCTTTTGTAAACCCTCCACTCTCTGTAATGATGTCTCCTAGGGATATTCCCTACATGGAATATCATTTTCTTTACCTCCAAGGTTCTAGGCTGGAAACTTATCCTCTTATCATGCCTAGTCGGGTCCTCACATTTTTCCTCAAGTGTCTTCAGAATGCCAAATATGGATGTCCTTTGAACTTGTGTTATGTCTTCCATGCGTGCCCTAGTTTCACCTAAACCCTTCTTAAACCCCTTTGTCCTGCACACTTTCCCTTGAGTGCCCTTCTTTTTAATCCTATGTGCATGTGCCCTTTGGAACTTAGCCAATATTTCAAGGCCCAACACTCACAATATGAACTTATAATTAGGGAAACTTTAAATTCTCCCATCTTATAATCGTAGAATCATAATTTAAATAGTTACACATAACCATAACTAAAACATATGAATGTATTTTATTTACAATTTTAAGTTGTATCATCACAGTAACATTTTGAAATGATAATTTTTTATTTAGCATTTACTCACTCCAAATATGTGATGCCCTCTAACACATTTAATCCCTTAGATACTACTAGTGATAAGTCTTTGTATAACTAATACACATATCTTTTAAGCAATTTTCTCCTTTGCTTGTCATTCCAACCATAAAATTTTCTTGATGGTTTCCTGTTGGTGTAGTAGCTGATTAACACGATGAGATCCCTCTCCACCATCAGCTCAAATTTATGGTGGAGAGGGATTTCATCGTGTTATTCAGCTACTATGCCAACACCCTCCCATACGATGAAGCCATATGCAACCACGTGAGCTCTAGACCCACCACGTAGACACCCAATCAAGCCCAATGACATATTAATAGGAAGTGACACCAAAAATTTCTCGGGAGGTCACCCATCCCAGAACTACTCTAGGGGTGGCACGCTTAACTAGATGGTATCAGAGCTACACAACTTGCCATCACACCAAAAGATCGAACTGATGGTGGAGAGGGATCTCATCATGTTAATCAGCTACTATGCCAACACCCTCCTACACGATGGAGCCGAGTATACACCCAATCAGGCCCAACAACATTAGGAGGCAGTGACACTGGGAATTTCCCAGGAGGTCACCCATTGCCACACTACTATGGGGCTGGCGCGCTTAATTGCTTGGTATCAAAGTTACACGACTTGCCGTCACACCAAAAGCTCAATGGAGAGGGATCTCATTGTGTTAATCAGCTGCTATGCTAACACCCCCCACACGATGGAGCTGGGTATACACCCAATCAGGCCCAACAACATTAGGAGGAAGTGACACCGGGAATTTCTCGGGAGGTCACCCATCGCCACACTACTCTGGGGCTGGCGCGCTTAACTGCTTGGTATCAGAGTTACACGACTTACCTTCACACCAAAAACTCGAACTGATGGTGGAGAGGTATCTCATCATGTTAATCAGCTGCTACACCAACATTCCCTTTACACCTAATGTAATACACATTGTGTCTTCATAATTGTAGGTAACATCATTTCTAATCCAAACCTTTTCTATATATTTTATTGCAATTCCATCGACTATATTGCAATGTTCTTTTCTCCAAGTGAGTATTGGATTCAAGTCAGTCGATAATTTTTTCTTGAAGGCATTTGTCATTTTTTCAACATCAAATTGAGTTTGTCTAACTAGAATCTCATTTCAAATTTTTTTATAATTACTTTATAAAATGTTCCAAGCCACCTCGCACGTTGATAGTCTCCTTGCAGAACTTGAATGACATGTCCCTAGAGGGAGGCTGGTTTTCCTCATACAACAAGCCTTCTAAATATAAAATCAGAAAGTAATTCTTGTGGTTAACTGTAGGGAAGTAAATATTTTTTTTAATCAGTCTCATCTGAATTATAACCAACGGAAAATTTTAACATTTTAGATTGCGGCTATCACTTACCGGCAGGCCTTGTGTGTAGAACTAATATTATTTTCCCACAATTGGATCCTTTGATGCAAGATCTATTTCAAACAAACATTAATCTATTCATTAAATTATTATATCCATTGTTATGGAAAATGAAAGCATATTTGAAAAAAAACATAGTGATCTATGTGGTAAAAGCGTGAATTCAATATTAGCACTTTACGTAGCTACCATTTACCGACATAGCTTCCGACTTGGATTACATAGACATTACTAGTTTCTAGTTTTGTTTATGTAAGATGTATTGTAAACAACATAAATCAATTCATAAATGATTTCATGTTATGGCAAATGAAAGCATAATTGAAAAGCATACTAGTTTATGTGGTAATATTGTAAATCAAAATGTTCTATGTCTTCTGAATGAATTATAACGATAGCTAGGGTTCATTTATATCCATTGAACTATCCATTGGTAGACAACACTTTTGAGATATTGATGTGGATTAGCAACCGCTGGGATATTCCATCATTGGCTATAATAAACATCGATCCTAATGTCTATATAATTATGTTGAGACTAATGGTTTATGTAGAAAACCAACAACCTAGTAACTATAAACTATGTAGCATTGGATGTCACCATTAACTTTTGAAATAGGTTATTTGGTAATTCCTTCTTTGAAAATGGTTATGCTTATAGAATTAGCTGATATCATTTTCTATAAATTTTTGAGCCTTATAAATGGTTATGTTTAATAATATGCATGGCTAACATACTTGGCTCTATCTGCATAGTCGTGTTGGTTACCACTATGTACTCCATTGTTACTTTCTCCGATTGTTGGTCATCTACATAAACCATTATTTTTTTTCTAATTTTGTGGGGCTTTATAGCGATTATTTTTTATAAATGCACATGACCAGTGTACCAGGATTTTATCACATATTGATGCATGATTGGGCTAAGTTCTCCTCATATGTCGTTAGAGCTGGTGAGCATAGAATATTGTCATAAAAATGAAAACAATGGAAATTTAAAAAACATATCATCAAACATATTTATAAAATGATTGAAGGTCAATCACCATGTTGAGTTGGTTGTGTAGCATCAACTTGAGAGGTTTTTACATTAAATCTTTTTGTTCTTTGGTTGTATGCGTAAATAAGAAATGTTTAAGTAGCTTTTTTTGGTTCAAATAAATTTAACATAATCACAAGTTTGAGTTATATTCTGGTACGAACCTTTCTTCATATTAGAATAGTAATGTTTCAAAAACATTTCCTGACTATGTGTCTCAACAATAAAAACAACAGATATATCTCAATCCACTTAAGCATGCAATGCGATACTACCATTGTAAAGTACTAATACTAATGATTTCTAGGAACAACATCAATCAAACATCTCAAACCAGAACTCATATGATCGCTCGTAAAGAAAAGGATGGTTATTTCCTTTTAGCCCAATTTTGGTTGCAGTTATCTATTTTTGTGGAAGTTTTTCCATCGAATCCCTAGTTAATTCTTATCTTTCATCATTTTTTATCATCAGAGTTGTGCACTCTAGTTATTGTGTATATAAGACACAAAATTTTAAATTGCCTGCTGCTATCATAGAGTTTCTAACATCCATCCAAAATTGATTCTTCCCTGTCTTTAACCTTTTCCATGTATTTTTTTATTGTTTCTCTCAAAAAAATTGAATATTCAATTAGTATGAGAACAATAATTATACAATCTAGCACATTGGTTCCAATAAATGTTAGCAGCTTCATTATTACTTCAAAATAAATATCATTGGACAAATTGAAAAAATTAGCGATAACACATTCTACATTAAAAGGATTGGTGGCAGGAATAGCTGCTAGAGATGATGAAAGATGGAACAGGTATGCACATTAACAAGTAAATTATTTTGTGTCCTCCATCCTTGTCAGTATATTGTTTTCAATTGACACCACATAGTTGTATAATATTGTCTAAGCCTCGATGGGAAGAATTTCTTCCACTACATGGTCCTTTTTTCATTGAGCTTTGTTTTCCCTATGTGGGAACCATATTTCTTCTTTCCTTTTCTCTCTTTTCCCAATAGTAAAGACAAATGGAGGTAGTGTGATTCATAAAATGTAACTATTTCAATTACAATGGATTCACTAGAGGATGTTAATAGATCAATATCTGGATGTTTGTCTTTAAAATATTGTAGAACTTTTTCACTCATCTTTCTATCTCCTTTTATTCTCTGGCAGTAAGAATAAAATTTCTTTGTTATTATACCTTCCTAAATAGGTCCAATTAACCACACATCCATTAATTATACTTTATCTACTAGTACTGATAGTTCTTCATCCTTCATTCCTCTAACAACCCTGAATGAATTAGTTGTGAATCTTGCTAATGAATTAGGCTGAAATTTATCCTGATTATCTTTAATAGGTTAACAAGCAAGGCCACCCGATCTAAACAACTCAAATGTTATAGTCCATTTAGTCCATATATCATTTGGAAATAATAGAAAATTTCATTTTTCGTATAGATTGTAGGTTGTGTCTGTTTTGAAAATCAAAAGGCATTAATTCTCAAATTTCTACATTCAATGGACAATCATATATTTTATCTTTTTTATATAAGGAAGATAAATGTTAATAAAAAATGTAATCAAATTAAAATTACATTACCCTCCACTCCTTTGTTTTGTTTTTTCCCAATCCGGGGCGTTGAGGACATCCATGTGATTTCCAAACTGATCTAGCTTTATATAGAAAATCAATAAACTTGGTTTTTATCAAAGTTATGTTCACTTAATTTTGTTGTTTGAAAATATTATTAATTTATTTATTAGTTGAATTTTAAGAAATAATGTGAGACCTTCAAAACCATAGCCTCTTATGTAAATACTTGTAAGTATCCAAGCCCAAAATATTTTTTTGTGCACTTATTGTATACTGGTCATCAAGTATATAAAATTTAACGTCATACCTTTCTAATTATTTCATATCTTGGAGCTCCGAAACCTTATTCATAGGCCCTAAGAAGGGAAGAAGAATTACATCCCTCTATGTAGGAATAACATTTATCAACATGGAGTGCACGAGAAGGTCAAAATTCTCATCATCTATAGGACGATGTTGATACTTTTGAGGTGCTAGATGGAACTTGGAAACATCAATTGAAAATACATCACCATTAAACAAATAATAATCAAACTGTTGAATAGTTGAAGGTTATGTTTTCATGAATATAGTGGTTTCTTTCTTCAGCAGTGCAGCTGATTTAGTATTCTTTTTCAACCCATGCAACTTTTATCTGGATGGATCGAGCTCCAATTTATCCAAATATGTTCTCCTCAACATAGTAAATAACTTGGCATGTTTAGGTGGGGAAAGCAAACCTTTTCTATTCAAAAAATGACAAACAGAAGAGGTTGTATCACCTCTATACAATTTTCTAAGTACTACAAACATGCCACTGTGAATGTCTTATGCATTTGAACAACCAATTTTTTCTGTATCTACTAACAACCCCAAATCCTAACCATATATTGAATAGGGACACTATGTTTTGTATTCTAAGGACCTCATTTCCCATTTCCTGAAGAAAGAAACATTCAACTCCATATTTAGAATAAGACACTTATTATTTTCATAGTCAATGTGTTTGACTTGAACATGTAGTGTCCTCCAATCAACAACTACTGAGGAATTAACCATTCTGAATTCCTCATGTCTATCATCTATAACAAAAAACAACCACAAGTTTTTGTAGTAGTTTTCAGGGCCATAGATTTCAATAAAACATTCCTCGTCTCTTTTCTTCCAGCACTCAGCACCTTCAATGAATGGAATTATCGAGAATGGATTGTGAGCAATGAAAGGCATTCTACATGTAATTTGAGTAGAATATATTAATAATTTCTTCACATTTGGAGTATTGTTTTTGCATTATATGATAATGAATGTAAGTATTAGCCTTTCTGATCACCAATCTATATAATACATTACTTTTTATCATTGGTGAGTAATCAACGTAAACATTAACGACTGCCAGGATTCGACTGGACATGATATCTAACCTTCAATTGGTTACTACAAATCATATTTTGTGGACCACATCATTAATAACAAAAACTATGCAAAATTGTTCTTTCCAATTAACATGCAACATATTGTAGACACCAAATTGTGTCTTACGACCCCTTGTGACCCGCATCTCATTTCGCAACCTAACCTCACCACCTAAACCTTACACAATTATTTATTAATTATCTTATAATTAATAAATCCACATCGCCTTACCTGCCACCTCATTTTGCCACCTCATCATGACCTAATCTTAATCCTAAACTAACCTAATTAAGACCTATAACTCAGTCCAATTCCACACCCATGACTAATGACCCCTCTCTCGCACCCAAAACCGACCTTCTAGTCACTTAACCAAGCCCGCAACCAATCCCTCGGAAGAAAAGGAGGGAAATCTGGCTATTTTACCAAAAATAGCCTGCTTTGACCTAACCGATACCGGTTCCTACTCGACCGCCGTCGGTTGCGTAACCGCCACCAGTTCCCTATAAATGACCACTTCCAACCAAAAACAAGGGATCAGATTTTCATTTGATCGAGAAAAAAGAGAAATCATCGAGAGGATCCAGATTTGCTTGGTCGAGCAGAGACAAGTGAAGAAACAGGAAGAGTTTACAGAGAAGAACATCAAGCCCAAGACTGCAACTGAATAACCAGAGCCCAGTAACACTCATCCGAGCATCAGAAGAGGAGATAACTCATCTTGGATTGTCAGATCATCCAACTTGGGTCCTGTCTTCATCATCACAGTCCTGAAACCTGCACCCGCATCAGGGATGAGTAAGTAGTGTTTTATATGTTTCTAAGCACCCTTTTCTTGAAACTGTTGATTAATAGTAATCATAAGTTTATTCCTAGATCTACTACCAGCAACATGCTGCACTTAACCTTCACCCATACATCCTGATATTGCCCAGAAAGCCATTTTACCACACTCTGAGTCTTCCCTATCCTCCCATCATTCCCCTCAGCCATCCACCAATCTTAATAACCCCATAATCACCTTGCAACTAACCTCTATCTAGAAGCACTTAGATTGCTGACCCTACTGGTATCGTTTATCCCCTACTGGCAGCGGTTCTCTAACTGTGGTCGGTTACCCAGTGACTGGCGTCGGTCACTATGACTTATACCCCAAAACCCTTTTCTCGCCTATTTGCCACCTAACAACCTCATATCCAGTCTGGTTTATCCCTATAACTCAACCTGAATGTACCAACGACCAGTAACCAAACAAACAACGTGACACTTTATTATTGATAATTAAGCTTCTATTGCTTTGTAACGAGATACCTAAATCGTGATTTTGCAATAGCTTTCTTTATTATCATTTGTGTTAATTCGTATTAAAAGGGGAACTGACCACCTTCAAAAGGAAGTTTTATATTTCCTGGGCCTAAGGCAGATCCCTCATTTATTGTCTAATTAAAATATGGTGGTCTTGTATTCTTACTTGCAGGTAGTCCTTCCAAGAAAAAAAGGAGTTCTTCACAGTCGATTTGATCTTTCTCTAGGGTACGCGCACACCATTTCAACATTCAACAGGTATTCCTCCTAGCCCTAACCCTTATCTTTTTCTCAAAGGAATGATAGGATAGAAGAAATTCTATTCTGCAGAGCCGAAACATTCCGTGCGAAACATTTTGGCACGCCCGGTGGGACCCATTTCGGGTTTCTGTTTCTCTTGTTTGTTTTCATTTTAGGAAGCATACTTGTTGTTGCTGCTTTTGTTATATTTAGTAAAGAATTTGTCTTGCTTTCCTAGTTTCGCGTTAGTGAAAGCATCTTATTTGCTTCATCGAATATCATTTTCGATTTGGGTTTAAAACATGTGCATTACATTCTTGCTTGCTGTTTTCAATTCTAGTGAACATAGACTAAGTAACAGGTCGTACAAGTGGGGGTGATTTCCATGGTATTGACAGGAAATTAATCTTACTTTCACTGCACAACACATACCGAATCACTTCATAATTAACACAACAGCTCAAAACATCCCCCCTTTTCCGTGGTATTCCTCCGCCCGATTGAGGTAACCTTATAAGCCAAAATAAAATTGACATTTCCCCTAAGTCTTTTGTTTAGGATTGACATCATTCCGCGTCTAAAGGCATAAGCCCACAATAATTAAAATTAACCCTAGGGTTAGTCTCTGGATTTGCGTGTGCATCTTGCTTGTTTTCAGTTCTGTTTTCTCTGTTATACACTGTCTTCTGTGATTACCTTAGAACAATTTGATAAATGTACTGAGCGTTGTTAACAATCAAATCAGCAACTTCTTATATTTTCTTATACCAGTCTTCTTACACCGACATCGGTTAACTGACCGACGTTGGCTATAGTCTAACCGACATCGGTTATCAGACCGATATCGGTTACTATCTTTTACAGTTCCTGACAAACCAGCAACCTACTAATTTCACTATTCTAAGTCCATTTCTGTTCCTGATAGATTGAAACCCTACTGTGTACTCCTGTCCATGGTTGTTATCACTTGAAAGCAAGCCGCCACCATGGTTTCACATACTTGCTCTGTGCCTTTTCCTGAATCACCCCCTTCACATTCTATAGGGAACCCTACAGACACCAGTGAGATCCCCAAAATTCCTGTAGGAGATAAAGAATTTGTCAAATTTCTGGATGCTAATCCTAGCACTGTACAATACTATTTGTCTCATGCCCTTGACCGTACACCCGAAGGTCAACTCCTTGTTGGCATGCCTATCAGTATAACTGCTCATTTAGCCCCTTCTCTGCCTGATAACTCTGCTTTGCCTTCCGTATCCTTAGTCCCGTCGCCTACCTCAGCAACTTCAGGGGTTCATACGGCACAGATTGGCTTTCCTTTGGTTAATCTTGGGCCCAACATGTCATTACCGCCGACTGCTCCTACCTCGTCTCTCTTACAGACTGTTCCGTTCATGACTTGCTCTCTGCCACCTATCCACATGAGCTTTCCTTCTCAAGCTCCGCCCACCTTTTCATTTCCACACACATATCCGGTAACCTCAACAGCTTATATAGGATATCCCTATTCGGTTGCCTCAACACATTCGTCCTCCATACCTTATCAACATTTAACCCCACCATTGTCTAGCGGTGGCCCTTGGCCCAATTTGCCTCCGTTTACCACAACCACACCATCATCCCATCCAACTACTAATTTAATTAAACAAATGATGGACAAAATGCAAAATCTAGAGGCTTCTGTTTCAGGAAGTCGTAGCGCCTTGACATATGAGCAAGTTTGTCAGGAGCCTATCCACCCTTCAGTCCCCCTTAATTCATATCCTCCTCAATTGGAATTACCAAAGTTTAACCACTTTAACAGTAAGGAGGACCCTCAACAACACTTGTGATCATTTAGACATGCCTGCTATCTGATTGCTCATAACGACACTTTACTACTCCGCACCTTTCCCATGTCCTTATCAGGACCCGCCTTGGAGTGGTACAGTGCTTTAACCCAGCACTCAATCCTCTCTTTTAACCAGCTAGCCCAATCTTTCTTGGATCATTTCTCCATTAACATTGCCAAGAAAGTATCTATCACTGACCTCTATGTCATCCGACAATTTGAAGACGAATCTATCGTAAATTTCGTTGGACGATGGCGGGGCCTTATCAACCAACTTACGTATGCCTTGCCTCAGACCAAACTTATCGAACTGTTTACGCGGGCCTGCGCTAAGCACATCTCTCCTACCCTCCAAATTCAAACTTTCCGTACATTTGACGAGGCCTTTACTATGGCTCAAAAACTAGAGATTCGAGCCTTAGAGGAAGAGAAATTGCAGTTGCACAACAAAAACCCCACTTTCCGAACCCAAGATTCCACCAACAAACCTAACACCACCAATCCTCACCCATCGACTGCTTCGAAATCAAAAGGGGCTGTCCACGCGGTGATGGTCAAATCTCAAGCACCGTCTAATACCCCACCAAAAACCACCTATAAATATAAAGCCGAGCCCATCAATTATACTCCCTTGGGAGAAACATATGGTGTGATATTGGAAAAATTGCTCAAAGTAAGAGCCATTACCTTACCTCATGTTAAACCTCATTCCGAGTTCGATTCCACTCATGCTATACCTTCTTGGTATAAAGAAAATGACTTCTGTAACTTCCACCACGTGAAGGGACACAGTCATGAGAACTGCAAGATGTTGAAAAACATAGTGCAGGAAATGGTTGATGCGGGGGATATAGCTCTCGATAATCCTAACGCCCCTGCTAACTGAAATTTGAAAATATTCAACAAACCATTCCCGAATCATTCTTCTAACAGTAATATAAACCAAGATATCTTAGCCGAGGAGAGTGTTCATGAGATCCATGCAGTCTTTGATTCCCAGCCAAAAACCTCTATCGAACAAATTCTGAATCGAACCTCTTCACTAACGCAGGAAACCGAACCCCCTTCCTCGCCATCAAGACAAACTGAAATCCTTGCCATTACTTTACCCATCAAGGAATTAACTGCCCAGAGTTCCCTTCTCACAAATGAGCCTTCTTACACCACATCCTTGTAAGACTGTGAGCAGATGTTATCTAATTTATCTATTTCCCAAACGTCTCCTTCTACCATTCTTGCTGTACAAGAGGAAGGCTCGCCACTTCTTTTGACATCCTTAGATGAGAAACCTCTTGAACCGACATCACCACATTCTTTAAACATGACAGATCCTCTCAAACACGTCCTCCTACCTATTAGTCCTTCATCACCTAAATCTTTTCAGCAACCGGTTGACCTCTTAACGCCCATTGATACAGTGCCTCATATACCCCTTGTATCACACCCATAGTGGACCGGAATCACAACCCACCTTTCTTCCACACAAAAGTTCCTATTCACATGAGAGGATTGTCATTCCCTAGAAGATAGACAGGTCCTATGGGAACGTTTGAGTATGCCATATTCTACTCAAATGCAAATGACCAATCCTGATGCATCTACCATATACCCGAAGCGTTTACAGAAGCTTAAAATGCCTATGTCCTCATCTTCACCTCCCTCATCTCTACCAAATACCTCATCCACTTCTATTAACCTAACCAAATCTTCCCCTACACTTGAGATCTCACCCATACCTAGTTTAACACACCCACCTAAGCGGTTTGATTTATCTAAAAATAAATTCATCCATCCCATTAGGAGACAGACTCAATCTCCTCAATCTATGCCGCTAACACAACTAAAACCCTCGTCGTCACACCTACCTTCCATATTGGGACCCCATCCCTCTACCTTACAACAATATATCATACCTCCTGCGTTTTCTTTAAAGCGACCTATGCCTTCTGCACCCATACAGAAATCCAAAGGTATAGCAACACCGTCACCCCACGTATCCTGTCCACCTATCAACCATAAACAAATTCCATCATCAAAAGATTTGTTTTCTATCACTCCTATTTCTCCATGGTTGTTTTCTACTACCACATCATCTGTGGCCTCATCATCCAACTAGCTAAACATAGGCTCTATGTCAAAGAAACCACGGTTAGTTAAAACCCATTATCAAAACTCCTTGGCTAAACCACCCCCCATACAAACCAACCACACCACATTATCACCAGAATCGACCCAGTCAATAGCCTCATTTTCCTCTGACTTTGACCCACTCAAAGGGTCTTACGCCAAAATCCTTGCTATGTTGGTAGAGAATGCGACCATTTCCCTACCCCCACTTAGACCTTATGATCCATCTAAACCTCAACCAATAGGTTACGATGAGTCTAAAATCTGCGCTTACCACCGCACACCAGGACATGACGTAGAGGGATGCAAAGTGTTGAAAGCCATACTTCGTCAGTCACCTCTCTCAGATAGAAAGGTTAAGAAAGACAACTTACGAAGAGAGAGACATTTAGCTTCAATTCCCTCTCCTATACCACCTGTCCCCGCCTCACCAAGATCTATCATTATTACAGCCCCACCTCTCGAAAACCATGACCTATCCCTACCATCTTCCTCCTCTCGTATTCACGAGATCAATATGATTAGTGTTGCTACTCAAGGGCAGAAAAACAATGGGAAAGTGAAAGAAAACACACCTGTGGCATCTCTTTCTCCGTCAACCATCCCGATTGCACCACCACTAATGTGGTTATTCGCAGACCCGCCTATCCCATCTCTAATGGCATTGCCCACCGAAATATGATCAAACAGCTTCACCAATCGCTTGTAAAAATGACATTGTATGATCTCATTCAGACTTCTGAATCTCATCGACAAGCTCTCGTTGAAATCCTTCAAGGGATAGAAGTTTTACCTAATGAAACCGTGCCTATTACCTCTATTCTAACACCCAGTCACGTTGCTTCGCTCGCTAAACAATCTATCTCCCCAACCACTTCTGTCTCTGTACAGCAAGCTGCTGCTATCAGTTTCTCCGAAGATGAAATTATCGACTTTGGTGCCGAAGATCTTGACCTTGCTCTTTTCATCTCAGCATACGTTCAGGATATTCAGGTACGTCATGTTATGATTAACGGGGGCGCTAGCCTAAACATCATCTCTTCAAAATCCTTCCAACAAATGAATATCCCTTCTAGTTACATGTGCGCCAACCCCATCATGTTGTGATCATTCAATGATGCTATTACTTCTACTTTAGGCACCGTGATCCTTAACATTCGTGTAGGACCACGTACTTTACCCGAACTCTTCTATGTCCTTGAGGGAGAGTTCCAATACAATATGTTGTTAGGCCACCCTTGGATCCAGGCTATGGGATGCGTTCCCTCCACCTTACATAGATGCATAAAATTTGAGTACGAAGGGAAGTCCTACACCGTAAAAGCTGATCCTCCCCTCTTAAAAACTTGCAATCTGTTGTATCACCCTAATGATGTGCTTGTACCAGTCAAGACACCCATTCATCCAACCCAACCATCTACTTCCGACGCACCTACACCTTCAACCAATGAAACCACCGTTACAAATATTACTTCCTTTCCCGCAGATAACATCCCAACCTCCAACCCCTTAGTAGATTTTTTTAACGCCTTACACTGGGGGAGTACCGCCTATATAACGTTATCTCTTTCCATATCCCGCAGGAATATGGACAATTACATGCACATCCCACCTACGACCGTCACGTGGGGGAGGTAATCTCTTACGGACCACCCCATTGCCGCACCAACCTAACATATGGGGGTGTTGACGCATCCTCCGTTACCCCTGAACCTCCTCTTGGTGTGGTTCCCTTCCAGTCCGATTTTCAATACTTGACAAATCGTCATTTCGCCCTCACCTTCTTGACTCACTGTTCTTAGAAAGGCTTTGATTTTGGTCTTTATGAACAAGGCCGACATACACTCATTCCCGTGACTACACACGAACACAATGATCGCAGTGGTCTCAGTTTTCCGGAAACACCTACACCAGAGAAACATCATGTCAGTTGTATCCTGGAAGATGACGACGTCACCCCCACCAAGCCATCATCACCCACTTTGCCATCATCACCCACAGAGTCGATAGACCCTGAATCTATCCCTCCTAACTTTTTTTTTTTTTTCATAAATGCTATCTTTATAGGTCCTCTCACTTATCAACGAGATACTGAGGACTCATCTTCTCTTCCCCTTCTATATCTAGACATGATCGAGGAGGATTCCCCTTCGATTAATGTTGTTGAGTGCCAAGATGACGATTCCATCCTCACTTACCTTGGTGCGGATGACTCCTATATTCAACACGCCTTACCGTCTGAAACACAAACCATGTTGAATGAGTCGACTATAGAAATCAACATCCACACCGAGGAGGATCCTCACGTTGTGAAGATCAGACAATCCCTTAGCACATCAGAACAAGCCGCCTTTACTACCTTTCTCCGTACCCGCAACCAAGCTTGTGCTTGGTCCTACGCTGACATGCCAGGAATTGATCCTACCATTGCTGTCCATAACATCACCCTAAACCCCGATTCCAAACCAGTCAAACAAAAACTGAGAAAAATGCATCCACACATTGCCCTCTTAATCAAAGAAGAGCTTCAACGACTTCTTTTTGTTTCCTTCATCTTGCCTATTGACTATCCTCAATGGATTTCTAACATCGTACCTGTTACTAAAGCGACGGGGGGACTTCGGATATGCACGGATTTCTGAGACCTTAACCTCGCTTGCCCCAAAGATGACTTCTCCCTCCCAAGTATTGATCAACTTGTTGATCTCACTGCGGGCCATGAAATGCTTTCTCTCATGGATGGCTTTTCGGGATACAATCAAATTTTGGTAGCCCCGGCCGATCAACATAAAACTACCTTCATAACTCCTTGGGGAACCTTCTGTTATTGTGTCATGCCATTTGGCCTTAAGAATGCTGGTGCGACTTATCAGCGGGCTATGAATTACATTTTTCATGACATTATGCACACTATCCTTGAGGATTATATCGATGATCTTCTTGGCAAATCTAAACATCACACTGAACATCTCGATGTTTTAACCACTTTTTTCGATCGCCTGTTACAATATTAAGTCTGGCTTCAACAAAAGAAATGTGTCTTTGGTGTTCTTTTGGGAAAACTTCTTGGCTTTATCGTCTCTTTGCGTGGCATTGAGGTTGATCCATCTAAAGTAAAAGCTATCCTAGAAATGCCCCCACCCAAAAACCTCAAACAATTGCGTAGTTTGTAGGGTAAACTTCAATCCATCCGGCGTTTCATCTCCCAACTCTCGGATCGATGTCAATCTTTCCATCACCTTCTCAAAAATGACATTACCTTTCAATGGAGTGAAGAGTGTCACCAAGCCTTTGAGGCTCTCAAATCCTATCTCTTGCAGCCACCCGTGCTTATTCCACCTCAGGATGATCACCCTTTCTACCTTTACCTTTCTGGCACTGACCATGCTATAGGAGCCATGCTCGCACGTCGGGACTCGACACGGCGAGAACAAGCCGTTTATTATATAAGTCGTACTCTCGTGGATTACGAGACTAGGTATACACATGTAGAAAAATTGTGCCTAGCCCTATCATTTGTAGCCACCAAACTCCGACATTACCTCCTGAATCACAAAACTTTTGTCATCACCAACACGGACCCCATTCATTATATGTATGCAAAACCACATCTAAACCAATGCATCGCCCGATGGGCTTATGCTCCTCGCCAACCTCGACCTTGAGTTTGTACAACAGAAGTCAATCAAACGACAAACTATTGCGGACCAACTTGCGGAGGCCCCTTACCTGGGGAACAATTCACCAATTTTAATTTCCCCGACGAACTCATCGCCACTCTTTCACCCAGGGAAGAGTCATATCAAATGACCTGTCGACACTAAAAATTTCCTCCATAATTTCTATTTCATTAATGTATGTATTAGGAAATAGAATGTTGTTAAGTATAATTAGTATTAGCGTTTGATAGAAGATAACAGCGCCGTCAGTACGGTGTCGCCAATAATGTGGAGTACGGTAACAGTCAAAGTACAATAGGAATGTTGTAAAAAGTAAATATTTGTCGTAAGTGGTCCGGTAATGTTAAAATGTCAAAGTTTGGGTAATTAGAGAAGTAGGGTCTACATGATTAGGAATTAGAAATATTATATTGGTAATAAGGAAAAGGAGTGAGGTCATAAATATTTTGTGTATTTTATTTGTAAAAAGTCTAAAAATGTGGAACCCATGTAAAATGATAAGGTTTATCTTATCTTAAGAGATAAGCTTACATGTACAGATAAGAGTTAAGGTATGGAATATGATTCGTCAGAGTGGATTTCTTATCCTATCTTAGAGATAGATGGATAAGCCTGGAAGTTCTATAAATAGAGAGGCCACCCCCCTCATTTAGCATAGAAAGAAGTAGTGAGAAATATTGTAGGAAGTGTGCAAAGGAAGCCATCAGTTAAAGCTGTGTTGAAGAAGCCATCGAGAGGTGTAATTGTAAAGTTTCTCCCATAGTCTTGTTGAAGTACCTCATGGGTGAGATTGTAACAATTTCATGTTAATATTATAATTTACTTTGATATTTCAGATTTGTCATCATTCCGTCTTATCATAGTCGATGGTATTCTTGTGTTCATGTTGTTGTTTTGTTTCCAGATTACATCCACCAAACTAAAGGCTGTGCATTAGTAAATAATCATAGCACGAGGAGTTCCCGGTGAAGAATTATCATAGTGTCAGATTGGTGATGACATTTTGGTTCCGTTGCCGGGACCATTCCTCGTTGGTGGATTTTCTGGAGAGATATTCCCACTTAGTCAAAAATCAATTGGAGGGTAACCTTGTTTTTACTGTGCATAGTAGTTACCATGGTAAAGTCATTTTTACCGTGAATAGTAGTTACCATGATAAAGTCATTTTTGCTGTGAATAGTATTTATCACAGTATTTACCAAGTCACTTTTTACCGTGAATAGTATTTACCGCAGTAACTTCACTTTTTACCGTGAATAGTGTTTACCACAGTAAAATCAGTTTTTACCGTAGTAAGTCAAGTTTTACCATAGTTTACCGTGGTCATTTCTATAGTAATTTCAATTATTTGTGCACATAAGTCTTGTTGATTGTACTTGTGGGTTGGTATTTCACGGTGGTTACTTTTGAAAATGGGAAAGATTCCTGTTTTTTCAGCTCAATCTAATGAAGATGCTTCTTCTTTCATTCAAGAGTTTAAACGATCTTGTATTTGTAATGGCCTTATAAGAAGGGAACAATGGACTGAATTTTTTCCTACCTTTTTGGATGGTTCAGCACTTAGGTGGTTTGAAACACTAGGTGATAATGTGAAAAATTCATGGGATTTATTAACTGAAAGTTTTCTTGAAGAATTTGGTGAACAACAGAGATATGCAGATCTCATGATTGAGATCACAAAGCTATCCCAAGGAGAGAAGGAGAAGATAAGGGATTATCATGCTCGTGTTCTAGAGCTAAGGAGGAAGCTCGATGCCCAGATCCGGAAGGAAGGACTAGCGGATGGGTTGATGAATGGCATGGATAATCTCCTCTGTAAGCACTTCATTCTTGGGATGAAGCCAGAGATCAGACAACGAGTGAAGTATGACCACCCAGCTACCATTGAACAAGCAAAGGAGATTGCAAGAAGGCAAGAAGAAAGCATGGAAGAGGAGCCCAAAGAAATTGTTGTTAAAGTAGAGCCTACACCAGCACCTTTGGTCCAGAATCCACAACCACTCCCGGTGAGCACAAATATTTCTCCTAGTACATCTACTGAGTATGAAGATCTGCTCAAAAAGATGGGTCAGTTAACTATTAATCTTCTTCAAGGAAAGGAATTTAGTTCTCAGGGAGGAGATAGAGGTCCAAAAAGAAATATTTCTGAAGTTGTTTGTTATGGTTGTTATAAAAAGGGTCATTATAAGTATAATTGTCCAGATAGAGCTTCTACATCTGGTACAAGAGATAATGATAAAGGAAAAGCACCTGTGAATTCTCTTGATGTAGTAGATAAGAGTAGAAATAATGAAGTAGATGTGTTTGTAACAAAAAGAAAGAAAGAAAAAGATAATCAAGATGGAACTGATCCTAAGAAGATGAAAGGAGAAACTAGTAAGAAACATAGGAGAAGAAAGTTGGGTGTGCAGGATTTTCTGATTTCACAGGGGCAAGGACCATACTCCATCTTGGAAGATCTGTCCAAAAGGCCTGCAAATATTACATATGGTCAACTCTTGGCTATGTCTTCTGAGAAGAGGCGGGAGTTGCGAGGTGGACTCAATGCTCGAAGAAGGAAGGAGGTTGAGGTCCCTGTTTTGGAGGCAGAGGCAGATCCCTATGCTCCACAAGCTGAGGTATTATGTAATGGTATTTCAATTCATGATGTCTTAGTTGATGGAGGTGCTGCAGTTAATGTAATGACCGAGTCTGTAATGAATATGTTGGGTTTAAAAATTGATCGCCCTTCAACACTTATGTTAAGGTCATTAAATAAGGGAAAAACTAAACCAGAAGGTGTAGTTTCAAATGTGGCAATATCTGTTATGGGTGTTGTATGTGTGGTAGACTTTCAAGTGATGAAAAATGGTACTGTTGCATACCCAATGCTGCTGGGAAGACCATGGCTAAGGAGAGTTCATGCAAGAAACTACTGGAATGAAGGTTTCATGACACTTGGACGTGGTAGAGAGAGGGTGAAGATAAACGTGATCCCTCGACATCATAAAGCAGAACCTGTGGATTCAAGTGATGAAACTGATGATTGGACATCCTCTGATTACTCTAGTACCAGTGAAGTGGACACTGAAGATGAAGAAAGTGAGGTGGATGTTTCAGTCATGGATATTCTTCCAGTCACACCAACTCAGGACCCCATAAAATTATCTGAAGAAGAAGTTGATGATCGTCTCCAACAAATAAAGATTGGTGATGCTGTGATGGAGAGTGAGAAGGAATCCTACCTCCAGCTCTTTCGAAGGTACATACACCTATTCACTTTTGATTACAAGGAACTCCGTCAAGTAAGTTGGGTAGAACATTGTATTGAGCTGGTAGATGGTGCTAAGCCCATAAAGCAAATGCCATATAGAATGAATCCTAATTTTTCTAAGACTGTAAAAGAAGAAATAGATAAGTTGCTTGATGCAGGATTCATATTTGCTGTGGAGAATTCAGAATGGGTTTCTCCCATTGTGATCTCAATAAAAAAGAATGGGAAGCTACGCATTTGTGTTGATTACAGGAAGCTCAATAAGGCAACAAAGAAGGATCATTACCCTCTTCCATTTTCAGATCAGATCTTGGACGAAGTAGCTGGCCAGGAGTGCTATAGTTTTGCTGATGGATATAGCGGCTACAACCAAGTTCATATAGCAGAGAAAGATCAGCTGAAGACCACGTTCACCACTCCTTGGGGAACGTTTGCTTATAGAGTTATGCCTTTTGGGTTGTGTAATGCTCCAGCAACATTCCAACGTTTGATGAATAGGGTGTTCGAACCCTACATTGGGACCTTCATCAGAGTATTTCTGGATGATTTTTACATCTATGGGAGCAAGTTGGACCACCTGCACCAGATGGAGACAGCATTTCAAAGGTTAGATGAAGCACAAGCCTCACTAAACCCTACAAAGTGTGTCTTTGGATGTTCTAAAGGCGTTTTGTTAGGGCATGTTGTATCCAGAGATGGTATTGGTACTGATCCTGATAAAGTTTCAAAAATCAAAGATTTACCATTTCCTATGAATAGAAGTAAGTTGAGATCATTTTTAGGCCATGTGGGTTACTATAGAAGGTTCATCAAGAATTTCTCAAAGATTACACAGCCACTAACCCAGTTCTTGAAGAAGGATGTTACTTATGAACCAGGAAATAAGGCGCATGAAGCTTTTGGACAACTGAAGGAAGCCCTGGTGTCTTCACCTGTTTTGAAGAATCCAGATTGGAGCAAGCCATTCATTGTGTACACTGATGCCTCAGATGTAGCACTAGGAAGTAATTTGAGCCAAAAGGATGAAAATGGGAATGAACATCCAATTTACTTTGGGAGCAGACAAATGAGCAGTGCTGAGGTAAACTATACTGTAACTGAAAAAGAGGCTCTGGCTATCATTTTTGCTGTAAAGAAGTTTAGAAATTACTTGCTAGGGCAGAAATTTATAGTTGTAACAGATCATCAGGCTCTGAAATATATTGTCAATAAGCCTAACCCATCAGGGAG
Source organism: Taxus chinensis (assembly GCA_019776745.2). Taxonomy (NCBI): domain Eukaryota; kingdom Viridiplantae; phylum Streptophyta; class Pinopsida; order Cupressales; family Taxaceae; genus Taxus; species Taxus chinensis. The sequence goes on from CM034149.1 coordinate 647,782,182, forward strand.
GATAGCAAGATGGATAATTTTGCTACAAGAATTTGAATTTGATATTATAGATAGGCCAGGAAAGAAGCATGTCAATGCAGATGCACTCTCTCGAGCCTATGATGGTTTAGGATCATCTTGTGATGATGATGATTTTCCCGATGCAGCATTGTTCTCCCTTGACACAATCCCTAGTGAATACATAGATATTTGGAATTATCTAAATGAATTCAAGTTTCCTGATGGTGCCAATGCAAAGACTAAGAGAAAGATTACTCAAGCCAGTCGTCCATATTCTATTCTGCATGGAGCATTATTTCGAATAGGACCTGATGGACAGTACAAGAGGGCAGTTGGACGTGATCAAGGAAAGGAGCTGCTAGAAGAATTCCACAATGGTACATGTGGAGGGCACTTCTCTGGACAACTTACAGCAAGAAGGATCTTGGATGCAGGTTATCACTGGCCCACTCTTTTTAAAGATTGTTATAATTATTGTAAGACATGTGATATTTGTCAAACACATGGTAACCGTAAGACTTCATCAGCTCCATTATGTCCTATTCTTCCCCTTGGTCCCTTTGAAAAGTGGGGAATAGACATTGTAGGTCCACTTCCAACTACATCATGCCAAAATAAGTATATTGTAGTTGCCACAGATTATTTAACCAAGTGGGTTGAAGCTAGGCCATTGAAAACAGCTTCTATGGATGAAGTGGCAAGGTTCATATATGAACGCATTGTCACCAGATTTGGTTGTCCATTAGAAATTGTAACAGATCAAGGAAGCCACTTCATTAATGAGGTGGTAGAAGCCCTAGTCAATAAGTTTTCTATTAAGCACAGGAAGGCAACAACATACAAGCCAAGCACAAATGGACAGGTGGAACGAACAAATTTTGTGCTGTGTCAAATTCTAGCAAAAGATGCAGCCTTGCAGGTACATAAATGGGATAAAAGGATTCATGCAGCATTGTGGGCATATAGGGCAACATCAAAGTCAGCAACAGGATACTCCCCATTTCAGTTGGCCTATGGCATTGATCCAGTTCTTCCTATTGAGTTTGATATTCCCACTGTGAGAGTTATGAAAAATGAAAGGATGGATGAAAGTGATTCAGTAAAAGAAAGGTTGGTACATCTTCATTTGCTAGAGGAAATGAGGGAAATAGCAAAGGATACAAGCCATAAGAAGAAAATGAAGCAGAAGGAGTACTTTGATCAAAAGATCCGATGGTCTCCATTTCAAGTGAATGACTTGGTCCTAGTATATGATTCCAGATACAAAAAAAGAAGACAGAGAAAATTTCTTCCAAAATGGATGGGGCCCTACAAAATAGCAGTTGTGCATGAAAATGGTACGTACCGACTGGAGGAATTGGATGGCACTCCCATTACGAAATGGGTCAACCACGACAAGTTGAAGATTTTCCAAGCACCAGAATAGTCTACTCCGAGGACGGAGTAGAAGCTAGGAAGGGGGAAGATGTCGACACTAAAATTTTCCTCCATAATTTCTATTTCATTAATGTATGTATTAGGAATAGGATGTTGTTAAGTATAATTAGTAGTAGCGTCTGATAGAAGATAACGGCACCGTCAGTACGGTGTCGCCAATAATGTGGAGTACGGTAACAGTCAAAGTACAATAGGAATGTTGTAAAAAGTAAATATTTGTCGTAAGTGGTCCGGTAATGTTAAAATGTCAAAGTTTGGGTAATTAGAGAAGTAGGGTCTACATGATTAGGAATTAGAAATATTATATTGGTAATAAGGACAAGGAGTGAGGTCATAAATATTTTGTGTATTTTATTTGTAAAAAGTCTAAAAATGTGGAACCCATGTAAAATGATAAGGTTTATCTTATCTTAACAGATAAGCTTACATGTACAGATAAGAGTTAAGGTATGGAATATGATTCGTCAGAGTGGATTTCTTATCCTATCTTAGAGATAGGATGGATAAGCCTGGAAGTTCTATAAATAGAGAGGCCACCCCCCTCATTTAGCATAGAAAGAAGTAGTGAGAAATATTGTAGGAAGTGTGCGAAGGAAGCCATCAGTTAAAGGTGTGTTGAAGAAGCCATCGAGAGGTGTAATTGTAAAGTTTCTCCCATAGTCTTGTTGAAGTACCTCATGGGTGAGATTGTAACAATTTCATGTTAATATTATAATTTACTTTGATATTTCAGATTTGTCATCATTCTGTCTTATCATAGTCAATGGTATTCTTGTGTTCGGTTGTTGTTTTGCTTCCAGATTACATCCACCAAACTAAAGGTTATGTATTAGTAAATAATCATAGCACGAGGAGTTCCTGGTGAAGAATTATCATAGTGCCGGATTGGTGATGACAGACCCTCTTCTTCGATGGATCCAAATGCCAGCGCAGCGGAGGGGGCCAGCGTTGTTCTCATCCCTCTTGACGCTAAACCTATGCCTCTTTCATTCCGGCTTGATTTTCCCCTGCACTAATAATACAGCGGAATACGAGGCCCTTGTTTTGGGTCTCCAGGTTACATTACACTTAGGTGTCAAATCTATTAATATTTTTGGTGACTCTCAATTGGTATTTAATCAAGTTATGGGGATCTATCAATGTAAAAATGAAGAACTTCAAAAGTACAAACATTACGTGGATTCACTTTTGACCTCATTTACTCGTTATTCTATCCAGACCGTTCCTCGCTCCACTAATAAATTTACGGATACTATGGCTTGCTTAGCCTCACAAATTCCTGCCTCACCAACTAACTCTGACATATTCATCTTGGTCCAACAACTCTTTGCCCCATCCTACTCAGCCCCGGTTGTTTGTATGATAAATAGTGTGTCTGCTAATTCACAGGATACTTGGTACCACTAATTTCACGACTACCTTACAACCTCCGTTCTCCCACCTGACCTTACTAGTAACTGGAAAACGCACTTTTCTTAAATGTGTTTCTCGTTATCTTGTCATGGGGGGAATCCTTTATAAACGTGGCTTTGATGGCATCCTCCTTCGATGTCTAACCGGTGCGGAGGTCACCTATACCATCCAACAAATCCACGATGGTATTTGTGGCGGACATTTTAGTGGCCTTGCCATGGCTAAACAAATCCTTCGCCTAGGTTATTACTAGCCTGCTCTTAATAACAACTGCTACGAATATGTTAAGCGTTGTGTTGTGTATTAACAACATGCCAACCTTCAACATACTCCTAGCCAATCCGCTACAGGTCACACGAAATCTTTGGCCTTTCTCACAATTGGGTTTAGACCTGATTGGTGAGATTCACCCACCCTCTTCACAATGTCACCGTTGGATAATCACGGCAACCGAATATTACACAAAATCGGTGGAGGCAATTCCACTCATTCCAACCAAAAGAGAAAAAATCATCGAATTTGTTAACCATCACATTATCTGTCGTTTTTTGTATTCCTCATTGCCTAATAACAGATAATGGTAAATCTTTCAAAAATAAGTTGTTACAAGACCTTTGTGAAAACTTTGGTATCAAACTTAGTTTCTCCTCACCTTACTATCCACAGGCTAATGGTCACAGCTGAATCTTCTAATAAAACCCTAACCAAAAATTCTCATAAAATTTGACAATGAGTCCGGAAGAAACCTGGCATGATCACATCCCCTTTGCCCTTTGGGCTTATCGTACTAGCATTCGTACCTTCACTAATGCCACACCATTTTCTTTGGTATATGGTACTAAGGCTATCTTGCCTCTCAAAATACAAATACCCTCCCTCAAAATATCTCTTCAGAATATTCTCACCAACGATGATTTCTGCCAAGAGCGGTTAGCCCAATTGGAGCTTCTCGACGAGCGTCGTCTTACAGCTCTTGATCACCTTCAAATCTACCAAAAACGCATCAAGCGTGCTTATGATAAGTGACTTCATGAGCATACCTTTAAGGTTGGTGATCTTGTCCTCAAAGAGAATCAACATGTAGCCAAACTAGAAAAGAGCAATCGTGGCAACTTTGCTCCTAATTGGATTGGGCCTTACATTATCACTCACACTTATGGATCAGGACAATTATTGTTTAGCTTCGCTTAATGGCAAACCTGAGCCTGAGCCCCTTAATGCCTTGCATCTTCGATCATTCTACTGTTGAAATTAGTGTTATATCACTTCTTATCTACCTTAGGCTCGTCCCTTGAGCTCATTTACCACCACATACGCTTTGTTTCTTACATCTCAAAATCAAATCAAGCTCACATGGTTTGATTATCACCTCCCCTTAAAAGATGTCTTCCCCTTTTTAGTCTAGTCCATGACTTCAAAGTATCAAAATAACACATTCTTAATTAAAACACTTATGGGATTTTCTTGAGTCAAACTTCCTACAAAAACTAGATGCTTTATGCCCAACGGACATCTAGACCTCTAAATTATACAATAGACTGCTCCCTTGAAGGAAATCTATGTGTCAAACTATTGCTACTATTATATATAGACTACTCCCCCGAAGGACAGCTATACATAAACACCGCATCTGCTACTATAAATAGACTGCTCCCTTGAAGGACAGCTATACACAGTCAGCCTTTATCAGAAGCTTCTCGCATTGATCAGCTTCGTGAAGACCTCAAGAACAACAAAATACATATCCCATGTAGACTTCCTGCATCGATCAGTCTATATCCAGCAAAATAAAATAAAAATAAAAGTAGTATTTCAATACACTTTTGAGTCATGGACTTGTCTATTTAGGTTTGATTCTCTTTTATCAGAATAATCCTCTTATAATAAGTTCTTTGCACCCTCACCCACATCAACCACCTCACCTCACCATTTGTTAAAGCAACAAAACTCAAGGGACGTGACGTATATCCGATATATTGTGATTATACCACTCTTTTCACCTATCGACTTCTCGCCTATGCAAGCTACCTAGGGATTCAAGCTCATCCTACATTAATATGTGGTTTGTTTAGCTCTTCTCAATTGCGGGTCACTCTTGCCTCTTTTTCTCGGCTCTAGGATTGTGTGTTGACCTTAATCAGGACATGATTCCCTACTACTTGGGAATACTAACTTTCACTTTACCCTACCAACACCAACAACATTACCCTACCAACATCCAATTTTTACCAACCAACAAATTTCCTAACCACAACCAAATTGCCTGAATTCACCTCTCCCTGATCCTAAGGGAGAACTACATCGGTTTGAGGCCCTTCCTTGCTTTGTGCAATGGGCTATGTAGGCAGCACTTAGGAGACATGGGTCTACCAAGGTTAGCTCAACCATCCCCTACCTTACCCTATCATATGTTTGTCAATATAAATATTTTTTGTGTATTTCTATTTGCCAACTTTCCTCTTTATCCTTTTTCAAAACAAAACAAAAACAACATTTAAAACACAACCATTCTTATTATTATCATCACTCAAAAGAACATACATCTTTAGTTTTATTTTAGATGTTAAACAAATACATCTTCTCTATCATCGACTCGCAAGTCGGCATCCTTATTTATTCTTATATTCCTATAAAATTCACTTAGATCCTTACACCTCCTCCTGAATCAGGTGGTGATCGTGATCGTCGATGCCCCTCAACTGGCCTCTCCATCCTCAAAGGTGCCACTGCCCATTGGTTCCTCCCATTGATCCGCCAACATCTCTTGTAACATACGAATACGTCCTCTCGTGTGGAGAAATATTTCCTCCAGTCTCTTCACTCGTAACTGTGAAGCCTCTAACAATCCCATTGTCTCATTCACCTGTGTTTGAAGCTGGCGAGCAAAATCCTACATCCGCTCTCTCTCCACTATAATCACAGCTATGTCAGGGTGCTCACGTGCACCTCACAGCTCTGCTACCCACCATACTCTATAGGCCTCTTGTCGTTCCCAGCATTCGTTACCCTACGATCGGCTGCTATCTCTTCTGACCCTTCTAGAGGTGTAGGTCGGGGAGGTGAGAATTCTGCCTCGGCATCAATCCTCATGTATGGTCTATATGTCATAGGTATATCCTAAACGAACCCAAATTTTCGCCGCACGTGATCTAGAGGAATCCTCTCATACTCACCCGGCCTATGCCCTGCGATCCACCTCAATCGCTCTACACCCCTCAACTCCTCAGCTATGTGCTCTGTCACCATATAGTTCCCGTACGGCCTCCAACAAATATCTGCAATCGCCACCATCTCCCATACTTGTCTATAATACTCGATGTCATCTATCACAGCCTGGGATCTTGCCTCTTGTTCTATCTGGACCCATCGTCTGAATCCCAACCTTTGTACTCCTACCTCTCCCGACTCAATGGGTAGGCCTATTGGATGCACACAAACAATTTGCTCATAGGCCCAATAATGTAATAAGTACAAACAATCCAGTTTCATCCTGTGTTTTCGCTTGTAGGCCCATAAACCCCTGTATAACTTTGCCAGATACGCGGGTGCCCATACGAATGTCACGCTCATTTCTATCATTTCCCAAATAACACTCATCAATGCTTTGGGAAATCTTCCACCTTCCACCCTTGGCAATGTATAATACCCCACCGCTATCATTAATAGCACGGCCAACCTTGTTTCCTTAGGGTGTGTTGCATACATTGTACCATACGTAAATGATAAAACCTCGCTGTGTCAAATCTCGTGCAGCTGACCCAAATACTGCTATTATCGCTGCCCGCCCCACACTGGGCCAACACCTGATACACTATTTTTCCTATCATTGGGAGTCTCAAAATACGGAACACATCTTCCAAAGTCACTGTCATCTCCCCTATTGGTAGATAGAAGGTATTCTTTTCTGGATTCCATCTCTCAATCAACGCCTGCAATATAGCATGGTTCCGCACAATTCTTGAATAATAGCGGATTCCACTTAACCCCAACTGATTTATCAATGCCCATTCAACTGGTGTTACATCCGCTCGGATTCGTGACAACAACGCTGGCATCAGTATTATTCATCCTTAACCTTGCTTCTGCCTGCATACATCAAAACGACACATGATTATTCAAAAGAACAAATTTCTACGGGTTTTTTCTCAAACTCTGGAAACCCTTACAGTGACCGATAGTGGTTATGCATAACCGATAATAGTTTGCTAACTGATACCGGTTACTTCCAAATGATACCGGTCACTGTCAAAATATACCTACCCTGCTTAAAACATACACCTACGATAATTATTTTTCCTATTTACTCCTATTTATACCTAAAAACATACATGCCCACCCTGTTTACCTACCCCTTAGCACTCATACCATCCCCAACCCTTGCCTATCACTTTTTTTTCTCGTCTTTACCAACTTACACTTCTCTCATCCTATTTACAAACACATGCAAGGATCAAATTACAACCAAACAATTTACCTCTCCGGATGCAGCAGCTTGCGGCGGAACTTGTCTTCTCCGTCGTCCCTGCCTACTGGATGCTTCTCCTCGTTCAGCCATGTTCACCACCCTCTTCAAATATAACTTGTATTTCTGCCTTCTGAATCTCAGCCCATGCTCACTTCTCCTGTCTCTTTCCTCCTTATCACTCAAATTATTTCATGCAATTATCTGTAGCAGTTGTCAAATAGCGTCGCATTCGTGTATTTAAACGTGTTGCACGACTCTAAAAACAAGAATGCTAAAAATAAGAACTTAAGTTGCCAACCCAGCAGTTCTATTTTTAGGAAAATAATTCTTTCATAATCGATATCGGTTAGATAACCGATACTGGTCATATACCTACTGACATCGGTTACATAACCGATATCGGTCAGGTGTCCCCTTGTTGCTTAAACCTTAAGTCGTCTCTTCATTTTTGCAAATTTTTGTAGCACCTGTCCCTTTTTTCCTGCATGATTAACACCATTATCCATATTTTTCATTAAATCCATATCTCATCACAATTTCATCAACATCATCTATCTATCTTACAAAAATAGCCAAGCCATCAACAAACGATATCAAAAACCATCAATCTAACACCATTTGAATCCAAATCAACAGCTACATATATTCAATTTCACAAAACCAGTGACAAAACATACAAGTTTCATAATACAACATGTCAACTAAACTCATCATTTATATATACATACATACATCCCATCAATAAAAGACATCAACATCATTAATATATAACACCATGTAAATCAAACTCATCATACATTAAATATCACAAACCATTTTCAAAACACTTAAACACATTTTTTACGCACAACATGTGGGTCAAATCATCATATCTATATATATACAAAGTTTCAAATACACAATGTGCCCTGCATCGGGGCCTCTGTGATCTCATAATAAAACAAAGCCAGCACGTAGGCCGTAATAACTGTCAATAATATCGACTCGGCTTGTAGGCCGGTCTCTCATATTAAAAACCATTCTCGGCTCGCAGGTCGGTATCCACTGTACAACCCGTACTTGGCTCGCAGGCCGTGGTATATATAATAAATGAGTGAATGAATAAATGAATACATAATATCTAGGCACGCAGGCCTCTATAAACATAGCCGGTTCACAGACCGGTGCCCATATCCAATGACCCAATACAAAACTATGCAGGGACCCCTCAGCTCTCTCCACCACCCTCTAACTATCTGCCTACTGGTCCCTGTGTTGCCTCTTGCCTCCTGCCTGTCACAGACCCACCGGCTGTCGCTACACCTCCCTGAGATCTCTAGCTCCGAGAGGTCTCTACTCTATGTGCCGCATATGGCTGATAATCAGCCCCCGGTACCATCAAGAATATCCTGATAGTACCGGGCCTCCGCTCTAGCCTCCATATAGCGATCTCGAGCCATCCGTAGGTGTTGGGGCTGGTCCCCCTGACTCCTACTACCAGTAGCCCCCGGTGCCTGTGCTGGTGCCGCTGGTGGTGCCTGTGGCTGTGGTGGGTACCTATACCTGTGGCTGTGTCGGTACCGCTGGTGGTGCTGGTGCTGGTGCCTGTACCTATACCTGAGCCTGTGCCTGTACCTGTACCTGAGCCTAGGCTAGCTACCCCTGTAAGACACCTATCTGTGCTTGTGCGGTAGTAAGCTGCCCCTCTGTAATAACTGTACCTACCCTCTGAGCTGGTCCCTCTCTACTCTCACATCCACTAAGTCTGGCTGTGTGGGCTGTGCCTCGCAACTCTCTCTCCGGCCCTCCAAACCAAAAATGCTCCTTGAGCAGCCGACATCATCTACGGTATCATCTGCCGGCCTCTCCGCAACCTAATCTGGGTCCACAGGCTGTGGTGCAGGTAGTGGAGCCTCTACATCATCCCTCCGGTACTGAGGGAAGCGCGGTGGGTTCATCCTGTCGTAGCCCCATCTGCCTGCGTACCCTCTCCAGGGGTATCCTCTCATACTCTCTCGACCTCCGTCCCGCTATCCAGAATGTATACTGGATCCGCTGCAACTATGCTCGGGTCTCCTCCGTGTGGGTGATGACCTCTATAAGGTCTCCATACAATTTCTAACACTGTCAAGCCCTCTAACATATGTATATAATAAGTGACATCCCGCCCTGCAAGCACTACTCGTGGCTGGCCCACGACCCCCAACCACCTCTGAAAGCCATATCTATAGATGACCTGTGGCCGTGGCTGCTGGGGCAGCCCTACTGGTCTAATGCATATGATATGCTCATATGCCCAACAGTGTAGTAAAAATGTCAAGCAAATCTCGAATCACCTCATCCGATGATAGCCCCATAGATCTCGGTATACCTGCACCAGGTATACTGGTGCCCAAGCATAACATGTGTGCTCCTCCACCATCTCATGTAGCACCCCCATAAGCACCCGTGGAAAGCGGCCTCCCTCTGAGTCCTGGGAGGGCAAAGCAGGTGATCCCAATCATCATCAGCACAGCAAGCCGTGTCTCATGGGCGGTGGGCTCGGTACATATCCCCATACGTGATACTCGCGCTATGATATGTCAGTAGTGCAGGATGCATCCCCGAATACGTGTAGGATGCTAACCATTGTTGTCTCAGCATCAACTTGAAAGGCTACCTCTCCATCAATCGGTAATCGAAGGATGCGATACACATCCTCCAATGTGATGGTCATCTCTCCAGTTGGGATATGGAACACATTGGTTGCCGGATCCCATCTCTTGATGAGGGCGACCATCAAAATTTGATCCCTGTCAATCGCTCTGTATCGCTGGACTCCGCCGAGTCCCACCTCGCGCTATGATATCCCACTGCGCTGCGGACACGTGTGTCCGCATCCGTCTCAACAGCGGAGGCATCCTATCCCACATAGTTAGCTGATGACGTGCCTGCAAAAAATCACCCACTGCATTAGACCTACCCTTTCAAACAACTACTACTTTAACCTTCTATACCCTCTTTTTACCCACCCGACCACAACCCGACTCTATAACACACACCTACACCCACCTATTTTACCCTAAAAATTTTACGATATCCCCTTGCCTTATCTCGCACACTACCATTTACTCCACTCTACTCTCGCCATTTACCTATGCCCCTACCAATTTAACACCTCCCCATTCATGCCCAACACCTACTCTATCTGAACCGCACCAACCACACAATTGCCCCATTTTTCCCCCCACTCATCAATCAACCTTCTTATTAACCTCTACCCCTTCCCTCTTCACCCCCACAAACACCAAACCCAAACCACTAATACCCAAACACCCAAACAATAGCCCCAATAACCACCAAACACCCCCAACCATAGCAAAACAAAACCGGTTACCGGTCACCCATGACCGCAACCAGTCCCCTCTCCACCAACGCCCCGTCGATGTACGACTGACACCGGTCACCCGCAAATCCACCTTGCCCCGAAATTTCTTGACCGATGCCAGTCGCTTAGTGACCGGCATCGATCACTGGAAAATCACTGAGCCAAACCCGGCGCGGCCCCCCCAAAATCCTTTTTTGCTTATTTATACCTATTTACCCACCCAAACACCTTAAAAATCTACTCACCCTTCTGCCTTGCCCTATCTTACCCATCTATCCTATTCGTTTTTTAAATAACTTCAATTTATTCATTATTTTACCAAAACATGGATTCCTACCCAAACCCCCAAAACTAGCCTAACAACATCAAATTCACACAATGAAGGGTTTCGAACCTACCGGTACAACAACACGTCATCATGGTGGGATGGGTGGTGGTGGTCCAGCTAGTCCAGCACCTCCTGCTCCTCCTGGATGGTACCATAGCTCCACCTCTCCTCTGCTGAGTCCTCCACCAATCAACTACTACCTCCTACTCACTAGGGTCCACTAAACACTCAATTCTCCACTCAAATAGCACCACCTCAACCAATAAATGCTCCAATCTCAATAATCCACCTCAGACAACCCAAATCAGTTTTCAAATTGTAGATGTGACAATGACAGGCCGTATTTTTATTTTTATAGGTTTTTGACCTATAACCGATATCGGTTTTATTATGCCCTAAGGAACCGGTATCGGTCCCCTAACCGATATCGGTCATAGATAATCGACATCGGTTTTATTCCAACTTCTACCCCAATTTCACCCCTTATTTACTAATAGCCATTTATACCAACATTGCCTATATCCACCTTCGTTGACAACCCTTTGCTAACTTCATTGGCCCGACCCATGGCCGCAACCAACCCATTTAGCCCGACCCAAGGCCGTCACCTACCATTTGGCCCGAGCCCCAAGGCCGTAACCAACCGATTTGGCCCGACCCAAGGCCGTAACCTACCATTTGGCCCGACCCAAGGCCATAACCAACCTATTTGGCCCAACCCAAGGCCGTAACCTACCATTTGGCCCGACCCAAGGCCGTCACCTACCATTTGGCCCAACCCACGGCCGCAACCAACCTATTTGGCCCGACCCAAGGCCGTAACCTACCATTTGGCCCGACCCAAGGCCGTAACCAACCCATTTGGCTTGACCCAAGGCCGTCACCTACCATTTGGCCCGACCCAAGGCCGTAACCAAGCCAATTTGGCCCAACCCACGGCCACAACCAACCTATTTGGCCCAACCCATGACCGCAACCAACCTATTTGGCCCGACCCACGGCCGCAACCAACCCATTTGGCCCGACCCAAGGCCGCACCCAACCATTTGGCCCGACCTAAGGCCGCACCAATTAAATACCATACCCAAAATCTACATTTTATTTTATCTATCCATCATGTATATTTTTGTTCAATCGAGCTCACCTGTGTCGTGTTTTAGCATGATTAGGGTCCTTGAATTGATCAGTCGACCAACTTTGCCTAGACCAAGACCGTGACATTTATCTCAACCAAACCAACCATTTGGTACTACCGAACATGCCCTAAGCGTTCCTATACCTTACCCATTATATCCCCTGGAGCTACTTCCTATGCCTTGGATACCAGGATTATATCACCCTTGTTTGGATAAACTATCGACCTTTGCTTATGAATTGCTTGTTTGTTCTTCAAATCATATACCCTGGTCGCACTACTGCATTTCACCGTGCGTCTGCTTCCTTGGACTTACCCCACTCTCTTACCATTATCTCAACACCATTTACCCTTAATTAACCCTATCCCTGCTTTCAAACTACCTCAATCTGTGATAGATTTGAGGGGGATTACCTATACCCTTAACCAGGGGTAACCACTTCTTATTATTGTCTGTGCAGCTTTACAAAACAAACTACATGACAATAAGGGGCTAATGTAGCACACCAAATTTGTGTCTTACGACACCCTGTACCCCGCATCCCATTTTGCAACCTAACCTCATCACCTAAACCTTACACAATTATTTATTAATTACCTTATAATTAATAAATCCACATCGCCATACCTACCACCTCATGTCGCCACCTCATCCATGACCTAGTCTTAACCCTAAACTAACCTAATTAAGACCTATAACTTGGTCCAATTCCACACCTATGACTAATTACTCCTCATCCACACCTAAAACCAACTTCATAATGATTTGACCAAGCCCACAACCAATCCTTCGGAAGAAAAGGAGGGAGATCTGGCTATTTTACCAAAAATAGCCCGCTTTGACATAACTAATACCGGTTCCTATCCAACCGACGGTCGGTTGCATAACCACCACCGGTTCCCTGTAAATGACCACTTCCCACCAAAAACAAGGGATCAGATTTTCATTGGATCGAGAAGAAAAGAGAAAATCATTGAAAGGATCTGGATTTACTTGGCCGAGCAAAGACAAGTAAAGAAACAGGAAGAGTTTGCAGAGAAGGACATCAAGCCCAAGACTGCAACTGGAAAAAACCAGAGCCCAGTAACACTCATCCGAGCATCAGAAGAGGAGATAACTCATCTTGGATTGTCAGATCATCCAACTTGGGTCTTGTCTTCATTATCACAGTCCTGAAACCTGTACCTGCATCAGGGACGAGTAAGTAGTGTTTTATATGTTTCTAAGCACCATTTTCTTGAGCCTGTTGATTAATAGTAATCCTAAGTTTATTCCTAGATCTACTACCAGTAACATACTGCACTTAACCTTCATCCATACATCCTGATATTGCCTAGAAGGGCATTTTATCACACTCTGAGTCTTCCCTATCCTCTCATCATTCCCCTCAGCCATCCCCCAATCTTAATAACCCCATAATCACCTTGTAACCAACCTCTATTTAGAAGAACTTAGATTGATGACCCTACTGGTATCGTTTATCCCCTACGCGGCGGCGGTTCTCTAACCATGGTCAGTTATCCAGTGACCGGTGTCGGTCACTGTGACTTATACCCCAAAACCTTATTCCCGCCTATTTGCCACCTAACAACCTCAGATCCAGTCCTGGTTTATCCCTCTAACTCAACCTGGATGTATCAACGACCAGTAACCGAACCAACAACGTGACACTTTATTATTGATAGTTTAGCTCCTATTGCTTTGTAACGAGATACCTAAATCGAGATTTTGCAATAGCTCTCTTTATTATCATTTGTGTTAAATCGTATTAAAGGGGGAACTGACCACCTTCGAAAGGAAGTTTTATATTTTCTAGGCCTAAGGAAGCTCCCTCATTTATTGTCTAATTAAAATCTGGTGGTCTTGTATTCTTACTTGCAGGTAGTCCTTCCAAGACAAAAACGGAGTTCTTCACAGTCGATCTGATCTTTCTCTACGGTATGCGCACACCATCTCAACATTCAATAGGTATTCCTCCTAGCCCTAACCCTTATCTATTTCTCAAAGGAATGATAGGATAGAAGCAAGTCTATTCTACAGAGCCGAAACATTCCGTGTGAAACACATATTTTGGAAGGATTATCCATTGTCTGAAAACCATCCATATTGTGTAGATAGAATGAAAGGAACATTTGAAAACATAGATGTTAGCGAGAGAGAGAGGATTTAAGTCAACATATGAATGGATAGTTTTTAACATTACTTGTTGGTAATTAACACCAATTGAATGGAATAGTGTAAAGGCCATTAAGATTTAATTTTTTGAATATTGAGCAGAGTGTGCAAGAAACAAAACACAATAATGGGTCCAACAGTCGCTAAGTAGAATTTTTTAAACATAAAAAATGTTTAGTTGTCCTATAACACATTTTGTAAAGAATAACATAGTTCCCGCTAATATCTAATGAGTTTTATTTGAAATGGAGCATTGAAGTATGTCATAATTCACATCCGTTCCCATCAGAGAAAATTTTACGCGGCCAACAAGATATCCATTAATAATTGAAAGGAATGACATAAATACTAGCTAGGATTTTTCAATTCTTGATTTAAAAATAGAGACAAAATATCAAATCATTGTCTATCCTATCGGCCTCTAGTTTCCCGACATTAGCTCTAGTGTGGTTGTAACCACTATCGCTACACTATTGAATAGATATTGTTTTTCAATTACTATAACTTTATCATATTGGTTTGACTATTCCTAAAAGATCCAAGTTTTTCTACTACTACAAACCCTTGGGAGGGATGAGGCCTTATATCGTTCTCATACGATATATTATTTATGTCGTCATAATTCAGTTAGGTTCTTATATTATAGAATGCATAGATACCGCTAAGTTGCATTACTAATTGTAAGGAATAACATAGCGGCAGTTGGGCTCAACCAGTCTCTCAATTTGAAAAAGGGACCTCTAATCTCCATTATTAGTTGAAAAGAATAACATAGCAACCGTTAGGCTCAACATTGTTTTATTTGAAAATAGCTTTATAATAACAAACAAATGGTCTAGCTTATTGCAGCTACTAAGCTCCAATGATTACCGATTGTCATTGTAAGCACTATATGTTCAGCTTTGGACCGATATTATTTTTCAATGATATTAATTATATCATATTGGCTAGACTTTGCACATGTCGAACCCCATTGCAATACTACATTCCAAAAAGACAAATAAAGACACATATTTCTGCCTAAAATATATATTTGTAAATTATAAGCCATATTCATTCGTATCAAAGAAAAATCCTAGATGACTAGTAGGCTTAACAATTTCTTAATTTCAAAATAACTATTGAATAACAAATCATGGTCTAGCTTAGTGGTCGCTACGATACTTTCATTACCTCTTATCATAGAAATCACTAGTTGTACAACTTTAGATCGATTGTAATTTTCAATGACTATAATTGTATCAAATTAGCCACACGTTATTTGGTGGAGCCAATTTCTGCACTACTTTCCATCAAGAGGGATCAAGACTTTCTCTTTGTATCAAATAAAATGCTTAGCTACCGCTAAGCTCCATTACTAGTTGAAAGGAATAACGTTGCGGCCGATAGGTGCAACAATTTCTAAATTTGAGAATAGATATATAATAACAAACAATGGTCTAGCTTAGCTGCTGGGATCCTATCATTACCATTTTCCATTATAATCACTATCTGTTCAACTTTGGATGTTTAGTGTTTTTCATTGATTGTAAGTGTAACATATTGGGTAACTTCACATGGTAGACCCAATTGCTGTAATACATTCCATCGAGAGGCATCTAGTCTTATTTATTTCTCCTGAGATATATCTTTGAAAATTGTAATCCATATTCATTTGTATCAAGATAAAAATGGTATCAACTGCTAGGCTCAACAATTTCTTAATTTTAAAATAGTCATTGAATAACAAATCATGGTCTAGCTTAGATGGCCGCTACGATCATATCATTACCTCTTGTCATAGCAATCACTATCTGTACAACTTTAGATCAATTGTAATTGTCAATGATTATAATGTTATCAAATTTTTCACACGTTACCTAGTGGAGCCAATTCCTACAATGCTTTCCATCGAGAGGGATCAAGACTTTCTATTCTTATCAAAGAAAATGCTTAGCAACCACCAACCTTCATTACTAGTTGAAATGAATAACGTAGCGGGATCGCTAGGCTCAACAATTTTAAATTTGAGAATAACTATATAATAACAAACAATGGTCTATCTTAGCATCCTGCTAGGCTCCTATCATTACCATTTGTCATTGTAATCACTATCTTTTCTACTTTGGATCGATAGTGTTTTTCATTGATTGTAATTGTATCGTATTGGGAGGATTCAAGCCCCCAACTTATTTATTTCTCCTAAGATATATCTTTGTAAATTATAATCCATATTCATTCGTATCAAAGAAAAATCCTAGCGGCCACTTAGGCTTAACAATTTATCAATTTCCAAGTAGCTATTGATTAACAACTCATGGTCTAGCTTAGAGGCCGCAAGGATCCTTTCATTACCTCTTATCGTAGTAATCACTATCTTTACATCTTTAGATCGATTATAATTTTCAATGATTATAATTGTATCAAATTGGCTGCATGTTACCTGGTGGAGCCAATTCCTGCACTACATTCCATCGAGAGGGATCAATACTTTCATTTCGTATCAAAGAAATTTTTAGCGACCACTAAGCTCCATTACTAGTTTAAAGGAATAACGTAGGCTGTTAGGCTCAAAGTTTCTAATTTGTGAATAACTATATAATAACAAACAATGGTCTAGCTTATGGCCATAATAGGCTCCTATCATTATCCCTTGTCATTGTAATCACTATTTGTTCTGCTTTAGATCGATAGTGTTTTTCATTGATTGTAATTGTATCATTTTGGGTAGACTTTACATGGCAGCCCCAATTGTTGCACTACATATTTATCTCATATAATATATATCTTTGTAAATTGGAATACATATATACCCCTAAGAGTAAGTGATATTTTTTGTAGTTTTGATAAGATAAATCATTGCAACATATAATTCACATCGGTTCTTATCAAATAAAATGCATAGCAACTGCTAAGTTGCTTTATTTATTGATTGAAATGACATATGGTCCATTGGCACAACAATTACTTAATTTGGAAATAGCGATAGAATAAAAAATCATGATATAGCTTAGTGGCCGCTAGCTATATACCAATACCTCATTTGTCATTGTAAACACTATCTTTACAACTTTGAGGAGCTACTATTTTTCGGTTGTTTAAATGCAAAAAACACCTTCAAATTTAAGAATTTTCATGCCATGTGTTGTCATTTTACTAGTAGCTATTTATATTATAATATCACGGTTTCATATAGTTTCAAAATATTTTATAATCATTTCTTTATATATAAATTTCATAATAAATGTGTCAATTATAATGTTTTCTAATTATCAAGTTCAAAACATGCCACATGGCACAAAGTAATTGGATAATTATTTTTCATTAGTGCACTACATCTAACATTGTCTAAGTTGATTTTGATAAAAATAGAAATAAATGTGCTTATACATTCATACACTTTATTTCTTCTTATTTTTTTATTATAATATTATATGTTTTATTATGTTTTAACTATTTTAAGCTATAGCCAATAACAAAAGGCGTTGTTTTCAATATTGTTTATTTTTTCGATATCCCACTCGCCTTTTCTTAATGAGTGGTAAATTCAAAATTCAAATTGTGAATTCCCTGCATTTTTGAGAATTTGAAATTTCAATATTAACACAAATTCCCCCACTCTAATTTTCAAATTTCCATATCCCACACTTTTTTATATTTTCAAAATTTCTAACATGGATTGTGCCGAAAAAAATATTAAATACCTCGAAGAACTAGTTTTTAGGGTTTTTTGTTTTTTAGTCTTGTAGAAGAGCAACTTGTGAAATCATAGAACAATACAAGCAAGCCAAAGATTGAGGGCTAAATGCAAGAATCACAATCATTTTGGCTAGGTAACAATCAGGCAGTAATTATAATCTCATTCATGGATTAACAAAAAGGGAACAATTATGCAGTAAAAAAAAGGGTGCACACACACTGGGGAAGCGAAAGGGGTTGTGGAAAAATAGTGATAGATAGTTAGTTCGATGCAGCAGATGGTGGTTTGAATGACATCACCAAGCATGAAATAATCTCATATCTAAATCATGTATTTACCAAAAATGTATACTATACTAAATGTGCACCTTTTTTATGGGCTTAAAGTCATTCTGTCTTCGACCAAGATTGTGTCTTTTTAACCTCAGTTCATCCCTGATTTTCCTTACAAAAATGCACTTAGCGGCCCATCTCTGCTTATCATTCCTTTTGATCATTTTGTCAAACCACCTTGTGCTTACTAGTTCCTATCTTTTTCATGTCATTCCAGTCTTGCTTTGCCCTATAAAAATGATCTATTAGGCCCTGCTCTGCTTACCAGGTTCCTTCTGATCATTTTGTCACACTGCCTTGTTCTTCAAGAAAACAAGGAATCTGTTGTGCCCCAACCGAAGAAAATTTAATCCCTTTTCAAGCTTTGGTTATTATTTCATTTGAACGCTTTCAAGTTTCCACCGATCTATGTCCCCCTTTGGATTGTTTTTTCCTGATAATGATGGTCAGTCACATAATCACTAGTTTTTAAAATTGTAATGTTTAGAGAGACTCAAAATATTGTTTTGGTATTCGTTGCATCTAACTTTTTTTCCTTTTAATATGATGATAGAAACAACCCGAGGTAAATATTTCATGTACATTATTTATATGGTTTCTGCATTGACTTTGTGAGAAGATATTTGAGGTTAACAAAATGGTTTAAAACTGTAAAATCATATTAAGTTTTCAATTGTGAGATAAATTTTTTGTGCAATGGTAATATGTAAAAACATATTATATATATGCCTAAATTTTATATATTAAATATTTTAATCACTATGTATTTAAATTTATATATTAAATATTTTATCACTATGGATTTATGTATTTTGTTCATGATGATATAATTATTTTAAAACAATATTATCAGTAGGCCATGTATTATGGGTGGAAGATAGAGTGTTGTCATATATATTAATTCATTAGGGTTGTTATGGAAGGCCACAATATTATTAGTCTCTATGAAAGGCCACAAAACTAATATGTTGAACATTAGGTTTCTAGAAATCAACACATTAATGAATTATATTCTTAGCGTAGCGTCTGCTAGGTTATGCTGCAACATATTATTTGGATATTAGTTGTCGCTAGGATTTAACAAAAACAAGAAAGCTATTGCAAGCTTAGTGGCCGCTAGGGTATAACACAATACCATATTTGTAGCTTAGCAATTGGTACTCAATAATGGATATTTTGAAGTCGTAGGCCACTAAGACACTGCCACATCATAATATTTGGAACATAGCAGTCGCTAGGATTTAACAAAATAAAGAAAGATATTGTGAGTCTAGCATCCTAGGTATTGCCGCAACATATTATTTGGAGCTTAGCGGTCGCTAGGGTTTCACAAACTAAAGTAAGGTAGTATGAAATTAGTGGCCACTACATACTCCACAACATAATATTTAAAACAACACTTTCGACTGGATTTAACATTTTAAATGAAATTATTTGAGCTTAGTGACGGCTAGCCTTTACAATGATGTAATAATTTAATCTTAGCACTCGTTAAGATTTAACCCATAATATTTAGAGCATAGCAATCACAAGGATTTAACAGATTAAATGAAGATTCTAGGAGGCTAGCATCTGCTAGAATATGCATACTCATAATGTTTGCAAGTTGTCGAAGGTATGATTTAAGAAATAAAATTAACAAATTTTGAGCTACATAGGGCATCTAGGTGCTTCCACAATAGAATATTTCAAGCTTAGATGTCTCGAAGCATTTAACAGATGAAGAATGAAATTTTTAGCTTAGCGTCCTGCTAGCTTATTTTGTAATATTTTATTTGAAGATATGTTGTCGCTAGGATTCAAATAAAAACAAGTAAGATATAGCGAGCTTAGTAGCTACTAGGTTATGCCTCAAAACATTTTCTGAGTTTAGTGATCGGTTCTCAATGAAATGGATATCATGAAGTTATACGGAACATAAGACGCTAAGAAAAAATAAAGAAAGATATTTTGAGTCTAGCATCTGCTAGGTATTGCCGCAACATATTATTTATAGCTTAGCGGTCGCTAGGATTTCACAAATTAAATTAAGGTAGTATGAAATTAGTGGCCACTACGTACTGCAACAACATAATATTTAAAAATATATTTTGACAAGATTTAACATTTTAAATGAAATTGATTTGAGCTTAGTGACCGCTAGCCTTTACAACGTTGTAATAATTTAAGGTTAGTGTTTGTTAGGATTTAACCCATAATATTTGGGGCATAACGGTCACAAGAATTTAACACATTAAATTAAGATTCCTAGGAGGCTAGTGTCCACTAGAATATGCATACTCATAGTGTTTGCAAGTTGTCGGTGGTATGCTTTAACAAATCAAATTAGTAAATTTTGAGCTACATGGCATCTAGTTGCTTCCACAATAGAATATTTCGAGCTTAGATGTCTCAAGCATTTAACAAGATGAAGAATGAAATTTTTAGCTTAGCATTGGCTACCTTATGTTGCAACATATTATTTGAAGATATGTTGTCACTAGGATTCAACAAAAAAACATGTAAGATATTGCGAGCTTAGTGGCCACTAGGTTATGTGTCACAAACATTTTCTGAGCTTAGTGATTGGTACACAATAACGTTTATTTTGAACTCTTAGGCCACTAGGACACTGCCACATCACAATAGTTGGAACATAGCGGTCACTAGGATTTAAAAAAATAAAGAAATATATTTCGAGTCTTGCGTCCGCTAGGTATTGCCACAACATATTATTTGTAGCTTAGCGGTTGCTAGAATTTCACAAACTAAATTAAGGCAGTATGAAATTAGCAGCCGCTATGTACTGCCACAACATAATATTTAAAAAAACTTTCGACTAGATTTAACATTTTAAATGAAATTGATTTGACCTTAGCGGACGCTAGCCTTTACAACGATGTAATAATTTAAGCTTAGCATCTCGTTAGGATTTAACCCATAATATTTGGGGCATAGCTGTCATAAGAATTTAACACATTAAATTAAGATTCCAGGAGGCTAGCATCCATAATGTTTGCTAGAATATACATATCTAGTTGCTTCCATAATAGAATATTTCGAGCTTATGTCTCGAGCATTTAACAAGATGAAGAATGAATTTTTTAGCTTAGCATCCGCTAGCTTATGTTGCAACATTTTATTTGAAGATATGTTGTCACTAGGATTCAACTAAAAACAAGTAAATTATTGTGAGCTTAGAAGCCACTAGGTTATGCCTAAAAACATTTTATGAGCTTAGCAATCAGTTCTCAATAATGGATATCATGAAGTTATACGCCGCTAAGACATTGCCACATCATAATATTTGGAACATAGAAGCTGTGCTAGGATTTAACAAAATAAAGAAATATATTTCGAGTCTAGCGTCCACTAGGTATTGCCGCAACATATTATTTGTAGCTTAGTGGTCACTAGGATTTCACAAATTAAATTAAGGTAGTATGAAATTAGTGTCCTCTACGTACTATAACAACATAATATTTAAAAAAATATTTCGACAGGATTTAACATTTTAAATGAAATTGATTTGAGCTTAGCGGTCGTTAGCCTTTACAATGATGTAATAATTTAAGCTTAGCATTCATTAGGATTTAACACATAATATTTGGGGCATAACGGTCATAAGAATTTAACACATTAAATTAAGATTATAGGAGGCTAGCATCCACTAGAATATGCATACTCATAATGTTTACAAGTTGTCGGTATGCTTTAACAAATCAAATTAACAAATTTTGAGCTACATGGCATCTAGTTGCTTCCACAATAGAATATTTTGAGCTTAGATGTCTCAAGCATTTAACAAGATGAAGAATGAAATTTTTAGCTTAGTGTCTGCTATCTTATGTTGCAACATATTATTTGAAGATATGTTGTTGTTAGGATTCAACTAAAAACAAGTAAGATATTGCGAGCTTAGCGGCCACTAGGTTATGCCTCAAAAACATTTTCTGAGCTTAGCGATCGGTTCTCAATAACAAATATCATGAAGTGATATGCCATTAAGACACTGCCACATCATAATATTTGGAACATAGCGGCCACTAGGATTTAACAAAATAAAGAAATATATTTTGAGTCTTGTGTCTGCTAGGTATTGTCGTAACATATTATTTGTAGCTTAGTGGTCGCTAGAATTTCACAAATTAAATTAAGGTAGTATGAAATTGCAAGCTTGGTGGCCGCTAGGATATGCCTCAAAAACATTTTTGAGCTTAGCGATCGGTACTACTCAA
Organism: Taxus chinensis; assembly: GCA_019776745.2. Classification (NCBI taxonomy): domain Eukaryota; kingdom Viridiplantae; phylum Streptophyta; class Pinopsida; order Cupressales; family Taxaceae; genus Taxus; species Taxus chinensis. The sequence goes on from CM034149.1 coordinate 647,804,710, forward strand.
CAAAAATATTTTGAACTCTTAGGCCGCTAAGTCACTACCACTATTGTAAATTTCTAGATTTAATGTCGCTAGCATTTAACAAGTCAAAGAATGAATTTTTTGGCTTAACGTTCACTAGCTTATGTTACAACATATATTTTTAAGATTTGGTGTCACTATGATTTAACAAAAAACATGTAAGATATTGTGAGCTTAGCGATCAGTACTCAATTATGGATATTTGAGCATAATGTGACTAGTTTATGCCACAACGACATATTTGGAGCTTAGCGTATCAAAACAAAAAATGCATGTTTAGGTGAGTATAGCATTTGGAATATATACATGAACATTCAATCAATTATAAATATTCATCTATTAACATGTCATGCATATTACATTGCTTACCCACCTATCTCAGATACTACCATTTATGATTCATTGTGGTTCTTCCTTAACTATGGGTTGTTGTTGATCTGAGTCCATGGGCACAGTTGCTTCTTGGGTTTTGTTTCTCTCATTCGGGACCTGTTTTACCATCTCATTGTCATGCCTCCTCAATATATATTTTTTTTCAAATATGAGAATATCTGGTTATATTTTTTGTGTCAACAATCAGGCTTCTATATAGCATAGTAGACTTGTCAAGAAAATCCTTTTGAATACCAATTGTTTTTTTGGCAATTTCCTTCAGAGTCTCTATTTTTTGTATTTTTCCCTTGTTTTGGAAACAATCTCAATGACATGTGAAGTTTCCCCTTCGTTCACCTCAGTTATTCTCCTTTGAAAATTAACCAAGAATTTCTTAAGCAATGTCGTGAAATCTTCATCGGAAACCAATTCATGGTTTCCCTTAAATACTTCCATGACCGAAGCTTCTGTGAAAACTTGATTTCCTCTGGAAATAATGTCGTCAAAATGTAAAGAAATTCTTCTTACCTGTTCATTACATTCCCTTAGTATTTCCTTCATATAATTAGCATATGTCTGGCATATACCAATATCATCCATGGTCAAAATTGAAATATCTTTACAAACACCTTTTTCAATGGCCTACCCCATATGTATTAATGTTTTGTGCAATGATGTCATTATTGTAATGATTTTTTCATTCTTATTCAATAATGGTTCTTCCTACTCCTTTGCATAATGCATTCCTTTATATTATTGTACAAGCCATGCAATGCCTCTTCTACATAAGAAACTGTGTCGGGAGGAACTATGGCCTTTAATTGAGTTTCAAGATCTTTATTTCTAACATGTACTCCCCTCACTACTTCTATGGTTACTTCTGTTGTAGCCCTTATCAAGGATTCTGGATCTTCCTCATATTGTACCACTTGGGATCCTTTGGCTTTCCTTTTCTTTGTAAGAGTGAAGAGGTCTTCTGAAGTTTCATGCCAAAAAATGGCTTGTTGTGTTGACATCTTCTTTTTGGTTACCCTTTTCAAGGTTTCCATCCTTGAATTGAATTCAATGTTCACTAAGGGATCTTCTTGTGCCTCCCAATCTAGATGTTCTTTGTAGGAAATTATGAATTTCTCTACCCAATTGTATCTTGCTTCATGTGAAGTGGAGGGAGAAGATTGAGAGGGTTTCACTGGGGCTTCATTGGCTGGAATTCCAGTTTCGTAGTCTCCTCTTCTTCACTTGATGAAAGTTAAGGCATATGCGACCAAATTTGGAGCTTTATTTGGTTTGGACAAGACTTCTCAAAACTCAAATCAAGATTCATTTGGTGGAGATAAGGGAACCTAGGGTTGTTGTGAATGTTCTGAATATAAAGCTTTCTTTCTCTTCATAGCCTCCTTTTTAATAATTTCTCTGGAGGTGGAACCACCCCTTTCTCCTTCATATTCTGCTTCACAAGGCTATCTTTTGTTTGGGTAATCCATACCCAGTCATTATCATCATGCACGTGAGCATACGATATATTTATTTGTCCTTTATGTGAATTAAGGTGTTGGGAAACCCTTTTCCTTTTGTCATATTTCCTTAAAGGGTGTTTGGGGAGATGAAATGAATTTCTATGGGCTGAGAAAATCCTTCAAATTGGGCCACCTATTAAATATTTTGTGTCCCCATAATACTAGGAGGGGGATGTGTTTTAAGCTTCTTCTCCTTACACTTTAAAGCAATATCATTGCAAATCTGATATGCAACCTCTTGTTCTGCCAATTTGTCTGACACATAATATGGAAACTAAAAAGGAGGTGTAAGGAGCCCCTTGATCATGATAATTTTATATTCTGGATAGAATAATATGGCTCCCATTTTCCTTATGGAAGTGAGGATGGCATAAGATATTCTTGGTGTTGTTGTTTCATGTAATTTTTGGTAGAGAGTAGGATACAAATAAGTGCATATATCTTGAATATGTGATCTGAAACGATGGGCATACAAGTCTGAATATTGCTCATTTACCTTCAAAGGGCTCAAAGGATACCAGATTTGACAGAAATCCAGACATTTGAGAACACCAAAGACAACATCGAGAAGATAGGAAGCCATGTAAAATGATTTCCCTTTGTCGACAAAATTATTTCTTTGTCTCACTAAATTGACACAAAGCACCTGACCTAAGGAGGGAATCTTCCATCATCAATAATAAAAGAAAGTAACATGGGATCTAGGAAACATCCACCTTAGAGATTGATGAATTTCCATATAGCCTATTCATGAGTTCCATGCCAATACAGACTCTTGGTCTAAACCTTTTAATAAGGATATCAGATAGATTAGAATCATCCATATTATCAAATGGGTCAAATTCCCAACTCTGTAAAACATCTCTTACTCTCCTTTGGGCCATCCAGACTCGACTATGTGTTTGATTTGTACAAGTTTCTCGACTCTGAAATTTTTATAATAACTTTTGTATGCATTCCCAGCAAAAAAACCTATTCTCTTTTTCCTTGATTTAGAAAATAATGACAAATCCTTGGACTTGGCATGAAGTAGATAGGAAGAAATCACTTTAAGAAATGGAAGCACCTCTGGTTTAGTGGAAATTAAATGGAGACCAACTCTTTTTATCACCCTTATGTCTTGGAACCGTAGCATTTTCTCTTCCAGTATACCCTTTTTGTCTATGACATCAACATCAACACTTTCATCCTGAACTACGGAAAATAGAGCTGAGTAATGCTGAAATTTGTCATGTAAGGAAGATGGATCAAACATGGTATCTCTTATTACTCTATCATCCTCATTGGAATATAAATAAGAATCTACCATCGACATTACCCACTCTCTCACCATGTTGAAAAATTAAAGGGCCATGAACACTGCATACATCATCAATAGAAACAATTATTGAGACAAATGACGTAATTGATTTTACGAAAACATTCATATGTCCCTTATTATGAATATTAGGTAACCTTAGAAAATAATTTCCAAATAAATGAAAGAAGTGTTGATCCTAGCGTTCGCTAGGGTCAGCAATTACTAAATATTTAGATCTTAGTGGTCTCTAGGCATTATTCACAGACTTACTATTAATGGAATGAGAAAATCACAGTGTACATGCACCACTGAGGGGTCAAGATATACATAGTTTTAACCATGGCATGTTTTCTAGGCATCACTCTAGTAAAAAAATATTAATGCAATGATCTAAGTCTGTTAATACAAGAAATCTTGAGGCTTCAAGACTTACGTAGTTCAAATCCTAGCGATCACTAAGTTCAGCCACAATGAAATATTTAGAGATTGGTCGTATCTATGTATTATCCATTGGACAACTATTATTAGAATGAGAAAAATTTCTCCAATATTTTAACTAGTGGGGGTCAAGATATACATAGTGTTGATCTTAGCAGTCATTATGTTCAGCCACAAAAAATTATTTAGAGATTCGTCATATCTAGGCTTATTTCAAAGCCCAACTATTATTGTGATGAACAATAGAATGCCAATCCTTGCACTACTGAGGGGTAGAGACATAAGTATTTATAATCCTAGTGATCGTTAGGGTTATCTGCAACATATTTTTTAGAGCTTAATGGTTTATAAGAATCATTAACAAATAAATATGTACTTATTATCGTTAGTTGTTACTAGGATTAGCCATAATGATATACCTATAGCTTAGCGGTTACTAGGCATCATTAACAGTAAAACTACTAATGCATTAACAATAAAATATATTAAATCTTAATGGTCAATAACATCCACCTCGACAAAATATTTAGAGATTAGTGTTAGCTAAACACCATTCAATGGACATCTATCATTAACTTAGGAAAATTATTGTATTACATGTATACATAAGGGATCAACATGTACTTATGTCTGATTAGTTCATTGTAGGATCATGAATACGTCTTGTTTCTAGAAATCATTCATAGACATATTATTAATGGAATGACCAAAACATTGTTGTACAAACACCATTGACGGGTCAAGATATAATTTTTTAATCATGTTGTTCGCTAGGTGGTCACTCCAATAAAAATAGTAAGGAAATTTGCAAGTTCTGTCAATACAAGTACTCCAATCCTTACACTACTGATGGGTACAAACATAATTATTTTTTATCCTAGCGATCACTAGGGTTAGCCGCAACATATTTTTTTAGAGCTTAACAATTTATAATAATCATTAAATAAATAAATAAATACTTCTTATCTTAGTTTTTACTACGATCATCCATAATGATATACTTATAACTTAGCGGTTGATAGGCATCATTAATAGGAAAATACTAATACATTAACTAGAAAATATATTCTTAGTGGTCAATAACATCTGCCTCGACAAAATATTTTGAACTTAGTGTTAGCTAAACACCATTCAATGGACATCTATTATTTTCTTGAGAAATATTTTTTAATACATGTATTCATAAGGGATAAACATTTGCTTAGGTCTGGTTAGTTCATTACATGATCATGAATATGTCTATTGTTAGGCATCCTTCATATATTTACTATTAGGAATTACCAAAGAACTATTTTACATGGACCACTGAGGGTTCAAGATATACATATTTTTAACCATGGCGTTTGTTATTCGTCACTCCAGTAAAAAATATTAATGCAATGAGAAAATTCTATCAATATAAGCACTCTTGAGGCTTCAAAGTTTACGTAGTTTAGATCCTAGTGGTCGCTAAGTTGATCAACAATGAAATATTTAGAGAATGAGAAATTTTTTACAATATTTGAACTGGTGGGGGGTCAAGATATAGGTAGTGTTGATCTTAGCGGTCACTAAGTTTATCCACAATGAACTATTTATACCAACGCTTATTTCAAAGCACAAGAATTATTACAATGAGAAAAATAACGCCAATCCTTGCACTACTGAGGGGTACCAACATAATCATTTCTTATCCTAGCGGTTGATCGGCCATTTCTAGGATTATACAAAGAATAAGTAAAATCTCTACAATCTTTGAACTGGTGAGGGGTCAAGATATACGTAGTGTTAATCTTAGCAGTTGCTAAGTTCAACCACAACTAACTATTTAGATCTTCTCCATGTCTAGGCTTATTTCAAAGCACAATAATTATTGAAATGAGCAAAATAATGTCAATCCTTGCACTACTAAGGGATACAGACATAAGTATTCCCTATCCTAGTGGTTGTTAGGGTCATCTGTAACATATTTTTTAGAGCTTAACGGTGTATAAGAATCATTAATAAATAAATATGTTCTTCTTATCCTTCTTGTTACTACAATCAGCCACAAGAATATACCTATAGCTTAGCGGTCTCTAGTCATCATTAATATGAATACTACTACTGCATTAAAAAGAAAATATATAAATCTTAGTGGTCAATAACATCCGCCTCGAAAAAATATTTTGAACTTAGTGTTAGCTAAACACCATTCAATGGACGTCTCTTTAATTAATTATAATTATATAATCTCCTAGGTCATTAAATATCACAATGAGGAGTTAACACATATGAAATTCTATTCTAGAGGTCTCTAAGGTCAGCCACAACAAAACATTTACAAGCTTAGCGGTCACTATGATCAACATTGACAAAATATTTTGAACTTATTGTTCATCAGACATCATTCATTGGACATATATTATTAAACTGAGAAAAGAGTTGCATTACATGTTTTCTTCAGGGGTCACACTTTTCTTAGCTCTCATTAGTTTGTTCCACGAATTTGTTTGAGCCAAGTGCTGCACTATATACCCTCGAGAGGGATCAAGCCTTGTGTGGTTCTCATACTATTTACTATAAGTTATTGAAAGGAATATAAAAATTCCACATTTTAATTATAAATGAAATCTCAAAAGTGATGGTGATCTATAATTAGTTAGTAAATGAAGTCTCAAAGCCCATGGTATAATTTTAATAAATATAATGAACACACTCTTTGTAGTGTTAGTATGAACATACAAACTCCAAACCCTATATATAATCTCCCTTGTCATTAAACATCATAATTTTCCATGATATTACATCTCTCTATTTCCATATGTTTATTGTCACATTAAGAAAGAAACACCATGTCATCTTATACTTTTTAGTGTTGATATATCATTACCTAATTTAACTAGAAACAACCAAATCCTATAATTTTAATCTCTAAATGTTGTATATGTCTTTCCAGAACTATCAATTAAGTGAAACATTATTCAAAATCATGCTTAGCCTAACTTCTCAAATAGTAGGTTTTATAATTCCCTGATTCACTGTTTTTCAAAGAGGAACCTACATAGATGAAAATCTTTGCATTTTTTCTTTGGCAGTCACATATATGTTTTTATAAAAATTTATTTCCAACAATTAAATAATTTAATAAAACAATTACTGTAAACAAGAAAACAATTATTTGTGTTACTATTACTATTTCATCTACTAGAAGTTACTATCATTATTTCAATACTACAATTTAATTTATAATAAAATATCTATAGAAACCAGCCGCTAGTGGTCCAAAAGCCCTAAATGATTAATAACCCTAGCTGAACAAAATCTATTTTCCTCAGCCTTTTCAGAAACACCCATTTTTTTCACTTCCAGTAATCATTGATTTCCATGTCATGTATTTTACGAATCTTTTCTTAGTCCTCTTACAAAAAAAATACCCATAACATGTTTTACATTACTCGCAACCGAGGTACACATATATTTAGTAAATCATTTAAGGATCAGAAAATAAAATAAAAAAATGATTTCAAACCCTATCAGTTGAGAAGTGTTTATCAAAGAGCATTAAATAATAGAAAAATTTGAATACTGGCAGCAGAAAAAATAGGGTTTTGTTGAAAAGGCTACGAAAAAATATACATTCATAAAATTTAAAAAAATTGGAAGGAGAAAAGGTGATAATGCATACCGATTTTTTATGCCTTCACGAAAATAAACCGTGCTTAAAAATTTGGCAATCAAACCATGGTCAAATTTTCCAATGAATTATTATGCTTACGGAGTTTTTCCCATACGCCAATGTTCTCACAAGAAGCTTCAAAAATTTAGGTGTCCTTTAAATTTTTATTTTGATAGTTTTCCTTTGAGGGTGTTTCCCTCGGAAATGTTTCGTTCCTTTTAGAAACAGATAAGGTTAGGGTTAGGAGGAATACCTGTAGAATGTCGAGATGGTGTGCGCGTACCGTAGAGAAAGATCAGACTGACTACGAAGAACTCCTTTTTGTCTTGGAAGGACTACATGCAAATAAGAACACAAGACCACAAGATTTTGATTAAACAATAAATGAGGAAACTGCCTTGGGCCTAGGAAATATAAAACTTCCTTTCGAAGGTGGTCAGTTTCCCTGCTAATATGAATTAACACAAAAGACTGTAAAATATTAATTAAGTTGTTTCGTTGAACTGGGTAGGGAAAAGGCTGTTTTTCTGGTTTTGATCAGAGGAACCGATGCCGGTTACTGATAACCGATACCGATGGGTTATAGGATCTTCTTGGTAGCTATGGTGTTTGTAAGGCTGGTTTATGGATGATATTAGGAAATGATATGATGAGAGGTAAAAGAATAACAGTTAGATGCAATGGCACGATGGGTAGTGGACTCAGAAACGGATTTAGGAGGACTGAGATTCAAGAAACATAAGAAATGTTATAACAGAGGACATGCAAGATGTGACTTACTGGTTTTGACCAAGATGCAAGCTGATCTCCTTTGCTGTAAACACTTCTGGTATTTCCACTCGTCTCTGCTTGGTCAAGTGAAGATCTGGACTCTGTTCCTCGCTCCTAATAATCTCTGTTGATCCAGAAAGCCTTCGACTGATCTCCCAAATGAAAATTCCGATCCGTTGTTTTGGTTTGGGGAGCCCATTTACAGGGAACCGATGGCGGTTGCGTAACCGACGGCGGTCGAGTAGGAACCGGCATCGGTAAGGAAAAAGTAGGCTATTTTTAGTAAAATCACCCACCTTCCCTGCTTTTCTCCCGAGAGATCAGCTGCGGGCTTGGTCAAGTGACTAGAAGGTCGGTTTTGGGTGCGAGAAAGGGATCATTAGTTATGGGTGTAGGTGTAGACCAAGTTTTAGGTTTTAATTAGGTTAGTTTAGGATTAGGGCTAGGTCATGATGAGGTGGCAAAATGAGGTGGCAGGTGAGGTGATGGGGATTTATCAATTACAAGGTAATTAATAAATAATTGTGTAAAGTTTAGGTAATGAGGTTAGGTTGTGAAATGGGATGCGGGTCACAAGGGGTCGTAAGACACGAATTTGGTGTCTACATTAGCCCCTTATTGTCGTGTAGCTTGTTCTGTAAAGCTACGCGGACAATAATATGAAGTGGTTTCTCATGTTAAGGATATAGGTAATCCCCCTCAAATCTATCACAGATTGAGTGAACGGGAAATCAGGGATAGGGTTGATAAAGGGTACATGTTGTAGAGAGGATGGTAAGGTGGTGGGGTAGGTCCAAGGAAGCAGACGCATGTTGAAATGCAATAATATGACTAGGGTACATGATTTGACGAGCAAACCAGCGATGTATAGGCAAAGGTCGATAGTTTATCCAAACAAGGGTGATATAATCCTGGTATCCAAGGCATAGGAAGTAGCTCCAAGGTATATAACAGGTAAGGTACAGGAATGTTTAGGCATGTTCGGCAGTACCAAATGGTTGGTTTGGTTGAGATAAACGTCACGGTCTAGGTCTAGGCAAAGTTGGTCGACAGATCAAGTCAAGGACCCTAATCATGCTAAAACACGAACAGGTGAGCACGATTGAACAAAAGGTACATGATGGATGGATAAAAATAAAATGTTGATTGTGGGTATGGTATTGAAGTGATATGGTCGTGGGTCGGGCCAAGTTGGGGTGCGGCCTTGTGTCGGGCCAGATGGGTAGGGTGAGGCCTTTGGTCGGGCCAAGTTGTTGGGGCGAGGCCTTGGGTCGGGCCAAATGGGTAGGTTAAGGCCTTGGGTCGGGCCGAATAGGTAGGGCAAGGCCTTGGGTCGGGCCAAATAGGTAGGTTGAGGCCTTGGGTCGGGCCAAATAGGTAGGTTGAGGCCGTGGGTCGGGCCGAATAGGTAGGTTGAGGCCTTGGGTCGAGCCAAATAGGTAGGTTGAGGCCGTGGGTCGGGCCGAATAGGTAAACAAATGGTGTTTCAACAAGGGTGGATATAGGTGATATGTGGTTAAAAAGGGGCAAATGGTAAATAGGGGCAAAAAATAAAATTGGGGGAAAGTTGGAAGACAAACCGATAGTCAATTCCACATGACCGATATCGGTTAAGGGACCGATACCGGTTCATTAGGGCAAAATAAAACCGATATCGGTTAAGGGCGAAAAACCTATAAAAAGAAAAATACGGCTTGTCATTGTCACCTTGTTATTTTGAAAACCAAATTGACTTGTCTGATGTGGAGAGTTGAGATTGGAGGTTTATTGAGTGAGGTGGAGCTATTTTGCTGGAGGAGTGAGTTGTTTGCAGGCCCGTGTGAGGAGGAGGCAGCAGTTGATTGGTCGGGGACCCAGCAGATCAGAATTGGAGCTATGGCATAGGCAGGAGGAGCAGGAGGGGCTAGACCAGCTGGACCACCACCACCTATCCCACCATGATGACATGTCGTCGTACGGGTAGGCTCGGAACTCTTTATTTTGTGCATTTTATTGCATTATGTTGTTTTTGGGATTTGGGTAGGAATATAATGTTTTGTAGAAAATAATGAATAAATGGAAATGATTTGAAAAAGGGAGAGGGTAGATAGGTGAAAGAGGCCAAGGCGGCATGTTGGGTAGGTTTTTATGGTGTTTGGGTGGGTAGAGAGGTAGAAATAGGGAAAAAGAAGAAAGGGGTAGGCCGTGTCGGGTTCGGCACGGCAAATTTTCAGTGACCGATGCCGGTCACTAAGCGACCGGCATCGGTCGCGAATTTTTAGGGCAGGGTGGGTCTGTGGGTTACCGATGCCGGTTGGTCATTGACCGGCATCGGTGGGAGGGGGACCGGGGTCGGTTATGGGTGAGTGTGGGTTGGGTTGGGTTGGGTTGGGTTTTGGGTGTTGGGTGGGTTGGGTTGGGTTTTGGGTGTTGGGTGGGTTTGGGTTGGGTTTCGGGTGTTGGGTGGGTTTTGTTTTGGTTGAGTGTGGGTTGGGTTGGGTTGGGTTTCGAGTGAGTGGGTTTGGGTGTTGGGTTTTTGGTGAGTGTGGGTTTGAGTTTTGGGTGGGGTGGGTTGGGTTTTGGGTGTGGGTTGGGTGGGTTGGGTTGGGTTTTGGGTGTTGGGTGGGTTTGGGTTGGGTTTTGGGTGAGTGGGTTTGGGTGTTGGGTTGGGTGGTAGAGATTCAGGGTGTGGTTGGGGGGATAAAAGGGGGTTTAGAGGATAAAGTAGATGTTGTGATAAAAAGTAGGTCTAAAGATGTGGGTTGGTTTTGCAGGCACGTCAGCAGTTGACGGTGCGGGATAGGATGCCCCCGCTGTTGGTGCGGATGCGGCCACACATATCCGCAGCTTACTGGGCGATCATGCGTGAGGTGGGACTTGGTGGAGTCCAGAGGTACAGAGCCATAGAGAGAGATCATAGCCTGATGGTCGCCCTCATCGAGAGATGGGATCCGGCGACCAATGTGTTCCATCTCCCGACTGGGGAGATGACTATCATGTTGGAGGATGTGTATCGCATCCTTCGACTACCTATCGAGGGAGAGGCAGTCTATCAGGTAGATTCAGAGACTGCCATGGACAACATATTACAGGTTTTTGGAGATGCAGCCGCGCTACTTACCTATCCCAGCGCGAGCATTGGGTATGGTGACATGTATCATGCGCATCGACACGAGACACAGCTGGCTGTGCTGATGATGATTGGGATCACCTGCTTCGCCCTCCCAGACTCAGAGGGAGGCCACTTTCCACGGGCATTGATGGGGGTGCTGCTTGAGATGGTGGAGGAGCACACCTGTTACGCTTGGGCACCAGTATACCTAGTGTAATTATACAGGGAGCTATGGGGCTATCGCCGGATGAGGCAATTTAGTATTTGCTCTACCTTTTTACTTCACTGTTGGGCATATGAGCACATCATATGCATCAGGCCAATAGGGTTACCCCAGCAGCCAGGGCCATAGGTCATATACAGATATGGCTTTCAGAGGTGGTTGGGGGTCTTGGGGCAGCCACGAGCAGTTCTTGCAGGTCGGGATGTGGCATATTATAGACATTTGTTAGAGGGCCTAACAGCGGTAGATATTGTATGGAGACCTTACGGAGGTCATCACCCTGGCAGAGGAGCCCGCTTACAGTTGCGCCTGATCCAGTACACATTCTGGATAGCAGGACGGAGGCCGGGAGAGTACGAGAGGATACCCCTAGAGAGGGTACGCAGGTAGATGGGGCTGCGGACAGGACGAGCCACCTCCCTTCCCCTTAGTACAGAGAGGGATGATGTAGAGGCCCCACTGCCTACACCACAGCCCGTGGACCTAGATTGGGTTACTGAGAGGCCAGCAGGTGACACTATAGATGATGCTGGTTGCACGGGAGCATACAGGGTTTGGTGGGCTGGTCAGAGAGCGGTCTAGAATAGCACCCGTCTGCACAGCCAGACTTGGCTGCAGTGATAGCAGAGTGAGATCAGCTTCAGGGGCTAGGTGCAGCTATTACAGGGGCAGTTGGCTGCTGCACAAGGCATAGATAGGTGTCCTACAGGGGCAGCTAGCCCAGGCGCAGGTACAGGTACAGGCACAGGCACAGGCACCACCACCAGCAGCGGCACAGCCACAGGCACCACCAGGTATAGGTTCAGATACCACCACCAGCAGCGGCACAGCCACAGGCACCACCAGCAGCGGCACAGCCATAGGCACCACCAGCACAGGCACAGGGGGTACTGGCAGTAGGAGTCCAGGGACCAGCCCCAGTACCGACGGTGGCATGGGATAGATACATGGAGGCGAGAGCAGAGGCCCGGTACTATCAAGATGTCCTTGATAGTACCGGAGTTGAGTATCAGCCCATATGCGGCACACCGAGTGGAGAACCTCGCATAGTCAGAGATCGCAGGGAGGTGCAGCCACAACCGGCATGTCCGTTACAGGTAAGAGGTGAGAGGCACCACAGGGACCAGTAGGGAGAGGTGCTGAGGGTGGTGGGGAGAGCTGAGGGATCCCCACATAGTTGTATATATATGGACATGGGCACCGGTCTGTGAACTGGTTGTGTTGATAGAGGCCTACGTGCCTACATTTATTCATTGTATTGATTCATTTATTCATTATATACCGGCCTGCGAGCCGAGTACGGGTTGTATAGTTGATACCGGCCTACGAGCCGAGTATAGTTTTGATATGAGGGACCGGCCTGCGAGCCGAGTTGAGGTGATTGATATTTATTGCGGCCTGTGAGCCGTCTTTGTTGTTGTATTATGAGATCACAGAGGCCCCGATGCAGGGCACATTATACATTTGAAACCTTGTATATATATCTATATATACGAGATGATGTTTTGATCCATATGCAGTATTGAAAATGTTTTTAAGAATTTCGTCAATGGGTTGTGATATAGAATGTAGGATGAGTTTAGTTGAAATGTTGATATATGGATGATGTTGATATTTTTGTTTTTGCACTGTATATATGGATGACATGTTATATGATGAAATGTTGCATGTGTGTGGGTTGGTTTTGTGACATTGTTATATATGTATATGATGAGTTGGATCCCCAAATGATGTATAGATTGATAGTTTTTTGATATCCTTAGTTGACGGTTTGTGTGTTTTTGTAAAAATAGACGATGTTAATGAAATTGTATTGATATGTGTGGTGGATGGACAAATATGGATAATGGTGTTGTGATGTAGGAAAAGAGGCGGGTGCGACAAAAAATTAGGTAGAAAATGAAGAAAAGAAGCAGGTTTTTTTTTTTTTTTAAAAGGCAGGTGTGTAACCGATATTGGTTAGGGAACCGATGGCGGTAGGTGATAGACCAATATCGGTTATATAACTGATACTGGTTGTTTTAGGTATGAGCTTTTCTAAAAATAGAAAAGCTAGGGTGGCAACTTAAGTTCTTATTTTTAGAACCATGCAAGAGGTTAAATACGTGAACGTGACGCTTTTTGACGACTGAGATAAGGTATTTGCATGAGAGATTTGAGTGATAAGGAGAAAAGAGACAGGAAAGTGCATGAGAGATTTGGGTGATAAGAAAAGGAGACTGGGAAAGTGAATGCGAGCGGAGATTCAGAAAGTAGAAAGGCGAATTTGAAAAGAGTGGTGATCATGGCAGAACGAGGAGAAGCATTCAGCAGGGTAGGGATGAGAGGGAAAACAAGTGCCACCCGCAAGCTACTGCAAACCCAAGAGGTAAACGTTTTGGTAGTGATTTGATTTTTGCATGTTGTGATGAATAGGAGATTAAGTGGGTAGATATTAAAAAGAAAACATGATAGCAATGGTTAATAGGTGAGGTAAGTGTTACGGGGTAGGTAATCAGGGGTTTCAGGTATGTTTGTATGTATAGAAAGGAATAAACGCTCAAATTATTGTCGTAGGCAGTGTGTTTAGGCAGGCTATATGAAGGTGACAGTGACATTGGAAGATGTGTTTCATATTTTGAGACTCCCAATTATAGGAACACCAGTATATCAGGCAATGCCTAACGCAGGGCGGGCAGCGGTAACAGCAGTATTTGGTCCATACGAGATCTGACATAGCGAGGTTTGACATTCACATATGGGGTAATGTATGCAGCACACCCTGAGGAGACAAAGTTAGCAGTGATATTAATGATAGCGGTAGGGTATTATGCATTACCGAGGGCGGAAGGGGGAAGATTTCTAAAGGCATTGATGTGTGTTATTTGGGAGATGATAGAAAGGAACATGACGTTTGCATGGGCACCTACATATTTGGCGGAGCTATATAGGGGTTTATGGGCCTGTAGGCGAAATCACAGAATGACACTGGATTGTTCATACTTATTACACTGTTGGGCTTATGAGCACATTGTTTATGTGCGACCAATAGGCCGACCCATCCAAGTAGGAAAGACCGGAGTACAGAGGTTGGGATTCAGACGATGGGTCCAGAAAGAACAAGAGGCAAGATCTCAGGCCGTGACGGGTTACATTGAGTATTATAGGCAGGTATGGGAGAGGGTGACGGTTGCGGATATCTGTTGGAGGCCTTACGGGAACTATATGGTAACAGAGAACATAGCTGAGGAGTTGAGGCGTGTAGAGCGATTGAGGTGGATCGCGGGCACAGGCCAGGTGAATATGAGAGGATTCCTATAGATCATGTGCGGCGACAATTTGGATTTGTGCAGGACATACCGCAGGCTTATAGACCATATATGAGGATCGACGCAGAGGCAGCATTCTCACCTCCCCAACCAACACCTCCAGAAGGTCCTGAAGAAGTAGCAGCCGATTGTAGGGTAATGGATGAAGGAACGACAGAGGCCTATAGATTATGGTGGGTAGCAGAGCTGCAAGGTGTACGTGATCGTCCTGACATAGCGGTGATTACAGTAGAGAGGGATCGTCTGCAGCGTTTGGTTCAGCAACTCCAAACGTAGGTGAATGAGACAAGAGGATTGTTAGCGGTTGCGGAGTCACGGGCGGAGAGACTAGAGGCTGGAGTCCTCCATGCGAGAGGGCGTATTCATATGTTACAGGAGAGGTTGGCAGATCAGTGGGCGGTACCAATAGCCGTGGTACCTTTGAGGACAGAGAGGCCTGGCGAGAGGGGTCGACGATCATGATCCTCACCTAATTCGGGATGAGGCGTATGGGTCTAAATAAATGTTAGCAAGGTATAAAAATTAATAAGGATGCCGACCTGCGTGTCGATGATAGAGAAGATGTATTTGTTTAACATCTAAATAAAACTGAATATGTATGTTGATTTGAGTTACGATAATAATAAGAATGTTTTCGTTTTGACTTTCGGTGTTTTAAAAAAGGATAAAGAGGAATGTGATTAAATAGAAATACACAAAAATATTTATATTTACCACACATGATAGGTTAGGGTAGGGGATGGTCGAGCTAACCTTGGGAGACCCCATGTCTCCGAAGTGCTTCCTACATAGCCCATTGCACAAAGTAAGGAGGGGCCTCAGACCGATGTAGTTCTCCCTTAGGACCAGGGAGAGGTGAATTCAGGCAATTTAGGTATGGTTAGGCGATTGGTTGGTTGGTAAAGGTATTGATAGTAATATTAGTAAGGCAAGGTTGATGGTGTTGGTAACGAATTGGTGAGGTTTGTAAAAGGTATAAGAGAAGCGAAAGTTAGCCTACCCAAGTGGTAGGGAACCATGTCCTGCTTAAGATCAACACACAATCCTAGATGCGAGGCAAAAAGGAAAGATTGCTCCGTAGGTGAAAAGAGAAAAACGAACCACACAACATAGAATGAACGTGAAGCCCTAGGTACCGGTGTATAGACGAGAAGTCAATAGGTGAAAAGAGTTGTATGATCACATCCTATCAGGTGTACGTCACGTCCCTTGAGTTGAAACAAATGGTGAGGTGAGGTGAATGGTATATTTGAGGTATGGAAAACTTATTAAAAAGTGAGTGTTCGGACGAAAGAGAACCTACCCTAAATAGACAAGTCCATGACTCAAAATTTCTTTTGAATGAGGCTTTTATTTTATTGAATATAGACTGATCGATGCGGGAAGTCTACAAGGGATTTTGATTGTTTTATTCTTGAGGTCTTCACGAAGCTGATCAATGCGAGAAGCTTCTGATAAAGGCTGACTGTGTATAGCTGTCCTTCGAGGGAGCAATCTATTTATAATAGCAGATATAATTTTAATGCATAGCTGTCCTTCGGGGGAGCAGTCTATTTATAATAGCAGCAATAGTTCGGCATATAGCTGTCCTTCGAGGGAGCAGTCTATATTTAATTTAGATGACTAGATGTTCTTTTGGCCTGAAGCATCTAGTTTAGTAGGAAGTTTGACTCAAGAAAATCCCATAAGAATACAACTTATTTTAATACCTTGAAGTCATGGACTAGACTAAAAAGGGGAAGGCATCGTCAAGTGGAGGTGAGAAGTGATCTTGATTTTATTTTGAGATGTAGAAAACAAAGTGTATGTAGCGGTAAATGAGCTCAAGGGACGAGCAGGAGGTAGATAAGAAGTGATATAACAATAAATTCAACAGTAGAATGGTCGAAGATGCAAGGCATTAAGGGGCTCAGGCTCAGGTTTACCATTAAGTGAAGCTAAACGATAAGTGTCTGATCCATAAGTGTGAGTGATTATATAAGGCTCAATCCAATTGGGAGCAAATTTTCCACGTTTGCTCTTTTCTAGTTTGGTTACATGTTGATTCTCTTTGAGGACAAGATCACCAACCTTAAAGGTACGCTCATGAAGTCACTTATCATAAGCACGCTTGAGTGTTTTTGATAGATTTGAAGGTGATCGAGATCTGTAAGACGACGTTCGTCAAGAAGCTCCAATTGGGCTAACCGCTCTTGGCGGAAATCATCGTTGGTGAGAATATCCTGAAGGGATATTCTGAGGGAGGGTACTTGTATTTCGAGAGGTAAGATAGCCTCGGTACCATATACCAAAGAAAAAGGTGTGGCATTAGTAGAGGTACGGATGCTAGTACGATAAGCCCAAAGGGCAAAGGGGATGTGATTGTGCCAATTTCGTCCGGACTCATTGACAACTTTCATGAGGATTTTGGTTA
The DNA here is from genome assembly GCA_019776745.2 of Taxus chinensis. Lineage (NCBI taxonomy): Eukaryota > Viridiplantae > Streptophyta > Pinopsida > Cupressales > Taxaceae > Taxus > Taxus chinensis. The sequence continues at coordinate 647,821,798 of CM034149.1, forward strand.
GGGTTTTATTAGAGGATTCGGCTTGTCCATTTGCTTGTGGATAGTACGGTGATGAGAAGCTGAGTTTGATACCAAAGTTGTCACAAAGGTCTTGCAACAACTTATTTTTGAAAGATTTTCCATTATCTGTAATCAGGCGATGAGGAACACCAAAACGACAGATAATGTGGTGGTTAATGAACTCTACAATTTTTTCTTTTTTAGTTGAAATGAGTGGAATAGCCTCCACCCATTTTGTGTAATATTCGGTTGCTGTGATAATTCATCGGTGACGTTGCGAAGAGGACAGATGAATCTCACCAATAATGTCTAAACCCCATTGTGAGGAGGGCCAAAGATCTTGAGTGACCTGGAGCGGGTGGCTAGGAGTATGTTGAAGGTTGGCATGTTGCTAACACATAACACAACGCTTAACATATTTGTAGCAGTCGTTATTGAGAGTAGGCCAATAATAACCAAGGCGAATGATTCGTTTGGCCACGGCAAGGCCGTTAAAATGTCCACCACAAATACCGTCATGGACCTGTTGGATGGTATGGGTGACCTCCGCACCGGTGAGACATCGAAGGAGGATGCCATCAAAGCCACGTTTATAAAGGAGTCCCCCCATAACTACATAACGAGAAATGTGTTTAAGAAAAGAGCGTTTATCAGTACTAGTAAGGTCAGAAGGGAGAACAGAGGTTGTAAGGTAGTCATGGAATTGGTGATACAAAGTATCCTGCGAGTTAGCAGACACAGTATTTATCGTACAAACAACCGGGGCTGAATAAGATGGGGCAAAGAGTTGTTGGACCAAGACAAAAATGTCAGAGTCAGTTGATGAGGCTGGAATTTGTGAGGCTAAGCAAGCCATAGTATCCGCAAATTTGTTAGTGGAGCGGGGAATGGTTTGGATAGAATAGTGAGTAAATAAGGCTAGAAGTGAATCCACGTAGTGTTTGTATTTTTGAAGTTCCTCATTTTTACATTGGTAGATGCCCATAACTTGATTGACTACCAATTGAGAGTCGCCAAAAATATTGATAGATTTGATACCTAAGTGCAGCGCAACCTGGAGACCCAGAACAAGGGCCTCGTATTCCGCTGTATTATTAGTGCAAGGGAAATCGAGTCAGAATGAAAGAGGCATAGGCTCGGCGTCGAGAGAAATAAGAACAACGCCGGCTCCTCCACAGCGTTGCCATTTGGATCCATCGAAGAAGAGAGTCATTGAATATGACTCCTCCTGGAGTGAAAGAGTGGCAATGAGTTCGTCGGGGAATGTAAAATTGGTAAATTGTTCCCCAGGTAAAGGGGCTTCCGCAAGTTGGTCTGCGATGGTTTGTCCTTTGATTGATTTCTGGTGGACAAACTCGAGGTCGAGGTCGGCGAGGAGCATGAGCCATCAGGCGATGCGTTGTTTTAGATGAGGTTTGGCATACATGTAATGGATGGGGTCCGTGTTGGTGATGACGAAAGTTTTGTGATTCAGAAGGTAGTGTCGGAGTTTGGTAGCCACGAATGATAGGGCTAGGCACAACCTTTCTACATGTGTATACCTAGTCTCATAGTCCACCAAAGTACGACTTATATAGTAAACGGCTTGTTCTCTATTTTCAGAGTCACGATGTGCAAGCATGGCCCCTACAGTGTGGTCAGTGGTGGAAAGGTAAAGGTAGAAAGGGCAGTCGTCTTGAGGTGGGATAAGCATAGGTGGCTGTAAGAGATAAGTTTTGAGAGCTTCAAAGGCTTGGTGGCACTCTTCGCTCCATTGAAAATCAATGTCCTTTTTAAGAAGGTGATGAAAAGGTTGACATCGATCCGAGAGTTGGGAGATGAAACGTCGGATAGATTGGAGCTTACCTTGTAAACTACGCAATTGTTTGAGATTGGTAGGTGGGGGAATTTCTAGGATAGCTTTGACTTTAGATGGGTCGACCTCAATGCCACGCAAAGAGACGATAAAGCCAAGAAGTTTTCCCAAAAGGACACCAAAGACACATTTTTTTGGTTGAAGACGGACAGAATATTGTAACAGGCGATCAAAAATAATGGTTAAAACATCGAGATGTTCACTGCGATGTTTAGACTTGCCAAGAAGATCGTTGATGTAATCTTCAAGGATAGTGTGCATAATGTCATGAAAAATGTAGGTCATAGCCCGCTAATAGGTCACACCAGCATTCTCAAGGCCAAATGGCATTACACGGTAACAGAAGGTTCCCCAAGGAGTTATGAAGGTAGTTTTGTGTTGATCGGCAGGGGCAACCAAAATTTGGTTGTATCCTGAAAAGCCATCCATGAGAGAGAGCATCTCATGGCCTGCAGTGAGATCAACAAGTTGGTCAATACTAGGTAGGGGGAAGTCATCCTTAGGGCAAGCGAGGTTAAGATCCCAGAAATCCGTGCATATCCGAAGTCCCCCCGTCACTTTAGTGACAGGTATAATGTTAGAAATCCATTGAGGATAGTCAATAGGTAGAATGAAGGAAACAGAAAGGAGTCGTTGGAGCTCCTCTTTGACCAAGAGGGCAATGCGCGGATGTATTTTTCTCAATTTCTGTTTAATTGGCTTGGAATCGGGTTTCAGGGTAATGTTATGGACAGCAATGTCAAGATCAATTCCTGGCATGTCAGCGTAGGACCAAGCGAAAGCTTGGTTGCGAGCACGGAGGAAAGTAATAAAGGTGACTCGTTCTGATGCGTTAAGGGATTGTCCAATCTTCACAATGTGAGGATCCTCCTCCGTGTGGATGTTGATTTCTATAGTAGATTCGTTCAGCATGGTTTGGGTTTTAGATGGTAAGGCTCGTTGAATATAAGAGTCATCCGCGCCAAGGTAAGTGAGGATGGAGTCATCATCCTGGCACTCAATAACATTAATTGAAGGGGAGTCCTCTTCAATCATGTCTGGATATAGAAGGGGAATAGAAGAGGGGTCCTCATTATCGCGTTGATAAGTGAGAGGACCTAGGAAGATAGCATTTATGAAAAAAAAAGTTAGGAGGGATAGATTCAGGATCTATCGACTCGGTGGGAGACGAAGGCAAAATGGGTGATGATGGTTCGGTAGGGGTGACGTCATCATCTTCTAGAAGACAACTGACACGAGGTTCCATCGATGTAAGTGTTCCCGGAAATCTGAGACCACTACGATCATTATGTTTGCGTGTGGTGATGGGGATGAGCGTATGTCGGCCTTGTTCATAAAGGCCAAAACCAAAGCCTTTCCAAGCACAGCGAGTCAAGAAGGTGAGGGCGAAGCGACGATTTTTTAGGTATTGAAAATCGGATTGGAAAGGAACCACACCAAGAGGAGGCTCAGGGGTAACGGAAGATGCGTCGACACACCCATATGTTAGGTTAGTATGGCAGTGCGGTGGTCCATAGGAGATTACTTCTCCCACACGGCGGTCATAAGTAGGATGTGCATGTACCTGTCCGTACTCCTGTGGGGTATGGAAAGAACTAACGTTATATAGGCGATACTCCCCCAGCGTAAGGCATTGAAAAACATCTACTAAGGTATCAACATTTGAGATGTTAGCTGTGGGAAGGGAAGTGGTTTTTGCAACGGTAGTTTCATCAGTTGAAGGCGTAGGTGCAGTTGAGGTGGGTGGTTGAGGCACAGTTGAAGAGGATGGTTGGGTTGAGTGAACGGGTGTCTTGATTGATACAAGCACATCGTTTGGGCGGTATAACATATTACAGGTTTTAAAGGGGGGGATCAGCTTTTACGGTGTAGGATTTCCCCTCGTACTCAAATTTTATGCATCTATGTAATGTTGAGGGAACGCATCCCATGGCCCGGATCCAAGGACGACCCAGCAATATATTATATTGGAACTCTCCCTCAAGGACATAGAAGAGTTCGGGTAAAGTACGTGGTCCTACCTGAATGTTGAGGATCACGGTGCCTAAGGTAGAGGTAATAGCATCATTAAATGACCGCAACATGATGGGGTTGGCACACATGTAGCTAGAAGGGATATTCATTTGTTGGAAGGCTTTTGAAGAGATGATGTTTAGGCTAGCGCCCCCGTCAATCATAACACGACGTACCCGAATGTCCCAGACGTAAGCGGAGATGAAAAGGGCAGGGTCAGGGTCTTCTGTACCAAAGTCAACAATTTCATTTTCAGAGAAACTAACTGCAGCAGCTTGTGGTACAGAGACGGAAGTGGTTGGGGCGGTGGGTTGTTTGGTGAGAGAGGCAACGTGATTGGGTGTCAGAATGGAGGCAACGGGTAGGGTTTCATTAGGTAAGACCTCGATCCCCTGAAGAATTTCAACGAGAGCTTGTCGATGAGATTCAGAAGTCTGAATGAGATCATATAGTGTCATTTTTATGGGTGATTGGTGAAGCTGTTTGATCATGGCTCGATGGGAAGCTCCATTAGAGACGGGGTAAGCGGGTCCACGAATAACCACTTTGGGTGGTGGTGCAATCGGGATGCTGGACGGAGAAGGAGAGGACGCAGGTGTGCTTTATTTCGCTTTCTCATTGTTTTTCTACGTTCGAGTAGAAACACTAATCATATTAATCTCGTAAACCTGAGATGAGGAAGATGGTTGGGATAAATCATGGTTTTCAAGAGGTGGGGTTATAATAATGATAGATCTTGGTGAGGCGGGGACAGATGGTAGAGGAGAGGGAATGGAAGCTAAAGGTCTCTCCCTTCGTAAGTTGTCTTTCTTAACCTTTCTATCTGGGAGAGGTGACTGACGAAGGATGGTTTTTAAAGCTTTGCATCCCTCTACATCATGCCCTGGTGTGCGGTGATAAGTGCAGATTTTAGACTCATCATATCCTATAGGGCGAGGTTTAGAAGGGTCATAAGGTCTAAGTGGGGGTAGAGAAATGGTCGCATTCCCCACCAACATAGCAAGGATTTTGGCGTAAGATCCTTTGAGTGGGTCAAAATCGGAGGAGGATGAGGGCATTGGTTGTGCGGGTTTCGGTAATGTTTGGGCATGGTTGGTTCGTACGGGTGGTGGTTTAGCCAAGGGGTGTTGACACATGGTTTTCACCAAACGTGGTTTCTTTGGCGCAGGAGCTACGTTCGGCTGGTTAGATGATGAGGCTACAGATGACGTGGTAGCGAGAAACAACCACGGAGAAAGGGGAGTGACAGAAAATAAATCCTTTGATGATGGAGTTTGTTTAGGGTTGATGGGTGGACAGCATACGTGGGGTGATAATGTTGATATACCCTTAGATCTTTGTATAGGTGCAGAAGGCGTAGGTCATTTTGAAGAAAATGTAGGAGGTATGATATATTGATGCAAGGTGGAAGGATGAGGTCCCAATATGGAAGGTAGGTGTGACGATGATGGTTTTGATTGTGATAGAGGCACGGATTGAGCTTGTCTTCTAGGTGGCGGGGCAGCTTTATTCTTGGATAAATCTAGTCGCTTAGGCGGGTGTGTCAGACTAGGTATGGGTGAGGTCCCAAGTGTAGGGGAAAGTTTGGTTAGGTTAATAGAGGTGGATGGGATACTTGATATAGATACGGGGGGTGAGAATGAGGACATAGGCATTTTGAGTTTCTGTAAACACTTAGGATATATGGTAGAGGTGTCGGGATCGGTCATCTGCATTTGAGTAGAATAAGGTGTACTCAAACGTTCCCATAGGATTCGTCTATCTTCTGGAGAATGACAGTCTTCAGGTTTGAATTGTAAATTTGGTACGGAAGAAAGGTGGGTTGTGATTCCAGTCCACTGTGGGTGTGATACAGGGAGTAGATGAGGCACTGTATCAATAGATGTTACGAGGTCAACCGGTCGTTGAAAAGATTTAGGCAATGAAGAACTAATAGGTAAGAGGGCATGTTTGAGAGGATCCGTCATGGTTAAAGAATTTGGTGATGTCGGTGCAAGAGATTTCTCATCTAAGGATGTCAAAAGGAGTGGCGTACCTTCCTCTTGTACAGCAAGAGCGGTAGAAGGGGAAGTCTGGGAAATAGATAGATTAGATAACATCCGTTCGCAGTCTTGTAGGGATGTGGTATAAGAAGACTCATCGATGGGAAGAGAACTCTGGGCAGTTAACTCCTTTATGGGTAAAGGAATGATTTCGCTTTGGCTTGATGGTGGTAAAGGAGGTTCGGGCTCCTGTGTTAGTGAAGAGGCTTGATTCAAAATTTTCTCGATAGAGGCTTTTGGCTGGGTATCGAAGACTGCATGGATCTCATGAACACTCTCCTCAGCTAAGATATCCTGGTTTGTGTTACTGTTGGGAGAGTGATTCGGGAATGGTTTGTTGAAGATTTTCAAATTTCGGTTGGCAGGGGCATTAGGATTATCGAGGGTTATATCCCCTGCGTCAACCATTTCCTGCACTATGTTTTTCAACATCTTGCAGTTTTCATGACTATGTCCTTTTACACGGTGAAAGTTACAGAAGTCATTTTCTTTGTACCAGGAAGGTATAGCGCGAGTGGAGTCAAACCCGGAGTGAGGTTTAATAGGAGGCAAGGAGATAGCTCCGGCCTTGGTATTAGACGGTGTTTGAGATTTAACCATCACCACGTGGACAACTCCTTTTGATTTAGAAGAATTGGACGCATGAGGAGTGGTGGTATTTGGTTTATTGGTAGAATCAGGACTTCGGAAATTGGGGTTTTTGTTGCACAACTGCAATTTCTCTTCTTCTAAGGCTCGAATTTCTAGTTTCCGAGCCATGGTAAAGGCCTCATCAAATGTGCAGAAAGTTTGAATTTGAAGAGTAGGAGAAATGTGCTTAGCACATGCCCGCGTGAAAAGTTCGATAAGTTCAGCCTGAGGTAAGGCATATGTAAGTTGGTTGATAAGGCCGCGCCATCGTCCGACGAAATCTGTGATAGATTCGTCTTCGAATTGTCGAATGGCATAAAGGTCGGTGATGGATACTTTCTTAGCAATGTTAATGGAGAAGTGATCCAAGAAAGATTGGGCTAGTTGGTTAAAAGAGAAGATTGAGTGCTAGGTTAAAGCACTGTACCACTCCAAGGCGGGTCCTGATAAGGACATGGGAAATGTGCGGAGTAACAAGGCATCATCATGGGCAATCAAATAACAAGCATGTCTAAATGATCACAAGTGTTGTTGAGGATCCTCTTTACTATTAAAACGAGTAAATTTCGGCAATTCCCATTGAGGAGGATATGAGTGAAGGGGGACAGAAGGGTGAATATGCTCCCGACAAACTTGCTCATATGTCAAGGCACTACGACTTCCCGAAACAGGAGCCTCTAGATTTTGCATTTTGTCCATCATTTGTTTGATGAAATCTGTGGTTAGATGACATGATGGTGCGGTTGTGGTAAACAGAGGCAAATTGGGCCAAGGGCCTCCGCTGGACAATGGTGGGGTTAAGTGTTGATAAGGTATGGAGGATGAATATGTTGAGGCGACCGAATAGGGATGTCCCATATAAGATGTTGAGGTTGCTGGATACGTGTATGGGAATGAAAAGGTAGGCGGAGCTTGAGAAGGAAAGCTCGTGTGGATAGGTGGCAGAGAGCAAGTCATGAATGGAGTGGTCTGCAAGAGAGATGAGGTAGGGGCAGTCGGTGGTAATGATATGTGGCGTCCAAGATTAGCCAAAGGAAAGCCAATCTGAGTCGTATGAATCTCTGAAGCTGTCGGATTGGGAGATGTGGCTAAAGGTGCAGGAAGCAAGGCAGTGTTATCAGGCGGAGTGGGCGCTAAATGAGCAGCTATACTAATAGGCATGCCAACAAGGAGCTGACCATCAGGCGTACGGTCAAGGGCATGACACAAATAGTATTGTACAGCACTAGGATTAGCATCTAGAAACTTGGCAAAGTCCTTATCTCCCACAGGAATTTTAGGAACCTCGCTGGTATCCGTAGGATTCCCCACAGAATGTGAAGGGGGTGATTCAGGTAAAGAAACAGAGCAAGCATGTGAAACCATAGCGGCGGCTTGCTTTCGAGTGATAACAACCATAGACAGGTGTTCATAGTAGGGTTTCAATCTGTCAGGAACAGAAACAAACTCAGACTGGTGAAATTGGTAGGTTGCTGGTTTGTCAGGAATTGGGAAAGACAGTAACCGATATCGGTCTAGTAACCGATGTCGGTTATACTATAGCCGACGTTGGTCAGGTAACCGATGTCGGTGTAAGAAGTCTGGGCTAACAAGATATAACAGGCTGCTAATTTGATTTTTAGCAACGTTTAGTATACTTGTCTAATTATTGATCACAGAAGACAGAGTATGAGAAAGAAAACAGAACTAAAACAAGCAAGATGTACACACAAATCTAGAGATTAACCCTAGGGTTAATTTTAATTATTGTGGGCTTATGCCTTTAGACGTAGAATGATGTCAGAATCCTAAACAAAAGACTTAGGGGAAATGTCAAGTTTGTTTTGGCTTATAAGGTTACCTCAATCGGGCGGAGGAATACCGCGGAAAAAAGGGGGGATGTTTGAGCTGTTGTGTTAATTGTGATGTGATTCGGTATGTGTTGTGCAGTGAATGTAAGATTAATTTCTTGTCAATACCATGGATATCACCCCCACGTGTACGACCTGTTACTTAATCTATGTTTACTAGAATTGAAAACAGCAAGCAAGGATGCCAATGCACGTGTTTTAAACCCAAATCGAAAATGATATTCGATGAAGCAAAAGAGATGACTTTCACTAATGCAAGATGCAAAAAAACAAAGCAAGTTCTTTTACCAAATAATAAAATACCTTGTGAATATCTTTAGAAGAAGAAAACAGCAAGTATGCTCCCTATATGAAAGCAAGCAAGAAATAAAGAAACCCAAAATGGGTCCCACCGGGCGTGCCAAAATGTTTCGCTCGGAATGTTTCGACTTCTGGGAATAGAGTTTCTTCTATCCTTTCATTCCTTTTAGAAACAGATAAGGGTTAGGGCTAGGAGGAATACCTGTGGAATGTCGAGATGGTGTGCGCGTACCGTAGAGGAAGATCAGGCTGACTGTGAAGAACTCCTTTTTGTCTTAGAAGGACTACCTGCAAATAAGAACACAAGACCACAAGATTTTGATTAGACAATAAATGAGGAAACTACCTTGGGCCCAGGAAATATAAAACTTCCTTTCGAAGGTGGTCAGTTTCCCTGCTAATATGAATTAACACAAAAGACTGTAAAATATCAATCAAATTACTTCGTTTGGAACAGATAGGGGAAAGGCTGATTTCTAGTTTGTAGTCTGGGTAACCGATACCGGTTACTGGTAACCGATGTCGGTAGGGTTTAGGATCTATAGGTTGGTTATTTTGTGGGGCGTTTGTGTTATTTGGTAGCTGTGTTATTTGTAAGGCTGTATATGGGTGATATTAGGAAATAAGGTGATGAGAGGTAGATGAATGATAGTTAGATGTAATATGCACGCTGGGTAGTGGATTCAGGGATGGATTTATGAGGACTGTGATTCAAATAAGAAATGTTATAATAGAGGATATGCAAGATGTGACTTTACTAGTTTTGACGAAGATGCAAGCTGATCTCCTCTGCTGTAAACACTTCTGGTATCTCCACTCGTCTCTGCTCGGTCAAGTGAAGATCTGGACTCTGTTCCTCACTCCCAATGATCTCTGTTGATTCAAAAAACCTTCCACCTTTGATTTTGGTTCGGGGAGCCCATTTACAGGGAGCCGATGGCGGTTACGTAACCGACGGCGGTCGAGTAGGAACCGGCATCGGTAAGGAAAAAGTAGGCTATTTTTAATAAAATAGCCCACCTTCCCTGCTTTTATCCCGAGAGATCAGTTGCAGGCTTGGTCAAATGACTAGAAGGTCGGTTTTGGGTGCGAGAAATGGGTCATTAGTTATGGGTGTAGGTGTGGACCAAGTTATGGGTCTTAATTAGGTTAGTTTAGGGTTAGGGCTAGGTCATGATGAAGTGGCAAAATGAGGTGGTAGGTAAGGTGATGTGGATTTATCAATTACAAGGTAATTAATAAATAATTGTGTAAGGTTTAGGTGATGAGGTTATATTGCGAGATGAGATGCGGGTCACAAGGGGTCGTAAGACACAAATTTGGTGTCTACAGTACTAATAAATGAAAATATATAATTACATGGAACCAACACTTCCAAATGCCACTTTCTTAGGCACACGAATTACAAAAGACATGCAGCAACCATTAATTTGATTTATATTTAATGGATAATTAATGGCTATCAAATGGTGTAAATATTTCGAGTATCGTGTGAACTTTACTTTGTTTGGTTAGTGGCCAATTAATTTTAGGGGAACCACAATATTAACCATATATGCCACACACAAAAATTATCAATATTAACAAAAATATAATTAAAATAACACCATTCTTATTGTCAATATTATCATCTTTAAATTACATAGTGAGTATATAATTATTTCATACTTTGACTATGCTACCAATGATATATGGTTCAATTGATGTCTCACATATTGAATTATCATATTTTTAATATTGCAAAAATTTTACATTGTTCAATTTAATGACACACGTAAATATTAACCATATATGCCACACATAAATATTATCAAAATTATCAACATTGTCAACAAAAGAACACCATGCTCATTGGAAATATTATCGTCTATAAATTACATAGAGAGTATATAAGTATTCCATAATTTGAATATAATACCAATGAGATGTGGTTCAAATGGTGTCTCACATATTTAATTATCATATTATCCCAAAAAAAATATACATGTGTACTGACATCATTTTAAAACTGTTTTGCTAGATAAACAATATCTTTGGATGTGTGTGGCAATGATCTTAATGGCACCCATGATGTTGATCATTGGAATTGTTCTGAAATAAAAAGGAAGAATACAAAATAGATAATTATTAACTAACTCCAACGTGTGATTTTTTTTTCTTACACAATGTATACCATCTTTTATAATGGAATGAATGATGAAATACTATATTACTATGGTTAAAAAAATTGTAATTTACCTACATAAAAAGACTTGTGACTTGAAGTTGTATATCTAATATTTTTTCCATTAGCTTTCTCTCTTGTTCCATTCTTTCACACTCAATTTGAATCCTTCCCTACTCAATTTTAAACAATGTCTGACTGAATAGATGCATGCTATTTTCGATAACCTCTTTTAAATCTCCATACAATTTTATTTTTCTCTTCACACCTTTTCTCTCAATTCCATTTTTATTCAAAGGGGTTTCTATCTATTCTCCTTTCAAATTTTAAATGTTGATAGAAGGGATTTTTGATTTCCATCTCATGTCTTTTCCAGAAGTAGAAGTGGTTATATTAACCCTATCTTTTCCATTAAAACCAATAACCTTGTGTGTTTTCTATGTAATGTAATCCATATCATCATAGAAATTCCATGTCGAATGTGTTGTCAATGTTGTGTTTTATAATTGTTTCTCTTTCTTGAGTTTTTTCTTCAACCTGTTCTTCATGTATTTACATTACACCCAGTAAATGTTTTTCCAAAAACTTGATTCAAAGCATCTGCTATATTATCCCATTTTTTCTTGCTGAATTTTCCATGGTTTAAATGTTCCTACACCCCTTCATATTTTGAAATAAATTATTTCACATCATATTTTGACCACAACTCTTCTTTGTATTCTTTCATCAGCTCCTCATTATTTCTATCTATTTCATATGCATGGGTTATTAAAAATGTTTCTTCTAATTTTGAATCATCGAAAATATATAGATAATTTAGATTGATTTGTGAATGTGGAATACAAGGAACCAATTTCTGTGCACCACTTGTATTCTCTTGAAAATTTGAGACACTATTTTCATCTAAGTTTTACATGCATAATTCCTTTACACAGAAACTTCTTGGTTGTGTTGAAAAAATCATATTGTCTGCATAGTTTCTTGGGGTTGATTTGAAAGCTTGGGATTCGAAACATGAAAACAAGGAAAATGGTGATATTTCCATGTCCTGAAAATTTATTAGTTACTATAAACATTCACAAATGAAATAATTTACGAACTCCATCTTTTATCTAAACTTAATTTCATTTTTCATTTTCTAATAATAAATATGCAAGGGGTCCTATGCTCTATAAATTCACAAAATCAAAACTTATGGAGAATAATTGAAAATTGGTTAATTACCTACTAATAAATGCTATATTTACAATAAATGTGAAATGGGTGTATTAAAAGATATTCTTCAAAATAAAATAACAATGTTTTACCTCTTTTAATTTTCTATAACTATGTTCTTCCCCCATTTGTATATGTGCTCCTTGTTTTGTTGTTTTTTCCTTCGAAATGAGTATACCATTTTCCATTTTATTGCATTAAATAAAGATGTTAACAATTTTTTGTGGATTAAAATTTACTATTATACCACTTAACATTAAATGTAGTATGAAAAAATTAAAAACATACTCTCAAGTGGCGCATTTTACATTATACAGTTTAATGGTCATTTAATGTTTAGGGAAGCGCAATATTAATTAGGTAACATTTGACCTTGCAAGAAAGTGCAATTTTTATCGTAAAGAATTAAGGTAACATTTTTATAACCTGATTTTTAATGTATGAAAATTAAAATTCGACATTGTTTAAAACTTAAATTTGACATACATATATTTAATTGAAATTAGTCTTTAATATTGACAATTATTAATAAAAAACTACGTAGTATGGGTTACTTCTACTCAATATTATATACAATTATTAAAAATAAACTTATATTATTAAAAGATTACATAAGATAAAAAAAGATTAGAAACAATTAATACACATAATGAATCAAAGCATATACCACCATTTTTAATCAAATAAAGACTAAAATTTAACTCTACACCATAAAATAAACATAGCTATACAATTAGCAAATTAAATATATAAACGATTTACTTAGACACAATATTAATGGCTATAAATTTAAGTCCAATTGGCTGCTAGGCTAGACAATTTTTTACTAGAATGATAGGTGAAAATATGCCCTTCGATATGCGAGTGATCGCTAATTCCAAGTGTGAATGCTCATAATTCGTCTTGAAAATTCTTGTACTTTGTCATATGAGGGATCATACTTCGATGTGTGAGGGATCACACTTCAATGTGAGGGATCACACTTCAATGTGTGAGGTATCACACTTCAAATTGTGAGTGATCACCCTTCGACATGCGAGGGATCATGCATCGTCATGTGAGGAATCTCACTTCGTAGATGTACGAGGCCACGACTCTCTCACACTACGATGAGCTATCACTTTCATGTCCAAGTGTGAGTTTTTGAATGTGGTATTGTGCTCACTCTCATATTGAAGTATGATTACTAACTTCTGGCCTCCCATTCTAGTCAATATTTGAATTTTAGCGTGTAACAAAAAAAATATAGCCCGCTAGGCTATACAAATTTTGAAAGCCATAGGGGAAAGAAGCCAATGAATGTGAGTGGTAATGTATAGTACGGTACCACTAGTTGTAAAAATAGAAGTCAAGATTAATATCTTTTATACTAAAAATTTAGAAAAAAGGTAGCCAATAACACAAGTAAAATCAAGTCACATGTACAAATCATCCAATAAAAAAGTGACACATCAGCTACCCAAAAAGGGGATTTTATTCACAAGCAAGGGCCAATATTAATTTTGTTTGTATGGAAAAGTACCTATTTTAAATCCCTTAGAAATACCTTTTCAACAAAATTTAAATGCACAAACAAAAATGTGTGGATTACAAAAATCTTAATCTTTTAAAGTGATTTTTTAAAAAATATATATTATAGTTAAGTAACTCTAACAGCCTCCTACATTAAGATTCACAACCATTGGCTCCTTTCCACTACACTATGTGTTTTTTGGATAAAATTATACACACAACAATGGGATCTAAGGGTGCATTACAATTTTTTATATGTTTAAATATTTGGATTAAATGAGGTTTTAAAGATGTTTTTATAACATGCATATTTTTATTTTCTCATTGTGATTTCAATTCTCCATACTAATTTTAAAGATTTATGTGTCATTAGTACTAATTTTCTCTTTTTATTTGTGGATACAGTTGAAAGTGAACTCTATTTTTGAATATGGAGCACATGTGGATTTACTATCCAAAGGTGTGAAAGTTATGGAGGGACTAGTTTATCCATCCAAAGATACACTCCATTGTAGAGACGTGGGGTTTGGCTTATTTCTTGTCACAATAAGTATTGGATTAAATGGTAGAGTGAGATTGCCATACAAAATTGATGATTGTAAAACTCTGACAGAAATTGAAAATAAGGGATATTGTATCCCATGGGAAAGGAAACAAATGATTAAGCATGTGATTTCAAATGTTTTCCATTTACGGGGTGATGGAATTCAAAACATCATGAGCCGTGACTCAAAGGAAATATTTATTGAGGATGAGGATTAGAATTCTAATAGTGATAGCCACTGTTTCAAAACTCTTAAAGACATGGATGAATTGTCTACAACCTACGCGGTGTTACAACATAAGTGTCCTCAGAAATATGGTGACACAGTTACAGGGTTTATATCTCTGGTACAGGAACAACATGTGATTTTGGGATTAGTTTTGGAACCCACACAGTTTGGTTTTTTTGGGAGAATATTAGAACTACATGCAATGATCTCTATCCAAGTCTACAATACAACAACAAAGTTTCCTGGCCAATCAAAAACCTATTTTATCTAGAAACAAGAACTACACTTCATGTGAATGGAAATTTTGAACTCCAAGAAACAACTGTCACATCGAAAAATGACTTGAATTTGAATTTCAGGGGGGTTACTTCCAATTTGATACATTTTTGTTCAAAAGAACACAAATTTGTTGCAGAAGCAACAATTACAAATGTTTGTGAAGGAGAGATGGTGCACTTTAAAATATTAGATGACAATACATTTGGGTGCATGTTGATAAATTAATTATGCCTTTTTGTAGGGGTTGCTCCATATCAAAAGGATCTATCATCCAATGTCCTACCAGCCAGTTGGCCCATCAAAATGGTTCCATTATGGAATTAAGGCTAAATGAAATTCCAAAATAGTTACTAGTAAAAATGTGGAGTGCATTTGAAGATCCATTGCATCAACTAGTATAAATTCATATGAATCCTCCATATGTAGTAGTAATGAAAACTTGGTAAAATACATTACAAGGCCTGTAAATGCCAAAAGGTAAAATCTACTCCATCTAGTACACTAAAGGCAAGGGAAAATGATGAAAAATCAAGAGAACAATTTTTTTTTCTGAAGTTGAGAAAAAACCTTGCTGCAAGGAAGGATGTCTCTCCAATATATCTCTAAGAATTTTCAATCATAGTTAGAATTTAACTCTAGGTATGAATGAACCTTTCATAAAAAAAATTATACTAAATACATTCACTGCAAATGCTAGCAGTTGTGATCAAGGTCAAAATATAGAACATACTATATATAAATTGAAGTTATGTGGAAGGGATGTATGTAAAAATGCATGGTACAGATGTCATGGAATCATGAAAAAACACCTATTATGGATAAAGACAATCTAGGATTAATATTGTGAGGAGGGAAGTAAATGGAAATACAAGAAAACAAAAACAAATGTCAAACACTATCGTAACTATTACATTGTTATCCAAAATGGTGGAGAATAATTATGATATATCCCCACACATGTCTCGTTCAGTGGGACAAGATGGTAGTAAAGTAACAATGAGATTGTTTCCTACATGTTGTAATTTTTTTACATACTACAAAAGTGTAGTGAGGTCCTTTCACTATTGGACCTTCCTCCAACGTAATTTTCAAATATCAGCAAAATATGGAAAGAACATTTCTCCCATGTTTCAATCACCAAGAACAACTTCTTCACAAAATGTGACGAGACCTCATGTCAAAGATTAAGAATAAATGTGTAAATACCTCATGTCCAAAAATATTGTCATAAATTTATCAATTCTAGAAATGGCACACTGATTACATTCAAATTTGACGTGCAACTTACTATTTACATAGAGTACAATCACAAAAAAATCCTAATAGCTATTCGAGCATTATACATGACAAAATGGATAAGATGAAAAATGCAATGCTAAGGTCGGGAAGAAAGAAAAATCAATAGTAAATGATATTAATCTCCCCGTCACCTTGACTGGTATACTAACACATGGGCATAAAATGGGGGGTTTCGGGTACTTTGGTATCCCTTTTGTTGAGCGAAGATAAAAATTCACAATAACATCATTGGCACTATGTATCCGTAAGCTAGAAGAACCACTTACATATCAGTATGGTGATTTGTTGTAAAGTATTGGGATGTCAAAACACCCATTACATGATGCACTATTACAAAATGATTCATACGAAAAGTGCAAAGAATACAAGCAGAAAAATGAGGGTGCTCATACAACTAATACTATAAGCAGATGTTTAAGTTCATTTAGAAAAAAACCACCAATTCTCTTCTTGCAACTAGATAATGTTGCAAGTGATAACAAAAATAATGAACAAAAATTACTCATTATTTTTGTTTATATCCATGCTGACAGCTAGAAGGGTTTTCAACACAGTGTATGTGAATTTCCTTCCTGTGGGTCACACTCAAGAAGAAATAGATGGGACATTCAGCCGATTATCAACAACATTGTGCAAATTAGATACATTCTCTTTTCCACAAATAATGGGAACTTACAAAACATACCAAGAGGATTCCAACACATTCACTTCATACCTTATCAAGGAAGTCTACAACTTTAAGGTATTTGTGGAACCATACCTACTATATGGTAACCATAAGATCATGGGTATCAATAAACCAAATATTTTTAAATTCTATGTCAAAGATAACATTCCCATGATGGAGTTCAAGTCATCAATCATGGAGTCTGATTGGTCACACTCAATTAATATATAGAAAACATTAGATGAGAAACCTTTCTTGCTTGAAGGGGATCATCCATTGGCACCCTTAAAATAACTAATAGAGATGGCAGACATGTAGAGATGCATTCAAGCATACATCACACACTGGGAAAAGAGTTCAACTAAGGGTGGAGAAGTATACTAGGTTCCAAAGATTACGTATTGGAAAAATGTTTTGCATGCTCCAAAGTATCCCTTTTTCAATTGTAGCATGATAATGAGAGATTTGTTTTGGCCAAAAACGATTCAGGATAGCGCAATGTATGATTATATAGTTGGTGCACCACATATTGACATGGATATATATTATAGTAAAAATTTCCTTTCAAATAAGGATATATATGTATGGCCTATTTATGATAGACCTCAAGAGGAATTCAACCCAGTATGGATGTGAATGATGGGAATTTGATACTAGTAAGACCAACTGATGATAATGCACCTATATGGATGGGAAAGGAAAAAATAAAACTAATACAAGATGTTCACACAAACACTCAAAAGATAAGGGTACACTGGTGGGAATGCATAGGAAAAGCAAATAAAGAAAAATAAAGGTACCAAGAATGATTAAAGAAAAATAAATGGTGGTGAAAATCAAGGGACACATCAGATATTGATATCTAGACAACGTCATCTGAGCATGGAGTCCAAGAAAAATGTGGGAAGGAGATCAAATTAAAATACAAAATTAGGGTCATGAAGGTATACAACAATACCTTACACAAATTCAAGAACAATAATTAATACCCCTGTGAGGGATCAATGCTTATGTAATTTTTAATGTAATTTTCTTGAAGGATTTGATTGCCCACAGAAATTCATTTTCAAATCCATTTCCTCAAAACAACTTGGTTAATGTAATTATTAACTCTATGTTGATCTTTATGGTTTACAGGATGCAAAATAATAAAAGTAGTTGACTTTATCACATGTAACTTGCTTATTTACAATAGCACCATCATTTATTTATATAGTTTATATAAAAAATTATATCAATATATAATATACATAAAATATTAAATAAATATAAATTAATGTATTTAAATAACTACTCTTTTGTATTTTTTAAAGGGAAATATTGTAAATTTACCATCATCTAAAGATTGTTTGACAGACAATAGGTGGCCGTCAAATCTAAACCCTTGGGCTGATGTAACTTTGTGGTACCTAGGCTTATGTAACTTAGTAGCTGCTAGGCTTATGTAGCTTAGTGGTGGGTAGGCTTATGAAACTTGCCACTGGTAGGGTGGTGTTTTTATTAGATATGGTAAAAAATAGGGATCGACTCCCAGGGGCCATTACAAAAGGAGGAACAGAAAAAACAAGCAAGAAGGAAACGAAAAAGTCCCAGAAAGGATTTAAAACATGCTTAACTCTTACAATTAAGAACTAGAATTTGTAATAAGATGGGGAAACCAAAGAGAAGCAGAAACAGTCTCCAAAACAGCGAAACAATAAAAGTTCACCAAAATTCTGCCAACAACCTGGAACCAAAAGTTAATTTTTGGGGGATCCCCCACTTCTACCATCATGGCTATCTTTGTTTACGTCACCCTCAACACCTTTTGTCATTAATATCATCCTCTGGCTCATCCACAGAGATACTAATACGCAAGTTAAAATTATTTCTTTTAGTTTCCTCCTCCTATCCCTTCCAGCCTATCACTTAGCTTTTTGACCTGGTCCTCCAGCTCCAGAACATTTCTGCTTGGACTTCACCTATGTAGTGAAAATTTGCTTGGAAGCATTGAAAGACATTCATCATTGTTTCCCTTTGACTAGCATTGGTTTCTTCCATCGCTTGAAGCACCCCTTCTATGTATTTGGACCTTACTACTCAAATCCTCAAAACCCTTTAAATTACCATCTTAGTCTCTTTTTCTCAAAGTGCTCGCTTCCCCATGACCATCCTCACCCATTTTCTTTACTAGAATCCTCCCCCACAATTTTGCATTTTCTGGCCTTCATCGTAGTAAGGAAATCAATGAGAGTGAGATCATACTCATCCACATGCTCTTTCAGGGAAGAGGACAGAGCATGTTTCCCATTTTCAAACATCAGAAGAATGATCCCTTCATGTAGAGGCATCTCCACTTACTCTATCTGGAAATCCATTAAAGAGTTAGTCAAAGACATAAACAGAAAGAAGGGGATGCTCACCATGACCTTATGGTGGAACATGTACAGAAGGGTCAAATGGCGAGTATAGATTTTTCTATATTTTCCCTCCAAAGTGAATGTACTTCATGATTTGAAGGCACACCTCTCTCCCATATACCCAGAATGCATGACCCGGAAATACCATCCATAAAGAAAGAACATATTTCCTTTTCATTAAAGAACAACTCAATTTCCTGTTCTTTATGGGTTCTATCCTTAAAATTTTTAAGCCCGTCAATTTTCATGTCCACCACCAGGGCAATGGAGGACTCAAACAACCTCAATTTCCATCCCTCTAACAACAAAGTTATCCTCTTTCCAAGATTTTCCGAAATCCTTAGACATGGAGGGGTTGTGACCATGTAATTTTGCAATGAAATTATTGAAACCTCCAATCCTAAGCTTGTTCCACAGAGGCTGTTAAAAAGCTTCAATGTCTTTGGCTAGCAGGTTCAACTCTAATCCTATCACCTCCCTATATTCACCAGAATGAGCTTCTTATGTTTGCTACTAAAATTTTAAAAGAAACCTTATTTCACACTAGTAGAAATCTTGAAAAACAAGATATTTAGTAAGTTTTCACCGCCACAAAGGGCTCCGCTTATCCCAACATTATAAAACTTAGTGCCCTCTATCTCTACTAATGATCTCATTAATATCCGTGGGTAATATATCAACTTTACAACTATATCTTATAGATCATTACAATTGATTCCATAATCGGCCATCTTATCCACACATTTGTTCCCTTAACGTAAGGTATGATTATAAGAAAATGCTATCCAAAAAAATTTGAAGTTTTCCTTCACATCATTGAGGATATTACTAATGGCCTAATTACTAGAACCATGATTATTGAGGGAAATTAATTAAGAGGTGAGAGTCACCTGTTCGATCTTGGATGTCCTTGAAGCCTTTTTATTTAGCTAGCAAAACTCCCCAATAGAAAAGCTCTAGCTTTCACCATGTTATTGGTTTGGCGACCTACAGGACCCGCATAGGCAAACATAGCCAATCTCCTTCATTATTCCTTAGAATTCCCCCTCCCCTAGCAGGACCTAGATTCCCTTTTGAGGATTCGTCAAAATTTAACTTAACAACATTTCCCCCCAGGCCTATTCCAACTAGAGTTCTTTTTAAGAATGTTGAAATTCCACCAGACCAAGGGTAAACTTGTCAAGAACTTTCTACTCACTATTCGGGCAGGGTTTCTTGACTTTACCTTTAAAATATTTTAACATTTTCATTTATGGAAATAAAAGTTTTTATTCTAACTTTCGAGAGAAGAGCTTTCTGATCGCGAAAGATACCATCATTCCTGGCCTTTTCATAAACCCCCCAAAAAATGAGGAAAGGGTGATATTTTATGCCCAGGACAAGATAAGAAAACGGAAAGGGCTCTCCCATTGAAAGAAATAATCTTCAATCGTCAAGGGAAGGATCTATTGGATATTGAACAGATCTAGAATAGCAGTAAAGAAAGCATGGGAGAAGTAGCAATGAAGGAGGATATGGTTGACAGTTCCCTCCTCTTTCTTACAAAGTGAACATCTATTTGGAATGTTCATTCCCTTTTTCCTTAGATTATCCACAGTCGGGATTTTATTCTAGGCTAGCCAACCAGAAAAAGATATTAATCTTAGGGGTGAGATCCTTCACACAGATTTTACCACCAATATTCCTTGTGTAAATCATTCTTGAAATTTGACATATAGGTTGATTTAACTATGAAATTTCTAGATTCTTAATTCTTTCCATTTGATGGAGTCCTCCTTAATTTGGAACATGGGGAGTGTGGAAAGCCTTAAGTTTATTGTTGAGAATCTCGGAAAGGTTGGATGTCACCATCAAAAATCTAGAGGAGGCTCAATGATTTCCCATTTGACATAATCTTCTTGAGATCCAAAAGACCCCGAATACCAAAATTTTTCCAGATTTCCTATATAGTACTGTAGCTACATCTTTCTAGAAAGCCAAGTCAGCTAAGGGGGAATCCCCAATCCAATTATCAAACCAAAAAATTGATTCTATGATCCCTTTCCAATTTCCCAAATTGTACCTTTGGATAAGATTTCTTTAGAGGCCACAAAGGAATTCCAAAAAAAAAAAAGGACCCTCTAGGGAGGTTATTATTGGTTAAAAAAGGATTCCATTTTATCTATATTCCGCAAATATTTCATCTTTATAATTTGCATCCAAAGACCTTCCTCTCTAGTAATCCTCCAGTCAGCCTTGGTAATTAAGGCCTTATCCATAAGATAAATATTTTTTAGCCCCAATCCACCACATAGCTTAGTTTTAGTAACTTTTAATCCTAGGCCATAAGAGGAAATTTGAACTTCTTCACTAGCTCCCATCCAGAGGAACCTCTTTTGGATTTTCTCTAAGGCTTCCTTAATTTTAGCAAGAAGCATGAAAAAGAGACATCACATAAATGTGATTGCATTGAAGCGATCTTTAGAGTAGTTGAATCTTACTAGCTTGAGAGATCAAGAGACCCTCCTAAGAAAAGAGTTTATTATTAACTCTATCTAATAGAGCATTCCAAACCATGAGGTCACGCTTATTAAGGATCGAGGGGCATACCCATGATAAGAATCTAGAAAATGTTTGATTCTGCAACCCAAGATGCGAGCTAATCTGGCTTGAACCTAATTTTCCACATTTATGAAAAATTCAATACTTTTATGGAACTTAACCATATGTCCATAAAACTTGTTATCATAATCATTAAGAACCTCCTTAAAATTTGAGGCGTCATGGACAGAGGCCTTACCCATCATAAAATTATCATCCACAAATACTGATTGAGATAGATAGAGGGAAGACCATTTGAGATGTTGATGGCCTGGATGCAGTTGGAAGCCATGGCATGTTGACAGATTATACTTAGGGATTCATCCATTATGACATAGAGGAAAGGTGAGAGAGGATCACCTTGTCTCCAGCCCTCTATCCAGCTTGGAAGAAAACTTCTGGCTTTCTATTGACCAGTAACCAAGAAACTGGTGGTAGAAATGCATGTCATAATCATATTAAACAAAAAAGTTATCAAAACCCACCTTTTAGCAGGATGGCCTGGAGGAAAGACCAATTAATCCTATAAAAGTATTTATGCATATCTAGCTTAAGAAACATAGCCAATCTACCAGAGCTTTTGATGGATTGGATGGTTTCTCTTGAATCACAATAATGTTGTTAGTAATTTGTCTGCCATGAACCAATGCCCCCTTATTCCCAGAGATAAATTTGGGAAGAACCATCTGAATCCTCCGAGCTATGATTTTGGTTCGAATTTTATAACTGGTGTTGCACAGACTTATAGGTTTAAAATCCTTCACCTCCTTGGTGCTAACAATTTTTGGCACCAGGAAAATAAAAGTGTTATTCATTTTCCTCAAGAGTTGGCCATTGTTAAAAAAATATTATACCATTTCAATGACCTCGTGTTTAATCACCTCCCAGAATTTTTGAAATAAAAAGGTAGGGAAGTCATCCGTCCATGGATATTTATCAAGTTCCATATCAAAGATCATGAAACAAATTTCCTCCTCTGAGGGGCTCCTTAAAATATCTCTATTCTCAAGGGGAGTGATTACTTTCTGAAAAATATCCAAGACTTTATTCTGAACCAACTCCTATGACCTCTGTCCCTATTTGAAGAGCTCCTTGAAGTAATTTATTATAGAGGCATTAATGTACCCACTATCCATGAATGACTCCCTATTTCCACCTCTTATTTCATTAATACTTAGGATATTGGGTCTAGAAGTAGTAGAGAAATGGAATAATTTGGTATTCCTACCCCCTTCCTTAAGCCATTTGAACCTCGATTTTTGTCTCCAATACACCTCTTCTTTAGCCAAAATTCCATGGTAATCAGCTAGGAGTTTTTGTTCTTGATCCTTGAGTACCAGATAAAGACCAACATTCTCCATAAGTTCCTCAATATTTTCGAGTTCTTCAGAAATTCTACTTTTTTCCTGGAAAATATTTTCAAAAGTCTCCTTGTTCCATATTTTAGATTACTTTTGATGTGCTTCAGTTTAAAGCACAATCTAAAGTTAACAACCCCATGAACCTAGATATCCCACCATTCAGGAATCCTGTTGTAAATATCTAGGTGTTGTAAACACATCTTTTCAAATCTGAAAACCCTATATTTTTTTAAATGATTCATTCCCAAATTGAGGAGAATAGGATTACGATCCAAGCCAATTTTGGGAATATTTTTTAGATAATAAATTTGATTGATCATACAAATATGGCTTACCACAAATGTGTCCAATCTTATTTGAATGATCTCGGATCTTTTCCATCTGTTTACCCAAGTAAAATTGGATCCCTCCAAATCTAGGTCAAATAGACTATTACTGGCGAGGAAGTCAGCTAGATCTTCCATACTTTCAAAATAAGAGATCAAACCCCCTCTCTTTTCACCAAGGGAAATGGGGATATTGAAGTCTCCTCCAACTATCCAATCTTTATCATTAAACAGTTGTCTAAAGCTAGAGAGATCCTTCCAGAAATTTCATCTTTCACTGAGTTTATTGGGAGCATAAATGTTAGAAACATACCAAGATTTTTTCGAGATGATTTCCATGAAATTTATAACCACATGGCTAGGGGAGGAAAGGATCAGAACTCCATGCAATAAACTAGGATCCCACATAGTGACAACACCTCCTGAGGCCCCAGAGGAGCTACAGCCTTCCCAATGACTATCTTTTCCAATTTGTCTCCCTACCTCTTTAAATATTTCCATGTTCATTTTTCTTTCTTAGAGCATGAAAATATCTAGTTTAACTTTAACTCTAAGATCCTTAGAAATTATGTGTTTACTGGGATTATTCAAACCCCTAATATTCCAAGAGAGGAGGATCATTTAACATTTCTTATTATGGAGAAGAAACTTCCCTAGGGTACCTTGAATGTCAGCTTCTACTTCCCTCCTAGAGTTAGTCTCCTTTAATTCCTTATTACTTTTCCTACCCAAAGGAGTTGAGTCCTTACCAACATTAGCTCTGGAGGTGCTTCATGTGACCAGTTTAGATTTACTAACTGGGGTCTTGGGAGAGACCACTAATTTGTAAGTGTCAAAAACAAAGTCCACAAGAATTCTGAATCCATTAGACAATGGTAATAGTTCTTCTTGTCTCTGACCAAAGGATCTTTGACCAATGGAAGAAACTTCATCTAACGATGGTACACAAGCCACTTACAAAGAAAGAGTGAGACCTTCTAAAATTTGGCTGCCCTTAACCCCTGAATTAGGAATCCTCTCCTCAAATTCCATATTTTCATTTTCATTCTCATTCTCATCTTCAGCTTCAAAGTTATTGGCTTCGAGGAAACCAGAGACCATCATTTCCTTATAGGGGGTATGATGTTGAGTCAAGGGAATCACTTCATTGACCTCCTTCTGCCTGTTATGATTATCTCACCTAGATGAATCTACTCTTGTGTAAATTAGTGGCCACTACGTATATGTAAGTTAATAACATATATGCTTATGTAAGATAGCGGTCCCTAGGCTTATGTAATTTAACAACCTATACACTTATGTAGGATAGTGTTCACTAGGCTTGTTCATCCTCTTATGTAACTTACAAGCCACAAGGCTTATGTAACTTAAGGGCCACAAGGAAAATGAAATTTAGTGGGGTACAAGGAAGATGTAACTTTGACATCGCTAGGATTAATTTCACCGAGCATGTGCTTTCATCATGTAAGTTAGTAACCACTAGGATTATGGAAGATAGCAGCTACAAGGCTTAGGTAAGATAGTGGTTATTTGGCTTAGGTGGGGGATTCAAATAATAAAAAAATAGAAAATCCTAAAATAGCGAAACTAAAGTCCAAAAATCAAGATTTATAATTTGGATTATAATAGTGGTTTAAATTGGAATCTATTAATAGCACTATTGGAATCCAATATTATCCAAATTGGAATCGAATAATAATGATATTGGAATCCAATAATAGCAAGATTAGAATCCAATAATATTGAAATTAGAACTAAAATAACTCCAATAATGACAATATTGGAATCCAATATTTCTACTAATGGATTCCAATAATAGTAATAATAGAATCTAGCATAGATAAAAATGGAATCCAAGATATGCAAAAAATGGAGATGGGTTTCTTCTAATACTTGAAATACTAGAGTCCAGATTTACGAGAATATGTCTAGATTTAGTGAAATGAGTGTTATCTATGTAGTAGGAGTTAGAACCAACTCCGTAATAGCAGGATAAATAACCATCTCCCATCTCATCTGTCTCAACAATGGGAGAAATAACCATCTCCACAATAGTAGGAGTGAGAACCAATTCTTCCTTCTCATGTATTTTCTCATCTATCCCCCTTTGTTGGGAAATATCATTCACAACACAATAAGAAAATTGTTTGTGTTATATTGTCCTTCACATAAGTATCTTTGAGTGAGTAGCTGGCCATTCCATCTCACCATGCATCTTCAGTGCATCTGGGATAGTGGAGTCTCCATTCATAACAAACTATTCTTCAGAATGAGGAAATCCATCCTTCTAAGGCATGTTCACCTCTCGTACATCTGATCTAGTGGATACTCCCTCCACATTAGGTGCATGTATGTTTGATTATATCTAAGTCAACAAATATGTGAGGAAGGGATTCCTCCCAAGGAATTGTAACCTCCTGCACATCCTGTATGGTGGAGCTATCCCCCACACACATTCATTCATGTTAATCGTAGTCATATCAACAAGTTGATACTAGCCACCTTCCCCAATACCAAGGGAAATCATCCATCTCTTTTTCAAATAAGAGACAACACACTTCTTCCCATAGAAATATTGGGATTTTTCTATTAATTGATGAATATATAGAATATTCTTTTGTTAAAGAAGGTACATATCTAACATTTTGTACTAATATTTTATGGGCATTATTCAATACAATGCATATATCTCATATCCCTTCTATTGCGAGTGATTCTCCATCTACTAGTAATACTGATTCAAAATAGATATTTGTAGTAAATGAAACATACCAGTCCCCACAACATGAAAAGTGTGTGGATGCACCAAATTCAATCATCCAGCAATTGGTATCATTTTCATGTGAGCATGATGTCATAAGAAAATAAAGAGCATTCCCATCATCTGAATCCCATTCTTCTGCAACTCCTGCCACATGTCCCTCATCACATAGATTCTTGTTTTTTTAAGAAAGATCATACTTCCACTTTTGGAAATCCTTCTTAAGGTTCCCAACTGTGTGATAGTAATAGTACGTGACCTGATACTGAGTGGAAGAATCATCAGTCTGAGGCTTCCCACTTTCCCTTTGACTGAGTGCCAAAAAACACTATCTGAATGGTCACAATTCGATTCTTCCTGAAGTTATCTCCACTTGTTTTGCAACAAGTAGGAACTTACATTGTCAAACATGAGTGTTTTAATTTTATCCATTAAATGGAGTGCCTCCAAAAATGACTCATAATAATAAGGTAAGTTGTTCAAAAACCAAAGCCACCATATCATTGTTGTCCAACTTTTTGTTGATGGAAGATAATTGGTCTCAAAGGTATTTCATCTGAAGTATGTGCTCAAACAATGATCCACTTTCTTGTAACTTTATGAAAAAGAGAATATTCTTCAAGTATAAAACCTAAATCTTTTCTGACATCTGATATTTATCTCTCATGCTAGCCCACAATGTGCTTGCTATAGTGGCATTCTGCACTTTTGGTATCATATCATCTAACACTGATAACTTGAGAAGTACTAACGCTTCATTATGATGTTTGTCATAATCCATGAAGTTACTCGTTAATTGAATTTCACTACCCGTAATTATTTTTTCACAACCATGAAACTCTGCAAGCATTAAAATCTTATGACTCCAAATATTAAAATTAGTGCCCATTATTTTTTTTGTGTCTGAAAAAGTCAAGTGTGAAATATTTTCCATTTGTTTCCCTTTGTTTCCCTTGCAGTTGCTATATTTCCACGATTTCAATGATGATGATGCAACTGTTATATTATAATTCCCATACATCATTTAATATTCCTCCACACTTTTGAAAAAAATTTCTCCTTCACTCAACTATACTCTACCAGAAACTGTTAAACATAACTCTATTGCGTGAATGGAGGAATTTCTTCCTTCTCTTCCCTAGCATTTGGTATTTTTCCTCCAAATACCCCATGTTTTACCAAATTTGTGCCCAGTCAAGGATTCCTTGAATTTCTAGTTCGTGTCCTTTGGAGGCTTCCTCAAATTGCAACCTTGGATGATTTGATACCAATGTTAGCATATGTAAAGAAAAGAAAGAATTCACAAAAGGAAAACTACACTTCTTAAATGACACAGGCAAAGTGTTATTTATATTATAGGGATGATGGTTACATAGTTACAAAATAGTTACCAATTAGAACTTCCCAAAACCGAATGGTTCATTGTATATTCAACATCAAAATAGAGGTTGCACCATCTATTCTGGGAAATTAAAATATATGGAAAGTGTTTAACAGTGATCTATAGATCATGCAGTTCATTCAGAACAAAGCTGAGTTTTCTTCAAAAATGCCAGATGACTTGCATGAGAGTTATGGTGACCAAGTGATTCAACAAAAGGAAAACAAGTTTCCTAAATATCTAGTCACCTTAGAGCATATTTTTCAGTCCTAAGGACGAGTTCAAGGGATGATAAAAGTACATGCATGCACCAAAAGAAGAATGTATCTCAGTCACTATTGTGTGTGGAAAATATTTGTTGCTCAGTAAAACATGTGCACAAGAAGAAAAATATGCCTTCATTTCTCTATGTAAGAAGTATGTTGCCATATTTTCATGGGAGTATGAATACCTCAAAGGTTTTGATCAAAGTTTTTCTTAACACTTCATTGACCTTGATCTTGACATCAAACCCATCAAATAAAAGTTAAGCCTTGTCATACCTAAGATAAAGCCCCTCATGAGGAAGAAGTTATCCAAACTCATTGAGGAAAAGATAATATTTCCTATTAAGTACTCTACTTAGGTGAAAAATATTGTTATAAATGTATGAGAAGAATGTTGAAATCAGAATTTTTTTTGATTTCAAATATTCAAACAAGGAATCATTGAAGGGTCATTATCCTTTACCCTTCTATGGGATAAAATTTTTTCAGACAGTGGCTAGCGTGCAAAGGTTATCTATACTTTATGCCTATTATGGATTCAATCATATCATGGTCAAGGAAGAGGATTAGTTCAAAATAGAATTTACAACCAAATGGTGAAAGTATTCCTATAAGAAAATGGCTTTTGGTCTGTCAAATGTAGCCTGCACAACTTTCCATAGATCAATGAACATTTCCTTCAAAGGATATAGAAATGAGTCCCATCATTTTTTACTTATATGATATAACTATATTTTTTAAAGCAGAGCGTAGATCGCATGATACATCTGTATAAAGTCTTTGAGAGATGCAATGAATTTGGGGTGTCTCTTAAGCCTAGGAAGTGTAACTTTTTTATGGTGCAGGGAAAAATTTTGGGCCATGTTGTCTTAATGGATGTCATTTCCATTGATCGAGAATGAGTCTCAGTCATCCGCTCTCTTTCTTTTCTAACGCACAAATATTAACTTGTAATAATTCCTAGGAAAAAACCAACTTGGTTAGGAGATTCATTCCTAACTTTATAGGTTTGGCTAGGCCCATCACCCTCATGCTCAAGAAATACATAGTCTTCAAGTGCACAACAAAAGGAAAATAAATCTTTAACAAAATAAGCAAGAAATTGATTTTTCCCTAGTATTCATCAATCTAGATTACTCCAAGGATTTTATCCTTAATTATTATTGAGCTGATGTTAGTGTTGATGTTGTCTTGACTCAAGAAAATGACCAAGGGCTAGAGCAGCCGGTGACTTTCTTTAGTCAAACACTGAAGGATTATTAATTTAAATACAATCACAAGCAAAAATTGGTCTTTTCCATCATGCATGCATTGAATAAATTTAAGATTATTCTCACCAAAAATCATATCCAAAGTTTCTAGTTTCACACTTCAGTGTGAGAGACTTCATTATGGAAGAAATAAATTAGTAAGAAAATCCTTATGTGTGACCAAAATCATGGAGTTTAATGTGACTATCAAATATAAAAAACTAGATAGATGCAATGCGCTTTGTAATAAACTTTTCGAAGATGTGTAGAAGGATCTATATGTTTCTTATTTCATAAATAAAAACCCCTCTCTGCGCTAAACCTGAAAGAGACATAAATCCTCCTACATGTTGCTTGATAGATAACATAGCAACATTCCTTTCTTCTGGCGCATACCCTCTGGTTCTGAAAATAAAAAAGAGAAGATATCTAAGACTGTTGTCTATTCCATATGCACTCATTGATGGGATTCTTTTTAAAAGAAACATTGATGATGTATTGTTGAGATGTATTGATAGTTCACATGTCAGGAAAGTGTTAGCAGAATTTCATGGAGGATTATCTTATGGACATTTCTCTTCTAAATAAACAATAATGAAGACCATCAAGGCATGTTATTTATAGCCCTACCCTCTTTGTAGATGTGCACAAGTGGGTCTATAAATTCTAAGAATCTTCTTTCTTTGCATGAAAAAATAAATTGGTGATATTTCCCCTCTCCCAAATCCAATCAAATCAACCTTTTATGCAATGGGATATCTACTTCATTAACATGATCATGGGGTTCATTTTAAGAGAACTCTTAGAAATTGGAGGTGGAAAATATTATGAATATTCTCCACTAAAATTATCCCTACATGATCAATCCTCCTTCAAGCATTGGTCATAAGTGGGTATTGACAATAACGGATTTACTTCACCAATTGGACAGAAGCTATCACACTTAAGGAGGTAACTAAGTAAGTCATCCTTGAATTTCTTAAAGGTATTGTAACAAGGTTTGGAGTTCCTTATACCATTATTTCTGATAATGCAAAATCCTTCCATTATAAAATAATATTTAATTGGGATCTCAATCTTGGAATATATCTAAATACTTATTCTAACCACTACCATCAAGGTAATAGGGTGACAGAGTCTACCAATAAGAACTTTATCAGATTCATTAAAATAATAATGAATATAAGCCATAAGCAGTGGCACACAAATGTGTCTTGCATGCTTTGGGCAAATAGAATCATGGTGAAGAATGAAATTGGTACTTCACCGTTATAAACTGGTTTAGGGAAAGGAGGCTAGGATTTCTTTATCATTAGAAATGCCTTCACTTGATTTTTCCCTTCAACTAGAATTTGAGGGCTCAAAACCAAAGAGAAAATCAGAATGGTAGAGCTGGTTGAACTTTAATAATTAGGAAACTATAGCATGATCAAATTATAACATCATCAAAAAGCAACCAAGTAGTGGTTTGGTAGAAAATCTTGAATTCATACCTTTAATGTGGGTGATATGGTCTTAAAATGGGATTTTGGTAGAAGTAGATCTAGGATGTCACTCAAATTTTGATACACTTTGGATTAGCCCATATCTTATCAGTTATTGTAAGGAGGATAAATCTTTTGAGTTGTCTCAACCTGATGGAGATATACTACCAATCCCAATCAATGGGATTTATCTCAAGTAATTCCTTTAAGTTTCCTTATATCATGTACACATTAGGAGTATTTTTAATTCCTCCAAATGTACACTTGCATGTAGTGTTTTATTTATACATAAGTTATTTCCTTTCATTTGTTTTTTGTGCATGCTTTTTTGTTGTTTCTGGGATAGAATTTAATTTTTCAAAAAGGAACTATGCAATGGTTTTACTCACAATTTTTAAGAAGAGTTAAAATAGTGTTTTAAGTGACTTCGGGGTAGTTTATTTCAAGATGCACATCATAATTTCATGTTTTCATGTTAACTTCATGACCAATGGATGTTTTCAAGGCCACTGATCTCTTCATCGAGCAAGTAGATGGCCCTAAAAATTTACCAAGCTATTGCCCCAAAATAACTCCCCTAGTTTATTTTGGCAACTTACAGTTCCATCCTGGCTCTAACATTAAGTTTTCAAGCTACGTGTGTCTTTGGTTTTCTTCCTTGATTGCATTTTCTTGGATATATTTATTTTTGTGCACCCTCGCAGGCTCTCCCCTGATTCTTATTTTTCTCTCCCTTTCTTCAATTTATTTTACTCACCCCACCATTCCTTTTTTTTTTCTCTATCTCCCTTCATTATCCCTTCATGTGCATCCCTCTACCGCCTTTGCTCTTCTTTCCTGGTCATCACGTACTACTTGCATGCACCTGTAGAACTTACCTTACATTATTCTAAGTCCTTGGCATGATTTTGAATGCATCCATTTTTTCTTCCCATCCTCGTGCATCCCCTTACACATTCCTGCAGACTCATGCATTCCTTCCTATTGTGCCTCCCACTCTTGCGCATGCATTAATTTTTTAAACCTTCTATGCTAATCACCATGTGTTGTGTGTTACTCTCGAGAACTTATCAAATAAAGTGCACAACATGCAACCTATCAAAACATGCCAGTTACGCACCGAGACCTTATAGTGAATGATTACATGATTCCTAGTAGAAAATAATGTTTTATAGATAATCATTCGAATCCTCCTGCTGATAAGATCGTGCCACATGTCTTACATGTTCATCATGTACTGTAAATAATTAAATCACCATAATTTCCTCCACAAATCTTAGATTCATACAACGCCTAGTCTTATTTAAAAGTTGGTGACAAGGGCTACACTCTAGGGTTTTCAAATTTAGATTTTATAGGATTTGGTAGGTGGAAAATAGGGAAAATGCATATTAGATTATTAATGCATATATCCAGTCAACCCAACCATCCAAATTTGATTATATTCTATCTCCTTCCTTCTTATACAAGTTAGGATATATCGAGAGGTGGATCTGATAATACTCCAAGAAAATCTACATGCATTTTGTTGCATGTTTTTAGTGCGCGTGATTGGAAATATAAGTTTCCCCCCTCTTTTCCCTATTCTTATCTCCTTCTCCTTCTATATATTATTGAATAATGATCATTTGTAAAGGTCATACCCTTTTAAATTGTAAGTGCATTATTCAAAGTAGTGTTCCTTTTCTTTTTGAGTTTTGGGCCTAAGATCTGGCCCATTACATGTGAATAATTTTCTTTTTCCACCATTGTAATTGACTGTGCATCCATTCGAATTAATACAAGTCTTTTTTTGTGGCTATTCTTTGCTCTAGCTTGTATTTTTTTACATCTTCTTCTCTTTCCTTTGATGTATTGGTTTTTTATGCAATATTCATGTCCCCTTGTAGGTTTATTTTCTATTGCACTCTATGGATATGAGTGTGTGAGTATTGATTTTGATTGTTCCAACTCATGTCTTCCCTTATTTCCTTAATTTTAACTTGTTTCCAAGCATCTGATATTTTTCTTCCCCATCATTCTGGTTTCTATCACATCCCTTTAGCTTAGGTTTTCATTTTATGCATCTCCTTCTAACCGTGGTCCCTTAGAGTCACAAAGTAGTGCTAGGTAGCTACATTTCCCTTCCTGTGAGTAGTTGTAGCAGTAGAAATAGGTAGAATAAGTCAAATTTAATTGGAGGTATGTCTTGAGTACAAGTTCCTACAACTCAGAGACATTCCCATGTTGCCTCAAATCCCCAAGTTCATCCTATTTTTGGACAAGTGTAACTTTGAGCTCCAAAATTAATTGGCACGCTTGATGCGACAAGTTTAAAAGAGATATACATCTTTATTTCAACAATTTTTATGTGTTCTTGTTGAGATTCATCCTTTAGAGGATCGTTTTAACACATTTGGTAACTCCCAACATTCATATCTACTGATTTCAGTAGTTCGAGTTCCTTTTCATGAGAATAATACATACTAGATAGATCATGACAACCAAAGAATCCTTTGAATATCCTTAATTGTATCCAATAAGAATAAGTAGTAGAGACACGTTCACATCTCCATATCTCATGCGTATGGTGCACTCCATTCCTCCTCTTGGCAGGCCTTCTACACACTCTATCAGGTATTCAGACCAATTCTAGCTATGGTTGCAACAGAGAAATATGCCCTTTGTTAGCTTCAATGGTGGTATTCCTTTGGATCCTCCCACGTAACATGACATACTAGTAGCTGCACTCAAGAGAATTCCAAATTTTACTGGTGAGAATCTAGTCATGCCTTCTAAGCACATTCATGACATTACAAATGTATGCTTTTTTCACCTAGTTACATTAGATGATGTAGCTATAAGGTTGTTAGCTTATTCACGTAAAGGAAAAGAACTCCAATAGTACAGGAGCTTAAGACCTGCCTCTATTACCAACTAGGATGGAATTAGTACTATACTTTGCAATCAGTTTGAGGAGAAGGAAGACAATATCTCATTGTTATAACAACTCACAATGATCAAGAGAGCTCCAAATGAGTTCAATAATTTCAACTTCAGATTTCAGAAGACATGGGATACAATTCTTGCCCTCTTAAGACCAACCCCTCAAGGTGCTTTCATTTACTTCTTAAGAGATTTGAATTCTGATATTGCAGTGAGGATACAATTTATGGGTATTGTGAAACTTTCTAATTCCTATCATATAGCCTTTAGGGTAGAAAAATATTTCATCCAAAATGGTAAGATAGCCCCTAGATTTCCTATGCCCTTTGTTTCCCTGGATTGCCTCAAGCACCTCAACCTTCCATTGCTCCTATTCCTGAGTAGAGTTCCCAACCCATTGCCACCACATCTTATTCTCCCCAAAATAAAAAAGAGGATGAAGAAATGAAGGCCTTGATTAGAAATTTATCCAACAAAGTAATATCCTTAGAAAAACAATAGACACAAGCCTCTAAAAACAATTCTAATCAAGGGTTTAATAAAATCCATCAACCATTCAGAAATCAATTTCCAAACCAAAGATATGGGTAAAACCAGCAAAATGATAGATGGAAGACTAATGTGTACCTTCCGTTGTAGACAGTTGCCCCTATGTAACCCCTTCTAGTACCTGACATAAACAAAGCACTAGTTTCGGTACAGAACAACATTGTCCAAGAGATAAAATGGTGTTTTCCTTGCAATTTTCCTCATACCCAGTACAACTACATAAATTCCTTACGTGTGTAGACCTATATGATCCAAAATACTTCAAGTTATGAGCCTTCCACTAGTGCATGTGAACCAGAAAATGAAGAAATTCAAGAAGTTCTTCCTAAGACCAACTTAACATTCTTTGGTTTTGAGGACTTACGTGCAATAAACTAATCTATGGACAGCTCAGACAGACTGCACACTCAAGTTTCTGATAACATAAGATTCAAGAAGAGAATGTTGGAAGCCAACGCACATCCTTCCACTTCTTCCATCTAGACTAACCCTCAAAAATAAAGAGATGCAACCCATCCAGCCAACATTTCTAACACACAAGTTTCTGTGCGAGGTTCCACGTAACATTCCAACAATAGTGGCACATGTCCATCCTTTGATAGGTCAAGCCTTTGCACAAGCTAGGGCCCCTTCCTCTGTACCTGAAAAACCAAGATAAGAAAACTTCATGCCTCAAATGCACAAGTCATTGGGTCTTCCTTTAAACAGTGTGGATCAGATGAAAAAGAAAAATGTAAATGTCTAATGTGGGACGCCCTGGGTATTCCATCTCAATGCGACCTGTTGCATGAAGCTCTAGTGAAACTCTCGCATGATGATTCATTTATCCAAAGACCTCATGCTACTATCAACATATGCCAAGTAGAGGAGAAACAAGTAAGAAAGGTTGTGAAAACCCCACCCTTTTATATATCCTTGATAGTAGGCAAACATCTGGTTCATAACTATATGATTGATTCAGGGGCTAGTACTTCTGTTATGCCTAAGAAAATTGTTGATGTCCTAGGTCTTAAGTGCAACCCCATGTCTAAATGAGTTTTTTAACTTGATGGCTCAACTATCACCACTTTAGGAGTCATCAAGGATATTGAGTTAACCCATCATGTATGTCCAAGTCTTACGATAACTCAAAATGTGTAAATCATTGACTTACCTCCATTGTTTTCAATCTACCTATCTAGAGATTTCACTGCCAAGGTGGGTGGTTACTTGTCTTCTGATTGGTTTCATATGTTATTAAGAAAAATGTATGTGATCTAGAGGAAAATATGGAGGAATTTTTTTTCCTAAAGCTCCAAGGATCACTATAGTGTAGAAGATCTCTTCAAGAGATTTTTGTTGACTATATGAATGCGGAAAACAGAGCTTGTAATGAAAAGGTGACTAGTCAAAGTTGAGTCAACTCTAGGACAAGACTGGGGACAACTGGAAAGTCACAAGTGGAAAAAATACAAGATCAAGAAAAGGTGATAGGTTTGGGTTTCAACCCTTCAGTCTTTGACACTCGAGTAAAATCCTCTTCGATATACGATCAAGAAATTTTTTTTTCACGTGGTGGGTCCTTAGGCCACCACGTGGCCTGCCGCCAGTTTTCTTCATTAACCAACTTGGTCAAGCTAAGTGGCGAGTTGTGCATCAAGTCACCTTGCATTGCATTGGGAAAGTTGGTCTAAGTTCAATCGGAAAAGATATGAAGCGAGTCATGTAAAAGATATGAAGCGAGTCATGTAGGGTCTAGTTGATACCCAATTCGTCGAGCCAATGGGTGAGCTGTTCTATTGTATGGGTCGATAAAACTGAATTACATGGCCTTAGCCACAATATTCTTAACCGCATTGGGCTATTTTAAGCCCCCTCTTATCCCTTGTGCAGAGAATGTGGGATAATCCACGTCAATGTGGATAAACCCCCACACCAAAACCAATGGTGCCATATTGGATGACATGAATGGCCGAACAACTTGGCGACTCAATGGAAACATGAACACACATAGCCAATGAACGGGTGGATATGATAGACATGTGGAAGAGGTAGAAAATGGAGGGGTCAATAGGTAATAGGTGGGTGTGAAGGCACAATAGAGGGATAGACATGGAAAGGTTATAGAGCAAACAAGTGGGCACTGCCGGTTACATGGCGAACAAATAGTGACATCGGGCTTGACAGTTGGTATATTCGGAAAAACTAATGTAGGGGCGGGGTATCAAAATCCGTGACCTCCCTCTTATCATCAAACCGGCCCAACCAACTTGACCTCCGAGACCTCCCTCTTATCATCAAACCGGCCCAACCAACTTGACCAACGAGTTGGTTGGGGTATACGCTAGAGGATGTGGATTATATCCACAATATACGGGCCGAGCTAGGCCTATATAAAGGCCCTTTCCCTCGACATTCCACAAAACAAAGGTAATAAACATTTCAATTTGAAAGGAGCCAAGAAGAATAAATAAGCTTCCAAGCTATTTGAAGGATAATTGCGAGTATTAAAGGTTTTATAATTAAAAGGCATTTTTAAGTGATAAATTCCTATTACTTATTTATAGGAAATAATTGTGAGGGAGATAAGACCTATTTTAATAGGCAAATTATTGTAAAATTTGGCATTATTATAAAATTGCTAATAGGCCCATTGAGCCACATCTTCATAGTGCAAGCTTATAATTCTAATCGAGGAGCCAAAGGATATTGTGCAGTGGAGGAGAATAATGGGATCAGATCTACTTCATAAGCTAGGGTAACTTCTTGGTGGTTGTGATAAAGGTTCTTGTTCCTTTTGTATTCAGATTTATTATAATTTCAATTATTATTTTGTATTAGAGTTACAGTTTTGAAGTGGATAATAAATCGGTTCGATTAACAAACCCAAAGATGTAGGAAATATTCTGAACTCCGTTATCAACCTGTGTGCACTGTGGTTATCATTTTGTTGTGCATATAATTTAAAAGTTGAATTTTAAATGGAGTAATTTCAATAAATAATTAACTGCCTATAGGGGTCCGAGGTCAGTAAAAAAATTTCACTTGTATATTCGGATCAGTATGATACCCGGTTTACCATATAAACTGAGCCTATATTTTCCTATCATGTGTAGTCATATGACCCATCCCCTCTCCAATTCAATTTCTTAATCCAAGATGGATAAGAACAAGATTCAGTTTCAGAAGAGCAACCCATTTCTCCATTCGTACATGATCTATTATCACAAGAGTGGGCTAAAGAGCACTATGAATTTGATCCTTATGATACAACTATTGAAACTGGACTTGGAACATATTGCATCCTTGAAGAATAATCCATGCTACCTACTGCGATCAAGCAAGAAAACAACAAAATTTTGGACAATTGAAGAAATATTTTGATGGCTCTAGAAGTAGAAATGACGTAGGCAATTGTGTTTTTCTCATCTATCCTAAGAATGAGAATTTATTCTTCATGCACAGGTTGTAGTTCGCATACTCAAATAATGTAGTAGAATATGAAGTGTTGGTGCATGGTCTTCTCAATATTGAGAAGAGGAAGATCAAAACATTAAACATCTTTGGGGACACTGAGTTGGTTATCCACTAGGTCACAAGCAAGTATGCAACAAAGAATAAGATTTTCAAGGCTTATAAACATAAAATCTGGGACCTTTTGGAGAGCTTTAATGCTCTTAATCTACAAGTGGTGCCAAGGAAATTGAATAAAGAAACATATTAGATGAAATCCCTTGGTTCATAATTCTCACATGCTAAGGATATCATCCAAGGCAATGCACAACACATTAAAATGGTAGTCAAGCCATCCATTCTAGACAATGAAACCAATTGCCAAGTATTTGAAAATAATTGTGCAAATTATCCGGTTCATTCATAATGAAGTTGCGTTTTCTTCAAACATGCAAGTTGACTTGTATGACATCTATGGTGACCAAATGATTCAATTCAAGACACACAAGTTGCCTAAAGGGCTGGTCACCTTAGAGTATATTTTCACTCCTTATGATGAATTTTTTAGAGCTCAAATTTGCACTCATCCCAAATCACAAGAATTTAGGGCTTTGAGGAAACAGAGGATTTTATCCAAGTTTTGGAACTCGAACTGAGGTATACCTCTAGATAATTCCAAATTCCTCTACTTATCCCTAATACTAAACTAATCCTTAGAATTGAAATGCAACTATCTAGCTCTACTCTAACTTTATAAGGGACTGAGGTGAGAAGGATATACATAAAATATAAACTTAAACTAGAGAAGTCAATAGCACTAAAAATTAGGGGATGAATACTTCAACAAGAGATAAAATGGAAGAAAATGATGATGATGAGGTCAAAAATGAAATCAAATATCAAAACCACATCGAGAATTCCACTTTTAGACACAAATTCTAAAACAACACATACAACACACCTGCGAGTGAATGAGAGGCAAATAAGCACAACAAAACCACATCTAAGGAAAAAACAAGCCACAAAAAAGATATTTTATTACTTAAACATCATGCACAAGTCATTATCATATAGGAGGAAGATGTTAAAAAATCACATGATTTAAGTGCAATGCATGCAACCCTTAGAATACTTGTACAACATAAAATGATGCCCTCGTATTCCAAAGTATCTAACATTAAAATTGGGCTTCATTTTACAATATATAGAATGGAAAGAGAAGCAGGAAGAGGAAAAGAGAGGGAAATTTGAAATTCCCTTTTAACCAACCAACCACCTTTATTAAATCTTCTAAAAAGATATGAGAACCTATGAAATCCCCCTTCCCAATGCCATTTTCCTTATTGAAGAAGGAATGGTTCCCATACTGCATTTAATTCTGGTGGTTGCACCGTCTGGAGTACACCTTTTGCATGCTGGAGATGCCTCCCCTTTTCTTCACCCACCTACCACCATTTGATTCAGGAAATCTGATTTTATTGTGTAGAGAAGGTCAATATTTATCCAATGATATCAGATTCGTAAATATTTGATCATTAGAATGAGGCTTACTTATAATTTTAGTTATTAGCAAAAGATTGTTGTTTTCCTTGGATACACGGCTTTCCTCTTTAGTTTTATATGGCTTTAGAATTTTGAAGCTTTTTCTCCTTCATTTTGCGGCTCTACAACCCTCTTGAATTTATCCTATGGCCTCTAGTGTGGTGCGGTCATGTGTCATCATCCATGGATGCTTTTCCTTCAATATGCGGTCTTTTAGATTTTCTTTTACCTATGGCTTTCCATTTTAATGTATCGCAACTTGCAACAAACATATGTGGAATTATTTTATCTTTCCATGGCATGATTAAGACTTCAGAAGCTTTCAAAATTTTCCATGGATTTTCACTTTAGCCACGGCTTTTCACTTTGGCAGTAACTTTTCTTTTTCATCCGCAGGATAATAAAAACATTCCCCGGGTACTCATTCCTCAGCTTACAGCTATCCTAGTTGCTCAATTTTTGCAAGAGTGAAAAACTAGACAACATAGTTCAAGAGTGAAGAAAAATACATGCACATAGCACAAAAATATTGTATCCCAGTCACTATTATGGAAAATATTTTTTTCTCAGCAAAGCATGTGTGTAGTAATAAAAACAAGCCTTCATTTCTCTATCAGAAGTATGTTGAAAACTTCTCATGTGAGTATGAATACCTAAAAGGTTTTGATCCAAGTATTTCTTAAACTCCATTGACCTTGATCTTGACATCAAGCCCATAAAAAAATCAAAGACCTGTCAATCCTAAGATAAGGCCCCTCATGAGGAAGTAGTTATCCAAATTTGTTGAGACAAAGATATTATTTTCTATCAAGTACTATACTTGGGTGGAAAATATTATTCTAGTGCATAAGAAGAATGGTGAAATAATACTTTATGTTGATTCTAGAGATTTTAACAAGACATCATTGAAGGATCATTTTTCTTTTCCTTATATGGAGTAGATTTTACAGATAGTGGTTGGTGCACAAAGGTTATCTATGCTTGATAGATATTAAGGCTTCAATCAGATCATGGTCAAGGAAGAGGATCAGCTCAAAATTTCATTTACAACCAAATGGGGAATGTATTCCTATCATAAAATTCATTTTGGTTTGTCAAATGTAGGTACAATGTTCCAGAGAGAAATGGACATTTCCTTCAATGGATATATCAATGAGTTTGTCCTAGTTTACTTGGATGATATAATTGCCTTCTCAAAGCAGAGTGTAGATCACATGATGCATCTAGAGAAATGTTTTGAGAGATGAAAATATTTTGGGGTGTCTCTTGACCTTAGGAAGTGGAACATTTCTATTGCACATGATAAAATTTTGGGCCATGCGGTCTTAATGGATGGCATTGAAATTGATCCAAAATAAATTAAAGCCATCCTCTCTCTTTCTTTTCCAGCACACAAGAAGTCCTTGTAATAATTCCTAGGAAATATCAAGTTTGTTAATAGATTCATTCTTAATTGTGCAAGTTTTGTTAGGCCCATCACCCTCATGCTCAAGAAAGACAC
The DNA here is from genome assembly GCA_019776745.2 of Taxus chinensis. Taxonomy (NCBI): domain Eukaryota; kingdom Viridiplantae; phylum Streptophyta; class Pinopsida; order Cupressales; family Taxaceae; genus Taxus; species Taxus chinensis. The sequence goes on from CM034149.1 coordinate 647,862,154, forward strand.
AGTATTCAAGTGGCCAACACAACGAAATTAAATATTTAACACAATCAAAAAAGAATTTTATCATACCCCAACACTCATCAATCCATATTACTTCAAGAATCCTTTATGTTTATGGAGCTGGTGCTAGTTTTGTTACTATATTGACTCAAGAAAATGAGTAAGTACTGGAGCATCCAATGGCTTTCTTCAATCAAAAAATGAAAGATTATGAATTGAAATACAATCACATGGAAAAATGGGTCTTTTCCATCATATGCATATTAAATTAATTCAATATTATACTCACCACAAACCATATCAAAGTTCTAGTTTCACACTTCAGTTTGAGAGAATTCATTATGAGAGCAGAAGTTAGTGAGAAAAGATCCAAATGAGTGACCAAAATCATGGAATTTGATGTGACTATAAAATTCACTGATTTGGTTAGAGGAAATGCACTCTATAATAAACATTCCAAAGATGCACAAAAGGATCAAGAGCTTACTTTGTTCATGGATGAAAATCCTCTACGTGTTAAACCTATGAAAGATATAGATCCTACTGTGCATTGCTAAATAGATGACATGACAACATTCATTTCTTTTGGCCCATACCCTCCTAATATAAACAAAGAAAAGAGAATATTTTTCATACTGTTTGATGGGATTCTTTTCAAAAGAAATATCGATGGTGTGTTGCTGAGATGTATTAATAGTGCGCACATCAGCAAAGTATTAGTAAAATTTCAGATTGGATTCTCTAATGTACACTTCTTTGTTAAGGAAAAAACCATGAAGATCATCAAGCTAGGTTATTTCTGGCCTACTCTTTTTTCAAATGCACACAAGTGGGTCAAGAAATATAGATAATGTGATTTACTTGTAGGAAAAAAGAAATTGGTGGCACTTCCTCTCCACCTAATCCAAGAGAATCGGTGTTTTGCATAATGGGGTCTTGAATTCATTAGCATCATCAACCCTCCTTCAAGTGTTGGTCACAATCGGGTGTTTTCAACAATAGGTTACTTCACCATATGGATATACGATGTCCCACTTAAGGAGGAAATTGAGTCACTTGTCCTTAACTTTCTCAAAGGTATTTTAACAAGGTTTGGAGTTCCTCTGACCATTATCTCTGATAATACAAAATCCTCCCTTGGTACAATAATCTCTAATTTGTCTCTCATCTTTGGAATATATTTGAAGACTTCTTACAACTACTACCCTAAAGATATTGGGAAGGAAAAGTCTACCAATAAGAACCTGATCATAATCATGAAAAGAACAATGCATATCAGCTAGAGGTCGTGGCACACAAAGGTCTTGCGTGCACTCTAGGAAGAGATAATCACAGTGAAGAAGGAAATTTTCACTTCACTACATAAACTTTGGAGTGGCTATGTTTCACCGCAAAGTAGAGATAAAATAGATAAGAGGCAAGGGAGGGGAGGAATACCTATTGATATTCAAAGATGGTGTGCATGTGTAGAATGTTTTCCAAGCTGATTATAGATAGCTTTCCTATGGCTAAGAGGAACGACCTATAAGAAACACAACAAGACCACAAAATAACATTAACACTATAGGTTAGTGGACTGCCTAGAGAGAGCTAGATCCAGGAAGCGAGGTTCTTCCTAGAAGGTTTTCAACCCACTTTCAAATATAATTTAATGAAACAAATAACATGAAATAAGGAATTCCTACTGTGGTTGATTAGATTTAGGTATCTCCTATAACATACAATAAGTGAATTTAATCTAACAAAAAAAGTTACAATTAAATCTAGATGGTTGGTATGTTGGTTTAGGTCTAAAGGTATAATAGAGGTTGTAGGTGAGGTCTAGGTGAAGTTCGGTAAGGTTTTGGGTTGTTTGGGAGAAGTTATGAACTCACTAGTTTTGAATATATTACCAGTCTCAAAGACTAACGCTGGCTAAGTTTCCAATTCTAGTTACTGGTAAGGTACCGACACCAGTTGGGTGACCGGTGTCAGTAGGGAAAATTTGGAAATAATACTAAAAATGGGGTTTTAGGCACTCTTTATGATTGCACAGAGAGTGAGAGGATTTTAAATGGGGTTGTAGAATTATTATAAGGGCTCAGAGATGCTTAGATTAGTTTTTGGGTGAGGTATGAAGAATAAATGATCAGATGGTTGGATGGAGGAACTGTGGGAGAGATTTTGGATAAGATAGAATAAGAAATTAAATTGATAGCTAATGAAAACAACTAATATATTGAAAATGACAAGTAAGGAATAATATTTGCATATAGAATACAAGTAGAAAGTAGGTGGTGGTGGTTGTAGGAGGAGGTAATCTCGAACAATTGTAGTTGCAGAAGGATGGCATGATGTTTTCTTGTGTGTGCATTGGACATCTGGATTAACTTGTGGATGAACAATGTGGATTTTGAATGTTTTGAGCCTCTATTTTCTCACAAGATAGCAGGAGATCTTGAGAATCAGAATGCAAAATCACTAAAATCTAAGAAGTCAGATTTAGAACATGATCAATTAGTTAATATTTTCTACTTAACCTAACCGATGACGATTAAGTGACCAGTGTTGGATGAGGAATGATCATCATCGATTAAGGAGAATTGGTTTAACTTTCCAAAACTAGGGTTTTTCTCCCAAATTTAGCGTGATATTTGATTTAGTCCAGGTCTGTAGTGTTGAATGGCATAAATTAGAGCATGGAGTTAGTTAGAGGGTTAATATGTCATGAATAGTTAGGGTTGGAAAGATTCCCAATTGGTTAGAATAAGTGGGGAATTGGTCTAGTTTCATTAATAGGCTACGAATAAGTCTAGGATGAGGAAGAAAGGTGAGGTGGCTTAGTGAGATGGATATTAGTTTAATTAAGGTAATTAAAATAAATAATGGTGTGAGGATAAGGATTAATTTAATTATGGGTAATTAAATTAATACTAATGTGTAGAAGGGGTCATGGCTAGGTGTATGTGTCTAATTACTTAATTGAAAGGGGCTAGAGGGATTGTGACCCAAATTTGGTGTCTACATTTTCCCCTTTTTGTTGTGTAGCTTGTATTGATAAGTGACACTGATAAAAATAGGAGTGGTTACCCCAGGTATGAGTGGAGGGGAAATTGTCCCAAGTATGTCTGGAGGTGATCCCCCTCAAACCAGGAACTGATGAAGTATGAGGTTGAATCGATGACGGATTTGATAAAGTGGTAGGTGAGGTGAAACTAAACTAGGTAAGGTGTGGGCATAGGAAATCCTTATATGGGTGTTGGTAATATGTGGGGGAATTCAAACATACACACATGTATAAAATGCGGTAAGGAACTTTGCTTAAGATCTCACAAACTCTACATCATCAAAGGTCGATAGTTTATCTAAACAAGGTTGATGTGGTCTAGGTATCCAAGGTATAGGATATGGTCCTGGAAACACAAAGAGGCTAGGTTCCAGAATGGGCATTAGGTGTGTTTCAAATCACCAATAGGTTTTTTTTTTTGTTAAGATAAAAATCTCATCATAATGCAAGGTAATGGTGGTAGGCTAAACAACACAAGTAAAGTCATCGCAAGGTATAACGAGTAAGCGAATTCAAGTATCCTATGGTTAGGTTTAGGATGGGTGTATAGGTGAGGCCATGAGTAAGTTTGGGGTATAGGAAAAAACATGCCCTAAATGATATTGAGGTTAGGTGTGAGGTAATATGGCAATTAGGTGGGGTTGTAGGACTGGGGTGAGGGTTGGGTTGCAAGAAATTAGTATCTAGCATCAAAATTTTGGGTAAATTAGGTATAAGTGGGTTAGCATGGTGACCAAAACCGATTAAGGGTGAATTCATTCCATTAAGAGATAACCAATGTCAGTCTACTAGGGCACCAGACTGATGCTGGTCAAGTCGATTTGGGGATAAAAAGTAAAAATCTGTGTAAAACAGATTCATTTGTAACTTTTTATTTCTAGAAAATGACACAAAGATATCCTTTTGATGAGAAAAACCACAAGGTGAGGTTGAAGGATGAGTTGGCTAGCTATTAGTAGATGATAGGAGTGTTGTTAACGGTCCTGTGAGATTGATACGAATGATTCGATTAGTCGAGAGCTGAGAGTTTGATTGAGACATGACAGAGGCAGGAGAGACCACTAGAGGGCCTCTAGTTCAAAAACTGGACATCCCACCAGGAAAATGGAGGCGGGTAGAGGTAGGATTGGAAATCCATTTGTGTTTTTAGTGAAAACTAAGGTAAAAAAATAGAAAATTTGGTTTGGAAATCGGTTTGAATTTTTTTTTAAAATTGGGGAAAATGGGGTATGGGGTGGATTTAATCTAGTGTAGTTAGGTGGTAAAATGATTGTAAGTTTAATTTAGGGGGTTTGGGGTAGATATTTGGGTGTTTTTGTTAATTTTTGAAAACTGTGGGCGTCAAGGTTTACCTCTAGGGCCAAAAAAATGATCAACGTTGGTCGAGACTTGATATTATCAGGACCAATTGATGGAGGCTAGTATCCAATATGTTACCTATGGAAAGTATAGAGCACATCAGGAAGCCAATAAAAGGACCAACACAGGGACTCATAGTTCTAGTAACTCAGAGATTCATCAACCACATAGGCAGGGTGAGTGAGAGGTTCTCAAATCACAGCAACAAAGGTCAAGTGAGGGTACAGGGGAGATCAAGAGGGGTGTCGGCCCATCATAAAGGCTATATCAAATAACATGTATTTTTTATTTTTGATATATATATCTGCCTATGTGCTGAAGACATGAGATGTATATGAGATTTTTGGGATAATTGTATTTTATATCTATATATTTAGTTTATTTATATATATACTTTTCAATGTATAGATGGATGTTGATAGTTATAGATGATGCACTTGGATTATTTCCATTGTATTGTTATCAAGGAAACTAAATGTGTAGGCATGATTTTAATGATGTATGGTTGATTTTGATGTGAATTTTCAATTTATTGATGTCATGGAAATTAGATGTAGGCATGATCAATTTTTGTTTGTTTTGATGTAGTTTCCTAATTGGTGACATTACAGAAAGTAAATTATGATGTATATGTGTGATGTATGGTTTTTTTTATGAATCAATTTCCAAGGTAATTTTTTGATGGAAACTAACTTAATTAAGTTTTTTTATGGGGGAAATGACGATTGGGAAAAGAGTGGTTGAGCTAACATCAAAGGGCCCCATGCCCTAAGAGTGTTTCCTACATAGCACTTGCGAAATGGGCCTCAAGCCAATGTAGTTCTCCCATAAACCAAGGAAGAATGAGATTGGCTTTGGTCAGATGAATAGGTAAGTTAGATTGATAGGTTGGTTTCGTAAATCATGTTTGAAGATAGGCAAGGTTTAATGTTGACTAGATACTAGGCAAGGCGAGTTAAACACAGGTATAGATGAAGGTCTCATGGTTAAATCAATTTTGATGATCTTGTCCTATTGAAAAAAACAACAAGGTAGGAAAAATGCCCCAAGTTAGCAAAGACCATAAATTTCATACCCTTAGACTTATGGAACTTAAGTCCCTAAAGACATTGCATAATGTGATAGGTCTATAGGTGAAATAAGTTGCATGATCACAATGTGTAAAATACACGTGTTTTCCATTGAATTTGAGTTAGAAGATATTAATTAGAGGTTAAGGTGGAAGATTTTGTTTAGTGTAATATTTTTGTGGGACAACATGCCCCTTCTTGAAGATACCCAAAACTAGAATAGGCAAGTCGATGACCAAAAGTTTGTATTTTTCTTGAATTTTCTTTTCTTTTGCTTTCATTGACTAATCAATACGGGAAGTCTATGTGGGATATATATAATATCTCCTTGAGTTCTTCGTGAAATTGATTGATGCAGGAAGCTTCAGGATAATTGTCATTTTACTTTTTCATAAATAGTTTTCTTTTTTAATAGACCTTGTACAATATAGCAAAAAAATTATATTTTTCCTTTGAGGGAGCAATCTATAAATAGCAACAAGAGAGAAAGAGATATATTTTTGAGGGAATCATCTGATTTACAAGAAGTTTGACTCAAGGATTTGAATTTTTATGATCCCATACATTTTTGTTTTTGTTTTATTTTGGGCTTTTGGGCATGAAGAAGATGATAAAGGAGTATAAGCCTCTTATATGAAGGCAAAACCATAGCATGAGAGAGGTTATCTATAAAAGAGAGGTTTCAAGTGACGAACGACCATGGGATTCAATCCTAAAAAAGGATGAAAAATATCCACGAGAATCATGTCATGATTAGAGCCATGATACTCATATTAAAGATAAGGTTGAACGGTGACAAATATTCACACAATTTCTATTAAGTCATTGGTCCTCGAAATAGGTAGATGGAAGGAGAGGTTCACTCAAGGGACGAGCAGGTAAGTGACATAAAGTGATGTAGTACTTTATTCAACAATAGAAAGGGTGAACATGTAAGGCATTAAGCGGCTCAGGTTCAAGTTTACCTTCAAGAGAAGATAAGCGATAATCACCTGATCCATAGGTATAGGTGACAATGTATGGTCCAAGCCAATTGGGCGTAAACTTTACTCATTTACTTTTCTTAGCTTTGGTTACATGTTGATTTAAGTTTAGGAAAAGATCACCAACCTTGAAAGTTTGTTCATGAACACATTTTTCATAGGCACATTTGATACATTTTTGGTATATTTGAAGGTGGTTGAAAGCATTTAAACGACATTCATCTAATAACTCAAGTTGTGCTAAATGGTCTTGGAAAAATTCACCATCATTAAACATATCTCTAAGTGAGATACGAAGAGATGGAATATGGACTTCGAGAGGTAGGAAGGCCTTTGTACCATAGAGAAAAGATAAAGGGGTGGCGGTGGTTGAGGTGAAAATTCTTGGGTGATAAGCCCATAAGGTGAAAGGAATGTCTATATGCCAATCCTTACCAGTATCGTTGACAACTTTCATGAGAATTTTGTTGAGGGTTTTGTCAGTTGATTCAGATTGACCATTTATTTTACGATAATATGGTAAAGAGAAGATGATCTGAATACTCAATTTATCACAGAGTTGGTGTAGGTTTTTATTTTTGAATTGTTTACCATTGTCATTGATGAGGAGATGAGGAAGACTAAAACAATAAACGATGTGATGTTTAATGAATTCACATATTTTATCGGCTTTGGTAGAAATTAGAGGGATGACCTCCACCCATTTAGAGTATTATTTAGTTGTTGTGATGATCCATTATTGAAATTGAGAAGAATGGGGGTTAATCTCTCTGATGAGATCTAAACCCCATAAGTAAAAAGGCCAAAAGTCTCTAGCGACTTGTAAGGCATGACTTAGGTTGTGGTGAAGGTTAGCATGTTGTTGAAACTTCACACAATGTTTGACATAGTCACAAAAATATTGGTTAAGGGTTTCCTAGTAATAGGTGAGGTGAAGTATATGTTTGGTAGCAACGTGACTACTGAAATGTCCACCACAAATCCCATCATGGATTTATATAATGGTGTATAGAATTTCAGAACTAGTGAGGCACCGGAGGAGGATACTATCAAAGCCACACTTATAGAAAAGACCCCCAATGATGATGTAATGACAAAATTTTTAAATAATGGCTCATTTGCCATTGTGAATAAGATCTGGAGGTATAATTGAAAGGGAGTGGTAATCAGCAAACTTCGTATACCATATATCATGTGGGTCATTTTCAATTCTTTCCACAAAATTTACGTCATAGATGAGATAAGAGGGTGACTGAAATTGTTGGACTGTGACAAATATTTTAGATTCTAAAGGTGAGGTAGGTATTTTTGAGGTGAGGAAAGTCATGGTATTCAAAAATTTGTTAGTATATCGTGGAACAATTTTAATGTTGTACTTATCAAAGGTATTTAAAAGTATATCGACGTGATGCTTATAATTTTCAGTTATTTCGTTATGACACTGGCATAAACCATTGACTTGGTTGAAAACTAGTTTAGAATCTCCAAAGATATTAATGGCCTTAACATCTAGGGAAATGACACTTTGTAGACCCAACATGAGTGCTTCATATTCAGCCACGTTATTGGTATAATCAAAGGCAAGTTTGAAAGATAAAGGCATAACTTCACCATCAAGAGGAATGAGGATAACCCCTGTGCAACCCCCACATTGACATTTAGAACCATAAAAGAAGAGACTCATCTAATACATTGTGTCATCAACGGAGAGTGTAGCAATGGATTCATCGAGAAAATTAAAGTTAGAAGATTGATTTTTGGAAATAGATGTGTCTGTAAGTTGATCTGTAATGGTCTATCCCTTAATAGACTTGTGATGAATGAATTCAAGATCTAGGTATGTAAGGAGCATGAGCTAATGCAAAGCACATTGGTGTTAATAAGGCTTAGCATACATGTAATGCAGAGGGTCAGTGTTGGTGACAAATAATTTTTTTTGGTTTAGCAAATAGTGGAAAAGTTTAGTGGAAACAAAAACAATGACTAAGCAAAGCTTTTCGGCATGAGTATATTCATCTCATATTCTAAAAGTGTATGACTAGTGTAATAAATTGATTGCTCCTTATGTTGCTCATTGCGATGAGTGAGCATGACACCTAATGAATGGTCAGTGGTAGAAATGTATAGGTAGAAATTTTTGTCATCTTTAAGTGGGATGGGCAAAGGTGGTTGAAGAAGGTAATTCTTCAATGCTTCAAAGGCTTTGTGGCCCTCATCATTCCAATTGAAGGAGACATCATTTTTAAGTAGATGATGAAAAGGGTGACTATACGCACCCAAAATTACATGTTCCACATTTTCAAAAAAAGGGTTACAAAAGTACCCAATGATGATTTAAGTATTTTCAAAAAGGTGTTCAAGCTCCAAAACCCATTCATAGTGTATATTTGTTTCCTGGACATATTTACTTAGCCTTCCCACATTTTTTCTAGCTTTCTGCCTCTTTCTACACATTTTTTGGCCTTTAGCATCAGGATTGTCGCCCTGCCTAGGTGGTAGTTCTAAAAACGCCACCAAGGGTGGCGGACCTGAAACCGTCGCCATTGTCGTCCTACGTAGGGTAGCGGTTGTGACCATTTTTTCCAGATTCTATTATGCATGTTTTTAACATTCACCTGTGGGCCAAATTATCTAAAAAAAGTTTTGATTGTTTGGTTCTCCTTCCCTCTTATATTTTTTCATGTGCTTTAGTTAGTTAGAACTGTCTCTTCTTGCCTTCTGCATGAAGGCACATCCTAGCCCCAATTCTTATATATACCATGCTTTTATTCAAGAAAAATACCTTAGAATTTTTTTGTATCTTGCATTGTACTACTACTAGAATCTTGTTAGGAATTGCATAGCCAAGCTCATATCTCTTTGTGTTATCTCTCTTCTACTTGCATTGCATCCAAACTGCCTTCAAGTTGCCATTGCTCAAGCACCATATTCCTGTTTTTATTCTTACATTCCCAATCCCTTGGACTCATATGAACACTTGGAGATAGAAAATAACAAATTGAGGGGGCAAATACAGATACAACTATATTTTCCAAATCTCTTGCTTATCTAGGTTAGAATTGTGTTTTGTTTACTTTATTTGTTAATTTTTCAATTTCAAATCACTACTTTCAATTACATATCAAAAATATCAGTAAAATTGTTCATTTCAATAGGTTAGGAAATCACAAATAGATCAAATCATTAGAAATTTTTCTCTTTAACATTACCAGGGAAGTTGTGGGGAACAATAGCCCCTTTCAGGGTCATGATTTGTTCTTCACCTCTAAGGTAGGGTTTGGATGGTTTTGATTGGATTAGGTTTTTTTTTAAGCTTAGATTCACATATTCACACAAGCAACCAGCTACATCTGGCTGATTACTTATCTTTAGTTTATTTATTAGATTAGAATGCGTTGTTTAAAAATTAGAAAATATCAAAAATATTTCCTTTAATGGATTAGTTTTCTTTTATCTAATATATTGTGAAAAATCAAAAAACATAGATTATATTTCCTTCGTTAATTAGTTTACTTATCAAAATCAAGTTATTTCATTCTTTATGATCATCAACGGTCCACAACAAGAAAGGACGTACAGTTGTGATCTCTTGTTCCCATAACCCAACAGGCCAGATTTGATAACTGACATTGATACAAGTTTACATTTGACATTCTTACGCACACCTGTAAATTTTGCGAAGAAAATAGAGCAACAAAATACGCAAAACATTGCTGATAATTAAGCCTATGATTATTATACTAGTCCTGGCAAGAGGGTTTGTTTTTCACATGACCATACAAGGGCTATATCCTCCATGAGTCTTTGGTTATGATCCTCATGTACCATAACCCAATGGGCGTGCTGACCAGTTAGACATTGACACTAGTTTATGTACATTATTATTCAGATTTTCACCACTTCCACCAAACACTATTGCACAACCTTCCTTATTGAACATAGTAGCTGATCAGGCTAATACTTTCTAGACTAGACCAAAAAATCACCCATAAATCCCTATGGCTCCACCATGTATCTCACTCTTACTTCAATGAGCTTGTCTAGAAATCCATACGAGGCACCCACATGTCATTTTCTACATGTTCAACAACCAAAAAATAGAATCTCGACAGATCTTGACATTGATTGGAGTCACCGAGCAGATGTTATATCAGAATGAGCTATCACACCACTTCAATTTAGGAGAGAATTCTTTTCATTAGACTCACAAATCCTGACATTACACGTTGAGGATATAAAATTACCTAATTATCTTGATCCCCATCACTATACTCACATTCACATCCATTCTACACTAGTTGTCTTGACACGACCTCAAGAGGTTAGGTGTGAAGAAGGTCATGTGTTGATTTTCTTTTGTGCAAATTGGTGAACCCGACGTGAAGAGCTAGTCTCTAAACATCTCAACAGGGTTTTATTATGTGCATGACCATACAAGGGCCACAGGCTCCATGAGTCTTTGGTTATGATCCTCAGGTCCCACAACCCAACGTGCCTACTGACTAGTTAGACATTGACACTAGTTTGCATACATTAGTATTTAGATCTTCACCACTTCCACTAGACATTATTGCACAACTTTCCTTATTGAACATAGTAGTCAATCAGGCTAAGACTTTTTGAACTAGACCAGAAAATTACCAATAAATCCATGTGGCTCTACCATGTCTCTCATTTTTACTTCCATGACCTTGTCTAGAAATACATACAAGATGCCCATAGGTCATTTTTCATGTGTTTAGAAACCAACAAAAATAATCTTGATAGAGCTCGACATTGATTAGAGTCTCTCAGAAGCTATTATATCAGACCGATTTATCACACCACTTCAAGTTAGGAGAGCATTCTTTTTCTTAGACTTGCAGTTCCCAAAATAGCATGTTGAGGATATAAGATTTCCAAATTAGCTTGATCCCATTTCTATACTCATATTCACATTCATTCTACACCAGATGTCTTTGCATGACCTCAAGAGTTCAGGTGCGAATAAGGTCACGTATTTATTTTTTATCGTATAAATTGGTGAGCCCGAGGTGAAGAGATAGTCTCTAAAAATTTATGTTATCTTCATCCATCCTTTATTCTACAGGCATTTTTATACTCCCCTGAATATGTTAAGATACGATGAGCATGGTTGACCTATCTCAGGTTTTACATGTACAACTACCAAGCAATTATACCACAACAATCACCTTCACTTTCAATGTGGGTGGACAACTGCTCAACTGCTCAAAACCCTCTTCTTCAGGGAACCAATGTTTGTTCCTTTGTACATATTTAGGAACTTAACTAAGTCACACATACCTATCCTCGTGAACAATCAAGTTCAAACAACATGACTTTCACTGGGAAATCAAGTTCATCTCCTCGAGTATTATTTTGAAATTCCATTAGCATGCAATTGGACTAACTCCTGCATATAGATGAGGAATATTTGGCATGGTATGCGAGGAGTGAACAACACTTCTAGAACATGAACTGAGATTTCAATAGGTTGTATGGACAAGGTGATTTTCTACTCCAAAATAATAACGCTACCCCTCCACCAACTGTAAATACTGCTAATGAGGGGTGGCAACATAGTGAAAAATTCATAATAGGATACCATACTCCTCAATAACCTCTAAGGGTTCAACAAAAAGAACCTAAGAAAATTACCACCCCATTAACAAGTGATGTCATCTCAGTGTTGATAGAAAAATTCAAGGAAATAGAAATTTCCCAAAATGCTCAAAATTCATATGCAGGGAAAGCAAGAACTTATCCCTATCCGCAGAATTATGGAAAAATACCTTCTGTACAGAATCCTCTAGTTTATATGGGTAATCCAAACAATGGAGATCTACTTATGGGGATGCACACCTTGGGTATGCCCACTCATGCCACGTATGGATATCTGTAATAGGCACTGGCCGGAAGTGCATTCTCAAATGCCATACCATCCAGAACTGTAACATTCCCTAGATTTATGCCTTCAATTCCATATCAAGGTAATCAACCCCCTTACATACACATGTCTTCTAAATATCCATAGGGGGACATGTAAACCTACCCAGGTTTGTATGGACAACCACAAAATATGCCATACACCCCAACAAATGTCTATACTATCCCATTCCAGTAACCAATGCAACCTCCACCTCCCCAAAAAGGATCTTCAATGGTGGTAACATACGTAATGGGGACCAATTGTGAATATCTTAAGGATCCTCTAGACTTCTCCATTCAAACAGTCATGCTCCTACGAACCTTACCTAATCTTCTGAAATTCAAAGGGGAGGATGATCCTAACACCCACATCAAATCATATGCAATGGCCATTCGAGAGTTTCTCCCATGGGACGCAGTTTTTGTGAAGATTTTCCCTAAGAAGCTAGAAGATATTGTTCTCAATTAGTAATACAGGATAATATAGGATTCAATACACTCATTTAAAAAACTTATGTAATAATTCATTAAAGCTTTTGATATGAACAAACATTTCAGAATAGGAATTAGGGAATTCCTTCATATCAAGAAAAAACACAATGAGTCTGCATCCCACTTCATTCAAAGGTGGCAATAATTTCTCTACTCCACTACAAGTGCTCTAAATATGGATCAAACAAAGCTTTGTGATGTTTTCCTCCACTCTCTCAACAGCGAGACAAAGGAAGAGATCTAAAAATTCCTGTTAAGGAGCTATGAAGGGTGCTAGAGGGTGCTCTTCGAATTGACCAAGCAGCCATTAGCAGTGGTCATAAGACTTATGGAGCTAATGAAGGGTTAGTCACCCCTAATCAAAATAACCCCAGTTACTCCAAAAACATGAGTTACAACCAAGGACAAATAATCCTCAATAATAATTGTGGATTCATGACGTATGGGGTGATGTACCATCCTAAGAAACCTAACGTTGTTAGTTCTCTCAATAAAAGCACTTCAAACAACAATAATAAGAATGAGAACAATCAAAGAAACAATAACATATTTCCCTCATTACATGTTGTATATTTTAACTGTCAACAACAACAACAACAACAACAACAAACTCAACAATCAAGAAAAACATAGACCCAAGGCCCAAACCAATACCCAAGTAGGTATCTTAACCAATTTCAAAACTAGGGGCAAGGGTTCCCAAATTTTAACCATAACAATCAATTGTTGAACAATAACCGTAATTTCAAACAGCAACAAGGTGTAAACCAAATACCTTGAGATTACAATCTTCATTTATATTGTGGTTTCAATAGGGTTTGTGGGTATGACACAAAAATATGCAACGGTTGTAACAAGTTTTAACAACATTTTCCAGAGAACCAAAGCTTGTTATTTTTTGACATTTTTTTGGAAAACCCAACAACACCCACTCAAAACATCAACATGGGACTATTATCTCCATAGAACACACTGCTTGGAATCTTTAATGATCCTCTCCCCACATGTCCAAAGGATGGTAGAATAGATCTTAATGGTTTAAACAAGGTTATTGTAATAGGGACCCATGATCATGATGCCTCAACTTTGTCAAACCCATAAGTGGCACCTCCCTAGGATGTTCGCAAACAAACAAAAATTGTGGAGTTGGTCAAGTTAGACACTGAACCTCAAATTAATGTTGTCACTAGAAGCAAAGATTATTCTTTGCAACCCATCTTGATCTACCCAACCACATCATATGACATTCGTGATATGCTAATCAATCTAGTAGGATCTTATGATTTGATCAATGACTTAACTAAGACCTTCTCTCACATTTCCTTCTTAGATCTATTAAATAATTACCTTTCTCAAAGAGCCACTCTACCAGAAGCACTAGATCTTGGTCATTTGACTAATGTCACCCCTCCTCCAGAAGCACAAATAAACCACGTGGACTTTGATGGCTATCCTCCAGGGCAGCGTAAAAGAGATTTGGATTTGTATTCGAGATCAGAAAGATGCCCACAAATGTTGAAATAGATCCTAGAGGTGATCCAACATTATTTTTACAAATCTATATTTATAACAACTATGTAAAGTGTGTGATGATTGATGAGGGGGAAGTAGTCAACATAGTCCCATTATCTTTCCTTCAAATCCTAGGGTACTGAGAGACTAATTGGTCTTTGACATGAAATACGCTGAGACACTACAACAACCTCAAAGTAACATCAATCGAAACTATAGTGTTTCCAGTCACCCTTAGACCTAAGACAGTGCTAACTAAGTTTTATATTATAGATCAGGAAACCAACTATAATATGATCCTTTTTCATCCTTGGATTCATTGCATGAAGGTGATTCCCTCCAGTTTGTTTCAAGAAGTTAGGTTCTTACATTTAGGGAAGGTCTTCGTGGCACAAGGTGATCAAAAACCCTTTGACATACACCTAGCTAACTTGAAAAAGAGGCCAGGGATCCACTCAGAGTTTGAGCTTCCTAAAAATCAATTAAATAAACCGGTAAGCTGAGTATTAGAGGAAAATATGGTTCCCACAATGAAATTATAAGTCACGGGTTTGATCTAAAGCATTCCAAAAATCAAATATGAAACCATCATCATAGAGATAGTATCATTGGGAACTACGGAAAAAAATTTCAAGATATTGGAGAAATATTTACCCATTCTCCTTCCTTTTGACTCCATGGGCATGTGACATACCGTCGGACTCAATTCTCTTCTAGAAAATGAGGTTTGTATGGTTGAGATAACTGAAGTAAAGGAGAAGGATTGAAAAGATGATCCAATGTCCATTTTTCCAAGTGACTGTTGGACCCTCCATTATGATGGAGCCAAATTTCATTTTTGGCGCTAGGGTAGGTGTGATTATTACCTCTCTCGAGGGAAGGATTCTACCTTCTTCCTCCAAATTAAACTTCAAGTGCACAAATAATGGGACTGAATATGAAGTCATTCTACTTGGTCTCATCATGGCTGAGCGAATGGGTGCTATTAATATTAGGGTGTTGGGTGATTCGAAACTTCTTGTTAATTAGGTATCTGAAGTATACGAGACTAGAGTTGAGCATCTAAAAATCTACAAAACAGAAGTGCTGAATTTAACAAAGAGATTTGACATCATATCATTCAAAGCAATTCCACCATAGCAGAATATCCTCACATACTTAATATAACTTCTACTTCTCTCTTTACTCCAAGTAGTTAGTTGGAAGAGTGAAACTTCAAGGTCTTAGTTCATGAAGAAACTTTGGTTCGTAAGACACTGGTAACTCCAATGTTCACATACATAGAGAATGAGAGTGAGTTTTTCATTACAGATCAAGTTGACATTAACAAAAACTCTAGAATATCTAAACGCTCTCATAGAATTACATCTTACACATCACGAGGTTAATATTTCTCTAATTCCAAAATCTTCTTCCTATTTTGGAAATCCCATGATAGAATATTCCCCTAGGAGGGAACTCAAAAATTTTGAGGTAGGAGAAGAGGGGGATTTAGAGTTGCCTTTGGCCCCGCCTAATTTTGATTAAGGCAACACCTCTTTAATCAAGGGAACAATCAATATAAATATCAGGACTAAGGAAGAACAAAATATTTTGAAGCTAGGGTCCTCTTTAACTCCTAAGGAGGTTAAAATACATACCCACATTCTCAAGGAGCATCAAAAAGCAATCATCTTTAACTACATAGAAATGACGAGGATTGTATCACACATTTCAGTGCATAATCTCATCACCAAACCAGATGCTAAGCCAATTAAGTAAAAGTCAAGGCCCATGAATCCAAAGGTGTCCCTCATGGTGAAGGAAGAAGTGATGAAACTTCTCTAGGTGGGATTCATTAATCCATTTTACTACTCACAATGGGTGTCTAACATAGTCCTTGTTCTCAATAAAAATGGAAAGATCCTTATTTGCATAGAATTTCTGGATATAAATAACGCTTGTTCCAAAGATGATTTTGTATTACCATCCATTGATGTTCTCGTTGATGCGATGACCAGTTTTGAGTTGTTATCTCTCATGGATGGATTCTTTAGGTATAATCAGACTAGGATCTCTGAAGAATATTAGGCCAAAACTACATTTATAACTCTTTAGGGAACCTACTATTATGTTGTCTTGTCATTAGGACTTAAGAACACTGATGCTACATGCCAATGAGTGATGACTTATATACTCCATGATCTTTTACATAAGATTGTGGAATCTTACATGGATGACTTGTTGGCTAAGGCCAAAAAGCACTAAAATCACTCAGAGGTGCTTCATATCATCCTTTCTCACTTGATTTAATACGGTGTCACATTGAATCCACAAAATTGTGTGTTTGGTGTAACATGAGGTAATATTTTGGGTTACATCATATCTTCACGAGGAATTCATGTGGGCCCAGCCAAAATATGAGTTGTATTGGAAATGATTCCACCAACAAATGAGTCTGACATCAGATCATTTCTTGGAAAACTCAGGGAAATCTAAAGATTTATCCCTGACTTGACCTTTGAATTCACCTAATCAATAATTTGTTGAAAAATGATTTCTGCATTAATTAGATAGTTGAATGCCATGAGGCATTTGAGTCAGTTAACTGATTCTTATTTTCCCCTCCCATGCTCATGTTGCCTAGGTCAGAATTTCCTTTGATCTTGTATTCACGAGCTATGGATGTTTCGCTAGCCTACATGTTTGCTCAAAAATATGATGATAAACGAAAACATTAAGTCTATGTTATTAGTTGAAAAATTCTTAATTATGAGACACATTGCACCCAGGCAGAAAAAAAGTTCCTTGCCATAGTCTTTGCGACAAAGCATTTAACACATTATATGTTGAATTAAGAAATGAGGGTTATTATTAAGATGGATCACTTGTGAACATTCCTCGCATAAGGATCCTTATCTAATAAGGTCGCGTGCTTCATAACTCTAACGAGCAAGTTTGAGCTAACATTTATTAATCAGAAATCCATCAAAGGAAAAATCATTGCGGATTGGTTGGCTGATAATCCATTAGATGGAGATGATCCGGTAGATCTAGAATTCCCGATGAGTTTGTATACTTCGTTGAGACTAGGTCCTCCATTTCTGCGTGTCCATGGTATACTGACATCATTAATTTATAGTGGACCATCCGTATCCAAAAGGGGAAACATCACAACAAAGAAGGTGGTTACATGTCATTTTTGCTAAGTATGTTATTACAGAGTGGGTGCTCTATCATAGGGCCTTCGAAAAAATGTTGTTAAGATGTGTTAACAAAAAATAATCTGAAAATATTCTTTATGAATCACATAGTGGGGTATGTGGAGATCACTTCGGTGGAAACACCACTTCTCAGAAGATATATCAGATGGGATATTTCTAGCCCACCCTGGAGCATGACACAGTAGAATTTTTGTGTAAATGCTAAAAATGTCAAGAGTTCTCCTATGAGATCCACATACCGGAACAAGCTCTTGAACACATTACAACCCCATGGCCCTTCTCAACATGGGTCCTATATTTGATGGGGAAATTCTAGCCCTCATCAATAGATGGCCATAACTTCATAATCATGACCACAGACTACTTTACTAAGTGGGTAGAAGCTATTCCTCTTACCATTGTACTTGGGTCTATGATCGCTAAGTTCATCTTGAACTAGATCATTTGTAGGTATGGGGTGCCACAGGTCATTATCTTGGATAATGGCACATCCTTCAAAAATGATGAAGTACGTGAATTATGTGCAAAGTTCAAGATAACTCATCACATGGCATCTCTTTATTATCCTCAGGCCTATGGACAAGCTGAGGCTAAAAATAAGAAATTAAATTTCATTGTCAATACCATTAAGGAGAAAAAATGAGATTGGCATTTAAAGATTTTTTTGGCCTTGTGGGCCTATCAGACATTAGTTAGAACACCAACAGGGAAAACCCCCTTTTCTTTGGTATTTGGTGTGGAAGTAGTGTTACCGCTCAAGGTTCAAATACCGAGTCTCTGTATTTTGTTGCAAGGAATCTTGGGAGAAGAAGGCTATCGAGAAGTGTGACTCTCTCAGTTAGAAAGTATTGATGAGGTTAGACTCAATGTTGAACAATGGCACAATGTTTATGTTGACTGAATGGCTTGGCAATAAGAAAATAAGGTTTACGAGTGTGAAATATACGAGAGAGATTTGGTCTTAAGCCTTGACAGCCAGATAGACAAAAAGTTGACATCCGGATAGACAAAAATACTGGCGAAGGAATAAAATTCAGACCCGAGTGGT
Organism: Taxus chinensis; assembly: GCA_019776745.2. Taxonomy (NCBI): domain Eukaryota; kingdom Viridiplantae; phylum Streptophyta; class Pinopsida; order Cupressales; family Taxaceae; genus Taxus; species Taxus chinensis. Next base: position 647,880,792 of record CM034149.1, read on the forward strand.
TGGGTCCATATCAAGTAGTAGAAGACTACAAAAATGGGGCATTTCTCATGTGTACACTAGAGGGTGAGGAGTTTAACGAATCTATGAACTCTCTTCACCTAAAGAGGTATTATGCATGATCCATTAGCATTTTCATATGTACATTACTACATCTGCATTGCACTTTCATTTTCCAGTTCATTCTGTAAAATTTGTGATCGAGGGACTTATTCTTATAGTAACTCCTAAAAACTTCTTAAAAATAATGGAAAAACATTCAAATTATATCTCTTCAAATTTTCATGGTATGATCAATTGTTTTCAAATCATTTCATCAATTCAAGAAAGATAAGACAAAGTTTTGATCGTGACCATACCAAGCCCTGCATACTTGGTTTTGCTTATAGTCTCTTTCTAGATTAGGTGTCTTTTCCTGTAGTATGTTCTAGAATCTTCATGGTGTCACATCTATCCCATAAATATCTCTTTGGAAATAAGAACATACTAAACATTTTTCCTAGATGAGTAAGTCAAATGTAAATCCACAGAAATTTTTTTATTTTACACATTTCTTTGCCCTATCAACCTTCAGTGTTGAGGCTGTTTCTCTTACTAGTGATGTAGCATTGGGAAAGGATAGAAATTCCATTACTCACATATTCCTTGTCCATAGTTATGAGCCCCTGCTTCCTACTAGTGGCATGGGGCAAGGTGTAGGGGTACTCTTTGATAAACTTGAAAGCTAGAAAAAATCCATTCAAATATTGTGAAATCATAAGTTCAAAAAATTGAGTTAGATGTCAAAAATTCCAAAAGATTTTAAAACTTGTTTCACCATTTTCTTTATGGATTTGGAAAAAACATATAAGGGTATGGGCTAAGGAGGAGAATCTATTATGATGGTTGGTTTAAAGGTCATTGCACACGTTCTAACTTCTTTATCCAATGCTGACTGTGAGAGATTCCTTTTAGTTGGGAGGAACTACCTAAAATATAAAACAAGACCATAAGAGAGAGTTAAACAATATATGATAGTGCGTTTCCTAGCAAGTGGGATACTTCCTTGGTGGTAGTCAACCCACTATTTAATACAAATCAATGTAAGAAATGATGAAAATAAATAATGTCCTACTATAATTGATATGATTTAGGTATCTCATCCAGATACAATCAAAAAATCTAACATAACATGTTAAGCTATAATCAAATCTAGAGGTAGGGTAGTTGGTCACAGTGCTGGAGAAGGTTAGGGTCATGTTTTCAGTCACTTAGGTCGCTTGGATGGAGGTTTTTAGGTTCTTTTATTAGAAGGATAGTCAAATATAGAGACTGATGTCGGTCGGGTATGGCCGATGATGGTTTAGAGGGAACCGTCCACGGTCATGGGTAACCAGAGTCATTATGGACAGGATGATAGAAACTCAATAAAAACTGATTTTGGAGGTTTTTCTGAGATTATACAGAGATGTCAAGGGAAATGTTTAAGTCTTTGGAGCTATCGGGAATACTCAGAGATATTTAGTCATCAAGTATAGGTGGTTTGATGGTTGTGGGTGGTGGAATGGTTGGGTTTACATGAAGGTAATGGTGGTAGGATGAAATTTTAAGTAGGGAATGATAAAAGAGGTGAAGAAACCTTTTAAACTGAATAAAAATGAAATGAAACAAGTGATAAACACACTTACTGGTGTTGCAGTTTGATAGCTAGAAGGTAATGATGGTTGATCTATGAAATAGTGCTCAATGTCATGGCAGTCCCTCCCAGAATGCTACCATGAATGTAAATACCTTCATATCAGTCTTGGTGCTAGCTATGGCTATCTAGATGTGTGAAAGGGCTCTGATTCTTACTTGTATGTAGATCTCCTTTGTTCCAACACTTGATAAATGTGGTAAGCCATTCAAAAAAGGTTACCAAACTGGTTATAAGGTAATTGATGATGGTTTAGGGTGACTGGCATTGGTTTTAGGTTGACCGGCGTTGGTTAAGGTGGGATATCCTAGGTTGCCTAAAATAGAAGATCTTGGCTATCTTTTCTAGTTTTGCTCATTGGTGATGGTTATAAGTGGAATGTTTCACTTAGATAAGTGGGAATATGGTTAGAGGAAGAATAGGCATGTGATTTTAGGGATATAATAAGTCTTAGCTCATTAAGGTAGGTAGGGAAAAGTCTTAGTTAGTTATGGAAACATGCTATGAATAGGTCTATGGTGAGGTGTCTAGGTGAGGTTTACATCTATTTAATTAAAGTAATTAAATTAATAAATGGGGTTAGGATGGGTATTAATTTAATTATAGAAAATTAAATTAATATTAAGGTGGGGTAAAAGGGGCCATGGTTAGGTGAATATATGTAAGTTAGTTATTCAAAAGAGGACCAAGGGGAGTGTGACCCAATTTTGGTGTCTACATTTTTCCCCTTCTTCTCCCATGGCTTGTATTGGTAAGCGACGCTGATAAAAATAGGAAATGGTTATGTCGAGTATAAGTGAGGGTGGTGTTTCCCCAAATATGGGTGAAAGTAACCCCCCTCAAACTAGGAACCGATGAGGTGAAAGAAGGAAGTGGTGAGTGGTTTGATAAAATGAGGAGGTGGGAAAATGAAGGTCAGTGTGCACATCGGGTAAAGGTTAAAGGTCAAATCAGGTAAATAGTTAAATGTGCTAGGGTCATAGGTAGTGACAATTGAATACACACATGCATTAGAAATTACGGCACGGTAGCAGGTTAAAAATATTTCAAACTCAATGTCATCTAAGTTCGATAGGTCTATCCAAATATGGTTGAAGTGATTCTGGTATCCAAGGTATAGGATATGGTGGGGAAACACAACAGAGGTTAGGTGCAAGAATGTTTAGGTATGTTCGGGTACACCAAAGGTCATGTTAGGATAAATAGCATAGCAATAGGCAAGGTAAGGTTGGTAGGAAGAACAATACGAGTTACAACGTCGCAAGGTATAGTGAGTACAGAGGATCAAAGGTCACAAACAGTGGTTCAAGTTAAGGTATATACGTAATGACATGGGTAAGGCCAAGTGTGTGGGTAAATTAAAAAGTCCCTAAATGCAATTAAGGACAAGTATAGGGTATGTGGGCTTGTAGGTAGGTGGTCATAAGTGTAGGTAAGGGGAAAAGTTTCCTGACAATGGGGAGTAAGGGTCAAAAATGATTAAAATGAGGTAAAAATTGGAATGGTAGGTAACTGATTCCGGTTGACGGATGACCGATTTTAGTATAGTAGCGCACGATTTGACCGACCTAGGTCAAGTCGATTTGGGGATAAAAAAGGAAAAATCCACTTTTTACGGAATCAGTTTAGGCATGATGGAGTTAGGTCAGTTTAGGCATGATGGAGTTAGGTCAGTTTAGGTATGGTTGAGGTATGGTTAGTTTAGGAATATTTTGAGTTAGGTCATAGGTATGGTGGAGTCAGGTCAATTAGGCATGGTGGAGATAGGTATAGGCATGTGATGTTTAGAAATTTCCAAATAATTGCTATTATGGAAATATGAAATAATAAATGAATGATTTTGTGATGTTTTTTAAAAATGGTAGGTAGGTGTATGTGTATGTTAATTGATATTTGTTTTATTTTAATTTCCAATTTTTGATAGAAAATGGAAACTATGGTATAATGTGAATAGGAAAAAAGGGGGGGAAATAGGTTAGGGAAAAGAGTGGTTGAGCTAACCTCCAAGGGCCCCATGCCCTTGGAGTGCTTCCTATATAGTCCCAATAAAATGGGACCTCAGGCCGATGTAGTTCTCTCATAAGCTAGGGAAAAAGAAGATGAGGTATAGGAATGGGTTGGTAAGTTTTAGGCATGATTGAGTCTGGGTCATAGGAAATGTTGGTTTTAGGTTGATTTTGGTGAAAGAGGAAATTCTTAGAGTATAGGTATTGATGGTCTAGTCATGTATAGGATAATCAAAAGTTAATGAGGAAGGTTAATGGTAAGAGGTGGTAAACGAGCCTCTTAATTTATAAAAACCCTAATGATTCTACCATACCCAAGATGGGCTTATGAACTTAGGACCCTAAAGGTGTTGCATAATGGACTTTTCTAATGGTGAAGAAAGTCACATGATCATGAATGTCTCTGTTGTAGCAAGTCCCTTGAGCAGAGATAAAATTAAGATGAAAAGCAAATGATGTGAAAGTGGGTGGGTTAGCGTAACTTAGTGTACAATAGTATGTTTACGTAGTAAGAAACCTAGGGTCAAAAATATGCAAGTCCATGATGAAATTTTTTTTCATTTTCTTCATTTTTTATTTTTTAATAGACTGATCGATGCGGGAAGTCTATATGGGATAAGTATATTATCTCATTAAGGTATTCATGAAGTTGATTAATGTGGGAAGCTTCTGGATATTTTTATTGTATTTTTGTAATGAATTTATATAGTTTTCCTTCAAGGGAACAGTCAATTTATAGCGGCAAGGTAGAGAGAAGAGATGTCCCTTTTGAGGGAGTCATCTTTTTGCTAGAAGTTTAACATCAAGGATTTGAATCCCATTTTGTTTTTGGATGTTTAAGTCATGGACAAGATTATAGAGTAATATTAGGTTCTTATTTAGAAGAAAAAACCATAGCACACAGAGGTTAACTGTGAAAGAGGTGGTTTGAAGTGATAAATGACCATGGGATTCCATCTTGAAAAATATGAAAAGTATCCATGAGAATCAGGCCATGAGTAGAGTTGTGGTACTTGTTGGTTTCTCAAATATGCATTGGTATCTCAGATCTCTGAAAAGGACCAAGGTGTATGAGACTACAATGGAACTTTCCCCAAGTTATGGAACCTTGCGCACTTGGGACAGATCTCTGGAGAAGGTCGGTTCCTCTACCTACCTCTAACGCTACTACTACTTCTAATGCTGAAAGACAATCCTAGACTAAACATGCCAAGGGACCAGGGATAGAAGGATGTGTAAAAAGGGGAAATCCTAAGTTAAGGAAGGTAATAGCGCCAGAAGGAAAGGGTCGATCTCTCTCCATGAGTGGCGAAGGAAATAGAGAGGGAGAGGGAGAAGAGGTCATAGGGTGCACGCCATAGATCAACACATAGGCTCGGCCTTCTAGTGCACACAACACATGAATGTGGCGACTACAAGCAAAGGAGTATGCACATCATGCCAAAAAATACAAACAGAGAGGTGAGATGCAATGAAAATGAGAGAGGGAAGAAAAGAGTTCCACAAAACACAATTTTATTACTTAAGGGACACATAATCATTTACATTCATGACAATAGGTGAGAAAACCTTACAGAGACCACACCAAGGTCTAAGACCTATGGGAATTCAGCCACCATTTTAGCATGGTTCTGTTACAACAAGGAAGGATATTTTCACAAAGCATAACTCTGCTATTTATAGAAGGAGAGAAGAGAAGGAGAAATGGAGGGAAACTCAGATTCAAATCTTCAACCACCAACAACTAGCAATAAATGCCTACAAATCCACATGCAAGGCTATCGTGTCTGCATCAATTACTTGTTTGACACCTCGAAGGAGGAGGAACGATGAATCAGATAAAATATGATTTAGTTGTTGGGGGTAAATAGATTGTGTATTAATGGAATGAAGATGAGGCCGATATCTTTCCAATGGTGCCAGATTTATCAGATTTTGAGCATTGAGCTAAAATATATGCTCATTTGAAATTTGAATCAGGCCCGAAAAAAATAGCAGGAACTAGCAACCAAAATGGGCCCCCTTTTGAAACCAGACACATGGAGGGTTGGTGCATGTCTAAGGGCAGCCTTTGTATTACACTTTTGAAGTTGTGTCGAGTTGACACGTGGCTTCTTCCCTGGCTCGCTTAGTTTCTTCATGTTTTGGCTAAGTCTTTTTCTTGGCAGGGTCATATATCTGACCGAGGACATGTGGCAGCCTAGCGCTTGTTTGGAAACCCTCCCCCAATTTTTCTCTTGAATTAATTTTGTGCTGACACTTGGCATCCTCCATTGGTTTGTCTCATTGCTTTGACTATTTAACCCTGACCTTGTCCTTTATAGATTCTAGACGTGTGGAGGCTCTGCACTCATTTAGAAACCTACTCAGGATTTTTCCTTTGAAGGAGTGTCGGGTTGACACATGGAATCTTCCATAGGCACTTGGACTTTTCAATGACCACTCTTACCTTTGGAGATGTGCCAAGATGACTAGAAAAAAGGTGAATGTGGGGAGTGTGGGTGCAAGGGAGAAGGCGCAAGGGTGAGCGCGGAAGAAAGAGGTGAATGAAAGCGTGTGTGATGTCTGGGAGTGAGAAGAAAGTGTGCGAAAGGGAAACATAGGGGTGGCACACACGCAGGAGGAAGGAGAGAAAGTAGGTGCGTAGGAAGAAGGTGCGCAAGGAAAAATGGAAGGAGATAGAAGAATGTGGAGGGGAGCAAGATGTGTATTCAAGATATCCAAATTGCTAGGAGAGCTATTTGGATAACAGTTTTGGTGACTTTTGGGGGCCATCTTCCTACTAGATGAAGAGACCAGTAGCCTTAGAAGTCCATTGTGCATGGATACAGGTGCTAATCTTGATGATCTAGTCTACAACTTGAAGAACACCCTGGGGTCACTTGAAGCTCTGTCTGAAATCTGAACTGAATTGTTGCTCTCATATGAAGATATTTTGAGTTGGATTGATGAAACTGGAAGCTATGCACTGACCGTTAGAACTCCCTCTTCCAAAATTGAACTGTCATCACAAGAAACAACAAAAGGGGCACATGGGCACGAAAGGAAAGGAAATGCACCATAGGGAGCATGCCGAAACAAAAGCACAACACTATGTACAAATATTAAAATCATACATGTCCCAAATGGAACATGCAGAGTGTTCATGAGCACTTGTGTTACTGAAAGTAAACCTAAACTAACCTAAACTAACGAGAGGAAAAGGGTGCTCAAGTAAAACTTGTAACTGGCAGGGAGAAGTAGCTTCCCTTCCTTACAAATTGTGACCATGTAATTGATTTGGTGCTGAACATGGTCAGGAATAAGAGTGAAAACCCTCCTTCTTGATGGTGTTTCACCCTCCTCAAAGTATCAAAAAATATAAAATACACCTCTTGGAATTGTTTTGTACTTGGATCTAGGAGGCGTTGCTGCTGACCTTTGGCACGCTGAAGCTTTACCTCATGCTCTGAAATGAGCATAACCAGAGGAAACTCTATTTTTGCCTCTAGGATAACTGGATATCTTATTAGGCACGGTCTGATCCTTTTGGTTTTCCCATTGCTTTGAAGCTCAATCCTAGATATGATATTTTCTTGTAGACTTTCATGGTTGGATGGTGTGAGAGAGATGATGAAATCCTCTAACCCTTTTCCTTCTTTCTCATGTGAAGAACTTTGAAGACTATGATCGTCCCACCTTGGTTCTAGAGGGTTGTCATGAAGTACAAGTTGTCCTTGAACGCTCTCCTTCATGGTAGCATGCTCGTGTTCTTGAAAGGTGGATGATGGAGGAGAAAATGATATGATCTCCATGGGATCCTCTCCATCAAAACAATCTTTCAAGTCAAACAAATAGTCTACCTCCTTGCTATCTTACTGCATGTGTGTGACCTCCTCCATGGTGTCCTCCAGATCTGTAATTTTCTCACCATGGTCCCCCTCATCTTCAAAAATGAAGTTTGAAATATCAAACTCTTCTTCAACATTAGAGTTTGAAGGGGATGAAGTAGGAGGAAGAACTGAAGGCTCTCTTGTGGTCTGATCCACATTTGGAGCCTCTGAAACTATATGGTACTCCTCTAGAACTATTCCCTCTGGAGCTAACTAATTCTACTTTGGAACAAGAACCCTTATGATTTCTTCTTCCCAGTCAGATTTGCATGAGTCACACCATTCTTCAACTATCGTGCAATCATCTAACATGATGACATTAGTTGGGAGAGGCATATTGGATGGGGGGGATGTTCATTTATGGTACATCTAGATAGAGGGGACTTAGAAGAAAATGGAAGGATGGGCATAGAAGGGATAGAAGGTGAGCACGCAAGAGGAGTAGAGGCACACGCAGGAAGTGCAATGGAAGAGAAATGAAGGTGAGATGAAAGTGAGGGAGAAGGGATGGAATTCTCAATGGGGGTAGCACATAAGAAGAGAGGAACACGCACAGTAGGATGAGATGATGTAAGTTGGTGCGGAAGAGTGAGAGGGCTATAGGATGGTAGTGTAGGGTTTCCCCATTGACAGTGTTTCTACCCACTATATTTTTTAGCCTCCATTTCTTTCACCCAGTCTGTAATTTGGGGTAGCATCTTAATGATGAAGTACAGCTTCTTCTGGGCACTAAACCATCCTGGTACAGGGTTGACCTATGAACAAGGGACCTTGTAGCCAACTTTACCTACCTTTATAGAGCACATGACTTTGAGTTGCTTCATGTCTATCTCTTTCTCTTGTACCTATCTCTCAAAATCAGCTTCAACCAAAGAGTTGCCACCATCATTTGTATAAACCTATTCTTCATAAACATTTTGGTTAGTAAAAGGTGGGTTATATACATTTTTAGGATAATGGGGCTTATAAAACTAATTTGGAGGAGGATTTTGAAACTGTGTGGATGGAGGGAAATAGTTCTGCTACTGCAAATGAGAATTCCATGGCAAGAAAGAAGTCGTAATTGCAAAACTTCAAAAGAGGAATGTGGAATGATGGAGAAATGAGAAATGAATTGAGGACTCAGGGGAGAATGGTCTGCACATGAGATAATGGGTGTGTTGAATCAGTGTAGTCGTCAGATGTGTTGGAAAAATACTTCAAATGCTAGATCTCAGTGATAACACATCGAACTTGTTTAGATGAAGATGTAAAGATCTTCCCTCTAGTCCCATCGGGCATGCCATAAACTATTGGTTTCTCAAATGTGCACCCACATCTTGGATCTCTGAAAATGGCCAACATATCTAAGACCACAATGGAACTATCCCCAAGATGTGGGACCTTACACACTTAGGAATGATCTCTAGAGAAGGCCGGTTCCTCTACCTACCTCTAATGCTACTGCTTCTTCTAATGCTGAAAGCAAGTCCTAGAATAAAAATGCCAAGGGACCAAGGATAGAAGGATGTGCAGAAAGAGGAAATCCTAAGCTATAGAAGGAGATAACGCCAGAAGGAAAGGGTCAATCTCTCTCCACGAGTTGAGATGCGTCGCACTTACTAGAAATAAGGTGAACGCATGGAGTGTGGGTGCAAGGGAGAAGGTGCAAGGGAATGTGCAGAAGAAAGAGGCATGCGAGGAAAGTAGAAAGAGATGAATTGAAGTGCACATGATGTGCAAGAGTGATAAGAAAGCACATGAAAGGGAAATAGAGGGGTGGTGCACATGTAGGAGGAAGGAGAGAAATTAGGCACATATGAAGAAGGTGTGCAAGGGAAAATGGAAAGAGATATAAAAATGTGAAGGGGAGCAGGATGTGTATGCAAGTTATCCAAATTTCTAGGAGAGCTATTTGGATAGCAGGGAAACTCATATTGAAGATCTTCAACCACCAATGAACCAGGTGATAAAGACATATGAATCCACCTATAAGGGTGTTGTTTATACATTAATTAATTGTTCGGCATCCTCAAAGGAGGAAGAATCAGCGGAATCAGATCAAATGGTGCTCAAGTTGATGAGCGGTCAATTAGATCATGTATTAAGTGGCATGATAGGACATTTTTTGATTTTTTGTCCCACCTAACATCTACAAATGATTCAAGTTTTAGATATGCAAGGCATTGAAAAGGCTAAGCTCAGGTTCCAATAGTGCCAGATTTGTCAGATTTGAAGCACTAAGCCAAATGTTATGCTCATTGTGGAGCCTAATTGAGTCATGCCCGAAGAGTATGGCGGGAACAAGCAACCAAAACAGGGCCCATGTCGGAACTAGACACGTGGAGGGTGGGCGCATGTCTACGGCGAAGTCCTTTGTATTTCATTTTTGAAGTTACAGCGGGATGACAGGGGGGTTCTTCTGGGGTTGACTTAGTTTCCCCCCGTTTTGGCTAAGTCTTTTTCTCAGCATGGGCATATATTTGACCCCCGACACGCCACAGCTTGGCGCATGGGTGGAAACCATCCCCCAATTTTTCTCTTGAATTAGGGTAATGTGGTAACACTTTGCATCCTCCACTGGGCTGTCTCAATTCTTTGACTATTCAACCATGACCATGTCCTTTATAGATTCTGGATGTGTGGAGGCTCCCGCGCTTGTTTTGAATATGTGCTTAGGTTTTTTACCCTTGAAGGAGCATCAAGTTGATACCCACGTGGAATTTTCCATCAGGAACTTAGAATTTTCAATCAGTTTCTCTTACCTTTTGATATGCGTCGCACTTACTAGAAATAAGGTGATACGCATGCAGTGTGGGTGCAAGGCAGAAGGTGTATTAGGGATATGTGCAGAAGAAAGAGGCATGCGAGGAAAGTAGAAAGAGATGAATCTGTAGTGCACATGATGTGCAAGAGTGATAAGATAGCTCATGAAACGGAAATAGAGGGGTATTGTACATGTAGGAGGAAGTAGAGAAATTAGGTACATATGAAGAATCTGAGCAAGTGATTCTTGGAAAGACGATAGCCCAAATGTGAAGGTGAGCAGGATGTGTATGCAAGTTATCCAAATGTCTAGGAGAGCTATTTGGATTGCAGTACTCATATTGAAGATAAGGCTGAAAGGTGATGGGTAATCACATGATTCTGCATGTTAATTCGTTGCTCCTCAAAAATAAGTAATCATGGAATGTGAACATGGTGCTCAAGGGATAAGCGGTCATTTGACAGAAAGTGATATAGGACTTGATGTCAACAATAAAATGGTCAAATATGTAAGGCATTGAGGGGCTCAAGTTCATGTTTACCTTCGAGTGAAGACAAACAATAAGCACCTAGAGTATACACCTGTAGGCATGGGTAATGATATAGGGTCCAAGCCGATGAAATTAGGAGTAAATTTTCATGGGTGGTTCCCCATTTACTTTTCTCTTCTTTACGGTTTTTTACATGTTGATTTTCCTTATATGGATGCATAGGTCACAAATGTATTACATATGTGTTTTGAAGGTGAATTCTGTAGAGTTTGTTCATAGCTGGACACTTGTAATTTTTCATAGGAACCACACTGTCTCTTTGTGTTGATATTCATTTTTGGTATTTTTCTGCATACTTGATGTGTTCTACTTTTGCGATTCTGTGGTCAAGAGCATTGTCAAGATGGTCCAACAATTAATCTAATACTTTTCTCTTCTTTAATCAATTTTCCTTCAGAACAAGGTCACCAATTTGGAAGGTGCATTCATGGACACGTTTTTCATAGGAACACTTGTGCTAAATGGTCCTGGAAAAAATCATCGTCGTTGAGCATGTCTTGTAGTGAGATGCGGAGAGATGGAATCTAGACTTCGAGAGGCAAGACAACCTCGATACCATAGACAAGAAAAAAAGGTATGGAAGCAGTCAAAGTGTGAATACTAGTGTGGATGGACTCATCATCCTGACATTAAATGACATTAATATCATGCATATCGTCATCGATCATGTCAAGATACATTAAAGGAATAGAAGAGGGATCCTCTCCATCGCGTTGATAATTTAGAGGTCCCACAGAAATTTTGTTTACGAAAAAAAAGTTAGGAGAGATAGACTTGGGATGTAAGGACTCTGTGGGTGAATGGGGTGAAGAATGTTTGTCTTCCTCAATGAGGTCGACATGAGCCTTCTTGGAAGGTGGTGCGGAAAATAAAATGCCACTACCATCATTGTGTTTACGTGTGGCATAGGAAATTATAGTATGGTGGCATTTTCTTTGTAAAAACCAAATCCAAAGCCTTTTTATGTGCAATGGTGAAGGAAATCATGGGCAAAGTGATGGTTAGTAAGGGATAGGAGGTTCGATTGAATAGGTGGTAGTGTCAAGTACCCCACACATTAGGTTAGTGCGAAGGTTGGGAAGACCTTACGGGAAAACCTCGCCTATGTGATAGTCATAATGAGGGTACTGACGTAGGTTTCCATACTCTTGCAGAGTGAGGAGTGTGTCGATATTATATAGGCAGTACCCCCCTAGAGTGATTCATTGAAAAATATCTTCTAAGGGATCGGGAGTAGATATGTGGGTAGTGGAGATAGATGATTCACTAGATAATTGGATAGGAGGGATATTGATGGGTAAGGAAGCAAAGTGGTTGGCTATGGAAGCTGTAGTGGTAGTAGGAATAGAAGAATTAGATGTGGAATAGGTAGCAAAAACATTGGTGGATGGGCTTGTGGGTGAAGGAGAAGTAGGGGTAGTAGCAGATGCCTTGAGTGGTACAAGTACATCATTGGGCTGGTACAACATGTTACAATTTTTTAATGATGACAGGTTGGTGGGAATGGTATAGTTATGTCCTTCATGCTTGAATTTTACACAGTGGTTTAAAGTTGAAGGGACATAATCCATGATGTGAATCCAGGGTCCGTTGAGCAATAGGTTATACTGGAACTCTCCTTCTAAGACATAGAATAGTTCCGAGACAGTGCGAGGGCCTATGCAAATGTGAAGGATAATGGTGCCAAAGGTGGAGGTGATGGCATCGTTGAAGGAGAGCAGCATAAATAGGATATTATGCATATAGTTAGAAGGGATACAAATTTTATAGTATGTGTAGGAGGATATGATGTCAATGCTAGCACCACCATCAATCATGACATGTCATATGCATATGTTATCGATATAGACATAAATTAATAGGGTGGGATCAGGGTCATTTCACTAAAGAGGTAGAATCTCTTCATCAGAGAAGCTGAGGGTGATTCGATCCAGACTTGATGAGTAATCATAGGGGTAGAATAAGGAGATGATTTGGTTAGTAAGGCCACGTGGTGAGGGGTGATAATCAAGGCCACTGGTGTGGGGTCATTGGGTAGAACTTCAATGGATTGTAAAACCTTGATAAGGGCTTGTCTGTGGGATTCAGAATTTTGGATGAGGTCATACAAAGACATTTCTAGATGAGACTAATGTAATTGTTTTATCATTGCACGATGGGTGACCCCGTCAAATATAGGGTATGTAGGTCCGCGGATGGTGATTTTGGGTGTGGGTGCAAATGGTATATTGGGTAAAAGGTTTGTTGATGGGCTAGTTGCTTTTTCTTTGTCTTTTTTAGTTTAAGCACAGGTAGTAACATGAACCATGTTAATCTGAGGGGAGATGGATGGAGAGGGTGTGCTATGAAAGGTATAACATCATTAGGGAAAAAATCCTAGCAGTGGATAAGAGCCTTGTGAAATGAGTAGGGCACACTAACATTTGGGTGGTGATTTGGCCAACTCTCTAATACGAACCATGTTGATCTCAAATTTTGGAGGTGAGAAAAAATGTTGTTGTGGTGGAGATATTGACTGTTGAATGGGTAAAGGATGATGATGTTTGGTCAAAGGTGAACGTGGAACATGGTCCTCATCAAGAAGGTCATCATCATCAAATTTTTATTCAGGAGGAAAAATTTGTAGAAGAACGGTCTTTAGAACCTTACAATTTTCTACATCATGTCCTGACACACGATGATAGGCACAAATCTTGGTTTCATCAAACCCTTTTGGCTTGGGTTTGAGAGGATTGTAAGGTCGAAGGGGTGGTAATATGATGACAGAAGTCTCTAAGAGATTAGTTAAAATATGGGCATAGGACCCTGCTAACGGATCACAATGGGAAGTGAGTTTGGGTTTGGGTAGAGGTGTGGATGATCATGAGGGAAAAGGCTTTATATGAGGGGGAATGGGTTATTCTACTAGTTTGATAAGTGGTATGGTATTATGCTTTACCACCATCTACTTGGGTAAAGGTGGGGTAGAAGATCTGGCGATGGAAGGTTAAGTTGGTTTGACTAACTTATTAGAGGGTAGCAGATTCTTATCTTTGGGTTGCACCTTCTTGGGTAAAGATGACACGTGAGTATGAGATATAGAAGGGAAATTAGATGGTGGAATATGATGGGTTACCCATGGGGGGAAACTAAGTTGCGATGTAATTGGTTGGTAGAGATTTCGTAGACGGCATCAGTTAAAGTCATATAGGCAAGTTCGGGGTTATAGTAACTGGCGGAGGTATAGGGGGCAAGAAGTACATGGGTGAGGGTGTGGGAGTTTGGTTTTTGGGTGAGTGAGGTGTAACAAAGGATCGTGATGCATTAGTATATTGTTTAGCTTTTGACTGGCCTTAGGTAGGAGATTATCTGATTAGGGTAGATGGATACGGCCCTAGGATGGATAGAAAGGGGGAAGGTAACAAAGGTGTGGTAGGCGAGACTGGTGTATGTGGCATAGAAGGTTGGGTTTTATTTTTAGGCAGAGGGATAATGTTGGTGTGGGTTTTAGATGGTGCTGCTAAGTCCAATTTGACAAAGTAAGGCTTGATTTCGGCATGACACCCAAGGTAGTGATGGGTCTAGATATAGATGAAGACATAGGTGTGGGTAGGATTTTAGATTTTGAAATGGTTTTAATCGTAGATAGAGGTTTGGATGTAGCTAGGGATGATGAAGAAGAAGTTGTTTTAATGGGCATGGTCAATATTGATTTGGTTTCTAAAAATATCTTTGGGTAGATCGTGGAAGTACATTCAAGCAACATTTGAGTTTAAGTCAAAAAGGGGAGCCGAAGACGTCCCCAGAGCATGGAATGATCAACGTAATCTAGGTGATCGGTGCGTCATGAAAATGGGACTGTTGAAGAGGAAGATGGAGTTGGTTTGGAGGGAATCCTTGTGAAATATGTCTACGATACAGGGAATTGGCTAGCCTTGGACTCTATAGATAGAAGATTTGAGATCATGTCTATGGGGTTCTGGGATGCTGAGGGGGAACTACCCTCAACAGGTAGCAACATGTGTGATGAATCTCCCATGGGTAGGAAAGATAATAGGTGGGTTGATGTAGACTTCATCCATGTTGGAGGAGAAGGTGATGTTAATTCTCCTATGGATGTGAGAATTAAAAATGTTTATTATTCGGTAGGTTGTGAGGTAGATGGTGAAGTGGCATCAGTATAAGGTGTGGCTTCTTCCATGTGAGTAGGGGGAGATGAGGGGGACTCCTCTGTAGGTGAAGGAGTAGAAGTGGTATGCTCCTCTATGGGTAGAGGAACTTGTGACAAAAACTTCCTCAATAGATGAAATAGGTGGTATTTGAGGAACGGTTGGTATGATATCATAAATTGTGTGGACTTCACAGACATTTTTATCATTGGAAGAAGGTTCACTACCTTTATTAGATGATGGTTTATGATTAGGGAATGAATTTTTAAATATGTGTAAATTTTTATTTCCTGGTGCGTTTGGGTTGTCCATGACAAGGTCTCCATTATCTATCATTTCTTGAACAATGTTTTTAAAAGTTATGCAATTACCATCACTATGTCCTTTAATACAATGGTAATTATAGTATTCATGTTCTTTATACCATGCAGGCATAGGACGAGTAGGATAAAAACATGTATGAGGTTTTATGGGAGGAAGTGTAATGGATCTAGCTTTAAAAAGATTTTCCAAGACTGAAGAATAGGGACTCTCCAATCAAGTTTTACTTCCATTGCTCCCACCAGAGTTGAAATGCTTGGACGGGAGAAAGATTGGAATAAGGTTGGGCTTGATTAGAAGGATGAAGTTGTCCTGCCTTTAGGACTACCACGTTCAAAGATCCTTTGGGCTTTGAATAGTTACTTTGGGGTTTTGAAGATAAATAAGAGTCGTTTGATTTGAACGGGGCATTATTTTTTCATATTTGGATTTTCTTCTCTTCAGTTTCATGAATTTCCAGCTTTTGTTCCATGGTGAACACTTCATCAAACATTCGGAAGGTTTGTACCTACAAATTTGGTGAGATGTGTCTAGAACAAGCTCTAGTGAACAACTCAATAAGTTCAGTCTGAGGTATATGGAACATCAGTTAGTTAATAAGACTCCTCCAGTAGGTAATGAAATCTATGATAGTCATCTTCATACTGTCGGGTTCAATAGAGATCGGTCATGGTGAATTTCTTAGTACCATTGATTGAAAAATGGTCAAATAAAGCTTAAGCTATTGTATTAAAGGAATAAATGGAATGTCGAGGTAGTCCACTATACCAATCCAATGTTGGTCATGTCAAGGACATTGGGAAATTTCGTAGGAACAAAGCGTCATCATGGGCAATTAGGTAGCACCCATGTTTGAACAACTGCAAGTGTTTTTGCGGCTATTCTTTACTGTTGAAACAATTGAATTTAAGCATTTCCCAATTCACAAGGTAAGGGTGAATGGGAATAGATGGGTGAATAGGCTCATTAAAGATTTCATCATAAGTTAAAGATTTACGAGAGCTAAAAAATAGATGCTTCTAAGGACTGTAACTTTTTCATCATCATTCTAATGAGGTCGTTAGTAGGTTGTGACGAATGGGTTCCCCCTGCAGAAAAAGGGGGTTGATGTTGAATGTATGAAGTGGGTAGTATGCTAGTGTATGGTGGTGCTGAGTATGAGAAATGCGTAGGAGGAATAGATGTAGGAAACACATAGCCAGAACAAGTGATAGATGAGGTCAGGGGTTGTTGGTAGTATGTGTAAGTGGCTAGGGTAGTCGTAACAACTCTAGTGGTGATTGAGGATAAGGACTGTAGGATAGAAAGGATGAGGTTTTGGAAAGGGGTGTAAGTTGCCAACACCGGAGGTGGTTGTGATGCAATGGGTATATGTGAAGTGGCAGGTGTAGATGAGGCTATACTTAAAGTAGTTTTTGGAGGGACAATTGATGTCACAAGTGCGATACACGACGTCGATGTTGTAGATATAGCAGCTATGGGATCTAGTTGAGACACCACAGGTGGAAAAATGGATGACGGTAGCACCGATATGGTGCTAGCTGACACAAAGGTGGGGGTGATAGTAGGAGGGATAGATACGGGCATGATCTATATTAATTGTCTTGAAGAATCTTGGGTCGAAGAATAAGAAAAGTAGTACTTGAGGGAAACAGGATTCTGGTTGAGGAGTCTCGTGAACTCCTCATCACCAATAGCGATGGGGATGAGCTGAGTCAGATCCATAGGTGACAGAATGGATTACGGTGATGGAATAGAAGAGAGTGGTTAATGGATGTAATGAAATACGAGGGTGTTAGTTTGGCTACAAGTCAACACCATGTGAGTCAACATATATCGGGTGAAGTGTACTTTGTAAATGATAGAGGGAATAGTAGATATGGAACAAAATAGATTATGAGAGGGAAAGTTGGTAAATGTTGTTATTAAAATCAAAATAGAGTGACTAACGCTGGTCGCACTAACCGATGATGGTTAAGGGGTGACCGATGATGGTTATCGTAACTGATACCGGTTACTGTGAGAAAATAATAGTTTCAGCAAATGAGGCAAAAATTGATGACTATCAGATAGAAAAGTTGTATTTGATAATTAGTATAAGAGTACAAAGAGTACAACGATATAGAGAGACTCTAAATAGAAGATAATATGAGATAGGTGTCCTTTGGGTAAACTTACCAAAAGAACAAGGAACTGACACTAGTTAGGTAAACCGATGAGGGTCAGATGTAAATTGACGCCGGTCACTAGACTGATGTTGGTTACTATGAAATCTGAATAATGAAGAAAATTTGATTTTTGTGAATTTAAATGGGATGAATAAACAACCCAGAAGTTTGGGGATGATAAGATGAGGTCTTGATACAGTCTAAGAAAGTTAGAATACTTGAACTGTGATGGCGGAGTGTGAAAGTCAAAAGGAAAAATGAAGAATCATATCCTCACACCTCAAAATGCAAGTCAAGCACAAAGCTAAGAAAAATACGTAATCCAACAAGTGAATGTAGTGTGTTTAGATTATTGTATTTAAAATATTGACTCATGAATTTAGAGTATATTTTTTGGTTGGAAAGGTTTTCCTACAAATAAGGAAATTCTAAAGGTGAGGTTTTAAGTTATGTTATGGTGGGGGTGGGCCATCCTTTAATGGGGTACTAGAAAGAGATAACCAGTTGGGTGCCCACTATCAATCCTCTGATCATGTGATCATTGGCATATTATTTTGGGTGGGATGTTGTTTAAGAAGTATAAATTTGAAATTTGTGCAGTTTGGGAAAAGATAGAGAGAGAGAGAGAAGCAACTGTTTTCTATGGTTCAATTATGTCAACCATCAACTAGGCATGACTTCCAGCGTATATGTTGCCCTCATTTTTAATTTGAGCTATAATGCAACAAATTAGAATGATATGCAAGTTTTTTAAACCCAAATCAAAATATGATATTCAATAAAGCAAGTAATGAATAGGAAGAGGAATTATCTTTCACTAATGCAATACTAATGAAAGAAAAGAAGTATTATTAAATAGCACCAAAAAAACGATTGATTTTAGACAATAGAAAGAGGGGAATATTCAATAGAAGAAAATTAATGTGTAAGCTTTTAAAAAGGAAAAGAAACACACACTTTTCACCTAAGAATAAATAAAATGAAAAAGAACCTATGATGGGTCCCATCGGGCATGCCAAAATCTTTCACCATTTTCTTTATGCATTTCGATGAAATAGAAATGGGTATGGGCCAAGGAGGAATACCTTTTTTGATGGTTGGTTTAAAGTTCATTGCGTGCGTTATGACTTCTTGATCTAATGCTGACTGTTAGAGCTTCCTTTTGGCTAGGAAGAACTACCTAAAAGATAAAACAAGACCACAAGAAAGAGTTAAAAAATATATGTCAGTGGGCCTGCCTAACGTATGCTAGATCTAGGAAGTGGGATAATTCCTTAGTGGAAGTCAACCCATTATTTAATACAACTCAATGTAATATATGACGTAAATAAATAATCTCCAACTGTATTTGATATGATTTAGGTATCTCGTCTAAATACAATCAACAAATCTAACATAATAGGCTAAGCTATAATCAGATTTGGAAGTAGGGTACCTAGTCACGGTGCTGGTGCAAGTCAGGGTCATGTTCTGGGTCACTTGGATGGAGGTTCGTAATTTCTGTTATTAGTAGGATAGTCAAATATATAGATCGATGTCGGTCAGGTATGACCGATGATGGTTTAGAGGGAACCGACCATGGTCATGGATAACATGTGTCGGTATGGAGGGGATGACAGAAACTCAATAAAATCTGATTTTGAGGTTTGTTTGAGATTATACATAGATGGTAAGGGAAATGGTTAAGTCTATGGAGGCTTTGATAATAATCAGATATATTCAGGCATCAGGTATAGGTGGTTTAATTATTGTGGGTGGTGGAATGGTTGGGTTTACAAAAAGGTAATGGTTGTAGGATGAAAATGTAAGTAGGGACTGATAACATAGGTGAAGAAACCTTTTAAAATGAATTAAAATGAAATGAAGCAGGTAAAAAACACACTTACTACTGTTACACGTCTAATGGCTAGAAGGTAATGACGGTTGATCTATGGAATGGTGGTCATTTCCTAAAGCAGTGCCTCCTAGAATGCTACTGTGAATGCAAATACCTTCATATTAGTCTTGGTGCTAGCTATGGATATCTGGATCTACGAAAGGAATCTAGTTCTTTCTTGCATGTACATCTCCTTTGTTCCAAAACTCAAGAAATGTGGCCAACCCCTCAAACAAGGTTACCAAACTGGTTAAGTGGTAACCAACGATGGTTTTTGGTGACCAACTTCGATTTCAAGTTGACCAACATCGGTTAAGGTGGGATATCCTAGGTGGCCTAAAGTAGTATATCTTGGTTATCTTTTCCAACTTTTCTCGTTGGTGCCGGGTATAAGTGGAATGTTTCACTTAGATAAGCTGGAATATGCTTAGAGGAAGAATGGGCATGTGATTTTCGGTTTATACTAAGTCTTAGCTCATTAAGGTAGGTAGGGCTAAGTCTTATTTAGTTATGGAAACATGCTATGAATAAGTCTATGGTGAGGTGTTTGGGTGAGGTGTCTAGGTGAGGTGTACATCCATCTAATTAAAGTAATTAAATTAATAAATGGGGTGAGGATGTGTATTAATTTAATTATAGAGAATTAAATTAATATTAAGGTGGGGTAAAAGGTGTCATGGCTAGGTGAATATATGTAAGTTAGTTATTCAAAAGGGGAACAAGGGGAGTGTGACCCAATATAGGTGTCTACAAAACCTCAAAACCATATTTTGTCAACCAAGTGGCCATCTACGGATCTAATTCTAGATAAACTAAAAAGCACATCACATTCTAAACTATGAAGTAGCTTAAGTAGTGTGAGGTTGTAACATCTGAATTTGGTTCTGTCAAGCCATTTTATTTCCCTCATCATCACCATTTAACAAACTTTCATAACTTGTGCCCTTTCTAGCTCTTGGTTTTGAGCCTTCGCATCCTACTGGTTACATGGGGTCAAGATTGGGGCAAGTACATTTACTTATCATATCACTGTATTACCACATTTTTCCAAAAAAAAATGAAGTATCAAATATTTCTTAAAGAAAATAAAGTTCAAACATCACATTGTGTTTGCATTATCATATATCAGCATAATAATATACAAAAATAAATCATTTTGTTATCATTTCACATCCACTGCATGTATTCGGAAAAGAATAGAAAAACAGAAATTCTAAATGTCTATAGTACACATGAGGAATAAACCAAAATAAAGTTGACTTAGATACAATGGATTACTGAACAAAAAATAAAAGTCTGTATATATCATGGTGAGTCAAGTTTTTATGCAATGCCATCATTTGCTAAGGCATGGTCAAAATCCTCACAATAAGCCTAAAATATAAAAAAAACAAATATAGTGCCCAAAAATATGGAAACAAAGCAATAAACATCCCAATGGCTTTTTGATCCCTTTGAGATCCCTTGGATGGTGCACGGCCACATCTAGGGATCCTACTACGGCTGGGACAACGATGGGAATTAACTGAATGGTGCAAATGCTCGTGGTGATGGCCACTAGTTGTGGTCTCACTGTGGGAATGAATCTACCTCATCATACACTCACCGGCCTCATATCTAGCCACCCAGGTATGAAGCAAGGTCACCAACTCCGCTGTCCTCAAAATGGGAGAAAACACATCAGTGTGTCTTCTGGTAGCTAGTGGTTGACCTGAATACTTGGTCAGCTCAGCTCGGGTCTTCCCTGAGGGGATCAGTAGTGTGTCCAAACACACCCATCAGATAAGCTCTCACCACTCATGTGGAGTTTCTATAAGAAAAGAAATTATAATAAACAAATAAGTTAGAAAATTGTAAAACACAAATAAAAAGAAAGTACCAAACTAATGCTTTCAAGTAACAAAGACGAGAAAAGAGTATTATAGATACTCAGATCTCTAAGCATCCAGGTGGGGTCACTAACTACTATTTATGATGTTGTTGGCAGTTGTGGGGCCTCCCCAAATCCAAAGGCCAAATGTTATTCAATCAAGGAGTCATCATCCTACTCCCCATCTAGAGGAAATGGCTCCTCTGAGACCAAGGTCTCTCTTTCTCTGCACTAGCCTCCTCGTGTGATGCTCTCAGCATCTCCTAAGTGGCATGCCACTCAAGATCACTCTCCTACTCTACAATATGGTTTAACTCACCAGTATCTGCATCGCCACCTCATCCTCATCCTCAGTCCCCTCTTCAAATGACTCCTCCTCGGTCTCATCTCCTATATGCTCCTCAGAATCAGAGTCTACATCAATAGGCTCATCCTCCTCTCCGCTGTGAGTAGGAGCAGTCGCAATCTGGAGTAAAGGAACTTGAGGGGAACTAGCTACCCATCAAGCATGAACCACACACCTAACTAAAATATGCACACCTAGAGAAACTATTGTCTAGCTGAGATCTCCTCTAGGGCCCTTTTGGGCCTCCTGAATGGTCCTGTAGACCGGTGCCACTAGAGGAAGCATGTCAGCATATGGGAGGCCGAAGTGATAAGGAACCCGATCAAATGGATGTGTCTCGAGTATCCCTTCTTTGTCAACTAACTATCCTGTAGAATAGTAGGCTTCCACCGTGGTCACCTCCTGTCCCCATAAACCTGACATGTCCTGGTAGGGTGTGGAAACCATGTCCATTATGGTCAGAGAAGTACTGGCTGGTGTGGTGTCTTGAGAACCAACATAGTTTTCCACCTCACTACCCGGACAACCCCTAGATCTAATACATGTACTACCCTTCCATAGGCGGTTATGAGCTCATATACCAGACTCATAACAAGAGTGGGGTGGCTCAATAACTGCCCCTACAATTGGACTACCCTATCTAATTCATAGTAGGTAGTCCTTAAGATGTTTGCTCCCTAGGTGTACCTACTGCTATGTACCTCAATCTATGTGATAATAGGAGCCCAAAAATAGAGAAATATTTCACCCCCTTGTCCCAATTAATCATGAGGACAAGATACCCATAATGGATCTTCGAATGATAGGAATAAGAGAAGTTGCAATGAACTGAACTTTCATCCCCTTCTTTAAACTAGATGAGATAATGGTGTCTCCCATATATGTGGCCCACTATGTCATCATGGATCTGGATCCCATTGTCTCCAAATTAAGTCTCCTCCCAAGAATCAGGATCCCAAGGATGCAGTATACATCCTCTAGAGTAATGGTCCACTCACCCCTGACACCTGGAAACTGAAAAGTGTTCCGATCTACATCTAAGTAAGAAAACAAGTAACACAATATGTGACTAGCAGGGGCAACATGGGGAACATGTGTAATCCTCTAAATGCCTGCCCTCTGGAGGGTGTCCCTCTCAGCCCGAGTCAACTGGTCCAGAATCCCAGGGAGCTAATTACACTCCCTCTCTTGACACCAGTGGATGTACTCCTCCTCCATTCACCAGAACATGGAAATAAGTGTAGGTTAGTAATGTATACAAGAAGTTAAGCTCACCAGAAACATGACAAAACATAAAAATCCCAAAAAAATTCAAGTTAATGTACATTTTGGTCATTCTATTCAGAACCACCACCCAGTGTAGGGATGTTGTTCCAGGACCGCCGCCCCAACAGGGCTGTGGTTACAAGACCACCACCTCAACAAGGCGGCAATCCCATGACGTCCACCCTACTTTGGGTGACGGTCCTGAGCCAATTTGCCAAACGTGCCCTTAATCCTTAAAAACTCTCAAAAATGAAAAAGAAGACCATTTTTGACAAAATAAAATAATGCCCTATGGTCACCCCCCCTTAGAGACTCATTTAAGACACTATTTTTTAAAATAATCCACCTAGATGAACATTTCAACGTTTTAACATTTTAGGTATGAAAAGAAAAAAGTTAAAATAACCAACTTTAGACTACGTTGATTGATCTCCCACACGTGGAGGCATTATCACTATCTCGTAATGGTCATTTTGGCTATACTCTCATTGGAAACGGTCACCATGGATCTAGAGCTCCAAATTCACCAAATCAAGAATGAAAAAATGAATTAAAAAATGGGTTTCTTTTGATATATATAGTGCTTTAATCTCGTTTTGAGTGTATGTTTTCATAGGGATGGAGCGTTGGCACATGTATATCTCTATATCCTTGCACAAACTATAATTCCTCTTATCATTTTGGTTAAGTGTTTATTTTTCAATATTTTGTCTATCTACACTTGAGTCTTATTTCTCTTACAGGTAGTAAGAGTTTGGATGACAATGCTTCGACACACGGGCGTGTTAGGTATAACTTATAACTCCCCTTTTAGGGAAATCCATACTCAGACTCTACATTTTATGTCTTTTCATGGCTAAAATGCTTCTCCAAGGGGGAAATATGTACCCACCCAAAATTACATGTGCTACATTGTCAAAAATCAGTTACAAAAGTCCTCAATGATGATTCAAGTGTTTTCAAGAAGGTGTTCAAGCTCCAAAACCCATTCACAATGTATATTTGTTGTTTAGACATCTTTACTTAGACTTCCCACACTTTTTTCATCTTTCTATCTATTTTTGCACATGTTTTGTCCTTTACTGCTAGGACCACTACCCTATCTAGGTGGTGGTTCTGAAACTGCCACCCAGGTAGGGCAGTGGTTCTGACCGATTTTTCCAGATTCTTTCATGCATGTTTTTAACATGTGATGATTCACTTAACTTCACTTTTACTATGCATCCGTGGGACAAATTTTCTAAAAATAGTTTTGATTGTTTGGCTCTCCTTCCCTCTTCTATTTTTGCATGTGCTCTAGTTAGTTGGAACTGCCTCTTCTTTTCTTATGGAAGAAGGAAAATCCCAGCCCCAATTCTTATATATTTCATGCTTTTATTGAAGCAAAAGGCCTGATAATTTTTGTGTATCTTGCATTGTATTACTACCGCAATCCTTCTAGGAATTGCATAGCCAAGCTCAGATCTCTTTATGTTATCTCTCTTCTACTTTCATTACATCCAGACTGCCTTCAAGCTGCTATTGCTCAAGTGTCACTCTCCTGATGTTGTTCTTGCATTCCCAATCCCTTGGACTCGTATAAACACTCAGAGAAAGAAAGGAACAAATTGACAGGACAGATACAGATATAACCAGATTTTCCAAAGCTCTTTCTTATCCAGGTTGGAATTATGTTTTGTTTTCTTTAGTTGTTATATTGTTGATTTCAAATCACTATTTTCAATTACATATCAAATAGAGTAGTAAAATTGTTCATTTCAATAGGTTAGGTAATCACAAGTAGATCAAATCATTAGAAACTTTTCTCTTTAACATTACCAGGGAATTTGTGGGGAACAATGGCCCCTTTAAAGGTCATGATTTGTTCTTCACCTCTGAGGTAGGATTTGGAGGGTTTTGATTGGATTAGGTTATTTATTTTAGGTTATATTCATATATTCGCACAAGTAAACAGCTACATCCAACTGATTACTTGTCTTTATTCTATTTATTAGATTAGAATGCATTGTTTAAAAATTAGAAAAGATCAAAAATATTTCCTTTGATAAATTAGTTTTCTTTTATTGCTTTGATCTAATATATTGTTAAAAATCCAAAAACATAGATTATATTTCCTTCAGTAATTAGTTTACTTATCAAAATCACTTTATTTCATTCTTTATGACCATCAACGTTTCACAACAAGAAAAGACTTACAACTTGTATCCCTTCATCCTACAATCCAACGAGCCAGAGTTGATAACTGACATTTATACAAGTTTACATCTGACAGTCTTAAGCACACCTGCAAGGTTTTCTAAGAAAATAGAACAAATAAATACACAAACATCATTGCAAATCAAGCCTGCGATTATTAGATTGATCCTAAAAACAAGGTTTGATTACTTGCATGACCATATAAGGGCCACAGCCTCCATGAGTCTTTGGTTGTGATCCTCAAGTCCCTTAACCCAACAAGCTTGCTAACCAACTAGACATTGACACTAGTATTCAGATCTTCACCACTTCCACCAGACATTATTGCACAACTTTTCTTATTGAACATAACATCCGATCAGGGTAAGACTTTCTGGACTAGACTAAAAAACACCCATAAATCCCTTTTGCTCCACCACATCTCTCATTCTTACTTGCAATACCTTGTCTGGCAATCTATATGAAGCACCCATAGGTAATTTTCCACGTGTTCAACAACCAAAAAATATAATCTTGACAGAGCTTGAAATTGATTGGAGTCTTTGAGCAGCTATTATATCAGACTGAGTTATCACACCACTTCAAGTAAGGAGAGCATTCTTTGCCTTAGACTCATAGATCCTGACATTGCGCATTGAGGATATAAGATTTCCCAATTAGCTTTATTCCCCATCACTATACTCACATTCACATTCATTCTATACTGATTTTCTCAACATGACCTCGAGAGGTCGGGTGCAAAGAAGGTCACGTGTTGATTTTGTGTTGTACAATGACATTAGTCAAAAATTTGAGAAATAATGCGTCGAATGGATCAAAATTTTCCTTGTAAACTACAAAGATTTCAAAGGTTAGTAGGTGGAGGTATCTCAAGAATATCCTTGATTTTGGTGGGATCGACTTCAATGCCCCGCAAAGAAACAATGAAACTAACGATTTTTCCAGAGTGAACTACAAAGATGCACTTCTTTGGTTGAAGGAAAAGGCCGTATTTGATTAGACGATCAAAGATGATTTTGAGAACTGGGAGGTGTTCAACATGACTTTTGGACTTACCGAGAAGGTCATCTAAAGATTCTTTGATTATGTCATGCATAATTTCATGGAAAATATAGGTCATGGCTTGTTAATAAGTGGTACCAACATTTTTCAAGCTAAAGGGCATGACTCAATAACAGAAGGTCCCCAAGGGGTGATGCGGTTTTGTGTTGATCCTCCAGAGTGAGTAATATTTGATTATAACCCAAGAAACATTCCATGAGATATAACATCTCATTACCGGCGGTAATATCAACAAGTTGGTTGATGTTAGGAAAAGGAAAGTCATCCTAAAGGTAAGCGAGGTTAAGGTCATGGAAATCCATGCAAATGCAGATTCCCCCTATCACCTTGGTGATAGGAATGATGTTTGAAATCCATTGTGGATAATCGATTGGTAGAATGAAAGAAATAGAAAGAAGGCACTGGAGTTCCTCTTTAACAAGAAGGGCAATGCGTGGATGCATTTTTCAAAGCTTTTGTTTCACTAATTTGGCATCAAGAATAGTAACGATATTATACACCATGATATTTGGGTCAATACCGGGCATATCAGTGTAAGACTAATAAAAATCATTGATATGATCTCAGATAAAATAGCTGAAGGCTTCCTGTTTAGCAGACTCTAAAGATTGACCTATCTTTAGAAGTTGAGTGTCATCTTAAATGTGAATGTTGATCTTTATGGTCGATTCATTTAACATGGTTTGTGTCTTAGAAGGTAACGACTGGTGAATGTAAGAATCTTTTGCAGCTAAATAGATGAGAATAGAATCATCATCCTGACATCGAATGACGTTGATAGAAGGTGTGTCTTCTTCTAACATGTCATAATAAAGAAGAGGAAGGGAAGATGGTGCCTCGCCATCATGATGATAGGTCAAAGGTCCCAAAGAAATTGTGTTCATGAAAAAAACAATTTAAGAGGAATGGAGTTTGGAACCATGGACTCCATTGGTGAAGGTGGTGCAATGGGCGAAGAAGGAGGTGAAGAAGGTTGATCTTCCTTTATAAGATCGATTCTTTCCCTCCTAGGACTAGGTGGTTCAGTAAATCCAATACCATGATGGTCCTTATGTTTGTAGATAGTGCAAGGAATAACTATGTGATGACCTTATTTGTAAACACTAAATCCAAATCCTTTCCAAGCACAATGATAAAGAAAGGTATAGGAAAATTGGTGATTGGCGAGGTAAAGGAAGTCCGAGGAAAACAATCATCTTTGAGTGGGTGATTCGAGAGAATAAGAATAAGTATCAAGTCCCCTGAATTTCAAGTTTGTGCGAAGGTGGGGAGGACCGTAAGGTGTTGAAAACATCTGTAAAGGGGTTGGAAGTTAGTACTTGGGTGGTGGGAATGGATGAGCTATAAGGGTTGGTAGATGGGATAACTTTGGAAACTATGGTAGGAGTTCGGAGAACTGATCTAATTAAGGAATATATATCATTAGAAGTGGTAAATGAAACAGTAGAAGAAGATGAAGTAGCAATGGTAGAAGATGAGGTGACGGCGGTAGTAGATGAGGCAGTGGAGGTAGTAGATGAGGTGGAATTGGTAGTATATTCCTTAACTGGAATAAGGATATCATTGGGTTGATACACCATATTACATGTTTTGAAAGGTGAAGGATCTTCCTAAACAGTGTAAGGGTGTCCTTCATATGCAAACTTGATGCAGCGGTGAAGATTCGAAGGTACACATCCCATGGTATAGATCAAGGGTCTTCCAAGCAGCATGTTGTATTGGAATTCCCCTTCGAGAACATAGAACAATTTAGGAATGGTGTGGGGACCCACATGGATGTGGAGGATGATGGTGCTGAGATTAGAAGTCAAAGTATCATTGAAATAACGCATCATAATTGTGTTATTATACATGTAATTAGTAGGTATGTGCATTTTTTCATATGCATGGGAAGAGATAATATTAATAGTCACACCTTCATTGATCATAACGCGTCATATGTGAGTATCTTTGATGTAGACAAAGATGAATAGGGTAGGATCAAGATCCTCCGAATGGTGGGGAGAAATCTCTGAGTCTAAGAAACTGATGGTAGAAACTTGGTGAGTGGCAAGAAGAATAGAACTTTTGGGTGAATTTGTGAGAGAGGCCACATGATGAGGGGTGAATATGGCATAAATTGTCATGGGGTCATTTGATAAAACTTCAATAGTTTGCAAGATCTCAAGGAGGGCCTAGTGAAGAGACTCATAAGTTTGGATGAGGTCATACAAAGACATTTTTAGAGGAGACTGAAATATTTGTTTGATCATGGTGTGATGTGTGATGCCATTAGAAATTAGATATGTCAGCCTGTGGATGGCTACATTAGGGGCAGGTGTAGATGGAATGGTAGGTACAGGTGCAGTAGATGTGTTGTCAAATTTCTCTTTTCCGTTTTCTTTTTGTAATCAAGTAGCTACTTAAACCATATTGATTTCAAAGACAAGAGGAAAATAAGGTTGGTAAGATGTAGGTGAGGGCCACTGGATGGTTATGGGTTTAGGTCATAAGGTGACAGGAAAAGGGGGAATGCCATTCTCTTCCAATTAGTCATCTTCTTCCCATGGGCTTTCCAATTTACAATGTTTAAGGAGAACATTTATAAGGGCCTTACAATCCTTGATATCATGTCCTATAGAGTGATGATATGAATAGATATTAGTATCATCAGACCCTACTCATTTATTTTTTAGCGGGTCATAAGGTTTGATGTGCAATAATGTGATAGTTGAGCGTTCTATCAGCCTAGCAAGACATTAGAATAGGATCCCACCAAGTGATAACAATGTGAATTAAAATTAGGTTTTTGTGAAGGTGCATGTGATTTTTCTGGAAGAGGTGTTGTTGATGGTGGCATAAGTGGGGTTACGTTTTTGGTAGGTAATGAGGGTTTTGTTTTTTATCTAGGTTGTACTGGGTAAAGGTGTAGGTGGGGTATGTGAGGTAAAAGGAGATGCAGAAGATGAGGGTAATCTAAATACCCAGTGTGAGAATGGTTGTGTTGGCAGCAACGTAGATAATGTCTGTAAAAAGTGATATTAAGTTGAAGGCATAGATGTGGGTTGAAAATGTAAGGTAGGTAAATGCATGGGTGTGGGTTGAGTATGTGATGCCGGTAAAGGTGTGGGTGTGGGATTCAGTGCTTAGGGTTTGTTTTGTTGAAGAGGTAAAGGTGCGGGAAAATGAGGTGATAAAGGTACTGATTTAGGTTGTTGCACCTTATACTTACCTTGGTGAAGTGGTTACTTGACCAAGGTTGATGGATGTAGGCCTAAAATCGATGGAAGAAGCAAGGGTGAATAAGGACTAGGAGATTGTGTCTTATTCTTAGGCATGGGAGTTGACTTCGTGACAAGTGGTTATTTAGTAGTCAGATCTTATTTGACTGCATGATGAAGTAAACTAGGTGTAGGATGGACCCCCAATGTAGCATTAAGTGTAGGCATGGGTGAAGGTTGAGGTGAAGGTGAGGTTGATGAAGAAGATGCTAATATGACTGGTTCAGGCATCGTGGTCTTAGTTGTTTGGAATATATTTGGATAAATGGTTGAAGTGTCTAGGTTCATTATCTTCATTTGTGTAGGTACTAGGAGATGTGGGTTCCCCCAAAGTGTGGTGTAGAGGTAGAAGAAGATGGAGACGACTTGGTGGTAATCCCTGTGAAAAATTATGAGATCTGCGAGACAGGGAAATTTTTGGCTTCTAACTCTATATGTAGAAATGATGCAAGAAGATTTACATGATCCTGGTAAACTGTGGGAGACGCATCACTGAAGAGAAAAGAGTATGAAATTGACTCTTCTATAGGTTGAGGAGGGAGTAAGGTAGGTAGTGTAGGCTCTTCCTTAGGTGGAGAAGAATATTAAATAGGCACCTCCATGGGTAGAAGTGTGGATATTATGGGTTCCTTGATAGGTGGGGGGATAATTGGGGTAATCTCTATGGTAGATGAAGGATTAGGTAACATAGGTTACTGGGTAGGTAAAACAGTGGGTAGGGTTGGCTCTTCCATGGGTAGAAGAGTAGACAAGGTAAACTCCTCCATGGCTAGAGGAGTAGGTAAAATGGATTCCTCTATGGGTAGAGGACCTCAAGAAAGTATTTTTCCAATAGATCGGATGGAAGGAAACTAAACAAAATAAGTAGGTAAAGTATCGAAGATAGCGTGAATGATCACGTGATCATTTTTGATATCAATAGTTCCCTAAACATCCCTAAATTGTGTCAATGCAAAAGATCAAGTTGGTTTCAGAGCTTGTTTAGCTCCATTTTTTCTTTAGTAAATCTTATTAACATAGTGATTGCTTCATATTGGTGCAGTTGGTAAAATTTGTGTGAACAGGGTGTAAAATCACTTTGGGGAAAGATGTCTAAATAGGCAAAGCTCGAGGAAATTGAAGCTTATAATCACCAAATCTAGGAAGACAAATCTCTCTTGTGATCGATGTACTACTCCTTAGAAGAGGAGAATTCTCATTTGAAATCATAACTACAAACCAATGATAAGCTCTCGGAAAAGTTGCAATGTGGTAATCAAAGAAAGGAAATACCTTCAAATTCAAATGTAGAGACCATGGCAGATGATTACACTATAATTTATTCACCAATGGAATCTTCTTATTCCTCCCATTTAGTTTCGGATTCAGGTAATGAAATCTTTGGTTTTTTTGAAAAGCATACTAGAGGCATTGGATCCAAATTATTAGATAAAGTGGGATTTGATGGAAGAGGCCTTGGTAAAAATGGCTAAGGCATTGTTAACCCAATACAGGTCGAGGATCATCCTCATTTTGTAGGTTTGGTTTTTCCTAGTGTGGGAATTGATATTAGAGAATGCTCTAAGAATGCTGGTGGAAGAAAATCTTATGTAAGCAAAGTGAATACCCCACTAGTCCTGCAAGAAGATTATGAGTAGGAAGGTTGTGCTTCATCATCACAGGTAGGATGTGGTAAGAGAAATCAGTGAAGAGGTAATGAGATTCCACCTCCAGTTTCTTACCATAATCATAAGCACAATAAAACTTTTTATCCACTTTTTCAGCTTAAGAAGTATGGTTATGATTTTCATAAGATGTGGAATTCCTTTCCATGTACCTTTTTTGGATTGCATAATCATTTTGTGGGCATAAGCTGGAAGAGAAGGACATTGATGAAGAATTTTATGTCGTTCCTCAGGAACAAGTAAAATTAGAAAGACCAATCTCGTCATGTAGAGTCAAGAAATGGTAGAAAGAGTTCCTCATCCCAAAAGAAGGAGATTAAGAGGAATTTTTGTGCTCATTACCAGAGGAATGGGCATCAGGTGGAAAATTGCTGGAAACTGCATCCATCTCTCCATCAGGCTAATGGCTAGCCAAAGATGAAATGGAGGCCTATTTCAAAGGATAAGGATGTTTCTACTCCACCACCAATTGATAATTCAACCCAAGACTAGGTAATACTTGAAAGTGAAAGTCCTTTAAAATAGGTAAGTCAAAAAAATTTCAATTATATATTTCATAATTTAGATTGATGAATATTATGCAATATTTGTTTGGAGATTAGATTCTGTGAGAAAATGCTGAGAGAAAGGTTTACCATATTCATTGGGTTTTCTTACTTAGAAAAATTTATTAAATGCTCCAAACATATCTCCTAATATGTTTGTGAGTACCTATTATAGCTTGGATATAGGATTTGACTCATATAAAGCTTGGATATTGATTTTCCATTTGTGCAAAAAGTAGAGTTCGTAGGAGTCAACTCAGACCTTCATTTTGTGTAGAGGCATTGTGACTATGCAACAGAATGGTAGATGAATCATAGGTTGGAATTAATGTCGGGTTGGAACTTCATTATGTGAAGAGGCCATTATGAGAAACTAACATAATGGTACTTGATATAATTTTTCAAAAAAATGAGCTCTCAAAAGATTGGCTCGAAATTTCATTCGGTGTCAAGGCATTGCGACCACACATTCGAATGGTAGTTGATCATCAGAATTAGCACTGCACAGCAAAGGCGTTGACGTCTGTAAGAGACTTAGCACTACACAGTAGAGACATTGAGGTCTGCAAGAGACCTATCTCTACACAGTGGAGGAGTTGAGGTCTACAAGAGACTTAGCACTGCACAATGGAGGTGTTGAGGTCTACAAGAGACTTAGCACTGCACAACGGAGGTGTTGAGGTCTGAGAAAGGGACAATTCATCTTTCATCATCGGCATTGGATCAATCATAGATCTAAGTAGCATGGAGTTCCTTCGAACCAATTTGGATTCTGCATAATCAACTTGGGGCCAGGAGCTATGTTATAGATTCACAAATATCCTTGTTGTCAGATATCTGGAAGCTTAGCACCACATAGTAGGAGTGTAGAGGTTTCATTCAGAAACTTAGCACCATACAATAGAGGCATGGAGGTATTCTTTGAATATCAAAGTGGCACAGCGGAAGCATCATTGGCCCATAGCCCACATGTCCAAGATAAGATAAAAGTTTTCGAAGTGAGAAGATTTCAAGGGAAGATACCAAAGGTTCTCCTATAACAACACTTCTGAGGTGGCAGCAGAGATTCCAGATTCAGGACAGGATGGCAAAATGTTCCAATATAAGCTTTTTGAGACAAACAACCTTTCTCAGTGGGGAGGTGTGATCAAGGGATCATTTTTGATATCAAAAGTTCCCTAAAAATCCCTAAATTTTGTCAATGTAGAATATCATTTTGAGAGATTTTTGACAACTATAAGAACACGACAAACAAACATTAGGAGCTCTAGTTATTTATGGTAAAAGTTCAATCAACGAGAAAGTCAACTTTGGTCAACATGTCAATATTGGACCAATGGTACTGCAACCCATGGAGAAAAAGAAAAGGGATTTGTTTCTCAGTTTTTGACCTCCAGTCTTCGATAGGCATAAAAGTTGGTGGTCATGATAAGAGGCTCAACATTTTTAACGAGGGGGATCTCGACCACTGTATGGAATAGTTTGTTATCACCGACGTGGTGGGTCCAAAATCCACCACGTGGCTTTCCGCCACTTAGCCATATTCCATTTTAAATATCATAGTATTATATGGTTTAATTATATATTATTCACAACGTTACTATGTTATTTCAATTTTTAATATTGAGAATTGACTGATTTTATTATACTCAGTATTATTTCCACAATGCTTGGGATTGAATTATATTCCATATAGTTTGGGATTTAGACTATTCTCTACTACTTGGGATACCACATAACTCAGCCCATATAGGTGGTCCAACCACATGACTCAGCAAATTAAACACATGGCTCGATTAACAACCAATGGAACCGGCGCATCAACAAACCAACAACCACTCGGCCGAAGAATAATGCAAATGACTCAGCCATCCAACCAATAGCTCAGCCAAGCATTGGTTTTTTCAAAAAAAGGAGGAGGATATGTGGCCACAGCCACATAAACATAGGGGGCCTTACCCCATTTAAGACCTCCAACCATGACTACCTCCACTCAATGTGGGATATCCCACCCACATGCAAATCCTACCCCGCCAAAAACTATGCCACCAAGTCTCAAACCTGCGACCTCTCCTCCCTAAACCTCATGTTCCGACCAACTCGCCAGGTGGCTTGATGGAGTAAACAAGGATCTCGCTTGTATATAAAGAGCTCTGAGATCTTGTTTTGAAAAGGGGGTCAAGGAGGATAAGGAGTAGCATGCGATCATCAGGAGTTTTGAGGCACTTAGATGTGGAATCAAGACTTGATGTAAAATAGAAAAGTTGCTAAAAATTCTAAGACAAAGATGATGGTGGTATTCTTGTCTCATAAAGTGCTATATATTTTCTAGTGTAGACGTTTTTTAGACGTAATTACACAGAATGAGCACTAGGAGCAAGCAAAGATCTGCATTTTCCAACTAGTTCTAGTCTAAATCAGGCCATGGAGTAAAAAGAGAAGTTTTTCAGAATTTCCTCTAGTTTCCATAAATATAAAAATATTTTATGTAGGTGTTGTACATTTAAAGTTGTAGATGTTTTTTGAATGTAATTTCATAGGAAACTAACAGAAGAAACACTATAGGAGCCACTGATTATTCTTGGGACAGAATCTAATTTCGTGTAGAGTTCCATGGGATAGAGATCAGCTCGATTACAGATATAAAGGTCTATTAAGTCAATAGTGAAGGGATATTGTACTTCATTGGGAAATAATAGATCAATTCTCTTTTCGAGAATCCAGAAACATAGCCTTCGGGTGAACTCCGTTATCAAGTTCTTGTGTTGTGGATTCGATTTCAGTTTTTTTTAAAAGCTTTGGATCAGATAAAAACATTCAAGTTAGTTTATTTGATTAATTATTTAAGTAAGCATAAAATTAGATTATTTGGATTAAAGTTACATTTTCAGTATCAATAACCCACAACAGAAAGGAAATTACACATTTTAGATTTGGAATCAAGAATTCAATTTGAGTGCATTCTAAAATCAAATGTGAATTTTTAAATGGATTTTTAATAGCTTGAATATATTCACTTAAGTTGAAAACTAAGGATAATTGATTTATCTGGAAGATTTCAAGGATTTGGGTTTCAATAATTCCCAAAATTTCTAATTCTCTTAGTTAGTTATCAAGTTTTTAAATCTGAGTATTTTCTAAGCACTACTTAAAAAAAAATTAGTACCATTTTCAGATCAGTGAACATCATGAACATTGGTGTCAGAGGTCTCACCCGCCTATTTTGATAAATGAGTATGGTTTGGGAAATGTTTCTTAAAGATATGACGGTTTTGATTTTCTAGCGCATTGGGGTTATTCAGGACAAGATCTCCATTATCTAGCATTTCCTAGATGATGTTCTTAAAAAATTTGCAATTTTCATCCCTATGGCCCCTAATGTGGTGATAATTACAGTAGTCATTCTCCTTATACCATTCTAGTACAGGATGGGAAGGGTCAAAACTAGTATGTGGTTTAATGAATGGAAGGGTGATAACACCTACTTTTAACATATTTTCTAGTACACGAGATTAGGGTTATCCTATGGAGGTATAACATCATTATTCATACTTATACTGGAAATTATGAACAAGGGACAAAGTAGATGATGATTTTGGTTGGTTCAATGGATTAGAAGGACCAGATTTTACAACCACTGCGTTGGTAGATTCTTTTTCTTTAGAATTTTTTTTTGTGGTTTCTAAGAGGAAGAGGAGTCATTTGATTTGAATGGAGAACTCTTGTTTCACAACTGAAGTTTCTTCTCTTCTAGGGCATGGATTTATAGCTTTTTATCCATGGTGAATGCCTCGTCAAATGTTCTAAATGTTTGTACTTACAGATTTGGTGAGATGTACCTGGCACAAGCTCTAGTGAACAACCCTATTAGCTTGGTTTGGGGAAGTTGAAAGGTGATTTAATTTATAAAGCTTCACCAATGTGTGAAAAAATATGTGATATACTTAGCTTCATATTAGCACATTGAATACAAGTCAGTCATGGAGACCTTCTTGGTAATGTTGATGGAGAAATGGTCGAGGAAGACCTGGGTTAACTGAATGAACAAAAATATTGAGTACCTAGGTAAAGCACTGTACCAATCTAAATCGTGTC
The DNA here is from genome assembly GCA_019776745.2 of Taxus chinensis. Classification (NCBI taxonomy): domain Eukaryota; kingdom Viridiplantae; phylum Streptophyta; class Pinopsida; order Cupressales; family Taxaceae; genus Taxus; species Taxus chinensis. The sequence continues at coordinate 647,916,455 of CM034149.1, forward strand.
TTGTCAAGGACATGGAAAAAATCCTGAGAAGCAAGGTGTCATCATAGGTGATCAGATAACAGATGTGTTTAAAATATCGCAAATGTTTTTGTGGATATTCCTTTCTATTAAACTAATTGAAGTTAGGCATCTCCCAATGTGGGGGATAAGAATGAATGGGTATGGATGGATGAATAGGCTCATTACAAAATTTTTCATACATCAAGGTGTTGCAAGAGCTGAAAATAAATGCTTCAAGGGTCTGTATCTTGTTCATAATTATTTTGATTAGATCCATGGTTAGATTAGATTAATAAGCACTTCCATGTTATAAGGAGGTTGATATGATGAGTAAGAATTAGAGGGAACACCAGTGTATGGAGGTACTGAGTAAGAATGCTGAGAAGGGGGAATATAAGTAGTGGCAGATGATGATGACATATACCCTGAATGGGAGGTGTAGGAAATGGTTGGTTATTGAGATAAGGCATAGGTGGGAGGGACTTTTGTAGAGACCCTCAAAGCGATAGGTGGTAGAGTAGTAGATATAGACATGACAAAAAACTGAAAAGGAGTTGACACAACTAGATGTTTCGAGGTAATAGGGACTGATGATATAAGGATCCCTACACTAAGAGTCGTAGATAATGGTGAGGTGAACGTCAAAAAGGCAACAGATAATGAAGGTATGATAGATGTCGTAGGTGTGATAGATACCAAATATGTAGGGGTGATCTAAGAAATGACAGGTGTGGAGGTAGAAGCAGGTAACACTACTTGGTGGTGGCCAATATAGAACTAGGGCTGAGAGTGGGAGACATGGAGGTAGGCATCCCAAATAATGGCTGACCTAATGAGTCACGAGTAGAAGAATGGGCAAGTTAATACTACAAGGTTGCAGTATTAAGATCATGGAATTTCATGAATTCCTCATCACCTTTGGATACCATGGAAGGAACATTAGGGTCCATTTGTGATGAAATAGATAGTGATGATGGTCTAGGAGGTAACAGTTGACGACTAACATGAAATACTAGGGCGTTGGCTTGCCGACGAGTTAGAACCATGTGAATAATGAAATAACGGGTAGTCGGAGCTCTGAAAATGGTTTAGAAACACATAAACATGAGGTAGGAAGAATCTAGAAAATTATGATAAGCTGGTGTTTTGACAGGAAAATCAAAACACAAAAACTGAGGTTAGGCAGATGAATTGATGTTGGTCGCTAGATCGATATTGGTTACTATGGATATAAAATATTTTGAAAATCTGAATAAGAAAGATATAAAATAGGTGAAATAAGGTTCTGTAAGTGGTGATAGAGACTTAGAAATGAGTGTACCAAAAGAAACCAGAACATAGTAAGTGACAGAAAGTGTAAATATCAGACTGGAACTATTTTTGAAAAGATTATCAAAAACACATAGAGATCGATGCCATTCAGGTAACCGGTGGCAGTATTATAATGGAAATGAACGTGGTTGCTAGAACAATGCTTGTCACTAAGAAATTTAAGAAACTAGAGAAAATTTTAAATTTAAAGTGATTTAAGTTAAATAAAAGTCAGCCTAGAAGCTATGGAAAAATGATGTCCTATCACACTCAGAAAAAGTGGGAATACACCAACTATGATTTTGGAGTGTGAAACAAAATAAAAAGAGATGATTCGCTCTTACAACTCAAAATGCAAATTAGGAAAAAACTAGTAAACACGCAAATCCTAGGTATCATATTTTTATGTTATGTGGCTTATGCCTTTGTAAACTGACTATGAGTAGAAAATAGTTATTGGTCAACGAAGGTGCCCTATAAGTAATCTATGGCTAGTATCAAGTGTTTTTTGGTTAAAATGTCCTCAATATATACATCACATTATGCGAGGTTTGAACTCTAATATGATGACTAGCCAAAACACCAGCTAGATCCACCATCAATTAGGTTATTAACCTTTGGTGGCAATTATCGAGAAGGAAGATGTTTAAGAAATGAGTAAATTTTTAAAGTGATTTTGATAGGGTGTGTGTACACAAAGAGTGAACTATGATTAATTCCCACCAATCATCAACTGGTCATGACCTCCAGTATATATATTGCAAATAAATTTAGGTGATCTAATGCAACAATCACAAGGATGAAATGCACATATTTTTAAAACACAAATTGACAGTGAAATTTGATGTAGCAAGCGATGAGTAGGAAGAGGAATTTTATTTCACTAGATTCAATGTAGAAGAAAAGAAGAAATGTCCTCTTTAAACACCAAAGAATGAATTTCGTTTAGACAAATAGAAAGAAGAGAAGGTTTCACAGGAGAAATTTAATGTGAACTTTTCTGGAAAGAAACAAACACACAAATATTCCCTAAAATGAACAATGCAAAAGAATCCAAAAGATAGGGTCCCACCAGGCATGCGAAAATGTTTCATCGCAAAGTAGAGATAAAACATATAAGAGGTAAGGGAAAGGAGGAATAGCTATTAATAGTCAAAGATGGTGTGCACACATAGAATTTTTTCTAAGATGATTGTAGAGAGATTCACTTTGGCTAGGAGGAATGACCTGTAAGAAACATAACAAGAGCACAAAATAGAATTAACAATATAGTTTAGTGGACAATCTAGCAAGAGCTAGGTCCGAGAAGTGAGGTGCTTCCTAGAAGGTTATCAACCTAGTTTCAAATACAATTTAATGTAACAAATAACATGAAATAAGGAAGTCATACTATAGTAGATAAGATTTAGGTATCTCCTATAACATACTGTAAGTGAATTTAGTCTAATAGATAAAGTGACAATTAAATCTAGATAGTTGGTATGTTATTTTAGGTCTACAGGTATAACAGAGGTTGTAGGTAAGATCAGGGAAAAGTTTGGTAAGATTTAGGGCTGTTTGGGATAAGTTACGGACTCATTGGTTTTGAATATATTACCAATCTCAGATATCGATGTCAGCTAAGTGACCGATTCTAACTACTGGTAAGGGACTGACGTTGGTTGGGTGATAGGTGTTGGTAGGGGTAATTTGGAAATAATATTAAAAATGGGGTTTTGAGCACTCTCTATGATTGCACAAAGAGTGAGAGGAGTTTAGATGGGGTTGTGGAATTATTATAATGGCTCAAAGATGGTTAGATTATTTTTAGGTGAGGTATGAAGAATAAATGGTTAGATGGTTGGATGGTTGAACTGTGAGAGAGATCTGGATAAGATAGAATAAGAAATGAAGTTAATAACTAATAAAAACAACTAATCTATTGATAATGAAAAGGAAGGAATAATATTTATGTGTAAAATGTAGGTAGAAAACAGGTGGTGGTGGTTGTATGAGGAGGTAATCCTAAATAAGAGTAGTTATAGAACGATGGCACATTGTTTTCTTGTGTGTGCATTGGAGGTCTAGATGAATTGTGTGGAGTCTAAATGTTGTGAGAGTCTCTGATTGGTCATAAGATCATAAGAGAGCTTGAGAATCAGAATGCAAGATCTCCATAATCCAAGAATTCAGATTCAAAACCTAATCAATGAGCTAATACTTTCTATTTAACCTAAGCAATGGAGGTTATGGGACTGGTGCCATCTGAGGAATAATTGGCATCAATTAAGGAGAATTGGTATAACTTGCCAGAAATAGGGTTTTTCTCCCAAATTTGGCATGATCTTTGACTTATTCCAGGTTTGGAGTGTTGAATGGTGTAAATTAGAGCGTGGAATTAGTTAAAGGATTAAAAGGTCATGAATAGTTAGGGTTGGAAAGAGTCCCAGTTGGTTAGGATAAGTGGGGACTTGGTCTAGGTTCATTAATAGGCTAGGAATAAGTCTAGAATGAGGTGGAAAGGTAAGGTGGCTTAGTGAGATGGATATTAGTTTAATTAAGGTAATTAAAATAAATAATGGTGTGAGGATGAGGATTAATTTAATTATGGGTAATTAAATTAATACTAATGTGTAGAAGGGGTCGTGGCTAGGTGTATGTGTCTAATTACTTAATTGAAAGGGGATAAGGGGATTCTGACCCAAATTTGGTGTCTACAGGCCCATATCTTATTAGTTTTTGTAAGGAGGATAACTATTTTCATTTCTCTCAACCTGGTGGAGATACACTACAAATCCTAGTTAATGGAATTTATCTCAAGTACTTCCTTTAAGTTTCCCTGCATCATATACATATTAGAGTATTTTTAATTCCTCTAAGTGTGTTCCTATGCGCAGTTTTTTATTTGTACATAAGTTCTTTTCTTTCATGTGTTTTTATGTGCACTCTTTTTTTTCTTCTAGTATGGAAGTTTAGTTTTCTAAAAAGTACTAGCAAACGGATTTTCACACAAGTTTTAAACATAGTTCATACAGTGCTTTAAATGACTTTAGGGGAGTTTCTTCATGATATAAATCAAAATTTCATGTTTTTAGGTTGATTCCATGCATAATGAATGCTTCATGGCCACTAATCTCTTCCTCTAACATGCAGATGGAACAAAAAGTTTCTAAAATATCTCCCCTATTTATTTTATAAACCTGTAGTTTCATCCTGGCTCTGACATCAAGTTTTCAGGTTCTACATGTCTTTGGTTTTCTTTCTTGGTACATTTTCTTGGCTACATTTCTTCACACACACCCTCACGCGATCTCCCTACTTATTCCTTTCATATCCCTTTCCTTAATTTTTTTCACCTCGCCATTCCTCTCTTTTCCTCTATCTCCCTTCATTATCCCTTTGTGCACATCCCTATGCACCTTTGATATTCTTTCCTAGTGATCTAGTACTCCTTGCGCACACCTACAGACTTACCTTACATTTTTCTAAGTCCTTGGCATGATATTGCATGCATCTCTTTCCCATCCCCACACACCCACTTTCATACTCCCAAAGACTACTACATTCCTTCCTCTCACACCTCCCACTCTTGTGCATGTGCCAATTCTACAATCTTCTATTCCAATCAATGTGTGTCACATGTCACTCTTGAAATTTATTAGATGGAATTCACAACATGTAACCTATCAGAACATGAAATCTATACGTTGAGCCCTCATGGTGAATGAATGCACGAAACCTAGTAGTAAAGACAAAAATGAATAGATAATCATCTGAATCCTCACGTCGATCAGATCATGCCACATGTCTTTTGTGTTCATCTTGTACTATAAATATTTAAACCATCATAACTTATTCTACAAAGAACAAATTCATATGCACTTGTTCTTGTTAAAATATTATAACAATGGCTACACACAAGGGTTTTCAAAATAATATTTTGGTATGATTTGTTTGGTGAAAATAGGGAAAATTTATTTCATATCATTAATGCATACATCCATTTGACCTAACCACCTAGATTTTATTTGATTTGGTCTCTTTTATTATACAAGTTAAGTTGATATAAGGAGGTGGATGTGATAGTGCTAGAGGTAAATTTGTAGGCATTTTATTGCATGTTTTTGGTGGGTGTGATTATAAATTTGATATTCCCCCTCTTTTTCCTTCTCATTCTATTTATTGTTGAATAATTCTCATTTGTAAAGGTTATACACTCTTGGATTGTAAGATCATTATTTAGAGTAGTGTTCATTTTTTTTAGTTGCAAGCCTTAGATCTACCTCATTACATGCGGATACTTTCCTCTTTCCATCATTTTAATTGACTATGCATCATTTAGAAGAAGTAAAAGTATTTTTTTGTGGCTATTATCTATCCTAACTTGTATTTTATTGCATCTTATTTCCTTTCCTTTGTTTTATTGGTTTTTTGTGCATTCTTCATGTCCCTTACAGGTTTCTTTTCTATTGTGCGCTATGGAGATGAATGTGTGAGTTCTGGAATTGATTTTGGCATGCATGTCTTCCCTTATTTCCTTCATTTCCCCTTTTTTCCACTCATATTAAAGTGTTTATCCCCCTCTTTCTAGTGGTATCACCTCCCCTTAGCTTAGGTTTTCATTTTAGACATCTCTTTCTAATCATGGTCCCTTGGAGTCATAGTGTCGTGTTAGGTAGTTCCATTTACCTTCCTAGGAGTAGTTGTAGTAGTAGAAATAATTAGAGGAAGCTAGCCTTCTCTAGAGGTCTGTCTTAAGCACAAGGTCCCACAACTTTGAGATAGTCCCATGTTGCCTCAAAGCCCCAGGTCATCCTAATTTGGTACAGGTGCAATTTTGAGCTCCAATATCTCCATTGATATTTTTCAATTTACATGTCGATGTGGTAAATATTTCATGTACATCATAGCGACCCAACAACTAATTTTTCATCGATGGGGTGGGAGTAGTGTGGTCAAATCACATGGTTTTGTGCTTTCACACCCGTGTTCAAATCCCCTCGAGGATTGATCCTCTCTGAGGTGGTTTCATTGCTAGATGTGGAATCTCTTATCACTGTAGTCACAACATGTTGGTTTCTTCACTCGATACAGTTATAGCACGTTGGTTATTGCTTCACTTGTTGTGGTCGATTATTTCCCATTCACTTCACTCTAGATATTTCTTCACTCATTGCGGATGTTGCATCTTCATTTCCAGTTACAAGGTTTCTTCACTCGATTTCCTTGTGTTGGTTCCCTTTATTATAACTAGTTTGTGGATACTCTTAGAAAATCCTCAAAAATGTACAAGGATGTGGGTCCTATCAAAACCCTCAAATTTACCCTCTATACAAAAAAGCAACTACTTTTTCAATTTTATGTGATGGTACATGAAGTTGGATTTATAAAGTAAAACAAGAGCACCCATGGTGAACATTTTTTTTATGTCCCAATCGTTTCATGCCTTTTTGCACATCTTTTACATGATTTGACTCTATTACATGAATGTGCTTTTCATCTAGCTTTAGCTAAGATATTAGGTGTTCCATGATAGAATTATTTTCATCCAAATTTGATATACATGTTATCCTAAGTGATAGGACCATTCACTACATTAGAAAAACTAATTTTTCACAAAAAATGAACTAAAATGGAGTTGATTTGTTTAAGAACTTGTAATTTTGTCTATATGCTCAAATAAAAACCAATATTTTGGTATCCAAATCCCTCCTTCCAACATCACATATCTTAGTGAGAATATTACTCACAAAAATTGAGTTCCTCGACTATTCCATTTTATTTTGGATGGTAAGGTGTAATATTGTGATGTGTGATCGTGAATTTAGAGAGAAGGATGTGCATGGATTCATTTAATAAATGACTTCCTTTATCACTTATCAAACTTATTGGGCATCCATACTATATTTTTATGTTTTTCTACGTGAACATCATAGTATTCATGATTGTGTAGTATTTAGCCAACATACCATCTACCTAATGAGTAAGGAAATCAATCAACATAATGATATATCTTACACTTTTCCTTCGTGCAGTTTAAGATATAGTACTAACAAATCTAATGGCCCTTTTTTTTAAATTTTATTGATATATGACTTGGTTCAAAGACATTTCATCATTTCTACTGGGATTTCCTATAATTTGGAAATGATCACATTTTTTAGAATAGTCTTTTGCATCTTAAAAAATATTCTACCACCATATTCCTTCCATAATATTTTTTTGATTATTGCATCCCCTACATAGTGATTACCTATGATTTCCTCGTGCACTTCCTTGAGAATATTTTACGTCTCATGTTTCATTACACACCTATGCTACTTTTCATCCTAACCCATTTTGTATAAAACACACTAATAATCTAAAATGGGTTACCTTATTTTCTATTTTATTCCTTTGTTGAGAATTCCAATTATCAAGTGAAAGTAAAAAATATAGGAATATTACTATATCATTCAATTCATCTTGTGATTTTGTAATCCTAAAAATTATGTATCATACATTTCATCCTCAATATCTTGCACTTTCTCACCACTATTAATATGCAAGAGGTGATTTATTCTTGAATTGTTCTTTCCTGAATTTACCACCATAAATAATAGCAATTCCTAGAATCAGAAACTCTTACAAATAATTTTCCCATGTAACACATCATTATTTAGCAAATATTTCAGCTTCATATGATTCATGTAGAAAAAAATGGTGTGGCTAACAAGGTCTATCTAAATTTTGTAGCACATATGCCAAGGAAATTGCTTCATGTTTTTTTGTGTAATTTTACTCCACATGTGTCCATTTCCAATTGGAAAAGAATATCATATGATCCATATTATCCTTACCAGGTTACACTAGAATATCTCCAAGTATAGTGTCAAATGCATTAAAATGTACATGAAATGGTGTTTTCTAGTCTAGGAACTGTAAGATTAGAGTACTTGAAAGCTTCTATTTTACTTCTTTAAAGGCTTTCTATTACACATCTTCTAATTCAAAGATCCTTTGATTTTTAATTAATTTGTATAGAGGTACTACAATCTTGGCATACCCATTTATAAATTTCATATAATATTCACAATTTCTTATGAACATGTCCACATCTCTTTGTGTTTGTAGAACCTTAGTTTTGAGTATCAATGTAATATTTTTTACATCAAGAATTATTCCATCCTTACAAATTATGTTCTCGTCTAATGTTCCAAAAGGACTTACAAGACACATTTATTTAGGTTTAGGGAAATTTGAATTTGTTGGCAATGATCAAGCATCAAATGCAATAATTCACAATGGTCCTTAACTAGACCATAGATAGACCATTCATTTAGATACACTTACAAAAACTTTAAGATAATGTCATTGAAATTTTCAACTATAATGCACAAATACATAGACAGCACATTCTTAAGCCCAAATGGTGTCATAATATATAAAAAAATACCCGCATTCTATTATTGAATGTGTAAATCTTATGCCCCATAAAACCTTCAAAATTTTGTTTAGGAAAAGGAATTGGTAATGGATCAATAACACAAATGGAACTAGGTATATGATAGTATATACAAATTCTAATGTAAAATATGTATTTATGTTTATCACTATAGGGTGTATCCATTTAGAATGATCAATGGTTATTATCACTCCCAAATCCAACATATTATCAATTTCTTTTATTTATTTCAAATGCACATTTGGGTTTATCTTGTATGATTTCTTACCCATCATTCTGGATCCATCTATCAAACTTGATATGCATTTTAGCATGCACTTATTACATTTATTTTTAGTTGTGTGGGAAGATATTTTTATAGTTTCACAATAGTTTTATGATCTTTACCATTTCTACGTCATACCAGTAATCACCAATAGTTGTTATCTTAGGATCCTTTTTTACGCTAATCTTAACCTTGAATTAATTTCATGAATCATTAAATACCTCATTTTTCATTCTTCTTATCTTATACCCTACACGGGCCTATTGTTGTTTCAATATTGAGGTCATTTTTTGTTTTCCAATTCTTTGAATTGATGGAGCATTTGTTTTTTATCCTTACACAACAAATTAATTTCCATCCAAATGTTTTCATATTCCTTACTAGAGTCACTATTAATTTTGTGCTCTTTAAATATCTTTACAAAATCCATCCCTTTCTCCTTGCACAAGTCAAACATGTGCTCTTCCTACAAAACATCATCCCCAAATATTACATGCCAAATCCACTATAGAGACTAGTGTAGATTAGGTGTGCAAGAGGTAAAAGTTAAGGTATACATAAAAGTGGATTTGAATTCATCCCATAAGATTTTGTCTCTTTACATTTCATTATCTACATATCAAGCACATTTCCAGTTACATAGAGTGTAGTATAATTTATTTTATAATTAGGAATGTTTCAAAGACAACATGACTTCCTTCCAAGATTCTTTCCATCTTTCCAAGTATTCTTGAGGATGAGTGGCTCCATTATTATTGGGTAATATGTGCATGGTTAGTTTTCTTGAACCTAATACACATGGCTTCTTGAATTTGACCCTAGGATTTTAGAAAAGGATAGTGATTCACCCAATATCATGTTGTAGTTAACAATATAATGTACACCATTGTGTTGATCGAAGCCCTCTATTATGGAATTTATACCTTTATCTCTTCAAGAAAACCATGTATGTTCCCTCCACCTTAGTAATTTGGCAATGAATTGGTATTCTCTTTTCCAAGGAACTTGACATACTTTGCTCTTTTTTTGGTCTCACAATGGGTATGTAACTTATTTTATTGAATAACACTACAATCCTATGTAATAATTTCATTAGCACATTGTGCCAAAATCTTGCAAGCTATGTTCATCATGTTTAAAATTGAATGCATATCATCCCATTTAAGTAATCTTTCTTAGATGGGTCAAAGTGTCCCAAAATTTCCACTTTGATGTTGTAGATATAGTTCAAGTATTTCCTATCTTTGAAATCTTCGATGTATGGTGTCCCCTAGTATCTTTCCATTGGAATGGCCATGCACTGAGAGGCATTCTCATAAATTATATACACTTCTTAAAGTGTAAGTCTGCATTATTTGGATAAACATCAATATTTTCCTAAAAGTGCTAGGAATTTTTCTACCTCGGCAAAATCTATGACTTCAAACTCTCCTTTAAATATTACCCCCGTAATGCTAATTATGGTATTATTTAGTACACATATAGGCAATGCAAGAGTCTTAAATGAAAAAAACATGTAGAGATGGATGAAGTATATGGCACCCCATCTTGTTCCATACTTCAACTATAAGAATATTGAGTTCTACAGCTATTTCCACGAAGATTTTATTTATCAACCATCCATCTATACAACAAGTTACTATGATTTCCCAATTTTACTATTCACTTTATATGAATATTACATCTCTATTTTGTGTGTGACAAAGGTGGTCTCTAAATGAAAGGTCTTTGATCTACTAAAAAATTCATTTCCTAAGTCAGGGAATGACTCCTTTTGTAAGGATTATGTTAAATTTATGGAATTCATATCTATCTAAACCTTTAAATTATGGAATCCATCTTACTTCATTTCATATGTACACCTTTTTATGAGAAATTTGATTTATCCTTAGAGTTCCTTGACTAGTTTCTTAGTTTCCTATAGGAGTTCCTTTTTTGTCATCCATCAAAATATCCTTTTCCTAACTAAGGATATATGTGTATGATTGTTTTCAAGAGGGTCTCCAAATATTTTATGTATGTAGAAGATCCTCTCATGGTTATATTATCCTTTGGATGTTGAATGGAGTTTTGTGTTCTTTGCTTTTCATTCCATTCATTTTTCATGGTGTGAACATTTTGGATCATGTTTTTACCCTTCTCATGTATTTTCCTTCATCATGAAATATAGGTCTGGGAAATCCTCAAATTTATGTTCTACTTGGAAAAACTTGCTTATTAGTAATGTAGGTAATCTCGTTGATAGAGGTCAAGGAGCTCACACTTATAATAATTTCAAGGTGGAAATATTTCTCTATCATATCCAATACATCCCCCACCACCACATTTTAATGCATTTCCTTCATGGTCTTCTTGCTTTTTCCTTATTTTTTCCCTCCTTATCCTGAGGGCTTGGGATTCATGGATTTGATCTACTACATGAAAATATCTAGTATTGCGCATATGTGCATCATATATTTTACACTATAGGGATACCTTAGTGTGGTAGCACACTAAATTTTAGGGTAATTCTTTACATCATGTATCTCTCCTCAAATATCACATTTCTTGAGCATGGTATGCACACTTCTCCCAAGGAATTAGAACTTTGTGTTCCTTTCAACATTGCTAATGGTATAACACAATCCACTATGCATTTATCTTTCGTTATCGGTATTCAATTACTCTAAATTGGTTACCATTCAAGTTAGTTTTTCTTTCATGAATAGGATAACTCCTTCTTAGAGATTTCAGGCACTGAGAGGGGAGGTGAATCAGTGATGATAAAACATACAATTAATTTCCTCTTTCTTTTATAGTATTTGTTGTTGTTAACTATTATTGATTGTTATAACCATGTAATATTAATCATGAGACTATAGGAATAAGAAGCATACACACACATTCATCATGAGTAGACCAGATATAATGTGGGAAACCCTTTCGGGAAAAAAACCCACTGAAACCATTTCTTATATTACTCAAAGCAAGGACTTGCAAGAATATTACACATCCTACAAGATTTTTTTAGTGAGGCTCTAACCCCATAAGGAGCACTAACCCCTTACACCTTTGTTGATATTACACACAAAAAAGAACTCAAGTGAATATAACGCATCACAAGATATTTGTTTAGTGAGGCACCAACCCCACAAGGAGCACCAACCCCTAATTTAATCAGCTACAACTGATCTTTTGTAGGAACCAACCCACAAGGAGGTTGCAACCCCCTGGAAATGCTAAGCTACAACTTAGAATTATTGTTTACACAATTTTTGATCATCTAGTTTCCATGTTGCACATACAAAAGATTATGATCACCTTGATTTTTCATTCATTTACAATTACTCTTCAAAGTTAGATATGCAATGTTTTCTTTACCTCTTTCTGGTCTCTCCTCTTCTCATTCAACTTATCAGACTTTCTACTTTTCTCTACACATCAGTTCTTCATCTGATAATGTTGTCTCCTTCTGCACACAACTCTTTTCTTTCTCTCTACACTAGATCTCTATTATTCTTCCACATCTCCTTTCTTCCTCTCTATAATGAATTTTTCCTTAGCTTCTCCTTTGCTCTTCTCTTAAGAATATCTCCATCATGCATCTACCTCTTCTTTCCTTGCACAACTCTATGCTCGAATCTCCTCTAAGTCATTAGCATTGGATGTTCAATAATGGTTCTGAGTCATTTATTTCTTTGAAAAGCTCCTTGGATTGACTCACTTACTCTCTTCTCTCTTCTCTTCAGATATTCAATTCTTCATCTCTTCAGCTCATGAGAGTTCTCTTGCTGATTCCATCAATCTGTAATGCATCTGATCAATTCTCAGACTCTACACTCATACCTAGCATTACTCCTTTGGCCTCTCTCTTCCTCTTTTGCTCCTTCAGCTTGAATGCATCATTTTTCTCTTGAGCCTCTTCTCTCCTATCACTCCTTTAGTTCTGGTGCATCATTTTCCCACTCGAGAAACTCTCCAAATGCATCCAATTTTCTCTATATAAACAATCAACCCAATTTTCCACTTCATCTTGTGTGTCGTGCAATATCTCCTACTTTTTTCCTAAAAATATGGACTATTAAATACATGCCGCTCACTCCAGATTTTTTCTCCTTCTATATTCAACTTGATTACACCTTCTTCTATGCATCTACTAGAAATTATTTATGAGCTGACTCCTAAAAATAGATTTCTTGTATTTTTAGGATTTCCTTGTGATTAGGAATAAACAAGCTCCTTTCTTCTCCAATATTTAATTTTACATTGGAATCAAGAATCTTCATGGAGAGTGTAATTGAATTACTTTGAAGTCAATCAAGCATTAAATTCTAGCAGCTAGAATAGTGGACTTCATCATTCTTTGTGGAGTTCTAGTTGTACACGCAGCCGTAAATCTTCTGTCAATTGAATCATCATTGATTTTGGATACTGACTCTTACTTCTTCCATTTTAAACTCTATCTTATTTTCCTTGATCCATCTCTAGTTCATATTTTCTCGATCCATGGCTTCCCTTGGCTTTTTGTGACCTTTTCCTTTTTATCATGGTAATATTCCATTATTATGTGCGGCTTTTCTTCCTTTCTCAGAGGATTTTTAGTTATCTGTGGTTCTTCTATGCTTCTCATGGATTCTTCAATTCTATTCTTCAATGTCTCATGGCTATACTCCCTTTTCCTTTCATTTTCCATGCAACTTTTCCTTATATGCATGGATCTTTCTTCTTATCTATGCTGTCCTTCTAGCAACTTTTTTTCACATCCGCGACTCCATCCTTTTATCTTTGGCTTTGTTATTTCTGTGACTTTCTTCCTTAGTGACTTTTCTTATTCTTCACGGATTTTCTAGTTCTTGTGCTCGGATCTTTTTTTTTGTGGATTACTCCTAACTTTCCTTTACTAACAGCTTCTCCTTTTCCTATTATTACTTGTTTGCGCTCTTCATATCCTCCTTACTTTGCTTTCAAATCTATCTTCATGTTCACAAATCTTCCTCACATCCATGGCCTTACCTTTCTCTCATGTGAACTTGTCCTTTGGCTCATTTTTCTTTAGTGAGCTTCATTCCTTTTTCATGACGGTGCTTATTAAGATTCCACAAACTTTACTTTCTATGATTAGTGCTTTATTCCTTGACTCCTTAATTTTTGTGACTTCATCTCCTTTACCTACAACTTTTCAATTACTTTTCACAGATTCTTTTTGAGTTTCAGCATTTCTTGTAAAGTCTCCTTGGCTGCTACTTCTAACTTTTGCATCCATCTCTTGACTTTCAGCGGATATCTAGGCCTTGGCAGTTCTCTTTGAGCCTTTCCCTAAAAAACATTTCTAAGTACCTTATCAACTATTGATCATTCTGAAGCTGGATTTTCATCACTATCTAACCCTTAATGTCCCTTTGAATTTTGAACACCCATCTAATTGAGGCTATTATCTACTTCATGTAGTTATCCTTTCATGAGGCCACTATCCATGAAATACTTGGTTCTACCTTCAAATATTCTTTCCTGAGCTTATTGCCATGCTTACCTGATGCTTTCTCTGTGAGTTGAACACTACCAATCAACCTTCATCTTCATTTCTTGCTCACTTTACCAATTATCTCCCTTTTTCCATCAATGCCACTTATTCCATCTTCTATAGCTTTTAACATCAATGACAACACATACCATAATGAAAAAGGTTCAACAATCTCCCCCTTTAGTCATTGATGGAAACACACCCAAAAACCTATAACTGTTGATGGAAAAAACACTGGAAATCATGGTTTTTGTTCTCCCCTTTTGACATATGATTAGTTGGTTTCTGACTTCAGTTTCTCTCCCCCTTTGACAACAATGACAAAGGACCAAATATGCCATGTAAGGATGAATATATTTGTAAGCTAGATTTATCATGTTCTTACCTTAAGAGGATCTCCTTGGGCTCATGCTTCTGATCCACTTGATCTGGTATGTCTACGTGCGTAATGCTCCTCCTGAGTTGATGATACCAATTGTAGTAATGTTCTAGTAAACTAGCTCCCCCTCACCTAAATACTGTTTGGTCATTGTTTTGGAGCTTATATTTCATGAGAATTCTCCCCTAGGATGTGTTCCATCTTTTATTGTCTCCCATTAAGTAGAAAAATTGATCCATTTGATCACTAGTAGCTCCCCCTTGGATAATGTTGTGTTTTTCATTGTTAAAACACTCTCTCGGTTGCATGTTGTGCTTCACTCCATTTTATTTGAACTGGCACTAAGCTCTCTTTTTCCATATGCTCTTGTTGTGGCTGTATTTCATCTTGTATGTTGTGGATTTCTGTCTCAGACACTTTCCTCATAGTATGAATCCCCTCTTCTAATTTCTTGATCTTCAACTTCCTGACACTTATCCATTACTTAGTGTCATGTTTCCACTTGTGGCTTGCATTAATATGCTTCATTTTTCTTGTAACCTATCTTATTTCTCCAATCTCATCCATAGATAGTCATTAACTCATCCTGAATCTACTCAAAAACATATTTCTGAGCATGCGGTATGCATAGTTTGGAGATACCAATTGTTATGACATACCAACTATTACATCAATTGTTATGCAAGGGTTCTCTTTGGAAGAAATATTCACCACCAAATCATCTAATATTTTTCACTAACATCTTTGAGAGATTAATCTATCCATTCTACATTCAAGAATAAAGACACCATCTTAAATACTTGTATTCTGTAATCAATTGCTCATTATTGGTTACTTATATAGGATCTGATAACATTTCCTCACACTTGCAGACTAAGAAAGGCTTACATTACTTTACTCATATCAGTATTCTATGTGATAGAGACAATTCTAGAATATGAACTTATATAATGAACATGCACATGTACTTCACACATCTTTCATTTGAGGGATCATTATAGACATACTTTGACGCAAAACACTTATGATTGGAATTTTTAGGCATCAAGATTCACATGTGACCAAAACACACTAAAGTCAGATTTTGACACTTGAATAGGATCTTATTTCAACAATCAAAGCATGAGGATTTTATACATGACTCATTTTCCACCATGGATATGTGCTACTAATAACAACCACAATTGATCACTCAACATACATAAACACTCACATCCACACATACACAAAGAGTATCAAGACCTGTTTTGATTCAGATTTTACCATGCAACCATCTTGTTCATTGATTCAAGATTTCTCTCATGGAACCACTTCTCACTTGACTTATACCAATGACAAGTGTTAAGGAGACACATACATGAACAAGAAACAATTGAAAATTTCTTTATCCTATGTTGTCTTAGGGGAATACACAAGGAATTCAATACATACAACACTGTATAACATGGAGCAAATCATATATGACATACCTTGACATCTTTCTTGAAACATTTACTACTGATATAGGTACCAACCATACATTGTTGAACTTTCTTGTTCAAATTCATTATATGAATTCTAAACTATGCTTCCTTTAAATTAAGTATACCTTCTAGAATCTTAGAGAAGGTATATCATGTTCTTCTTAAGTGTATTGTCAAAAAAGCAGGAAGTCATCATAGCAATATGATGACTCAGTTCCATCCTTCTTGGTCCTTGTTTTTTTGTCATTCTTCTTGACTACATTTATTGGTGTGACTGTCATATCACTTGACCTCTCTTTTTCAACTTGTATGTCGAGTGAGACACATATACTGCATTTCCTCTATCACCGCTTGAGGAAGAAATTCTTCATTACTTGCACTCAGTTTATCTTCCTTCTTCTTGCCTTTGTCATCATTTCTTTGCTTGCCTGATTGTGTGGAATTTCTGATTTTCTACATTGATCTACCCAGGATAATTTCTTTTCCTTTTCTTCTTTGACTTCTAGTTTTGTATTCCTTGATCTTGTATACCCATCTCATCTTCTTATCTGTCAAAAGGTGTTTGAGTCTCGAAAGTGGGTTTATTATGATTCTTAGGAATCATTTTCATGGTAGAATCCTTCTTTTATTTCCATTTGAAGGTATGAAGTCTATTGCTGCATTTAGGTTGTTCATTTTGACATGTAGTGCTTTGAATGATTCCCAAATTCATGACATGTATAACACATTATCATGATTTATACTTTTATCTGAATGTGAGTGATCAATGCTAAATTGTCTTAAGGATTTTTCTTAGAAATTCCTAGAAATTTGTCCTTTTTCATAAAAATTGAAACACATCATACTCTTCTCAAACTTATATCTGCTATCCCTCTCTGGATGTTCTTTGTCTACCTTGTGTCTTTTACACTCTGCGGCCTTATGACCAAAACCATATCATGAATAACAATATCCACTAGATTTTCTTTCATACCTAGATGTGTTGGTTTATCTAATTGACTCAAATCATCTATTGCTGGTCACCTTGGTCTGCTTCTTGTCTGGTTGCATACTGGAACTAGCCTTTTGCATCCTCCTTATTTTCTGAGAATTTTTGATAGAATGTTTGTCTTGATTCAAATTTTAACTGCCTTTGCCTTTATCTATTATAATTATTTTCTAAGAGTCTCATGTTTTATTATGTTAGTCTACATTTGTTCCATTTTTGTCTTCATATTCTTTAGTTTAGCTTCGATCTTTTGGTAGACATCTTCTTTATCATTCATTGATCTTTATATTTTCTCTGCTTTTCCTGGTCTAAATCTTTCTCAGAGTGATTTTTGTGGTTGAGTTGAGTTTGTCATATTCTTCAATTTTTTCCCTCAGAGCTTTAGAAATCAAACTTGACTTTTTCCTCAAGTTCCTCAATCTTTTCTTCATTTTCTTTTTCCATTTGGATCTCTTACGCTTCATGATGTTTGGTTTTATCCCCTTGTTCCTTTAAAACTATTTTCATCTTGGTGATTTCTTCATCTTTTATTTTGAGAGAGTTCAATACTTTATCTAATTGAAAATCATATTTTGCACATTCTTGAGCATCCTCTTTTTCTTGCTTACTCAATTTATTCTCGAGGAGAGTGATGTGCTTCTCATAGGATTTGATGTAGGATTTCAATTTCTTATTTTTCTTCCTTGAATTCTCTAATTCCTCTAGAGCACATTCTAACTCAACTTTTAGATTAACCTCATCTTCTTCATCATCTGAATCATTTATGGAGCTGCTACAAATTTTCATTTCCATCATCAAACTTTCTTTGTGAGTTTCATCTTGATACTTTTTGTATGTATATTTTTTCATGCGTATCTTTCTCTAGGATCAATTTCAAGTTGTTAAGCTTTACACAAGAGAACCACCGCTTTGATACCAAATGTTAGAAATTTTAGGCATTGAGAGGGGGGTGCATTAGTGCTAACTAAAACTTACAATCAATTTCCTCTTTCTTTTATGTTATGTATTGTTGTTAACTATTATTGATTGTTATAAGCATGTAATATTAATCATGAGACTATAGGAATAAGACGTATACACACACATTCTCATGAGTACACCAGATATAATGTGGGAAACCCTTACAGGACAAAAACCAACTAAAACCGTTGCTTATATTACTCAAAACAAGGACATGTAAGAATATTACACATCCTACAAGATTTGTTTAGTGAGGCTCCAACCCAACAAAGAGCTCCAACCCCTTACACCTTTGTTAATATTACACACAACAAAGAAATCAAGTGAATATAATGCATCACTTTAGTGAGGCACCAAACCCTAATCTAATCAACCTATAACTGATATTCTTCAGGCACCAACCCAGGAGGATGTAACCCCTAGGAAATGCTAAGCTATAACCTAGACTTGTTTTTTACACAAATTTCAATCATCTAGTTTCCATGTTTCACATACAACAGATTATGATCACCTTTCTTTTTCATTCATTTACAATTAATCTTCAAAGTTAGATATGCAATGTTTTCTTTACCTCGTTTCTGGTCTCTCCTTTCTTCACCTTCAACTCATCATACTTTATTCTTTTGTCTGGATATTAGTTCTTTATATGATAATGTTGTCTCCTTCTGTACACAACTCTTCTCTTTCTCTCTACACTAGATCTCTATTATTTGGTTGTGCCTCCTTTCTTCCTCTCTGTAATGAATTTTTTCCTTAGCTTCTCCTTGCTCTTATCTTCAGCATATCTGCATCATGCAGGCTACCTCTTCTTTCCTTTCATAACTCTCTTCTCATCTCATCTTCATTGGCATTGGATGTTCAACAATGGGTTTGAGTCATTTTATTTCTTTGAAAAATCTCCATGGCTTGACTGCACTTACTCTCTTCTCTCTACTCTTCAGATCTTCAATCATTCATCTCTTTAGTTCATGAGAGTGCTCTTGGTGATTTCATCAATGTGTAATGCATTTGATCAATTCTCAGACTCTATACTCATATCTACATTATTCCATCGACATCTCTCTTCCTCTTTAGCTCCTTCAGCTTGAGTGCATAATTTTTCTCTTGAGACTCTTCTCTCTTATCTCTCCTTTAGTTCTGGTGCATTCTTTTTTCACTTGAGAAACTACTCTCAAATGCGTCCAATTTCCTCTATATAAATAATTGACCTAATGTGCCACTTCATCTTGCATGTCGTGTAATCTCTCCTGCTCTGTCACCTAAAAATATGGACTATTAAATGCATGTCACTCACTCCAAGTTTTTCTCCTTCTATATTCGTCTTGATTACACCTTCTTCTTTGTATCTTCTAGAAATTATTTATGAGTCGAATCCTCAAAATAGATTTCTTGTATTTTTAGGATTTCCTCATGATCAGGAATTAAAAAGCTCCTTTCTTCTCCAATATTTAATTTGCACATTGGAATCAGTAGTCTTCATGGAGAGTGTAACTGAATTACTTTGAAGTCAAGAAGAATTAAATTCTAGCAGCTGAAATAGTGGCCTTTATTGTTCTTTGTGGAGTTCTAGTTGTACATGCATCCGCAATCTTCTATCAATCGAATCATCATCGATTTTGGATATTGACTCTTACTTCATGCATTTTAAACTCTAGTCTGATTGTCCTTGATCCATATCTAGTTCACATTTTCTCGATCTGTGGCTTCCCTTGGCTGTTTTGTGACCTTTTTTCCTTGTATTGTAGAAATATTTTGTGTTATGCAGTTCTTATATGCTTCTCACGGCTTCTACAATGTCTCACATCTATTCTTCTTGTCCTTCACCTTTTTACAGTTTGTTCCTTGTACGTGGTTTTTCCTTTTTATCTACATTGCCTTCTATTGAATTTGTTTCACATCCGAAACTCCATCCTTTTATCTCCAAATTTTTCATTTTCATGGTTTTCTTCCTTAGTGACTTTTCTTATTCTGCGTGGCTTTTCCACTTCTTGGCAACTTTTCTGCTTGTTCGCGGCATTACTCCTGACTTCCTTTACTTCGTTGATTCTCATTTTTCTATCCTTGCTTCTACGGCTTATCCTTTATGTCCTCCTTACTTGTTGTGACTCTATCTTCATGTTCACCAACTCTTTCCTCACATCCATGTTTTTACCTTTCTCTCATGTGACTTGTTCTTTAGCTCCTTTTTCTTCAGCAACTTCATTCCTTTTCACGCGGTGATTGCTAAGCTCCCGCGGCTTCACTTTTTATGCTTAGATATTTTTCCTTGACTCCTTACATTTTGGCAACATCATTCCTTTACCTGCAGCCTTCACATACTTTCCATGGCTTCCTCTAGAGTTTCACATCCTTCTATAAGTCACCGGCTACTACTTCAAGACTTATGCGGCCATCTCTTGACTTCAGTAGATATCTCCTTCTTTCTGTGGCTTTTCTGAAAAACTAAGTAAGATCCCCTTATAACTTATCCTTGATCATCTAGAATCCTTTTTTACATCTATTTTTCCCTTAATGTCTTTATTTGAATTCTAAATGTCCAATTCACTTTCTTGAGGCTATTGCATATTACATATGCTTTCCTGAGATTATTTCTGGCTCTAATGTTTTCTCTATGCACTGACACTACCAATCAACCTTCATCTTAATTTTTTTCTCACTTTACCAATCAAATTTTTTTTCCATCAATGCCACTTCTTTCATCTTCTGCAGTTTTGACATCAATGACAACACATATAATGATGATAAAAGTTCAACACTCATATATCAATTCTCACTACAACTTCTATGTACAACATGGCCTCCAACTCATCCCTAGGGTATCTTAATTTATGAGAAAGGGAATGCTGAAACCACATTATAAATTTTTTATACAAACCATTGTGCATGCTATACATGATGGATCTCATAGGATAGCTTGGAAATTAAAGTCTTGAAATGTGCATCATAAGAGGTGAACATTTTTCATCAACTCTTATCATATATCCTTTAGCGGTGAGATGTTTTGTTGCTCAAATTTGAGGATATCAAATTCTTGTAGAAATGTTTCCTTTAATTTTTCATATTCAACCACTACTTTTTTTGGGTCATACTTGTGATACCAAGTATGAGCATTGTCCAACAAAGTTGTCGAATACTACATTCCTTTTTACTCTAGGGAAGAAATCTAGTTGGCATGTCATATGAGCTCCCACTTATGAATGTGTTTTTATGTGTTTTTCTACTCCATGAGATCCTAGTAGATATAAATATAGATCATAGAAGAGTTTTGGTGTAAGAGTAGGATACATAACTATTACAACTTTGCACTATGTTGTTTCTCTTGTCATTTTTTTCTCCTATTCTTCCACTACTTCTAGAGGTGATATGTGTAATATCAATTTACGTGGTGTGCATAAATCTATGGACCTGACTGTAAATTTTTACATGGGTGGAAATTTTTTATTTCCTCCTTCATGTGCATTACCAATAACCTAAAATATTGGTGTGTTATTCATCATCATAAATTTATGTCAACTATATGTATTGTTAACATGATTACATGTTATCATTGCCTAGCTTTCTAAAATGTAAAACATGTTGTAGCATAAAAATAAGTTCTTTATCCAATATGTCCTTCTCTTTTCCCTTTCCTAACTCCTCGCAAATTGTTAGTTGTGTTGCTCACTATCTTGAAAATATCAAGAAACCCAACCACATGAGCATGCACATTAGGTTTGAAAAGGGTTCCATCGGCATTATACTACAATTCATCATTCTTTAACACTTGTTATTTTGTTTTATGCATTTTTTTTTTCTCAAATATTCTTCTTTATTTTGATCATCCTTATGTTATTACCACTTATCTCGGGTCTTCATTAGAATTTTATAGGTTGATTCATCTTTCCAATGTGATACATTTATCATCTATATCTTTCCATCGAGCTTCTTCATATCATTTCCTCCTAATAATTCACTCATATGGATTATCCATAGTACAGTTAATTCACACTCCCCTTAACTCAACCTTTCCCACCACTCATGTGTGTAGGTATTTATTCAACCATGCAAAAATTCTTAATTCTGAGGTCTACTATTAGATTCTTTATTTCTAAGGAGGAATTTCTTAATACCTCTTAGGATCATGCAAGAAATGGAACTTTGCTTCTTCAATATAAGGGTACGTGGAAACATCATACTCTAGAATGAAATTATGAAGCACTCCACTCTGTTTAAAAAATCTACCATGCATGTCCACATATCGTCGAGTTGCCACAAGTCTCATGGTGTGCTTTATGATATAATTTTATTTCGTTTCCTAGATTTAGAATTTTTTGCATGGAATATGCAACCAACCAAACCTACATGTTTCAAGGGATTTTTCTAAATAATGTTTCATATAATGATTCATAGATATGCCTCTCTACCCATATTATTGGTAAGAAATATCTATGAATAGGGTTATTTTGCATAAATATCTCTTCCATCCTCTTCATTCAACACTCAATATTCTCCTGAGTGAGTTGAAACATTTTTTTTTCTCATAATCATGGTAGCACATTTTGATGGGTTTTGGTAATGGAACCAAAATGTTGCATAAATCTATATAACCAATAAGCTTATGACCATGCACACAAGCTTAAAATACCATCACATGCAATGCATAGAGTAAATGTCTCATGGTAACATATCACACAAAGAAGAGAACCTTTTCCACTCACTTGAGGCATGAGAGTAGACTAGTCCTCGTCAGTTTTGGTTGTGTCCACGATGTCTATCTAAGGTCTTAGCTATTTGTATTTGTAAAAGAATAATCATATTTTCCTTCATACTAGTTTGTATAAAAGTATTCTAACACCATTAAATTAGCATCATCATTTAACAATGAATTGTATAATAACAATGGGCGTTGTGTATTCATTCAACTATGTATTGACAATTTTTTTATGAATATCACCAACTCAATGGATCAAGAAACAATAAGGATAAATTTTGGACCAAAATGTTAACCAACCATGAACAATAAAAAATAACCCCTATGCCCAATACCTCAAAGGGGTATATATACTGATTGGGTCCTACACTTCACCAATTTAACTAGAAGTGGAATTGTTCCATAAGTCCCAACTTACTAATAAGTTAGCCACTAATGACAATTAGTGTGTACACTAAATGGATTCATTTCTTATCTATATATTTTGCAAGGTGACCTTAGCTCATTTATAACTCTGCTCCACCATAGAGCTATATTTTTATGGTTGTTGATCTTGAAAGACTCGTCTCCATCATGCAAGCTCCTCACAAATGAGAATTTACTATCTTTATATACTCCTTGATTGTTGTTCCTCTAAATCTCTCACATGTGGATCGTGACTGGTTTTTCCACAAATTATTTGTTCCCATGACAAGCAAATCCCATCCAAAAAATTACATGTGTGAAACATGGTAGCATATTGTAACTACCATGTGTGTGATGAGATTCCTCCAAAAATGTCTTGGTGTGCACCATTTGTAACACATGATTAGAACCAAAGGTGTGCATGCCTGGATATTAAATTTCCTTATGCTCCAAAAGAGGTAATATTTATCCAAAACTTGTGATTATTTGAATAAAATAGAGCTCAATAAGCCACATTTCATCATTAATTCTACGCAACTAATCAATTTTTTGCAACTAGAGATCTAATTTGGGATTATTTTATCCATGTGAACCTTAGTTTTGACTATATAATATTATTTTTTGCTTAGTTGGACCTAATTACATCATGTATTGTACGAATTAGTCAATTGGCTCACTTAGAGAGGTAGTTTGGGCCAATTTAACCATGTAAACCTAATCACAACTATATGATATTATTCTTTCTTAATAGGCCTTAATTGCATCACACATTGAACTAATTATTTTATTGGCTCAATCAAATATGAAATTTGGTCCTATTGGAGTCCCATGAACCTAATGTTGACTTTATAATGTGATTTGAGTCTCCATTGCATCATTCAATATACCAATTTTTGACTAGTTCAATTAGAGAGCCAATTTGGGCTAATTTAAGCCCATAAAATCAGTTCCACCTATACAATGTGATTTTGGGCCTAATTATCCCCAATTGCATCACATAATACACAATTATTCTATTAGTTTTACCATAGAGGTAATATGGGCCAAGTTAAGGCCCTATACCTAATTACAAATATACAATGTGATTTAGGGCTTGATAGGCCCTAATTACATCACTACTTGAACTAATTAGTCAGTAGGTTCAATCAGATAGGCCATTTAATCCAACTAGAGTCACATGATACTAATTTTGAAAATAAATTTTCATATGGGGACCATTTGTCCCCATTTTCAGAGTTGACTTTACCAATTACTCAATTAGTTGAATAAGAGAGACAATTTGGAACAATTTGATCAATGTGAACTTAATTAGGACTATATGATATGATTTTGGGATAAACTAGACTAATTAAATCACACATTATACAATTAGTCAATTGGTTCAACTGTAGAGAAAATTTGGGCTAATTTGAGCCTTACTAAATTACGACTATAGAATATGATTTAGGTCTTAATTGTCCTTAATTACACCATGCATTGAATCAATAAGGATTATAAAAGGTGATTTATGGCTTAATAGGATGTAATTACATCGCTTTTTGAACCATTCATTCAATGGGTTAAATCATAGAGGTAATGTAGACTAATTGGAGATCCACTAATCTAATTAAAAATATATTGTGTGATTTTTGTCTTAATTGGCTCCATTTCATCACTAATTGAACTAATTACTCAATTCATTCTAGATAGGATGCAATTTAGTCCATTTTTAACCATGTGAACATAATTATGACTATATGATGTGATTTGGGGCTTAATTGGCCTCAATTACATCACACATTACACCAGTTGGTACTGCATAATGTAATTTAGGGATTAATAGGAACTAATTACATCACTAGTTAAACCAATTAGTCAATTAGTTTAATTAGTGAGCCAATGTAGGCTAATTAAATCCCTACAAACCTAATTAAAAATATATGATGTGCTTCAGGTTTAATTGGCTCCAATTTCATCACTTATTGAACCAATTACTCCATTTATTCAAGAAGGGATACAATTTGGTCCAGTTTGATCCTTATGAACATGATTACATGATTATAAGGTATATTTTGGGTTTAATTGACCTTAATTTTTTCATTGATTAAATCACTTACTCAGTAATTGAATCACTTAATTCATTTAATTAGTGATACTTAGTTATTGAAACACATACTCAATGACCTAACTAAGCACTAAATGACATCACATAAGTGAAATTATATTTATTCTTCTTAAATCGGTATGAATTATGTCTCTAAGTGAACCAGTCAAGTAATTAGCTCAATTAGTGATAAGTTTAGGGTCAATTGAGCCCTAAATTATAAAGCATTATCAAAATTAGGTTCATGTGGCTAAAATTGAACCAAATTGCAACTTTGATTTAACCAATCATGTAATTGGCTCAATAAGTGATTAAAATTGGACCAATTAATCCCCAATTCACAACATGTTACTACAATTAGGTTAACTTAGGTCACATTAGGCCAAAATTCATCTTTTATTAAACCAATGGAGTAATTAGCTCAATTAATAATGAAATGGGGCCAAATTGAGCCCCAAGACGCATCCAATAGTCCCAATTAGATATTGTAATTGTAATAATGTTTATGAGACTCAAATTGGAACAAATTACATCATTGAGTGACCCAATTGAGTAATTTGTTCAATAAGTGATGAAATTGGGTCCAATTGAGCCCCAAATCACATTATATAGTCATAATTATGTTCATAGGGATTAAATTAGCCTAAATTGTAACTTTTAAAAACTAATTAACTGGTTGGTTCAATCAATGATCAAATAGGGGAGAATTTAACCCCAAATAACATAGTTACAATTAGCTTCACATGGATAAAATATTCCAAAATTACATCTCTAATTGAGCCAATCATGTAATTGGTTCATTATGTGATGAAATTGGGGCCAATTCATACAAAATTTTCATCATATAATTGTAATAAAATTCATATGGATAAAATTTCCAAAATTATGTATGTGACTAAATCAATCAAGTAATTGATCAAATCAAAAGTGTCCAAGTTGATGTAGTTAATCCACACATTTGCATTAATCCAACTAGGTTAGGAAACTCAATTCAACCACTTACTCTCAAGCTTTGCAAATTGAGGTAGCTTAAGAGGCCAAATTAGCTAAAATCTTGCATATTGGGTCAAATTAGCTTGAATAGACTCCCCACTTTGTTTCATATTCTTCAAACCCTGTCATTTTTGCTATTATCATGGTCTTGGGTCAAGAAACTATCAACTCAACTTGTACTCTTAATTTTCCTTCTCTTGGCCTTGTCTCTACTATACTGGTTCAACTAGACCAAATCACAAGTTTTTGAATTCTTGGATCCTTCAGGACCTTCCTCTCTATTCACATAATCAAAATATTTTTTGTAATAAATGAAGAAAGAATTTAAAGCTTCAATATTCTACACTTCCCTTCCTTTTTGCTAAATTGACCCTATATTCCTTAAGACCAAGTGGCTTACTCCAACCATGCATTAACACTTCAAAAGCTATCTAGTAGACCTTGTGAATTCATTAGTATTCATTTAGATATCTTAACATGTCGTTAATATCACTGGGCTCAATTCCTTGAGAAACTCTTATTATCTCCTTTTTGAAATTATTCACCTAAACCCTTAACTAGGGCTGCATATAAGTACTATCAAGCATAACTTTCTTTGTATAAGGTATCAAGAGGTAAAACCAATGTTTTTAAGGACCCATTAAGGGCTTAAAAATGTTCACAATTTTTTTCAATTCAAATCCTATTATTCCTTTTACTTCCTTTGAAAATACCCTCTTCAAATTATCCCTTCAATGTAATCAACTGTATAATCACAAGAATGTCATGAAATTACAGAGGAATATCCAATGAAAGTTATTAATTATTTTGAAACAATTTATGAACTCCATTGTGTAAATTTCTATAGAGTTTCAAGACCATATTCAATGATTAAAGCTTTAAAAGTTAGTGCCCTAGCACTATTCTGCCTGTAGACTACAGTCAAGCCCAAGAGATTCTTATCATTATTGATTTCTGTAAAAGTATATTCAAAACCCCAAATTTTGTAAAGATGACTGTATTGACATCATAAAAGATATTTTCTTACCATAATTCATGGAAACTAAGTTTCAAGTCTTCCTTCAAGTGATAGATCCATTTCTTTCTTGTAGGACCAGGGTATAAAACCCTTGAGATAACAGTGAAAGGAAATCAAACCTTCAACTTCATGAATCCTTCCCTCCTCATGTATGCATGTACACTATTCATATTAATGAACTCTGAATCCTTCAAACTCATTTACAAATTGAGATCCCTTCACATTTGAGTCAACTAATCAAATAACTTGTTAACCTACTCTATTACTTTGAAACATCTCTAAGTTTTACATAGAAATGTTGCAAGAATTATCACATCCACGCATCCTAATTAGTATAAAAATTATAGGGTTGTCTTACTACACATATTTGGCTTGCCCTTAGATATTACACCCCATGATCACAACATTACACAGTCTCCCTAACATGTAGTCACTCACCAAAAATGAAGACTTACAGAACTTCATTAAGATTAATCCTCATTAAACTTATTGAAAAAATAATCCCTGGTTAAAAATATAAGAAAGTGGTTCTATATTCAGGAACAATAATGGTATTTTCACTTGAAGTAATACTATTATACAAGAAATCCAAAATCAAACCTCAAGAACTCAATTCCCTTCACACAATTTAAAGTCACTTTACCTACATTTCTGAGACCAAGAATACAATATTGGCAAATACAACCTTCATGCAAGAATTATCACCATCTGAGTTAGTACAAAATTATGCAAAATACCATCTCTGTCTTGACTTAAGTAGACTCATTCCTCAACCTTACAATGCCACTCTTTATTACTTGCAAATAAAAAACTTGGGATTCTTGACAACTATGATCCATCCACAATTACAGAGCATCAAATATAAAAATTACAATGTTTCAAAATGCATCATACCATCACTTGAGATTACAAACCAACGTACAAAACTCAGTCTTCCATCAATATTTCTTGAAACCATTACATTTTTGGATTCTTACCCAGGTAGAGAATAGAGAGAAGTAGTTATGTTTGGTCATTTATATCCTCCTAACCATTCCTTGACCATGATTTATGAGCCTAAGGTCAATTACAACCATATATCATGGACATGAGTCTTCACCCATAAGAGGATTTTGTTATCCAAAATAACTCCCCTAGTTATTTGGACAACTTCTATTTCCATTTTGGCTATGAGGTTCTACATCGCAGGTTGCACAGACTTCAATTGTTCTCTTGGCATGCTACCTTGGCTTTTTTTCCTTGCACACCCTTCCACACTCTCCATTTTCTTTGTGCTTTCCATCAATTCCATCTTTCCTTTTACCCACTCTCAATGCATTCTCATTCCTCCCAATAGTTCAGGCACCCTTTGCGCGCACCTTAGACTTGTTCCCCAAAATTAGCTAAGTCCCTTGCATCATGTGCCCCCTTCCTTTCTTACTGCACACATTATCTTGTAATGATTGCACCACTTCCATATGTTCCTCCTGTATGTACTCCTTATGTTCCTCCCATGCACATCACTTTCATGTGCATCCTTCATTACTTTCTTCTTTTGCACTTCTTTCCTTCATGCTTTGTTGCACCTTCCTCTACACTAGTTCCTGTGCCACGTGTACTGTCAGACATTGAGTGAACCACATGCAACCTTCCAAAGCATGTACCAATAGGGCACCAAATCCTTATAACCAAACTAAAGTGTGATACTTGGTAGAAGATGACAAAATATCTGATGTCGTGGGTTACACTCTAGATCACTCAAGTTCAAAGATTTCGGTGGGATTGGGTAGGTAAGAAGTTAGAAAACATCTCCCATGCCATTAAATCAAGATCTAATTGCTCCAACCATCTGATTTGATTCACATGTTGCCCCTTTCCTTCTCCCACATACTAAATAGACATGGAGAAGCATATTTGATGGATTTACAAGAGGATTTATAGGCATTCATTGTCTGGTTATTGGTGGTTGAGTTTTCAAATCATATTTTCCCTCCTTCTCCTCCCCTTCTCTCATCCATTCATCTATAAATGTAAGAGACCATTTACTCATTACTAAGGGTGGGATTCTTTCAATTTATATATTCATTGCCTTGCGTTTTAAGTTACATACCTTTAGATCTGGTATTTACATGTGGATATCAGCCTCATATGCCATTGTAATTGACTGTGCATTTCTTGAAGTAATAGAAGCATTGTTTTGTGGTTATTCTCTACCTTAACCTATTTTTATTCTTCTTCCTTGCATTTCTTTCACGTTGAGTGCCTATTTTGTTATCTCATGTCCCTTACAACTCCTTTTCTAACTGTGTCCCATGAAAATGAGTTTCATTATGTGTTTTGGTTCATGTTATGCATGTCTACCCTTCCTCTGTGCATATTTACTTTATTTTTTGCCCAAAGATGATCACGTTCATCCCCCTTCTTTCTGGTGTTATCACCTCTGTTAGTTTTAGTTTTCCCTTTATGCATATCCTTATATCCCTGGTCCCTTGGCACATGTTTTAGCTTAGGATTTCCTTTCCATCATTGGGAATAACAATAGTTGTAGAAATACGTAGAGGAACTAGACTTCTCTGTAGGTATGTCTCAATTGTGCAAGGTCCCACAACTTGGAGACAGTCATATTGTTTCCTCAATGACTCATTTCAATGTGATCTGATACATGTGCAAGTTTGAGCTCCAACAGTTTCTAGCATGCCTGGAGGGACCAATATTAAAAGTTTAAATTTCATTATTTCTAAGTTCTGATGTGTGGCTTAGTGATTTCCATCCTTTGGAGGCTCATTTCAACACATCTGGAAACTCCCAACACTTCCAAATCTACTGTTTTTCATTAGTCGTAAGCACCTTTCATGAGAAGAGTGCATACAAGACAAATGCATCAGCTGAAGAATCCTTTGAGTATCTCCAACTTTCTCTAATAAGAACACATAGTAGAGCTCCGTGCATGCATCTTCATCTCCAACATGTCATGTGCTTTCTACTCCACCTCTTGGCATCCCTGTGTAAACTACTATGGCACTACGGCCACCTCCTCCTCTAAGTAAACTTTTCCAACTTCATTAGTAGAAACCCTCTTATTCTGAATGTGCAACATGATATGCCAGCAACTACTCTCAAAAGTATTCCATACTTTACTAGTGAGAATCAAGTCACCCCCGTTGGGCACATCTAGGATGTAGAAAATGTGTTCTCTGTCTATTTGATCACAGCATGATGATGTAGCAGTCAGGCTCCTTATGGCATCCTCATTCAAAGGGAAATAGCTTGTGGTATAAAGGTTTGATACCTACATCTATTACCACCTGGGATGAGCTTGGAAAAGCTCTATGTAATTACTTTGAAGATAAGTCAGATCACCTATCACTGGTGGAGCAAATTGACTACAACAAAGAGGGTGCCCAATGAACAAATGATTGATTTCAATATCATATTTTAGAAGACCTAGGACATAATCCCTCAAGTGGTAAGGCCTACAACCCAACATGTTTTCTTGTATTATCTAAGGGATTTAAATAGTGACATCTCAGTCATGATTCATTCCATGGGGATTAGAAACCTTACTTATTTCTTACAACATTGCAATAAGGGCATAAAATAGTCTCATTCAGGTGGGAAAGTTAGCTCCTAGGTGTCCCACATCATTATTCCTAGAAAATCGTCTCACACACCTCAACCTTCCATTGCTCCCATTCCTGAGAATAACACTCAACCTGCTACATCCACATCCTATTCTCCCACACAACAAAAGGAGGATGAAGAAATGAAGGCCTTGATTAGGAAACTTATCCAATAAAGGTATATCTTTAGAGAAGTGGCAACAGGAACAAGCCTTTAGAAAATATTTCTAATCAAGGGTATAATCAAAGCAAACATCCTTGGTGGAATCAATATGCAAATCATAGATATGGGAAGAACCAACAAAATGATATATGGCATGCTAATGCGCACCTTCCATTGCAAGTTATCCCTCCTACACAACCTCTTCCAGCACCATTACAAGTAAAGCACTAGTTCCAATTCAAAATAATATGGCTCAAGAGTCAGAATGGTGTTTTCCTTGCAATATGCCTCATAGTCAATATCACTGTGCTAATGTTATGCATGCACAAGCCTACATGATCCAAAATTATTCTAACTGTGAGCCTTTGACTAGTGCAGTTGAAGTAAAGAATCAAGAAAAATCAGAAGCTTCTCCAGATAGACCAACCTAATTTTCTTTGGTGTCGAATACTTTTGTGTAATCAATCAAATTTTTGAAACATTCGTGACAGAACCGCGTGCCCAGGTTGCTGAGTAACACAAGATACAAGAAGATAATGCTTGGACTCGAATGCACACAACCTTCAGCTCCTATCACACAGGTCAATCTTCAAAAGAAAAGAGATGTAACAAGGCATCCAACAGTAAAGGCATGCAAAATCTTGTGCACGATGTTCTATGTAATGCTCTAACAGAAGCAATATGCATCCCTCCTTTGGTATGTAAACCCTCTGTGTAAGTGAAGGCCCCTACCTCTGTGCATGAACAAATAAGAAAGGATGTTTTTGTGCCCCAAATGCACAAGTCAATGGGCCTTCCTTTCAACATTGTGGACCAAATGAAGAATACCAATATAAATGTCATAATGTGGGATACCCCATGGCCATTCCATCTCAGTGTGACTTATTTCATGAAGCTCTATCCCAAATTCCACGCATACTAATCCAATTTTCCAAAAACTGTGTGTTGTTGTCAATAGCTATCAGGCTGAGGAGAAGCAAGTAAGTAAGGTTGTCAAAACCCCACCCTTTCTATATGTCCTTGATCATATGTAAAACACCTTGTGCAAAATTGTATGATTTGACTCAGATGCTAGTACTTCTGTCATGCCAAAGAAAATTGTAGATGTCCTGGGCCTTAAGTACACCTCTTTATCTAAAGGATTCCTGGAGCTTGATGGATCAATTGTTACCACTTTAGGATTCATCAAGGATCTTGAGTTAATCCTCCATGCATGTCCAATCCTCACTATAACTCAATATGTGTCAATCATTGACCTACCTCCTTTGTTTACCCTAGTGTCTATCAAGGGATTTTACTGCTAAAGTGGGTGGTTACTTGTCTTCTGATTGGTCCCATATGTTACTCAAGACAAGGTATGGTACCTAGTTTACCATACAAGCTGAGTCAATATTTTCCTATCATGTTGAGTCATATGACCCATCCCCTCTCCAAGCCAATTGCCTAATCCAAGAAGAACAAGGTTTCAATTTCTGAAGAGCAACATGTTCCTCCCCCTTTACCTGACTTAGTGTTAGATGAGTGGGTAGGAAAGGAACCACAAATTGGATCCATATGTTGAAGAGCTTGAATATTTTGAAACTGGGCTTGGTACTTACATCATCCTTGAAGAAGAAGGTGTGTTGCCATGCACATGCTCAATAAAAATAAAGAAAATCCTAGTATGTGGAAGTTGTACTTTGATGGTTCCAGAAGTAGAAATGGTGTAGGCACATAAGTTGTTCTCATTTCCCCCAAGGATGAGAATTTCTTCTTTTCACATAGGTTACAATTTACATGCTCCAACAATGTAGAAAAATATGAAGCATTGGTGCATGGTCTTCTTATTGCTGAGAAGAAAAGGATTAAGGTGGTGTAGATCTTTGGGGACACAAAGTTGGTCATCCACCAGGTCACAAACAAGTGCACAACAAAGAATAAGATCTCAAATCTTATAAACTATAGATTTTAGGACCTCCTTAAGAGCTTTGATGCTCTAAATATGTAGGTGGTACCTAAGGAAGATGAACAAATGAGTTGATCAGATGGTCGCACTTGCAGTTTGCAGTTCTCTCTTGCGAGAGGATTTTATCAAAGGAAACATGCAGCAACATGTCAAATGGTGATCATACCATCCATTCTAGACAACAATACCAGTTGGAAAGTGTTTGAAAAGTGATGCACAGATCATCCAGTTCATTCAGAATGAATCTCAGTTCTCTTCAAGCATGCAAGCTGACTTACATGACAACTATGGTGACTCAAGTGATACAACTCAAGAAAAATAAGTTTCCTAAAGGGCTGGATCACCTTAGAGAAAATGTTTAGCCCTGATGATGAGTTCAAGGGTGAAGAAAATTATATGCATATGACACAAGAAGACTACTCCCAAGTCACTATTGTATGTGGAAAGGAATT
Source organism: Taxus chinensis (assembly GCA_019776745.2). Classification (NCBI taxonomy): domain Eukaryota; kingdom Viridiplantae; phylum Streptophyta; class Pinopsida; order Cupressales; family Taxaceae; genus Taxus; species Taxus chinensis. The sequence goes on from CM034149.1 coordinate 647,950,092, forward strand.
TTCGTTGAGTAAATCTTGCACGCATGATGAAAACATGCCTTCATCTCTCTGTGCTCAGAAATACAATGACATATTCTCATGGGAGTATGAAGACCTAAAAGTATTTGATCCAAGTGTTTCTCAACACTCCATTGACCTTGATCCTATTATCAAGCCCATCAGGAACAAAAGCAAAGGCCATTCAATCCAAGGATATAGCCCCTCATGAGGAAAGAGTTGTCTAAACTCATTGAGGTGAAGATAATATTTCCTGATCAAGTACTCTACCTGGGTCATGTTAATCTTGTTCTAGTATGTAAGAAGAATGGTGAAATCAAATACTGTGTTGATTTCAAAGATTGAATAAGGTATATCCTTGAAGGATCATTATCCTTTGCCTTTTATGGAGCATATTTTGCAGACTATGGCTAGCATGCAGAAATTTTCTATGTTGGATGGGTATTCTGGATTTTCAATTATATCCTGGTCAAAGAAGAGGATAAATTCAAAATAGATGTTTACAACCAAGTGGGGGACATATGCATATCAAAATATTCCCTTTGGTTTGTCAAATGCAGGTGCACAACATTTCAGCATGCCATGGATATTACCTTCAAAGGATACATACATTAACGAGTTCATCTTGGTCTACCTAGATGAAATAACTATTTTCTCAAAGTAGGGTGCGGATCACATGGTACACCTAGAGAAATTATTTGAGAGATGTAGAAATTTTGGGGTGTCTCTTAACCTCAAGAAGTGCAATTTTTTTGTGGCATAGGGAAAGCTTTTGGGCCATGTAGTCTCAAAAGATGGCATTATTATTGATCTTGAGAATGTTTCAGCCATATTGGGCCTCTCCCTGTCTAGCACACAAGAAAGCCTTACAGTCCTTCCTCATAAAAACCAATTTTGTTAGTAGATTCATTCCTAACTTTGCATGACTAATTCAACTTATCACCCTCATGATCAAGAAAGATACAACCTTCAAGTTGATGGAAGAAGCAAAAGAGAGCTTCAAAAATATCAAGCAAGAAATTTTTTACGTGCCAACACTCATCAACCTGGATTACTTGAAGTATTTTATCCTTTACGCTTGTGGCACTGATGCAAGTGTTGTTGTTTTCCTAACACAAGAAAATGAACAAGTACTGGAGCATCTAGTGGCCTTATTCAGTCAGAAAATGAAGCATTGCAAGTTAAAATATAGTAACATGGATAAATAGGTCTATGCCATCATGTGCGCCCTCAAAAAATTCAAAATCATGCTCGCCATGAATCCCATCAAGGTGTTAGTTTCACACTTAGGTGTTAGAGACTTTATCATGGGCACAGAAATCAGTGAGAAGAGAGAGCGATGGGTGAACAAAATTATGGAGTATGATGTGACTATCAAAGCCATAAATTTTTTAAGAGGTAGTGTAATCTACAAACATCTCACTAAGGATGCACAGAATGATCAGGAGACTTCATTGTTTCTATATAAAGAGCTCCAGTGTGCAGAACCTAAACAAAATGAAGCCCCTGGAGCACACAACTAGATGAAGGACATGATTACATTCCTTTCTGAGGGCATGTACCCTCCTGATTTGACCAAAGAAAATAGAAGACATCTGAGGCTACATTATATTCCCTATGTTCTAATTTATGGTCTTCTCTTCAAAAGAAACATTGATGACGCGCTCCTAAGGTGTATTGATGGCGTATAAATTGAAAAATTGTTAGCTGAATTTCACGATAGATTCTCTAGTGGAAACTTCTCTGCCAAGACTACAACATTGAAAATTATAATGGAAAGATTCTTTTTTCCTACCTTGTTTTTCGACGGACACAAGTGGGTCATGAAATGAAAATAATGTACTTTCTTTATAGGAAAGAATAAATTGACAGTGCTTCCCCTTCAACCAATCCAAGCATATCAATGGTTTATGCAATGGAGTCTTGACTTCATAGGAATGATCAATCCTCCTTTGAGCACTAGATGTAAATAGACGCTAGCAAATATAGATTACTTTACCATATGGACAAAATCTTTCGTGCTCAAGGAGTCAACCAAGTCAGTCATCCTTGACATTACTCGAAGGTATTGTAATAACATTTGGTTTTCCTCAAACCATTATCTCCGATAATGCAAAAGCATTCCTTGGTACTAAAATCACTTATTGGGCTCTTAGTATTGGTATATATTTGAAGACCTCCTCCAATTATTACCCTCAAGGTAATGTCTATCAACCAAATAAAGTGGCATACAAAGGTCTCGTGCATGCTAGAAAGATAGAATCACAATGATGAAGGAAATAGGAACTTTACCCTTTACTATTGTTTATGGAAAAAAGGCTACACTTGCTTTTTCACTTGAGTTGAATTCACTAACACTTACCCAACAACTAGAATTTGAAGGCATGGACTAGAGAGAAATCAAAATGGTAGAGCTGGTTGAACCTGAATAATCAAGGAATTCTACCATGATCAAGCAAGAACAACATAAGAAATCAAAAAAGAAGTGGTTTGACAGAAAGGTTGGGCCTCAATCTTTCAAAGTTGGGGATTTGGTATTAAAATGGGATGCTGACAGAGCCAAACTAGTGCACTATTCAAAGTTTGATGCACTTTGGAGTGGCCCATAATTATAAGTTCTTGTAATCAGGCTAACTCTTTTGAGTTATCTCATCTTGATGGAGCGATGCTATCAATCTTAGTCAATTGGGTTTATCTCAAACCATTCCATTAAGCTTACTGGATCATTTTGTATATATTAGAGTAGTTTCAATTCCTCCAAGTGCACTATGCATACATTTTCCTGTTTTCACATAATTATTTCTTCCCACGTGCTTCTTGCACATGCTCTTTTATTACTTCCAGGATGTCAGTAATCTTCCAAAAGTCTTGTAGGATTTAGAACAGAGTTCAGAATATACTTTAAGTGTTTTAGGGATATTTCTTCAAAATTTTAGATCAAAGGTTCATATACACATGGACTCCATGCCCAATGTATGCTCTAGGCTACTGATCTCCTTCATATAGTAGGAAGACGGCCCTTAAATTCACCAAACTATTATCCAAAATAACTCCCTAGTTATTTGGAAAACTTATATCCCCATTTCATTTCTAAAGTTCTACATTGTAGGTTACACGAACTTCAATTATTCTCTTGGCTCGTTTCCTTGGCTCATGTTCCTCACATGCCCTTCAACACTCTCCATTTTCTTCATGCCTTCAATATTCCCTTATTTTACTCTATCAGTCCCATATTTCCTCACACCCACTCCTGGCGCATTCACATTCCTCCTAGCAGTTCATGTACCCTTTGCATGCACCCTAGACTTGCTTCCAAAAATTAGCTAAGTCCTTAACATCCTCACATACCCCCTTACTTTCTACCGTACATTATCTTGTAATTATTACACCTCATCCATACATTCCTCCCACAAGTATTCCTTTTATTCCTCCCACACACATCCATTTTACGTGTCTCCTTCTGCTTTCTTCTTCCACACTTCTTTCTTTCAAGCATTTTCATACCTTCCTCTGCACTAGTTCCTATACCACATGGTTTTTCAGACATTGAGTGAAACATACGCAACCTACCAAAGTGTAGAAACATGGCGCCGAATCCTTGAAACCAACTAAGGTGTGACATGTGGCAGAAGATGACAAAATATTTGATGACATGGATTACACTCTAGATCATTCAAGTTCAAATTTCAGCTGGAATGGGTAGGTAAGAAGCTGGAAAACGTCTTTCATGCCATTAATGCAAGATTGGATTGCTCCAACCACCTGATTTGATTCATATCTCACCCTTTTCCTTCTCCCACATGCCAAACAAACATAGAGAAGCTCATTTTATAGATTTGTAGGTGGATTTGAAGGCATTCATTGTTGGTTATTGGTAGTTGAGTTTTCAAGGTAGATTTTCCATTCTTATCCTCCCCTTCTCTCATCCATTCATCTATAAATGTAAGAGCATTGCTCATTAAGAAGGGTTGGATTCCTTTATTTTGTATAGGCATTGCCTTGTATTTTGAGTTACAGAACTTTAGATCTGGTATTTACATGTGGATGTCGTCCTCATATGTCATTATAATCAACTATGCATTTTTGGAAGTAATAAAAGCATTGTTTTGTGGCCATACTCTACCTTAACATGTTTTTATTTTTCTTCCTTGCCTTTCTTTCACGTTGTGTGTTTTTTGTGCTATCTCACATCCCTTGTAGCTCCTTTTCTGACTGTGTCCTATGAAAACTAGTATCCTATTGTGTTTTGGTTTGTGCTACGTGTGTATAGCCTTCCTCTACACGTCTTTACTTCATGTTTTGCTCAAATTTGATCGTATTCATCCCCTTTCTTTATATTGTTATCACCTTCCTTATTTTTAGTTTTCCCTTTCTGCATATCCTTCTATCTGTGGTCCTTTGGCATATTTTAGCTTAGGAATTCCCTTCTAGCATTAGGAGTAGCAGTAGCAGTAGAAATAGGTAGAGGAACTGGCCTTCTCCGGAGGTCTGTCTCAAGCATGCAAGGTCCCAATACTTGGAGATAGTCCCATTGTTTCCTTAATGACTCAGTTCAACCTGATCTGAGACGGGTGCAAGTTTGAATTCCAACAGTTTCCTTACATAAATGTCTTAAATTATGGCATAATCTATCATTTTAGAATGGCTTATGTGCCTAAATAAGACCTAAAACCCCCATACAATGCTTCATTTCACCCTTACATAGTTTGTTTCTTCCAATAACTCATCACAACACCCAGTACAAGCCAAAAATGGCTCCCTAATTCAAATTTACATTTTGGAGGGAAATACCTCATTTGAATTTTCAAGATCCTAGATACCAACTAATGCCTTAAAATGACTTAAATGGACCCCTAGGAACTACAACCACACTTGCAAGACAAAAATTGATGTCATCTTGATCTATTTATAGAGATGGAGTTGATGCTCCTACATCATACTCCAGGGGTAAGAAATATTGCACCCCACAACTCAGTTTTCTTCTTCTTCTTACAATTTGTAGGTATCTTTATTCTTTCTCTAATATAATCTTCACCATCATCTTTCTCTATCTTCTTTACTTTAATCTTGTACTTTACATGATCTTCATGTTTCTCTTCATCTTTATGAATGAGGTCCAGTTCTTCATAGGCTTATTTTTCTTCTTCATTCTTCACATCTCCCTCTTGCTCTTGCTGCTACTTCTCTTTCTCTATCCTAGATCTGATTTGTATCTCTTTTCTACATGGTTCTAGTGTGTTTATAGCATGTTACAAATTTTTCATCTCTTCTTTCAATTGCTCCCAACTTTCATACACAAATGCTCTCGCTTGTTCACTTATCTATTCTTGTTATTGAATTATTGTTTTCCTAATTTCATATTCCATATCAAGCTCACTCTTTGTACCTATAAACACACACCTGCACATATGGTTAGATTAAAAAATTTGAGGCTTGGCTACCCCTTTAGGTTCCTCTTTCTTTGACATTTATTCATTTTGCTTTCTCTTAAACTCTACTTTATTTTTCACTGCATAATCATTGTCATCACCTTGTTCATCTCCCTCAAGAGAAGCTAAAAATGCATCTATCGCTTCTTTTTCATCACTCTTATCCTCTATCAGTACCATTTCTTTAATCACTTCTTTTTCTTGCTTCCTCACTCTCTTTTCCATCTGTCTGAGTCTTATTTATTTTTGTCTTATCTTTCTCTTCAAATGTTTTCTTTGCCTTATTTCCAAAAGTAACCTAACTAGCCACTTAACTCTCTTCTTCATCAACATCCATGTTTCTTGTCTTTGTTCTTATTATTCTATTTCTATGAGAACCATCAATTTTGCTACATCTTGTTTCAGTGTTGTGATCTCCTACTAAAACCATAATTCCCTTTTCTTCCTCCTTTCCTCTTTCATTTTTCTCCTTATCTCCTTTTTTTCTCTCTTCTAATATTTCTTCAACTTTGTCAATCCTTGAATTATCTCTGCTACTAGTTCCTCATCCTCTTCACCATCTTTCACATCTCCTGAGGCTTAATAGCCTTCAACTCTATTTCTCTACATGTTTGCCTTATTTCCATCATCCTAGTTATTCTTCTCATCTTCTCTTGTTCTCTTATTCTCTCTTGCACTTGCTTTATCCTTGCATCTTATCTCTCTTCTATTGACTTCATCATCCATGGTGGCATCCTGTAACCATGGTTCATGACTGATTTTACATTTATCTCTTCACTCATCTTCACTGTCACTTTCACTAGACACACACACTCACCAAACAATGTTAGCAATCATTAATTACTATTTAATAAAATATCAAACCAAATCATAACAAAATTCCAATATCTGATACCAAAAATGATATAGACAATCCACACATTTGCATTCATCCAACTAGGTTAAGAAACTTAAGTCAACCACTTACTCTCATGATTTATAAATTAAGGTACCTTAAGAGGCCATATTAGCTAAAATCTTACATATTGGGTTTAATTAGCTTCAATAGACTCCTCAATTTGTTTCATATTCTTCAAACCATGTCATAGTATCATGGTCCTTGTTCAAGAAACTATCACCCTTGTTTGTATTCTAAATTGTCCTCTTCTTGGCCTTGTATATACTATACTGGTTCAACTAGACCAAATCACAAGTTTCAGACTTCTTGGATCCTTCAATACCTTTCTTTATGTTCATAGTCTCAAAATATTTGTTATAATCAATGAATAAAGCATTTAAAGCTTAAATATTCTACATTGCCCTTCCTTTTTGCTAAATTGCACCTATAATCCTTAAGACCATGTGGTTTATTCCAACCATGCATTAACACTTCCAAAGATATCCAGTAGGCCCTGAAAATTTCATTAGTATTCATTTAGATATCCTAACATGTCCTTAAAATATCAGGGCCCAATTCGTTAAGAAACTCTTATTATCTCTTTTTTTTAATAATGCACCTAAACCCTTAACTAGGGTTGCATATAATGACTCTCAAACATAAGTTTCTTTTTCTAAGGTATCAAGAGGTAAAACCTATTTTTTTAAGAACCCATTAATGTCTCAAAAATGTGTACAAACTTTATCAATTCAAATCCTATTATTCCCTTTACTTCATTTGAAAATATCCTCTTCAAACTAGCCCTTCACTGTAATCAACTATATAATCACAAGACTGTCATGAAATTCTAGAGGACTATCTAAGGAAAGTTATTAATTCCTTTTGATACTCTTTATGAACTCCCTTTTTCAAATTTATACATAGTTTCAAGGCCCAACTCCATTATTAAAGCTTCAAAAATCCATACCCTAGCACTATTCTGCATGTAGAGTACAATCAAACCGGAGAGATTCTTTTTTGTTATAGATTTCTCTAAAAGTCTATTCACAACCCCAAAATTTTCAAAGTGGAGTGTACTGACAACATAAAATATATTTTCTTATCATAATTTGTGGAAACTAAGTTTAAGGTCTTCCTTCAGTTGAAAAATCCCTTTCTTTCTCATAGGACTAGGGTATAAAACCCTCAAGATAACAGTGAAAGGAAATTGAACTCCAAGGCCTTCAAAATATTGTATAGATTAAGATCCCTTCACATTTGAGTCAACTAATCAAATAAATTATCAACCTATTGTGTTACTTTGAAACATCTCTAAGTTTTACATAGAAATGTTGCAAGAATTATTACATCCACAGCTCCTAATTAGTATATAAATGTTAGGGTTGTCTTACTACATAGATTTAGTTTTCCCTGAGATAGTTCACCCCAAGATCACAACATTACACAGTCTCCCCAACATGTAGTCACTCACCAAAAATGAAGAATTATAGAACTTCATTGAGATTACTCCTCATTAAACTTATTGAAAATCATATCCCTGGTTAAAAATATAAGAAATTGGTTCTATATTCAGGAACAATAATGGTATTTTCACTTGAAGGAATACTGATATACAAGAAATCCAAAATCAACCCTCAAGAAATCAATGCCCTTCACACAATTTAAATTCACTTTACTTGCATTTCTGAGACCAAGAATACAATATTGGAAAATACAACCTTCATGCAAGAATTATCACCATCTGAGTTAGTACAAAATTATGCAAAATACCATCTCTTTCTTGACTTAAGTAGACTCATCCCTCAACCTTATAGTGTCACTCTTTATTACTTGCAAATATACAACTTGGAATTCTTGACAACTGTGATCCATCCACAACTATGAGTTATAGAGCATCACATATAAATATTACAATCTTTCAAAATGCATCAGATCATCACTTGAGATTACAAACCAACATACAAAACTCAGTCTTCCATCAATATTTCTTGAAACCATTTCATTTTTGGATTCTTACCTAGGTATAAAATGGAGAGAATTAGTTATATTTAGTCTTTTATATCCTTATAACCATTCCTTGACCATGGTTTATGAGTCTTAGGTCAATTACAACCATAATTCATGCACATGAGTTCACCCATAATATGTTTACTTACATTAAATGTCTTAAATTATGGCATTATCTATCATTTCAGTATGAATTATGTGCCTAAAGAAGACCTAAAACTCCCATTAAATGCTTCATTTCACCCTTACATAGTTTATTTCTTCTAAGAACTCATTACAACACCAAGTACAAGACAAAAATGGCTCCCTAATTCAAGTTTTGTATTTTGGAGGGAAATACCTCATTTGAATTTTTAAGAGCCTAGACACCAATACCTTAAAATGACTTAAATGGACCCATATGACCTACAACCACACTTGCAAGCCAAAAATTGATGTCATCTTGATATATTTACAGAGATGGAATTGATGCTCCTACATCACAAGTTATACCCAAATAATTTCATATAGTCATAATTAGATTCCTAGGGAAATGTGTGAGTTAGTATCCTTGAGAAACTGTAATTAATTGAGGGATATGTTACTTTTTAAAGATTATTTTTTATAAATTTATAACTTCTTAAAATACTAGGACCCAATCTGGAAGGCCCCGAAACCTCTAAAATGGCTAAATGTTTTCCCGAAATAGACACAAGCTGTAAAATTGACATCCTAAAAAATAGTTTGATACTAAAATCCACAAAATGACTTAGTAAATTTACCGAATTAGATTTTGAAAAATATCTTCTATAGTGTAACTCATGGAGCTATGGGACATATTCCCAAAATTGCAAAGTTACCTTTATTTTTTAAATTTAATAAAATAACTTGAAATTACACCAACCATTTAATTTCATTAAAAAAATGTACTTCCTTCCGATTCTTCATCTTCCAACCCTTGGAAATCCTAATTCACTAGTAGCACATATATACTTTAGGTTTGATGATTATTAAACCTACAAAATCAAACCGTGAATGCATTATTTGGAACCACATACATGTGTTTGTCTAAATCACATTTTTAGAGGGAAATGCCCAATTTTTGGCCCCACATATTCCTTACTTACACACTAAGGAATTTTTGATTAGCTATATGGAAATTCTTTAAGAAAAATCTAATCATTATGCACATACACTTGTAGGCATTTTGTAAAGTGGTAATTGTGTTGAGAAGGGTCCTCTATTCCTATAAATAGGTAAATTTAGGCATACACAATCTAGGTGGGAAAGGAGTATTATAAATGTTTTAAACTATTGGTTAGTTAATAATATAATTATGATCAATCCAAATAATCAAGGATTTAGAGTATAAACATAATATTTTGATTTCATAGTTTAATTTTCCTATATCTTGCATCATAAATTACAATTAGTATTTGGGAATACTAAAAATTTGAGAAGATGTGTCACATGGTGTGGTACGCCTAGGATGGACATTGCATAACCTAGGGGAATGACAAAGAAGGATACTCTATCACATAAAGTAGATATATGAGATTTATTTGAACCTAAATGAAATTTTAAAGAGCTTTCACTATGATAATATGCATTCACATGTTATTCCACACATACAATTTTTTATCTAAAACATTATTATGATTTGAAAAGAAACAATGCTATCATTTTTTAAAGAGGTGTTACTATCATTTCTATGTATATCCTTTCAAGGTGCATTCTCTACATTTTCAACACTAGTAATGGCCTTTGCATCTAAAACATTATGGGGTATGATAGGGAAATCACTATTTCATGTTGTTTATCTTAAGGAAAGTTTGTTATATGCTTAATGATATTCATCATTTTATGGTAGGTGTGGATGGCTCACATACTTTTTTTGGATGCTCGAGTTCATGACTTTTACTAATCCTTTCATCCATAGTTCATCGAAGAAGTTATTCTCATATGGGGGTCCCAATGAGATAGGGAATACATGGCCATGAAGGTATATCAAAAAAAAAAAAATCTCAAATCCTAATAGAATGAGGGATATTTCATGCCCTAATAAAATGAGGGGTATTATCAAGAAATCAGATATTAAATGTGAACCCTAAAGGGATAGGTTGAAATGTTAAGGGTGATACATGAAGCCTTAGGTTAGCATGTTAGATAAATAAAATGGGTTTGCCAAAATGTAAAATTTATATTAGAGTAAATATGTTTAAGAATAATATCTACATGTATAACAATGATTCAGAATTTAAATATAGAGTATATAATAATTCGAACAGCTAAAAATCATGTGCTTATAAAATACAAATGGACACAACTCTATAAAACTAGATAAATGAGTTTAGGGTTAGGTTTTTGGAACATATTCACCCCAACAGATTGTATAAGTGTGATAGTGATATGAAAGTGTACAAATATGTTTTGCAAGGTGTCTCAATTTCATTATGAAATTCACAAAGTTGAAAATAACTATAGGGTGGAATTACCTGAAATGGAAAAAATGGCATACAATTTTGACCTCGTGGTCGATTCTTCCCTTTGTTATCCTAATAAAAAAAATGATTATATCACCTAGTGTACCCATCTCCCTAAATCAATAATTTGTGATCAAAATATTATGATTGTTCACGTGTACTGTAAATGGCCTCTTCTTTGTAGAAACCCTAGCTCCTTGTGTGAAGACATGAAAAAAAGGTTAGTCTGATTTGATTAAGATTCTTCAATAACCCCTTAAGATGAGTGTTTTCTACATAGAAATACCATGAAGAGGCCTTAGAAAAATGCAGTCCTCCCTTCTAGTAGGTGTTTGAAAACATTTGATGACACTGCAAAAGATACATGATGCCTTAAAACCAATTGGCACAAGACGCAATAGGATACTTTATATTTCACAAATAACACTATTCAATTTTGTAATTGAATGTGAAAGTGATCTTGAGATGCTAGTTATTGAAGTGATCTTGTAAAACGAGTCCCCCCTTAAATGGGTTTAGGTAATTTTCTTATATTATAGTGATCAATCCTTGAATTTGGGAACTTTTCTACGCAACAACCACCAATTCAAATTCAAATTCAAAATAACTAAAATATTCACTTAAAAAAATTCCTGTCACAAGTACAAGTCCAAATAAAAGGACACAATCATTGGCCTTAGACACAACTATTGACCATTTTTTTCTAATGTGGGTGATTTTATCATGGAATTAATAGAACATGACTAATAGTGAAAGTGAAAAGGTGGGGATCCACAAAAGTACACATCATAGTAGAAGAAGGAATATCAAATAGTGTTTAGGCATGATTATGAACAAAGTAGAGAGTCCGATAGAGGGCTAATTGCACCAATTAATCCTTTTATTCAAATCAATGAAACCATATACAAAAAATCACTTTAAGAGCCATTCTAAAATTCCATGTACCATTTTTGGGCATCTACAATATGTATACATGGACTTCTTGAATTCAAAGTAGGACCTTATTGCTTTACATACCAACATGTGATGGAAAAATACAAAAAAAGAAAGACCACAGTGAGCGTAGTCATTTTATGTACCCTTAATACCACTTCTAACCCCAAGTTCATCGACGTATCACCCAGCGGGCGCTGGACACTCACCCGAGGCACACGTGGGTGCCGATCCCCTCATTTATGTGAGCATTGTGAGAAGGTTTTACCATTAGTGGAGAATGATTTGCAAAATGATAAGTACAATCATTTGGTTAATACGGTAGAAGTAGTATCTAATAGATCCACATCTTAATTTTTAATAGAAACAAAGTAATAAGCATACTAAATCATATATGAACCATGATAGTCATATAACATGAGGGTTTACACCCTTAATCATAATATAAAAAACAACCCTTATATATATATATATATATATATATATATATATATATATATATATATATATATATATATATATTCATCAGAATAGTTCTGGTAGCCACATTACAATCAAAAGAGGTCATCACAGACCATACATATTAAATAAAAAGGACTTAATTCCTACAGCTCTTCCCTGGTGAAAGATCCTAGCTATACCTTCCCATTTGGATCCTTATTACAGACCCTAATTCCATACAGAGGCTTTTCACATCCTTCATATCCCTTAGCACTAAGTTCTCTAAACCCTAGCATTACTGCAGCACTCTATTACTCCACATTTTACTCTCTATGCATTCTCTTCTATGTTTCTATGTATCTTCCTTACTTCTGAGCATCTCTTTTTATAGGATCAACACCCACGATCATGCTTTCCCTCCTAAGTAGATCGCATGCCAAGTGTCAATTTGGTCCTCCAATTGTGAATGTTTATCCCTTTGCAAACCCTCCACTCTATGTAATGATGTCTCTTGGGAATATTCCCTACGTGGAATATCCTTTTCTTGACCTCCAACATTCTAGGCTAGAGCCTTCTCCACTCAACACACCTAGTCAGGTCATGTTTTTCCTCAAGTGTCTCCAGAATTCCAAATATGGCTAAGTCCTTTGAAACTATGTTCTACCTTCCGCACGCGCCTTGGTTTCTCCTAAACCCTTTTTAAACCTCTTTGTCCTATGCGCTTCTCCTTGAGCACTGTAATGCTGAATAGGCATTTAAATAATCCAAAGTAGCCGCATCATTTCCAACATGGTCTAGGACGGTAGATTCACTTCCGCTAAAAAGAGGATTTGTCATTGTTTTTATTAATGGTTCGTCACGAATGGATACTGTGAAGTGAGTATCTTCTAGCTCATTGCTTGGAGTAAAACGTGATGATGAGGTTGTTATTGAATCGGCGAGAAGATTTTTCTCTCGCGGGATCGCTTCAATGGATATGAAGTTAAACGCCTTGCTTAAATATAATACAGCGTCTTTGTAGAATTGTAAATGTTCAGCTTTAGTTTCATATACTTCAAAAACTTGGTTTGTTACTAATTGCGAGTCTCCCAAGACTCTGATGTTATTAATACCAATTCTTCTGGCTAAGGTGAGGCCAAGGAGGAGGGCTTCGTACTCAGCGCCATTGTTTGTGCATTCAAAGTTTAACTTAAAAGAGAATGGGAGGACCTTCTCCTCGGGCGAAGTAAGAATTATACCTGCCCCCGCTCCATAACGACATTTAGCTCCATCGAAATGGAGAGTCCAATACTTAGCCGGGAGTGTAGATGTTGGGGCATCTGCTACATTTGTACACTCTACTTCTACCATACAGAGATCTTCTGATGGCAAGGAACCAACACCTAGGGAAAATCCCATGCCTACTGAATCGAATGGTAAGAACATTGGTGAATCTTGTTCTATCAACTCAACGATTTTCACAGTAGTCCGTAATGATACTGTTTCTTTAGTTTTACCTTTAGGGGTTGGAATTGTTTTGGTTATGCTGGTAGTTTCAAGATCCGTCATAGGTATCAACTTTTCCTCTGGCTTTGGGTCAGAGGGTTTATTAAGTTGGTTTGTTAGAAGTTCAAATTCTGAGTGCACCCCTGGTCTTTTCTTTAAATCAGCTAGGTGCAAATCGAAAGGTTTTGGATCGCCTTTGGCTACAAATACCTTTCCCAGATGCAAGAATCTTACTTCTTGAAATAGCGTGGAAGGGATTGCCTTCATTCGATGTATCCAAGGTTGGCCGAGGATCATATTATAGTTAGTTTCCCAATCTATAATATAAAACTCAGTCAAGATGGTTTTGGGCCCTAAGGTGACCGGCAGTATTATAGTTCCTATCGAAGTGGCTTTAAGGCTATCATAGCCTCTCAAGGTATTTCATGTAGTGGAATAGTTTGTTTCTCCATATCCAAGTTTTTGGAGGAAAGAGAAAGGGACTATGTTAACTGCGGCCCCATCGTCAACCATTTCTCGTTTTACATAGTTATTATAAACCCACACTTGCAAGTGTAAGGCTGGGTCACCTCGGTGTGCGATCTCCGCATCTCTGGGCATTTTACTTATTTCGAAGATGAATTCGACATCCTTGTCCGGCTGCCCCGGAGGGTGGATATCAAAATCTACGTGATTTACTTGTGTTTCGGGAGGTGGAGTGATGTTAATTAAATGGCCTAGACCTAATGCTTCTAAAAGAGCAGCTCTGTGAGGGGGAGAGTTCTTTAGTAAGTCCAAAAATGAAATGTGTGAAAAGGTCTTTGTTAGGTCACTAATTAAATCATAGGCACCGATGGGTTTTTCAACTATTTGCTGACTCTTATCTGTCTCTGGCAGATGACTTGGGCTCGATTGAGAGAAATACTCTCGTGTTCTTGTTATAGCTTCGATAGGTAGTTCAACATCTAATTCTACCAAACTGACTATCTTAGGTCTCAGTTGAGCTCCCAACTGTGGCACAACTGACGGATTTAATGAAGTCAAGGCTTCATGGTCATTGTTTCCTGTCACTGCACCTTTGTTTGTTTTGGTTGGATTCAGCCTATTGCTGTCATGATTTGGGAGCAGATCATTAAAGATCTTGAGGGGAGCATTCTGAGGAGAAACTGCCCCTGCGAGAGTATTTGGTGATGATGAGACGGGATCCACCAAAAACAGGTCTGTGAAGAACTGTCTTTGTTCTTCTGGCAAGCGTTGCATAAATTTATTATAGTCACAGCATGTTCTAGTATCGTGACCCCAAATTTTATGGAAACCACAATAAGAATTGGGGTTATAATTCCCGTTTTGTTGGTTTGGTGTGTATTGTGGCCTAAAATTCCTATCAAACTGTTGCCTATTAGGACCAAAGTTTTAGAATTGTTGTTTCTAGTTTTTATTTTGTTTTTGGTAACCAAATGAGTTTTGGCTTAGCCCTTGTATGGGATTTCACTGTTGTTGTTGTTGTGGATGGTTAAAATCCACTGTATTGATTGTCAGGGTAAAGTTGTTGTTTCGTTGGTTGTTTGTTTGTGACGGAGCATTAACAACATTTACCCTCTTGGGCTGGTCGGTTACCCCATCCGTTGTTACCCCACGATTTTTGTTAAGGATTTTGGGTCCTTGATTGACATTTGTGGTAGTTGTAGTGTTTTGAGTGGAGGTGATTAACCTCCCGTTTGTTCCATATGTCTTACGACCACTATCTATCGCTGCTTGATCTATTCGCAGCGCACTCTCAAGTACTTCATCATAAGTCCTTAGTGGGAACTTCTGGACTTCTTCCTTCACTTCTCTACTGAGAGTGTGAAGGAATAAATCACATAGTTCCATCTAATCCATGTTTGGAGCACTTGCTAATGAATAAATAACTGTACGCCACCTCTGGATGAAATGGGCGACAGATTCGTTGTGTTCTTGTTTGATATGCAATAATTCCCTGATTCCTGTTCTTAATAGTTTGTTCATGTCGAAGGCTTTGATGAACTCTAACACGAGTTGTTTAAATGAATGTATGGAAGCCTCAGGTATTCTATAATACCAATCGAGAGCAATGCCTTCCAGTGTTTTGGGGAACATTTTAGCAACAACCCCATCCCATGGGAGTAATTCCCAAATGGCTGTAGCGTAGGCTTTGATATGTGCGTTTGGATCTCCCTCACCCTTGAATTTGGGAAAATCAGGGAGAGGTCTTGGAAGCATGACACTTCGTATGGTGAAGTCTAAGGGTTCCTTTAGATATTCTGAATAAGTCCCTATCGCATAGCTTTCGACCATTGATGGTGGTTGTTGAGGGAGCGGTGGTGGGATAGGTTGTTGATACGGTGCAGCGTATGTGTTGGCAGGGGCATAGGGAGGTCCCTGTGTTTGAGAAAACATGCCGGGAGAGGAGAACATATCTCCTTGTGGTGATTTAGAGTATATGTTTAAGTAGGACGGGGTATTGTCAAGGAACGGACTAGTCGACACTAAACCGGGAGGAATTGTGTTAGAGATGATAGGCCTTGTTGGCATTTGGTGTGGATATTGAGGAGGCATGCCTAACGTGCCTACTCCCGTAAGGAGATCTACCTGGCCAGAGTGGTATGGAGGATTGGAACTTCTTGTTTGTATGAACGGAGAATTTTGACTTGCTTGAGCTAGTTCTAATCCTCTCACTCTTTCTACTAACATTGAAATGACTTCATTTGGTGAAGTCACGGTACTTTGCCTAAACAACGTTTGTTGTATACCTTGGTGTTGTAAAGGTACATGATATCCTGTCATAAACTGATCATTATCTTGCCAAGTTTCTCCCAAAATACTTCCTTTATGCAGTGGCATAGAGGTATTTTCTTGAAAAGAGATTTTGGGTTGTATTTGTAAACCTCCTACAGGTGGGTACATTCCCCAGGAGTGTTGTTTACTCCTAGGATAACGTATTGATTGTCCATCATCTAAGACCAGGTATGGATCTGATTGCCTACTAACTTGTGGTCTGAGTAGCATTTGAGGAGACGAACCAGATTCTCTAGTAAACGTCATATTGTTCGAACCTGAAGGCTCTGTTTGTTGGGTTCGAGGGGGTTGATCTAACTCCTGAGTTTGAAAAGACGAACTATATCTCATTCTTGGAGTTTGTGTTGACAACTGATTAGTTGAATAGTTGTCACCCCATACTGAGAGCGAGGGTGATGATTGCCTATTCTGTTGGGCGTAGTACACCTCAAGACCCAAGAGGGGTCTACCATGTGCATCGAATCCTGACATATTCAGGGGGTATATGAATACCCGCAGAATAATGAGAAGGAGCGAAGGTGGATGAGAGAAGATTTGAAAACTTCTCAAAGAGAAGGTGAAACAATTGTTTGTTTCATGTCGGGTTCACCAATTTTGTTGGTGAAACTGATGTGAATGCTAATGAGGTACAAAAAGTGAAACAGTTGTTTGTTTCACATCGGGTTCACCAATTTTGTATGCCAGAAAAGCGACAGGCGAGCATGAGAATCTACAAGTGACTCTTCCGCGTACCCGACCTCTCGAGGTCGTGCTGAGATAGCCGGTTGGGGGTAGAATATGCAGACAAACTAGTTAGGCAGTCTAATGTCTTCGACACGCACTAGTGGAATTTGTGAATCTAAGGCAAAGAAGGCCCTCCTAACTTGGACTGGTGTGATAGATCGATCAGCGAGGATGACTGCTCAAAGGCTCCAATCAATATTGAGCTCTGGCGTGATTCGATCTATGGGTTGCGAAATACGTGGAAAATGACCTGGGATTGTTTCGTGTATATCTCCTGATAAGGTCATATAGTGGATGATGAATACAATTGATTCTACAGATGATTTTCTGGCCTAGTCTAGAATTCCCTAGCTTCGTTAGCCATTGTATCTAGTAAAGACAGTTGTTCGATGATGATAGGTGGAAGTGGAGTGGACCTAAATACCAAGGTGCGTAGGCTAGCGTCTATATCGGATTGACCTGTGGATTCGTTGGGTTGTGGGATCTGTGGATCACAACCATATACTCTTGGTTGTTGCGGTCCTTTTATGGTCATACGCGGGATCAAGTTCTAATCCCTAGTATCCAGTAATCGTATGCTTTCTTAGCTTCTATGTTTAAAACCAATAGTTGTGCAATCTTCTCAGAATACCTTATAGGTGTTCTCGCAACCTGGGTTCTTAAGCTGGTATCTATATCTATGAGGGTGTCTCCAGCGTCTGGCTGTGGAACTAGAGGATCACACCCGAATGTTTGTTCTCTTTCAAACCTTTCTACAGTCATGTGGATGTTTTCCTAGGGTAATCTATAGTTTGACTGACTTGACCAAAACGCATGTGCTTGGTCGTCTTCTATGTTTAATCCTCTTAACTGAGAACTGATCAGTTGTAAATCTGTGGTTGTTCAGAATACTTGTATCCTAAGATTTTGGTCAATGTCAGTTATTGCCGCTATGAGATTGGGCTGAGGCACGATTGGCTCAAAAATGTATTCCCTGGGCTCCCTAGGTCCCGTAATTTTCATGCAAAAGCAGTAATAAAACAAACCATGATAAAGTGAAATCTAAGTATACTTCTAGCATATATGACTTCTTTTTGTATTTTCTGATGATTTAAATGAATTTAAGAAAGCAGCTATATAAAATATTTAGAATTGACAGCTAAACTAATAACTTAAAACAAACAAGATAACCGAGTGTGGTTATTTGTCTGTGCAATTTTGTATATCTATTCTAAACAAATGAAATAACTAATCTATTAGCAAGATTCTCGACCCTACCTCAGAAGTGAGGAGTGAATCATAGTTTCTCAGAAACTATCAATCCCCACAGCTTCCCCGGCAATATCGAGAATAAAATTAACTGAAACAAAGCGATTAACTACTCTGTTTGATATGGTTCTAACTAAAACTTTGAAAGTTTAAAACCTGGATTTCGCATAACAGTGGCGAATCCGATGGTGTGTGTGATCTTGTCCCCTCAGTATGATCTCTTCATTCTTTGTGTTCACGTAGATCCTGAAAAGCATGTAATACTTGCATCAATAGGAATAGGTGTTTGGAACAAGGGACAACCTTCAGAATGCATATAGAATAGAACTCGGATAGGAGAGGGATAGCGCAAGAGTACAGAGCTTGGCTTATGCAATTCCTAGCGGGATCTACTGCGAATCGTGCAACAAAATACATTCAGAACCTGAAACTATCCTGTATGAAGAGCAAAACCTACAACTTTAATGGCTTCCTAAGCTATTCTACTCTAATGGATTAGATAAAACAACAGCGCTGCCTGCACAAGGTGGGTCTATGGCTTACCAACAGCTGAGCAATTTAACAAAAGATGCAAGTGAATTCAAGCTATGGCTTCTAAACAAGCTAACTAAATAAAACGCTAAAATGAGGGAATGAGAGCAAAGATCAAACTTCAAAATCCAGCCAAGCTTCAAACCAAAAACTCCAGACCATGGGTGAAACAACAGCATTGCCTGCACAAGATGGATATGTGGCTTACCGACAGCTGAACAATACTAACCAAGTATGAAATGAACTATGTTATCAATCCTAAGCAAGCTGACAGACCAAACCACTGAAAATCAGAAGCAACACAATACTAACCAAAACACGTAATGAAGAAAACTAAGTATTCTAAACAAAGGAAAACTAAAGGAATTGCAAAGAGGAATCCAGAAAACAAAACTTGAGAGAGGCCTTTTGCTTGAGCACAAGCCATGCATTTATAGGAATTCAAACATCCAAGAACCAAAACCAAATTGAACTCTTAAACAATAAACAAAGGAAAAACACTATTCCAGGGGACCAAAAACATTAATGCATGCTCAAGTCGGCAAAGAAAAGCTGGTGAAACGTGATATTTCACACGAGTCACGTCAAAAGAGCATTCTGGAAAATGCGAAAAGGACCGCCACTCTGAGTAGGGCGGCAGTTACGGGACCGCCGCCCTATTCAGGGCGGCGGTCACGAGACCGCCACCCTTCAGGGCAGCGGTTTCGTCATTGAAGGTCAAGAGGCCAAGGAAAGAGGGAAAAAGGGGAAAACAAAGGGCATGGGGGCTAAGCAGGGCATGCAGGATGTTAACGCATACTCCGAGGGCTTTTCCAGATCCTGAACACCTTGCGAGGAGACCTATATCATCATCGGGGCACTTGTTACACTGTTCTGGCAGTACAGTACCTTATAATTTTGGGTACGTACAAGCACCCTTCTTCTCTTTGGTCCTATGTGTGTGCACCCTTTGGTACTTATCCAATATTTTAAGGCCCAACATCACCCCACACTAAGTGTTTTCTCTGTCCTCATAAAAATCTTGCTCCTTTAAAGAATAAAGAATAGTGAGACCCAGACCATTTGAATGAATAATGGAAGAATCGAAGAATCTGTTATTACTGCAAGAGGAGTTGGAACTCATTCTTTATTGTTGCCTTAATCTTTTCCCAAGCATCCACTTCACCATGTGCCTGATGAAGTAGGTCACCCACTAGAGCACCCCCTCTACAACGCCCACCTCCTCAAAACTCAATTCATCGCCCTTATCATTCAACGTATCTACAATTCTTTCTAACTGTTTGCTAAGGTCATCCATCATGTCCATTCTATGAGTGACCTGGGGGTACAACTCCTTAAGCCAATTCCTAATGCCCCAGGTTAAAATATTAAAAGAGCGTAAGGAAGGAAAGCACATGTGGAAAAAGGTGGATGAGAAATTTTGGTGTCAAGAAGGATTTACAAAGACCACATACAAAGGATGAGAAGTGTAGGAACAACATGAGGTAGGTAAGGGCAAACCTCAGGTCAAGCACAAAAGTTCTTTTGGTGCTATGGACGCACGCGTAAGAATCTTCAGTCAGTAAGGACTTTTGTGTGCTAAAATGTTGTAGATATTTTTCATATAGGATTGGATGTGTGGGCAAGAGTGTTTAAGATCATCTTTTGTGGAAAAAGATGCATTTAATGCTAAGTATGGTGGTATGTGGCATAGAATTTATTGCAGGAGACAGCCAAAAATCTATAAGTAAAGGTTTGGGCACATCATTATTTACCTTTCTATTACAATATTGAATATCTCTTTTGAACTAGGGCATCCGCAAAGAAAGATTTGTGTAAAGGAAAAAGAGTGGAAATTTGAAGTACACGACTAAGGTGACCTGCAAACCAAAGTGGAAAGAGTACATGGGCTTAGGGAGGTTTTCGTAGAGTATGTAATTTTGTGGAAGGGTTTTCCAAGTTAGGGTTTTGCAGCTAGGGCATGGGTGTAGAAGGTTTCTATCATGAAGTTGAGTAACGTATTTGAGCAGAGTGAGGAGGAGGAGTAAGGAATATTTTTTTAACCTGACAAGAAGATGACACCAAAGAAGGAAACCATTTCACCTAAGAAGGGAAAGGGAAAAGTAAAACAAACTTCCATCACCAGTTTCAATGAAGAATGGTATGCGGAGATGCAGTACCCATATGGGGTATTAATTGGGAAATAATGGGTATCCCATGTATGGAAGATGGTTGTGAGTGACTATAATAATCGCACAAGTACCACAGAAAAGGATATGGTGTTAGAACTAGTTCATACAACATAGAAGAGGATGTCAGAGGGGATGTCAATCTACAGTAATGAGGTGAAGGTAAAATTTGAGAATGTTGGGATATTGCAACTATTTGAGTTGCCCTATTTTGGAAAGCCTAACCAATTATACCAATGGTTGATGTCATGCGTGCACGAGGACCACTTCTACTTTACAGGCCATAGAATGCACATAACTCCCTAGCTAATCTCCAATTTTACTAGCCTTATCTGCAAAGGAGACTCATTAGATGATGTCTTAGAGGATAAAGAGGCTATTAAGAACACCGTACATGAGTATGATTATAAAAATGGTTCAGATTACTTCAATATCTTAGATATCCCCAACCCTGTATTTAGATTGGTCACACACTTGGTATCCAAGTTGAATGGGCAAGAAAGGTGGACACAAATAAAAAAGGCATGGTTGAATGTATGCCAGAAAATTTTAGAAGGGACCATCTATAACATGTCCACTTATATTACAGAGGAGATCATTAGCACCACAGAAGAAGGAGAGAAGATAATATTCAGTAATGTTCTTCTTGACGTCGTATTCTCAAAAATTGGAGTGCCTGATGGGCTAGATAAGTTCTTATGGGAGTATCTAGATGAAGATCCCTCCCCCAAAAAGAGGTTTGAGAAATACACATTAGATACCATGACGGCCACCCACAAGGTGCACTTGGAGAAATGGTACAAGAAAATGCGCCATGCATTCAAGGTTGATTAGAGGATACTAGAACTAGTAGATGGAGAAGTTGATTTCACTGTCTATCAGCATTTATGTATTGGCAGGTTCACTCTGTCGGATGGGACCAAGAGTCCATGGTGTAAACTGCCTTTCTCTTTCACCACGTAGTATTTCCAAGCAGGGGTCAACCACTTCAAGGAAGCTAAAATAATAAGGTTCGACCTTAGCGAGGTGGACGAGGAACACCACAATTTTTGAAGGGAGCTCATATACCTAAAAAATCACGCTTATGTGGAGAATTATGTCTCCTATGAAGTGTGCATGATAAAACCCTTGACATTTCCAATTGCTGGAAGGACCGTAACAAGAGTATACTTACACATTAGACCCAATTATAAAAAGGGCACTTACTTGGAGAATGATGTCTCCATCCCACAGGATCCCACTGGTAGGAAGAAGGTCACACCAAAGAAGAGGGAAATGTCAGATATCCCAGAGAAAGAGGCGTCATAAAAGAAAGCACCAAGTGTGCAAATAACACAATCTGTGGGGGCACCAGAGTCAAGTGCCAAGCCAAGCACATACACGTGCAAGAAGAAGTCTCTCGTTAAGGAGAAGGAAAAGACAACTGGTGAAGGGGTACCAGAATAAGAAGATTCACCTAGAAAGGAATCACCTATTGAGGAAGAAGAAGAATCCCCAGCAAAGAAGAAGTAGAAGGTAGTGGGGAAGGTAGACTCAGAAGAGATGGAGAGCTTGGAGGCCTATAGGGTATAAAGAGACAATGACAAGGATGAAGAGGTTCAGGACCATCTCATGTAGGATGTACATAACTTGGAGGAAGAAATAAGTGAGGGGAGGGGTGGAGAAGGAGAAGGTGCTCAAGGAAAAGGGGGAGTGAAGAAGTAAATACTAATGATCAGATGAACCCTGGCCTTACCAAAGAGCAGATAAAAGAGGCCACAGAAAGAGAAGTATCAGGAATAATAGAGAAGTTAGTGGAGTAAGAAATGGAGTAGAGCGTTAATGAGATACTCAAGTAAATGGGCGAGGAAAGCTTAAGGAAGGAGTATGGAAGCATGGGTGGAGATCCCAGCTTAGAAATGATCTTTCCAGATGTATCACGCACATGAGGAAAGAACGTGGTAGTAGTGCAGGGACAAGGAATGGGTTATATCCATGATCTAAACAAGGTATTGTGCGCACAGTTCTAAAGTATTGTGCCTACAGATAACTCTTGGCAATGTCTTCATTAAAATAAGAAGGTGCGTACCCATGAACCAAGAAAATGATATCTTGGGCATCTGAGTCCCATGTTGATGAAATTGAGTTTGAAGTTAACCAGGGGGCACTGATGAAGGTGTCGGAGACAAAAGGAATAAACCCGCTGGAAAATGGTCAACAGTTGTTCGACGAGTAGGTCTATAATACACTCAACAAGGTGTCAGTTGAGGTGGAGGAAAGAATTTTTGGGAGGAATGATAGGGTGAGATTCCTGGAAGGAGAATTGGAGAAGAAAAAGGAGGACCTCATTGAAAAGAGAAAGGATCTGAAGCAGGAGGAACTAATTAGTGCATAGTTAAGGCGAAAGATGAAGGAGAAAAAGGTGAGGGTGCATGAGGTATACAAGAAATTTGAGATGATTACGGATGCCATTGTCTTAAATCATCCAAACCTAGCACCACACAAGCAGAAATACGAATCAACCTTGAAATTCTTGGAAGATTTAACTCACATCCTTATAATGGAAATTTGGCCACTCACATTGGAATCAGCTAAGGAAGCACTGGCACGTCAAGAAAAAAAGGAAAATTAGAAGGTTGTGGAGATATTCTCTTGGTACACCAAGTTCCTCACCTCTATAAAATATTTCACACAAATAGCTGAAGTTACTTATAACAATTGTGCTTATAGGGATAGAGTAGCAAGCATTCTAGTTGCTACACATGAAGCAGACCTCAAGGATTTTCAAGAGAATGATAAAGGAAACAAGGAAGAGTGGGATAAAATCCTAGCCAAGGTAGAGAAGAAGCCAAAATCCATCAAGACCCTGAGAGGCTCGATCAAAAACTAGCTGAAGGAATTATATCCCTAGATCACCCACAAGATGGATTCGCTAGATGACCTCACCAAGTAGTTGGAAAACATTTTTGATACGCTGAATGCTAAGGGTGATGAACTAAGATTTGAAAAGGTGAGAGACTTAGTGGGTGACCTCTATCAATAGGTGCAGGTTAAGGTGGATTCCTGGGAGAAGATTGAGGTGGATATAAGGAAATATTTTGCACTCATTCTTCAGCAATAAACAAATTCTTCTTCATTCCTCCATTATTTATTTCTTTTGTTTCTCATTCTTCATTCTTTATTCCAAAAATTAAAATTCTCATCATTCTTTATTCTTTGGAGAAGATTTTTTCAAGGATGGATAACAAGCTTAGTTTGGGGTGATGTTGGGCCTTAGAATATTGACTAATTCCCAAAGGGCGTGTGTGCACAAGGGACCAATGAAGGGGATGGGCGCACAGGGAAAAGTGCGATGGACAGGGGTTTTAAAAGGGTTTAATAGAAACCACATCACACACACAAGGTTGAGAAAAGGATTTTAGGACTTAGTAATATTCAGTTTTCCAAGAGGCACTTGAGGAAAAACATGACCTGACTAGGCATGCTAAGTGGATAAGGTGTCACCCTAGTGACTTGGTGGTCAAGGAAAGAATATTACACACATGGAACATTCCCGAAAGACATCATTGCAGAAAGTGGAGATCTCAGATCAGAAGAAGCATACTCCATTGAATCACCACCTTGACACTTGGCAACTAATCTACTCCTGAAGGAAGGCATGGTAGTGAGTGTTAAACCTATTTATAGAGATGCTCGGGTAGAAGAAAGGGGGAATCATAGAGGACCATTTTGGAGAGAGCATCACCATCTGGGTCAATAAGGGGAAGCTTCAAGATCATCATACATAGGATGAAATGTGAAATAATAGGAGGTTCTAGGGATTAGGGTTCTCACTAGAGGACTAGAGGAATGTTAGCATATCTAAGGGGATGGGTGTGCTAAATTTTTGTAATAAGAGAGAATAGCTAGAACTATTGATACCTAAGTTAGATCTCTATATTTGTTTGTTATGTCTCTTGTGATCTTAATGTGGTTACTGAACTACGATAAACATGAATATATGGTTCTATTCTAAATATATTGTTCATGGGTATAAACCCTAGTGCCTTATTCTTTATGTTATGGATCAGATCTACTATCTGTATGATGTTTCTTTTATTATCTGAATGGGTATGTTGGTTTAATGACTCATCCTATGTTTTCAAAAGGTATGAATGATCATTTACTTTTATGCACTTAATTTGTAATCAATGACAACATATTCTCGTAATGGTCACATAAAGGAGGGGATCAGTGCCTACACACGCCTTGGGTGAGTGCCTAGTTCCATTGGGTGATAGGTCAGCATGCAAGGGATTAGAAATTTATTCTAAGGGAATAAAAATGACTACATCTTGGTTCCATTGTCGAGACCTCTTTTCAAATTTGTTGTGAGCATGATATGTGATGAAAAAGTGCTTAAACTTGGAAAGTGTCGAAGAATGGTTTAAGAGCATGGAGGATGTGCTTACTCAAAGATTTAGTACTGGACCTGATTTTGATGCACGTAGATGGTAGAAGAACACCTATATCATGAGTTATATGAGACCTTCTTTTGTGGTTTTCCAGTAGAATTGTCTAAATGGCTTTCGGCACATGCATCCATATCAAGCTGGTGCTATAGATCATGCATGTGGACCCAAGATAATTACTAGAGGCTATAGGATGCGAATCTGACTTGGAAATGTGTTGTTGATCACTAGTGGAGAAGAGTGATAACCATTTATACCCTGGAATACGTTATTTCTACGTATTCTTATCCAGAGGTTACTAAGTTTGAGTTCTTAAGGGAGCATAGAGGATCATTTTCATGAGCTATCCCATTGGCTTTGAAGATCTTGATCATTACACTAAGTTTGGAAGCATTCCCTATGTCTAGATAAGCTTCTCTGAGTGTTCGGCGAGGAAACTAGGGTGGAGGAAGATGGTAGACCTTCCGGCGGAAAAGGAGAGGGAAGAGAGACGACTCAAGTATAGTGAAGCATGTGATAAGGAGTTATCTAGACAATGTGATGTTACGGGAGTGATGGATCTATGGAGGTAAATGTTGTGGGAAGGAATTGAGGTTCACATAGAGGATGTTGAACCTGAGCAGTCTTTGCTACCCCATCTTAGCAAGCGTGAGAGAGAAACATCTTCAACTTCTGATGAGAGTTCGTCATGTGGAGAAAGGATATTATTCGGTGTGCATCTAAACCCACATATGACCAACCCTTGGTGCTTAGTTTTCCAAATCAAGAAACAAGTATTGCTAACCCAATTGGTATTAGTGGAAGTGACTGATCTACACCTTGAAGGTATAACTTCTCTTTTGAGACATATATGGTTGTACAAACAATTCCTATGTTTGGAGGAATTTTTGGGTAAAGTGTGAGTACAAAAATTTTTGGTCTCACATCTAGGAGTTGCACGGGATACACATCTGGTAGCGGAGCAATATCATAAACCATCGATGCACAGTTCAGTGGGATGTTGAGAATGCTAGGTGCAACCACTTCAAGCCCGTTACCAGCTGCAGGAGGAGGACCTAGTGGGTCTAGCAGATCTGGACATGGGTCTAAAGGATCAGGAGGCATAGGACTTGGTGGATCCAATGGATCTGGTGGTGGGGGAAACACCAGAGGGAACCAAGGTTATGGATCAGGCAGACAAGAGCCTCAGCCACCTCTGCAAGTATTTTTTGATATTTCTTTACATCTACCAAATTACAAGGCTGTTGTTGATGTTGTAGATCATGTACACAAGTGTGAATTTATATGGCTCACAAAGGTGATCACTACCCTAAAGGGAAAGGAAATTTATTTTGCAACAATGTTACAGGGGCACACGCATAGTTGGTACCATAATTATGACCCCCATTAGACAGTGATAGATTACATCGCACTGTGGAATGCCTTCTTAGCCGAATTTCATATCCCTAAGTTTGAGCAGAAGATAATTAATGCCTTTAAAGAGATCCAGAAAGGAATGGCAGAGAGTGTGTGGGAATATGACACATGGTTCAAAACTCTCTTGTCAAAGCTATCATATGATATTCATCCTTCTCAGCATGCTCAACGGTTTTTTGGAGGATTGATAACACTGTTTTGAAGAGGACTTTCACACAAGACATTCACAGACCCGTATGAGGCCTTGGAGGCTGCCCTGTGTGCTGAGGCTATTGGAAGTGTAGATACTGGTGTTAGCCCTTTCCTTGAGGCTCAAATTATTACAATGGCCAAGCAGTTAGAGAAGTTCTTTACAAACTCATTGTATGAGACTCACAGTATTATGTGGTGTACAGATTGTAAGGTAGAGGGGCATGCAAAGGGTAGCTTTCCTCGGAGCTCGGTATGCGCCATGACAGTAGATTGTGAAATTTTCCACAAGAATCATGATGTAAGTAGGTTTCCACTACTACAGCAAATGATCTATAATAATGTATCTTGTTATTGCAAGATTTGTACCTCTACGACCCATGACATCAAAGATTGTAGGCTAATTGACTAGATGCATGATGTCATTGATCTTGGTGTACACCAGATCAGTGTTGTAAATAGTTCCAAGGATGATGATCGTTGCTATGAAGGGATCGCAGATGGAGGGGCATGTGAAGGGGCGCATCAAGGAGGTTTTCATGGAGGATTTCATGTTTTTTTCAATTATGAAGGAAGAAGTCAATTTCCATGAGGAACTTTCTATAACTATGGGTCTACAGAGCATTATAATTGTGAGTGTTATGATCTATTACAATGCTCATAGTGCTGAAAGAAACATAAGTATGAAGAGTGCCCTAAGTTTTTTGAGCACATGAGCTAGCAACACCGAAAAGACAAAGGTGCTGGGATGGTAAGCATGAATATAGATGATTCACAATGGATGCCAAGAGTGGCGTGTGATTTAGGATTATAACCTTTACTGGTGATGACATGAGTGGAGGCCGCACACGCCAAGGATATAGCAAGACAAAGAAAACTTGTTACAAGATAAGAAGTGGTACATGGGAAGTATCTGAACCCTACACATCAAAAAGAGGTGTATCAAGAAACTATGGATGTGATTCATAGTATACAAGGATAGATCGAGTGTCTGAAGGAGAAATCAAGGGAATTCATAGTCATGGAGGAATGTCGAGGTTCCGCAAAAGAATCTAGATGAGGTTAGGGAAGTATGCAAGATGTTAAGGTAATAGAATATCATTCTTTTTCTAGGAGAATGGTAATGGGAGAGGGTACCACATGCTGGAGGAGAGTGCAAGAGTCGGGTTCTGCACGCTAACCTTCCTCCCCACAACCTTAACTATGACAAAGAGATAACTTTGAATGTTGTAGTAGATAGATGACTTCTAAGAAATATTCTGATTGATATGGGCATTGAATTCAATGTTCTCACCTTGAATGCATGGCATAAAATTGGAAGGCCCGCATTACAGCCATCTTTGAATGTGTTTTATATGGTGAACAAGACAAATATTATGCCTATTGGTGTCTTAAAGGATGAATTTATCACTATTTAAGAGGAAATTTTCATTGGAGACTTCGATGTCTTGGCGTTAGCCGAAGCGGACAACTTTTCAGCATTGCTTAGGTGCCTCTCCCATGGAAGGATTTATCCAGTTTGAAGATTCTCAGTCTTTAAGTGATACAACCAACATAGAATGTGACAATTGGGCACATGGAACTTATAAATTAATTGGGTGAAAGTTGAGAGGATCGGTGAAAATGGTAACAAAAGCGCACTCGGTCAAGTTCCTAGGAGGGAAGAAGTTACCAAGTTACTCTGGAGGAGCTAACCCTGATGATTTCTTACGAGAAATGGAGGCTCAATGGAAAAGTGATAAAGAAAGAAGATGTATGCTCAGCTATAACCTGTTTGGGACTACAGCGTGTTGGTGGGCGATACATTGTGAGAACCTTCTAGAATAGACTTAGTTGAGAACTACGTTCTTTGTTAGGTTTTCCAGAAGCAATACACCCACTTTCATATAATACTACCATGGCAAAGAACCTTCCTTGTGTCATATCCAATCATGTGAGAAGGCTTGGATAGAAGGCGCAGAAGCTTTACCTTTTTTGTTATGGGTGCATAACTTGTATTCCACCTTACAAGGCTATGTGCACACATGGTACATTCACTCATAGATGCACCGTCATAAAGGGAATTGGCAGGAGTTGGTGGCTGATCTCATTCAAGATTTTAAGTATTTGATTACAAATCCATCAGTGTATAAGGCATTGCAAGTGGTCAAACACTTTACAATAGGAGATAACGTTATGGCGGAAGATATGATACTTGAGCTATTAGGTGAACCTGGTTTGGAGACACATTTTTATGAGGAAGAATCATAAGAGACACAACTTGAGCGCACATGTATGGAAAAGGAAAAAGGAAAAATGGTCTATGTGATAGATGGTGAATAAATGGAGAGTCTGGATGTTAACCATTCTAAAGCTATGTGTGAAGTCAATGATAGTGCTAATGAGAAAGCACATGCCTACCATGAACCCTTGAAGACAAAAAAAGGTTATCATTGGTTCAGAGGTAGAACCTAAGGAAGCTATCATTGGGGATTATTGGTCAAGGAAACAAGTTTCTAAGATCATTGACCTTTTGCTCAAGTTTCAATATTTATTCCTAGGTGGGTACCATGAACTCAAAGGCATTCACCACTCCTTGGGGGAAATGAGGATCAAGTTTAAGGAAGGTGTGTGCCCAATTCTAAAGATACCTTATCGGATGAATCTGAATTTATGTGTACAAGTCAAGGAGGAGATAGATAAGATGATCACATCAGGAATTATTGAGGCCATTGATGAATCAGAATGGGTGATTCTAATTGGTCATAATCGTTAAGAATGATGGGAGGATAAGGATCTATGTTGATTACAAGGACTTGAATGTAGTGTGTGTCATTGACCCTTTTCCAAACTCCTTCACTGAAGAAGTTATGGAAGGAGTAGCCAAGTACAAGTTCTATTCTTTCACGGATGGGTTCTCAGGGTACCACCAACTTAGAATTGTAAAGGAAGACCAGGAGAAGACAACTTTTGCCATTGAATGGGGAAGTTTTTCCTACATGGTCATGCCTTTTGGGCTGAAGAATGTGTCTGATGTGTTCTCACACATCATAGTACAAGCTTTCCATGACTTCATCCATAAATTTCTTCAGGTCTACCTAGGTGACTGGAATTTGTATGGCTAGTAAATGACCATTGTGAAAATTTGAGGCTGATGTTTGAGAGATTTGGCAGTTAAGGATATCCCTCAACATTAATAAATGTGTCTTTGCTAATCCATTTGGAACCCTGTTGGGGCATATTATATGTAAGGAAGGTTTGATGGTCGATCCCGCCAAAGTTGTAGTTATTGTGGAATTAAGGGAGTTTACCATTCAGAGCACAGTGCATGGATTCCTTGGGCATATGGGATACTACAGAAAATTTATTAAGGGATATGCTAAGATTTTTTGGGGTGTGAAGCCTATTTTTTGGCCTTCTCGAATCAGTATTGAAGTGTTGGAGTTTGAACCGTTAAGTTTGGAGACTTCAGGAGGGTTCTGCAGTCGTCTGTTGTGACGTTGTTGTGTCATTATTGTTAATATGTTGTTAATTGGCTGTCAACGTCGTGACATTTTTTGCAGCCATGGGAAGATGAAAGATCATGACTTTCAAACTTCTAGGGTTGGCTTTAAGACTTCTCAAAAGGATTGTAATCCTATAAATAGAGGTTTTAGGGTATCTTGAAGATATCTTGAGTGTTCAAGAGGTTTTGAGTCTTAGTGATCAAGAGGTGATCAAGAGTGATCAAGGTTAAGCAATTGGGTGTCAATTGTGGTTTAGATGTGGTTTAACATCTTTTGAATTTTGTTGTGAGTTCATAACTAAGAGAAGACTGTGAAATTTGTTTTACTCTTGTTGATAATAAAATCTGAGAAAGTTCTTGGTGGACGTAGCCCACATTGGGTGAACCACGTTAAATCTTGTCTTGTCTTCTTTTGTGCATTATTTATTTATGTTGTTATATTTTTGCAAGTATAATTCTGCTATATAGTTTCCTACTGGTGTGGTTTGAGGAATTATTTCCACATATTTGTTCTCTAATTCCTAACAATTGGTATAAGATCTTTGGTGGTTCTTTGCTGAAGTGGTAAATCACAAGGAAAGTCTATCTTGAGTGGGAACTATGGCAAGAGGGAAGATTGAGGGTTGAGAAGTTCAATGGGTAGAAATTTGGTTTGTGGAAGATGCAAATGGAGGATTACTTATTTCAGAAGGACCTCCATGCTCCTTTGGCTGGAAAAGTAAAGAAACCTACAAGTATGTCAGATGAGGATTTGGAAGTTTCTAGATAGAAAAGAGTTCGGGGAAATTCATTCATGACTTGCATCTTCGGTTTCTTTCAACATATCGCAGGAGAAGATCACGGAAGGTCTCATAAGTGCGTTGGAGAAGTTATATGAAAAACCCTCTACCTCTAATAAAATATTTTTTGATGAAAAATTTATTTAATACGAAGAAGTCTAAGAATGGTTCTTTTGCTGATCATTTGAATGAATTTAATACCATTATGAGTATGTTAAACTCGGTAAAAATTGACTTTGATGATGAGGTCAGGGATTTGTTGATTTTTTGCTCCTTGCCAGATAGTTGGGATAGCTTGGTTATGGTTGTAAGTAATTCAGTCTATAATAATTCAAAGTTGAAGTTTGAGGATGTAATAAGTGTGATCCTAAGCAAGGAAATGTGAAGGAAGAGCACCAGAGATTCTTCTACTTCTGGAAATGCTTTTAGTACAAGCTTTCCAGGAATTCATTCATAAATTTCTTCATGTCTACCTAGGTGACTGGACTTTGTATGGCTAGTAAATGACCATTGTGAAAATTTGAGGCTGATGTTTGAGAGATGTCGGCAGTTAAGGATATCCCTCAACATTAATAAATGTGTCTTTGCTAATCCATTTGGAACCCTGTTGGGGAATATTATATGTAAGGAAGGTTTGATGGTGGATCCCGCCAAAGTTGTAGTTATTGTAGGATTGAGGGAGTCTACCAATCAGAGCACAGTGCATGGATTCCTTGGGCATACGAGATACTACATAACATTTATTAATGGATATTCCAAGATTTTTGGGGTGTGGAGCCTATTTTTTCACCTTCTTGAATCAGTATTGAAGTGTTGGAGTTCGAACGGTTACGTTTGGAGACTTCAGGAGCATTTTGCGGTCATCTGTTGTGATGTTGTTGTCTCGTTGTTGTTAATATGTTGTTAATTGGCTATCAACATCATGATAGTTTTTCTAGCCATGAGAAGATGAAAGATCATGACTTTCAAACTTCTAGGGTCGGCTTTAGGACTTCTCAAAAGGATTGTAATCCTATAAATAGAGGTTTTAGGGTATCTTGAAGATATCCTGAGTGTTCAAGAGGTTTTGAGTCTTAGTGATCAAGAGGTGATCAAGAGTGATCAAGGTTAAGCAATTGGGTGTCAATTGTGGTTTAGATGTGGTTTAGCATCTTTGGAATTTTGTTGTGAGTTCATAACTGAGAGAAGATTGTGAGAGTTGTTTTACTCTTGTTGATAATAAAATCTAAGCAAGTTCTTGGTGGACGTAGCCCATATTGGGTGAACCACATTAAATCTTGTCTTGTGTTCTTTTGTGCATTATTTATATATGTTGTTATATTTTTGCAAGTATAATTCTGCTATATAGTTTCCTACTGGTGTGGTTTGAGGAATTGTTTCCACATATTTGTTCTCTAATTCCTAACAATTGGTATAAGAGCTTTGGTGGTTCTTTTTTGAAGTGGTAAATCATAGGGAAATTCTATCTTGAGTGGGAGCTATGGTGACCCTTTTCCAAACCCATTCACTGAAGAAATCATGCAAGGAGTAGCCAAGTACGAGTTCTATTCTTTCACGGATGGGTTCTCAAGGTACCACCAACTTAGAATTGTAAAGGAAGACCAGGAGAAGACAAATTTTTCCATTGAATGGGGAAGTTTTTCCTACACGGTCATGCCTTTTGGGCTGAAGAATGTGTCTGATGTGTTCTCACACATCATAGTACAAGCTTTCCAGGAATTCATTCATAAATTTCTTCAGGTCTACCTAGGTGACTGGACTTTGTATGGCTAGTAAATGACCATTGTGAAAATTTGAGGCTGATGTTTGAGAGATGTCGGCAGTTAAGGATATCCCTCAACATTAATAAATGTGTCTTTGCTAATCCATTTGGAACCCTGTTGGGGAATATTATATGTAAGGAAGGTTTGATGGTGGATCCCGCCAAAGTTGTAGTTATTGTAGGATTGAGGGAGTCTACCAATCAAAGCACGGTGCATGGATTCCTTGGGCATACGAGATACTACATAACATTTATTAATGGATATTCCAAGATTTTTGGGGTGTGGAGCCTATTTTTTCACCTTCTCAAATCAGTATTGAAGTGTTGGAGTTCGAACGGTTAAGTTTGGAGACTTCAGGAGCATTCTGTGGTCGTCTGTTGTGACGTTGTTGTGTCATTGTTGTTAATATGTTGTCAATTGGCTGTCAACATCATGAAAGTTTTTCTAGCCATGAGAAGATGAAAGATCATGACTTTCAAACTTCTAGGGTCGGCTTTAGGACTTCTCAAAAGGATTGTAATCCTATAAATAGAGGTTTTAGGGTATCTTGAAGATATCTTGAGTGTTCAAGAGGTTTTGAGTCTTAGTGATCAAGAGGTGATCAAGAGTGATCAAGGTTAAGCAATTCGGTGTCAATTGTGGTTTAGATGTGGTTTAGCATCTTTGGAATTTTGTTGTGAGTTCATAACTGAGAAAAGATTGTGAGATTTGTTTTACTCTTGTTGATAATAAAATCTAAGCAAGTTCTTGGTGGATGTAGCCCATATTGGGTGAACCACATTAAATCTTGTCTTGTGTTCTTTTGTGCATTATTTATATATGTTGTTATATTTTTGCAAGTATAATTCTGCTATATAGTTTCCTACTGGTGTGGTTTGAGGAATTATTTCTATATTTTTGTTCTCTAATTCCTAAGAAGATCATCACTCTCTTGGAAGAATTGCATAAACACAATAGTTCCTTTCACTAGGGAGGGGCGCAGTAAAGGGAATTTGACCAATTTAAGGATAAGCTTGTTATTACACCCATATTATGCTTCCATTCTTGGGATAATATTTTCCATGTGCATGTTAAAGCCTCAGGAACAGCCATTGGAGCAGTACTGGCACAACCTAGTGAGGGGATTTTTGATCACCCCTTGTGTTTTTCCAGTAGGAAGTTGACAACAGCAGAGTAGAATTACACAACTACTGAGCATGAGGCACTACCAATGATCTACGTGCTGCATAAATTCAGGTAGTATTTGCTAATGACACCATTCATATTCTAAACAGACCGTGTGGCACTAGTAACACCTTTGATAAGCTGTTAACTTCTCCTCTTTGCAATGCAAACATTGACATGTGATTTATCCTAAGAAGGTGTATTCTTTTGACTGTTGAAATCATGCTTTCCATGGATAAATTATTTCTTTTCTTGGATTCAATTGCTGAAATGTTGTTGCTTGCAAGGAATCCATTTTGTTTGAGGTAAGTAAGGTTGTAAACTGGTAAAGTTATTTGCAAATTTATGTCTATATAATAATGAAAACTTGGATCAATTTCATTGATCCAAGGTATGTTTTAATTATTCTTACCTAATATTTATGGAAAACTAACATTCATAGGTTGAAGGAAATAAAATAATGAACCTTTGTAGGTTTACAATTTTATTGATCTTCTTGGAAGTTCATGTTGTGCATTCTGTTGTAAGTTATGTGCTCAGATCTTCTTATCAACTTCTCTAGAACACTGAATGGCATAAGTTGGAAAGAGTTCTACTTGAGGACTATTGAGGGTAAAGCCTAAGACCTAGATCTATAGGATCTATCCTAACAGGATTCTAACCTAAGGTAAACTGGATCTACTGTATATATATGTCTACTCTAATCTTGTTCATCCTAACCTAAGTTGCATGTTTTCTAAGTTAGGGATTTGGAAATAACCTAAGGCGATGATAAGTATATTTCTAACCTATTACCTAATACTATATTGGTATTACGAATGGCCTATCCTAAGGTGGAAAATTTACCTACGGCAATATTAAGATAACCTAAGGTAAATATTTTCTAAACTAACCTAAGGTCATACCCTAAGATAATGATATATATCCTAAACTAATGCAAGGATAGAAGGGGACCTAAGGGGTCGTATGGAAAGTTAGAGGCATGGTGACGGTTCCTAAGTCATTTATTTGATTTGATTTTTGAATTTAAATCATTACGTACTGTCAGTTTGATAGAGGCATGGAAACTGGAGGTGATCCTAGTTAGCACCATCTCTAAATTTAAACAATGCATGTTCTATTTGAATTAAGACTCGCTAATTTTGGATGGCGTTGGCGTGGAGATTTAGGTGGGAGACTGGAAATTAATGACATTAATTATCATCATTTTTGGTGAGTAAACTACCTTGAAAACCATGTGAGCAGATATTTTGGGATTTGTTTGGTCTTTCATGCATTCTGATTTTTTCTCTACATGGAGCTATCTGGTTCTTCGAACCAGTAGTTCTACTTTCATCTTGTTGCTATTTTTAACTCCCTTGGACTATTTTCGATCCAATGGATGTATAAGAGGAATTTGAGAAGGAAGTTTTTGGTTGTTGATTTCATTTGGAGAAGAAGGAGTTGTGAAGGCTCGGCTGGAAATCTTCTTTGAACCGACAGAAGCACTATCAGGCATGATAGGCCCTATCCATTAAGTTTCTCTACTTTTCTCTAAGTGTCTTCATTAAAACAACTTTTCTCTCTTGAGATAAATGGGTTTTTATTTTTGAGATGGTTATTTGGTTTCCTTACTTGAATATTTTTTGTATTCTCTGATTGAGGAATCTCTGCTTGGAAAGGAAGTCATTGAGTTGTTTTCCTATTTATTTTTTGTTGAATTCCACCTTAAATCTTGTGGTGATTTGAGTAATGAAGTACATGTGTGAATCTTTCTTATTTTTTTGAAAAATGGGTTTATGGAAATGATATGTGTCTTCTAGTTGCAAACCAAGTTGTAGTTTGGGTTGTTGGAAGGTAAATGAATACCCTTCACTGTCACTTCTTGGTTTTGTGGAAGTTATGTTACTCTTGCTGGAATTTTATGAATATGCATGCTTGGATTCAGGGTTGTATAAACTTGAATTTGTTTAGTGAAACATTAAATTCATGCCTTCTTCTTGAACTCATTGAATACTCTATCAGTTCTTTGGATTTGGTATTCGACGGAAGTGGGGCAGTTATTGGGTGTTTGGAATCTCTGTTTTATGGGTTTTCTTATATGGAAACAAGAGTGAATTTTTTGTTATTTCCTTTAAAAATTTTAGTTTAAAATTGTGTCACGTGAATTAAGCTCTTTTATGGAACTATGGGATAGTTATTCTTAGACCCTTGGGTTTCGATGTTACCTTGTTGAGCATACTTATGTGTAGAATCTGTATTTCAGATCTTATTTATACTGTGTTTTTTTTAAGTCCTGGAGGACTGAACAAGGGTATAAGAGATGAGGCTCTGTCAGTCAGGTACATTGTGATAATCAATTAGTTTGATTCGATATATGGGTCACTCTCATAGTCCCATTTGAGCTTTCATTAAGTCGATCATGTTTTCTACTTCCCAGTTCAATTAGAAGTTGTTGATTTTGTTTACTTGTTCCTTATCTTGGCTAAGCACTGGGTTTCTTGTTGGAGTAAACCTATTAAAATATGACTGTTGCAATTTCATGGTAATTTGTTGAATGGGTATTTAAATTTTAGAGGTAACGGTTACTTGATCTGGAACTAACCAAATCAGCTTAGTCTGATAGATTTTCTAGATCTCTGTGGGTGTTGTAAATTAAATAATGTCTTGTCGATTTCTTAGATGTGTACAGTTAAGTTTTTCCATGGAATTGAAACAAAAGGAATTTCATCATTTATATTTTGATGAATTGAGCACTTGTTGCTAAGTCTTTTTGACCTTTTGTTTCACATCTTCTTGAAGTCTAATCTTGATGGATTCTTCTTTGTGCATTTTATTAAGGTTTTCTTCCGACTCCGAATGGTTACGATTATGAGTCGATCATTCTAACATTTAATCTTCACTTGGAAGAAAAGAGAACGCTTGGTTTCCTGGACTGTAACTTTGTCAATTTTTGAATGTCTATTGATGATTGTTATTTCATTGTATGGTGATTAACAACTTTGGTTAATGCACCTCCTTTTTTATATGGGTTTAATATCATAGTTGTTTGTTGTCCATGATGGGAAAACCATGCTTAAATCTATTTCAACCACAACAGTCACACGTTTTTTTGATCTCTTCTTATATGTGTTTTCTTTTATAAAGGAGTTTAGGGCTGTAGTGAATGGGCCTACATTGTTCTTTGCGACCTTATTCATGTGTCATCACAGTCGTCCTTCTCATTTTGGGTAAATATGGTCATTAGATCAATTGCACAACTTTTTTTTATGCCTTGAGTAGTTGCCATTGCTACTAACTTGTTCTTTGGACTTGTGTTAAAGGCTTTTATTATTTGTGATAGAAGACTAATTTGAGATGTTGTGCATTAAGTAAATTCTATCTTAATATTGATATATGGCCTAACTTGATAAATTAGGCTATGCCTTGGATTGGGATTAGGATGTCACATCTGATGTGTGAGACTCTTATTTACATTTGTATTTTAAACTAAGATGAATTGTGAAGGAAATAATTAGAAGGTACTTTTATTTGATATGGATAAGTGTATTGGATGGAACATTATTTATCTAATAACATGTTGTAGATTGTTGATTACAACATGATATTTCCTTGAATGTTATTCAAATTGATTATTGTTCTTCTTTTAGGGTTGTTATTACTATGATTTATTTGTCTACTTGACCTCACTGTTTCATTAAAGCAGAGTTGGGTTAATGAAATAGTTAGTTGAAATCATTTCATTTTAATGTTTAGTGCTTATCATGCTCAGTTCAATGAACTGACCCGTTCTAGCAATTTTTGTAGATGGACTTCGTAAGTGATTTAGGAAGGTAATAACTTTTATGATGTATTGGTTGATTAAAATTCTGGACCATTTATAGAGAATTTTGATCTATTATGGAAATGTATTGAAGGAAGGAAATTTGTATTCCTAAATGATCTCGATGTTGTTGACATGAAAAATGTCAGTAATGCATAGTTTTGTAAGATGTGTATTTTATTTTGATGAACTAAAAAGATAGGAGTTACTTAAATTGATTAAGTCTATTCTCTTATCCATAATAAGGAGGAAAATCTATAATCATATCCTTGATGTTTTCATTCATATCTGATTGGATCCTTATTTCTGATGTCATTGAATTGACTAGATGAATTGGAATTAGTACAATTTCCCTTACTTGAATGCAACTTACTAACTTGTATGTATTAATTTTCTTTACTTAATCTTGTATGGTTGATTATGATGTTATGAACATATATTTATAATATCAGGATGTATGAATTGGATATGGGTATAATAAATCCTAATACTTAACCATAATGAGGAAGGTTATCCTCCTCTCAAAAGGATACAAAATAAACGAATGGTATATGAGTTCGATAACCATTTAGACTTTATATTTATGAATTATTTTATATCATAACCTATTTTGGTTCTTATACATTCCTTGAATGGTTGAGAAACATTAATTAAATCTTATGATAGATGTTGTTTCTATTTTTGATTAATTGCACATTAAGTAAAAAGTTAATTAAACATAAAACAATCATTTTTCTATGAAGTTCCATATTGGTTAACCAACTCAAATAAGGATGGAAAACTTAAAGGTTTTTGGAATTAGGGTTATGTAAGGTTATTGTAATCTTAATTTTAATCCTAAACTGATTAAGTGGAAATGACCTCTTTGAAGTGTGTACATCATGATGAAGTAGTTATGTCAGATGTTGGCACACGCCAACTACATAATTGTACCTTCGTGAAGACTTGGGTCTTCATGAGGATATAGGGTTACAGTTGACATGTTGTAACATCCTTTAGCCTTGGTTCATCTAGACCTTCCCAAATTTAGACTTGAACTTAGTTTCTCTCTAGGTCATATTAGAGTTATGATTTAGCATAGGAAGTGACTCACAATGACTTAGGGTAACTAGTCACTTCCAATTGACTTAGGTCGATTGGGTATGTCTATATACCCTAGGTCATCGCGAGTGATTCCCTATTCTAAATTATGACAATAACCTGTGTTAGGGTCACACCTTGGACCAGTAGACTGACAAAAGTCAATGAAGACCATTCTAGATATCAGATGAATGGGGTGAAGGACATACTTTGATTAGATGAGTATGTCATCTAGGAATAATAACATGAACAGTATGTTGGAAATATTTGGCAAAGTATTGCAAGCTGCTAGTTGCATTGTCCTATGTCACCCAATTTAAGGAATGTGATTTCAGATGAATATTGGTAACAAATACTCAAATAGGTTTCTTAAACATAACACTCGGTACCCAGAATAGGGTAAGAGATCCAAGTATACTTGGTATACATTAAGTATTCAATACTTCAAGTTAACATGAGAGATTGGTTGTTAACCAAGTCATGAAATCAGAGATCGGTAGCTCACCGAGTCATTTAAAATTGCATATGGTTATCTGTTATGAGATTGATTGGCATGGAATGTGTGTTCTAAATTACGATTATTTAGAATAGAGAGCATTATGTATAAAAAAATTCCCTTGTTTCTAAATTCTTAAAATGGGAATGTTACAACACTGAAGTACTTGGTAAAAAATCCCATTTTACAAGGGAACATATGCCAGTGGGTCCTGTTATTTCAATAATTTGAGTTTTCAGTTGTCGTAAAACCAAGAAAGAGTAATTCAAGACTTGATCATTTATCAAGAATTGACTCAAGGGAGGATGTGTAGAGAATTAAGGATACCATGTTAGATGTGTAACTATTTAGGTTTTAGTGTGCACCCTCTGACTTAGAGGATATTGAAGTGTTTCTTAAAATGGGTGTGGTGCTAGAAGGAATGAAGGATTTGGAGAGAAATCAGTTGGCTATACATGTTGTGCCTTACATGTTGATTAGTGGAGATTTATACAAGTTAGGTCATGATGAGGTTCTATGCCGATGTGTATTATAACATCATCACATTGCAATCATGGAGGAAATGCATGGTGGGAGTGCAAGAGGTCACTATGTAGGAAATGCAACCAAGTAAAAGATTCTACTTGCAGAGCTTTGGTGGGAGAGTATCTACTAGTATTGTATTGAGTTTTGCAAGGCCTATGACCATTTCTAGCACCTTGGAAAACCTATAAGGAGGGATGAAATGCCCTTGTGACCAATAGCTAGTGTTGAACCATTTGAAAAGTGGATAATTGAATTTGTAGTACCAATATCACCTGCCACGCAAAGGACTGGCTCACGTTACATCATCACTTTCACTGATTACTTGACAAGATGGGTAGAGGCAACGATTACAAATTATTA
This sequence comes from Taxus chinensis, assembly GCA_019776745.2. Classification (NCBI taxonomy): domain Eukaryota; kingdom Viridiplantae; phylum Streptophyta; class Pinopsida; order Cupressales; family Taxaceae; genus Taxus; species Taxus chinensis. The sequence goes on from CM034149.1 coordinate 647,990,677, forward strand.
CACAATAGTTACAATAATGAGATTCTTATGGGAAAACATAATCAGCAAGTATGGATGTCCATTGAGTTTAACAAATGATAAGGGTACAAATTTTCTAGCTGAAACGGGTAGGATTTTGTTGGCGGATTTTATGGTGGCCCATCACAAGACCACCCCTTATCACCTGCAAGTGAATGGGATTATTGAAGCATTTTACAAGATACTAAGTCACACGTTAACTAATATTTTTGACGTTAGTAGACAAGATTGGGATGACAAGGTTTCATCTGTTCTATGGGCATACATGACAACCTACAAGAGATTGAACAAGGCCACACCATTTCATTTTTTTTTTGGCATAGAGGATGTTTTACCAGTTGAATTTATGGTACCATCATTGTGTATAGCATGCACAAGAGGATTGGTTGATGAAAAAGCACTCGAAGAAAGAATTGATAAGTTAATGCAGCTAGACGAAAGGTGATCACTTACTAGATGGAGTCAAAAGATAGCGAAGGTAAGATAAAAAGCATGGCATGATCGTCATATTAAAAACAAACAATTTGAGGTTGGACAGATGGTTTTGTTATATGATTCTAAATTTCTGAGCCATCCTGGGAAGCTGAAAGTATATTAGATGGGAGCATACATCGTCACGTACATCCTTAATCTAGGTGCTTGTCAATTACAAGCTCTGGATGGGATGAGATTACCAAGCCATTTCAATGGGATTAGGTTGAAGCCCTACTAGAAATAAGTCTTCCTTTTGTTTGTAAATAAGACAGTATTGTCAGGTAGCCTAGGATTTCCCTTAATGCATTACTTTTCCTTGTTTTTCCTTTCTTTTTTCTTGTTCCTTCCTATTGTGTTGTTTTTGCGCACCTTGTGCACCGGTAACCACTTATTACTTTTAAGGGTTGTGTATGCACAAAGGGCCATGCATCTGTTTTAGACTAGGGTGGAGTAGAGTGAACTGAAATAGAGACTGGAAGTGAAATGTGTGTTTTAATGACCTGGTTTAAAAGATAAAAAGTGTGTAAAGAAGTAAATCATGTGTGGAAAAAGGTGGAAGATAAATTTTGGTGTCAAGAAGGCTTTACAAAGACCACTTACAAAGGATGAGAAGCACGGGAACAACATGAGGAAGGTAAGCGAAAAAATCAAGTCAAGGATAGAAGTGATTTCGATGATGTGGATGTGTGCATAAGAATCTTAAGTCAGTAATAATTTTTGTAGGTAAGAAGGTTATAGATATTTTTCACGCAGGATTGGGCACTTGGGTATGAGCACTTAAGATCAACTTTAGTGGAAAAATCCACATTTAATGTTGAGTATGTTGGTAAGTGGCATAACATTTATCACGAGAGATAGCCAAAAATATATAAGTAAAGGGTTGGAAAAATCATTATTTACCTTGCTATTATGAAATTGCAGAGCTCTTGCGAACTAGGGCATCCATGAAAAAATATTTTTGTCAAGGAAAAAGAGTGAAAATATGAAGTGCATGACTAGGGTGACCTGTGAACTAGAGTGGAAGGAGTACATGGGCATAGGGAGGTTTCAGTAGAGTACGTCATTTTGTAGAAGGGTTTTGCAGCTAGGGCACGAGAGTAGAAGGATTATTTTGTGAAGTTGAGCCACAAATTTGAGCAGAGTGAGGAGGAATAGAAAGGAAGAGTTTTTTAACCTGATAAGAAAATGGCACCAAAGAAGGCAACTGTTTCACCTAAGAAGAGTAGGGGCAAAGGAAAAAAAACTGCCACCACCAGTTTTAATGAAGAATGGTATGCGGAGATGCAGTACCCAGATGGGGTTTTACTTGGGAAAGAATGGGTATCCCATATAAGGAATATGGTCATGAGTGACTATAATCATCACAAAAGTACCATAGAAAAGGAGATGGCTCTAGAACTAGTTTGTCTAATAGAGAAGAGGACACCAGAGTGAAAGTAAATCTACAATGATGAGGTGAAGGTAAAATTGGAGAATGTCAGGTTGCTTCATCTGTTTTAGTTGCCCTATTTTAGCAAGCCCGATCGGTTCTACCAATGGTTGATGTCACATGTGCATGAGGACCACTTCTACTTTGTAGGCCACTGAATGCACATAACTCCCCAACTCATCTCCAAGTTTACCGGCCTTATCTACGAAGGAGATACATTAGATGATGACTTAGAGGATAAAGAGGCTATTAAGAAGACTGTGGAAGAGTATGGTTATAAAAAGGTTTCGTGTTACTTCAATATCTCAAATATCCCCAACCCTGTAATGAGATTGGCCGCATGCTTGGTATCCAAGCTGAATGGGCAAGAAATGTGGACATAAATAAACAATACATTGTTGAATGTATGTCGAAAAATTTTAGAAGGGACCATCTATAACATGTCCACCTATATTACATAAGAGATCATCAACGTCGTGCAAGGACAGAAGATAATGTTCTGAAATGTTCAACTCACCATCATCTTCTCAGAAATTGGAGTGTTGTTGGTTTTTAAAATAGTACTTTATAGTAATCAATAGTCAGTGGACAACAAGTCCCTCCTCTTTATGGGAAATATGCTTTTATTGAAAGTAAATAGTGAAGCTTATATACAAATATAAAAAATTTACATTTATGAGGACTTCTGATAATTTGAAATGTTTCATATCAACATAGATTATCAATACTTAAGAGTGGTAGAGCAAAGGAACTGAAAGGGAAGAACACAACAGTACTTTCAGGTAATGTAGATAGAAAAATATAACCTTATAGGTACTTAACAAAAGGAACACATAATAGAATAATTTACATTGGCAATATATGATATTATTCCACAGACACAAAGTTATAGAAATCATATCACAAGAACGCAAAGTTTATTAATATGAAAGATTGATGATTCATAAATTTCAAATGAGAACAGAAAGGATAGTGAATAAGAATGAGATATAAGGGAAAATCTTCTGTATATATTTACTTTCAATTCTAATACATTCAAAAGTATCAGGTCCCATCCCCTAACAATGGCATGAAGAGCCTATTAAATAGCTTACAAAGACAGTTACCTTCGATTCCAAATTATTTTAATCTAAAGATTAAAGAATACGTAACAAATACATTAATAGAATGTATTTAATCAAGTATTACATCATAGCTTTTAAAACCCCAAAATAAAAGAAGTGACTTAGGAATCAGGAGCAGAAACATCCGAAGGAGATTTAAAGGGACCAACATTCTTAAAAATCTGATGTCTAAATCTTTTCAATGCTTCATATATCTCCATGCACTTTGGGATGGTAGTGTTGGAAGTGGCATGAGTCCACATGCCAATACACTTCTCCATATCCTTCTCAAACTATGTGTTTTCTAGAAAATATTTTTTTTCCTCGGTGATAGTTGGTTAGAGAGAGCAGACATCTTTCATTTTTCCTTTAGAAATTGACTCTTCTTTGAAAATAACTTCCTTGATAAAGGTGTTAAACTGAGCCTTGATCTTCTGAATAGAAAACTAATTACATGAGGCTTCATTCTAGATCTGACAATGAATGTATTGGAAGGCAGAAAAAACACAAATATTTAAAGCTTCCCCTTTCTGCCACATATTTTTCAATTCTCCCACTGATTCCTCTAAAACCTTGATCTTCCAATCAATACTGAAAAACCCAGGATTTTGATAGATTATTCTTGGCTTCATCAAATAATTTTCTTGCCAATAAAATATTCTCATTTGTTTGGCTCATTGAATGGAGATCTTGAATACATTCACACCAGAGCTTTAGTTCTTTTTCCAAGCCACTGATTGTTGTGGTGAATTTCAGCTGTAACTTGGACACCTTCTCATATGACTTGAAGGCCTCTCTAATGAATTTCAATCCATCCATTGTCATATCATCAACCAGCACTTCAATGGCCTTTCCATAGGTAGTATATTTGTGAATATCTCTAATGGTATGGACTTCATCTTTGTTGAGAACTATGGGAGGTGGAAGATCAGCCAATGGGGCTGGATCCAAGACCTTATCCTTTACGAATAGGAATTTTATAAAATTTGAAATAACTTAGTTATGTTCTTCCAATTGCTCCATAGTTTGTTTACCCTTCTCCACTCATTCAATAACTCTAGTCACAATTTCTTTGAGGTTATGAACCTCACTTTTAGGTGTAGACTCCCCAAGTGGTATTCTCATAAGCTCCGGATCAAAAACCAAAATACATTTATCCTCCTTATCCACCTTAGGCTTTACAATCTCCATTAACTGCTGACCCTGTGAATCTAACACCAGCCTTGAGGTGGTCTTTTCTTTCTTTTCTAGAGGAGTAGTACCAAGCAAGGCGTCCACAACATCAAAATTGGGAACTACAACTTGAGAAGAATACTTCATTTTCTTGTTATCAACGAAAGGTTGAACCCAAGAAAGGGAAGAGGAAGAGATAGAAGGAGCAATAGATTCGAGTGCAAGTGAACTCATTGCACTCAATGTCTACACTATTGATGTCTCCAGTGGGGAAGTTGGCACATTTTTAGAAAGATCCTTAGAAGAAGTATCCATCAAACTGAGAGGTTCAGTCATTTGACCTTCATTTTCTATCTCAGCAGTAATGACATGGGTTTCTTCTTCTTCTTCCATCTCTTCACTATCATCCTCACTCAAAACAACAGTATTTTATGACCCTATAGGGACCTTTGGCTGCTCCACAAGAACTTTTTCTTAAACCTACTCTTGTTTGATGGCTTTACCTTTCTTTAGGTATATCTTTTTTGAGGAGGATGGAGTAGATTGTTCATGTGCCTCAATATTGGGCATACGTTCTTCCTTCCTAGGAGAAGAAGTTTCCTGTGAATACGACTTGGATTTTTTCATCCTGAAGACTTGCATCTTCCTATCAAACCAAAGTTTGGTTCTCACAATAACATGATTGATTACTTCCTTCAAATCATCTCTCTCTTTTACAAACCAATCAATGGTTTCCAGAGGATTATGTTTAATAGACCTCTCATACTCAATAAATTAAAAGTCCTCATCATCATCCTTGAGTCCATCAGGTACATTATAGACATTGAATTCTATGATTTTTTGAAGAGAGAATCTTCCAAAGTACCTTCTTCTAGCCTCAAAATCATCTGTGCAATCAACCCAATAATCGTCAGTGTCAGCAAGGTGATAGAAGACCATCCTAAAATTCTTAGCAATGTATCCTTTGATATCAAAGCAAGTTCTAGGTTTGAAGTGATGGATAGTGAGAGGAAAAAAGGTTATATCCATGTTTTGTGCATCCAAGGTTATCCTGCATGTATAATTTCCCAGGGAGATAGGAAAATGAATGACAATAATCTTCTTATCTCTACAGGTTCAATGGAGCTTATCCAATTTCCTGCAAATCTCAATAAGAGCCATTTTATCATTACATAACATAGGAAACTTTATAGGTGGACCTGCGAAACCATCCAGTCTGATATATGAAAATTTTCTGAATTGAGTGTAGAAGCTTCCATAGTCAGATATCAAAGTCTTTACTTCCTTAGAAAATCTCCGAGTAATATTTCCTTCTAAGAGCCTCACAATATACATGGTGTATGTGTCATTAACTCTCCTAAAATTATGATTGCTGACTTTGAGGGTTAACTAAGGGTAGTATTCATAGATGGGGGCATCTTTCTTATCTTCAACGAAAGTGAGACCAAGCCATTTCCTAGATGTTGCAATGGTGTACATAAGGTAGGATGATATGTAGAATGTTCAGGTTCTGTGAACATTTACCAACTGCTCTGTTAGATTTTCACAAATAATCTCACTCCAATTCAAGTTCTTCTTCCCCTCACAAATGATGTTGATAAAGAAACACATCCAAAAGTGAAACTCATTTATAGAGGGTAGTCCCATGATTCTAGCCAGAAGGGTGATGATGTTTGGAAGTTATTCGTTGAAAGCAACCCTAAATAATGATTTTGAAAGTCTGGATGCTCCCTTTTTAAGGTTCTTCAACCAAGATTTAGATACCCTAGCCTTATATCTCTCAGCATCCTAGTCAAATAATTCTTGTGATTGAGAAAGGATGATGGTATTGGCACCTTCCTCCTTTGGGATGTGCAAGGCAATACAGATAGCTTCGAAATATAATCGCGTGATTACTTCACCATGTACATTAACAATTTCTTTGGATTCTAGATTAAAGCAAGACCCACAAGTGAGTGTGGTATCATCACACTAAACAAAGATAGGAAAACCACCTACAAATGCAATCCCACTACATTTGATCATTTGAGCGATGGGAGTAGGGTTATCACATCCAAGTCTACTCCAATAATCATCAAGGCCTAGATGTCAAACTTCACTGTCACTGATGTTAGGCACAGAGGTTTCCAATGAGGAGAGGTGTTTTTGCCCTTGATACTGCATCTTCATTGTAACAGAGGTAGAGAGAAGATAACCTTTTAATGTAGTATATCACAGTATCGAAATAATCCCTCCAAGAGACAAAAAAAATAGAAGTGCAGATGTGGGCAATGACTTGATTTGCATAAATGTAAACGAGAGGAAATGAGTGAGAAAGCATGAAAAATGAATGAATCGTTAACTCTCTTTAAATAGCCATGACTTGGAGTAAATAGAGAGATAAAATCATAAATGTGCAATAAATGGCCCTCACACCGACTGAAAAATCAAAAAGTGGAAAAAGTAGAAAAAACTGGCCCAAATGGTCCATAGGACATTAGGACACGAGGGATGCACAAAGCCAAAATACCCAGTCCAACAGAAATGTAGAAAATGTAGGTCCAGAGAGAACAGACGGTCCATGGGACACTGGGACATGCGGGACACGTGAAGCTGATTCAGCCAATGTGGAAAAAGTGGGTCTGGAGAGCATAGACGGTCCATGGGATGTGGGGACATGAAGGACATACAAACCTGAAAAAGCTGATGAGCAAAGTAATGTGGGAAAAGTGGCAAATCGGTGAACAAGAGGCTCGAGTGTACCTGGGACACACGGGACAAAAATGTCTGACTTAAATGACAAGCAGAGTAGTGCGGAGAAAGTGGAAAATCGGTGAACTGGAGGCCTGGTGGCACTTGGGACACATGGGACAAAAATAACCAGCTTAGTCACAAAACACTAGAAATGGCCCCAAAGAATGAAATTTTCTAACTTTTTGAATTTCTCTCTTTACTAGAACCCTTCCAAAGGTCACTGACTCAAAATTTTGGAAATTTTTCTTTGAAAAAAGGAGAAAAATTATAGGGTGACAACAAGTACCCGATGGGCTAGAGAAGTTCATATGGGAGTATCCAGATGAAGATCCCTCCCCCGTGAAGAGGTTTGAGAATACACATGTGATACCATGATAGTCACCCATAAGGCACGCTTGGAGAAATGGTACAAGCAAATGCGAGATGCATTCGGGGTTGAGTGGAGGATACCAGAATAGTTACCAGCACTAGTAGATGGAGAAGCTGAGTTCACTATCTATCAACATTTCCGCAATGGCAGGTTCACTCTATCAGATGGAGCCAAGAGTCCATGGTGAAAATTTCCATTCTCTTTCACCATGCAGTATTTCTAAGTGAGGTTCAACCACTTCAAGGAAGCTAAAATACTAAGGTTCAACCTTAGCGAGGTGGACCAGGACCATCATGATTTTTGAAGGAATCTCATATACCCCAAAAAAATGCGCTTATGTGTATAAGTTATTGTCTCATGAAGTGCACATGACAAAACCCTTCACACGTCCAATTACTGGAAGGACTGTAGAAAGTCTATACTTGCGCATTAGGCCCAAGTATGAAAAGGGCACTTACCTAGAGAATGATGTCTCCATCTCAGAGGATCCCACGGGTAGGAAGAAGGCCACACCAAAGAAGAGGGAAAGGGAAGAGACCCTGGAGAAAGAGGTTCCGTAAAAGAAAGCACCAAGTGTGTAGACAACACAATCTATGGGTGCACCAGAGTTAGGCACCAAGCCAAGCACATACACATGCAGGAAGAAGTCTCCCATCAAGGAGAAGGAAAATACACTTGAGGAAGTGGTGTCAGAACAAGAAGAGTCACCTAGAAACTAATCACCTAGTAATGAAGAGGAAGAATCCCTAGTGAAGAAGAAGCAGAAGGTAGTGGGGAAGGCAGACTCAAAAGAGACAGAGAGATTGGAGGCCAACACGGGAAAAAGAGATGACAATGAGAATGAAGAGGTTCAGGACCATCTCATGTAGGATGTACACAACTCAGAGGAATAAATAATTGAGGGGAGGGGTGGAGAATAATAATGTGCTCAAGGAAAACAGGGGAGTGAAGAAGTAAATACTAAGGATCAGATGACCCCCAGCCTCACCAAGGAGTAGATAGAAGCGGCCACAAAAAGAGAAGTAGTGGGAATAATAGAGAAGTTAGTGGAGTAAGAAGTGGAATGAAGCACTGATGAGATACTCAAGGAAATAGAGGAGGAAAGCATAAGGAACGAGTATGGAAGCATGGGTGGAGATCCCAGCTTAGCACTAAGCTTTCCAAAGGTAGCATACACATGAGGAAAGAATGTGGTAGTATCACATAGACAAGGAATGGGATATATTCATTATCCAAAAAAGTTACTATGCGCACGGTTCCAAAGCACTAAGCCTACATACCAACTTCTAGAAATGACTTCATTCAAAGAAGAAGGCACGTACCCATGAACAAGGAAAATTCTATCTTGGGCATTTGAGTCCCATTTTGATGAGCCTGAGTTTGAAGTTAACCAGGGGAACTTATGAAGGTGTCGGAGACCAAAGGAATAAACCCACTAGGAAATTCTCAACAATTTTCAAATGAGTAGGTCTGTAATGCACTCAATAAGGTGCCGGTTGAGGTGGAATAAAGAATTTTTGGGAGGAATGACAGGGTGAGATTCCTGGAAGGAGAATTGGAGAAGAAAAAGGAGGACCTCATTAAAAAGAGAAAGGATCTAAAGCAGGAAGAACTAATCAATGCATAGTTAAGGCTTAAACTTAAGGAGGAAAAGGTAAGGGTGCATGAGGTATACAAGAAATTTGAGATGATTACAGATGCCACACGCTTAAAGCATCCAAACGTAGCACAACACAAGCAGAAATACAAATCAACCTTGCAATTCTTGGAAGATTTAACTTGCATCCTTACAATGGAAAGGTGACCACTATGTGTTGGAATGGACTGAGGAAGCACTGGCATGCCAAGAGAATGAGTAAAAGTAGAAGGTTTTGGAGATAGTCACTCGGTACACCAAGCTCCTCACCTCTGCAAAAATTTTTATACAGATAGCTGAAGTTATTTATGAAAATTGTGCTTATAGGGATAGAGTAGTAATCATTCTAGTTTCTACACATGAGGCAGACCATAAGGAGTTTTAAGAGAAGAATAAAGGAACAAGGTAGAGTGAGATAAGATCCTAGCCAAGGTAGAGAAGAAGTCAAAAGCCATCGAGACCCTGAGAGGCTCGATCAAAAACCAACTAAAGAAATTATATGCCCAGATCACTTGCATGATGGATGCGTTGGACGACCTCAGCAAGTAGTTGGAAAACATTGTTGATACATTGAACACTAAGGGTGATGAAATAGGATTTGAAAAGATGAGCACCTTAGTAGGTGACCTCTATCAATAGGCACAAGGTGAGGTGGATTCCTAGGAGAATATTGAGACGAATATAAGGAAATATTTCCCACTCATTCTTCAGTAATAAACAAATACTTCTTTATTCTTCCATTCTTTATTTCATTCATTTCTCATTCTTCATTCTCCATTCTTTATTCCAACAATTCAAAGTCTCGCCATTCTTTATTCTTTGGAGAATATGTTTCTGAGAACAGAGAAAAAACTTAGTGTGGGGTTATGTTGGGCCTCATAATATTGAATAAGTCCCAAAGGGCATGTGTGCGCATGGGACCAGTGAAAAGGATGGTCATGCGGGGAAAATTACACAGGTGAGGGGTTTTAGAAAGGTTTAATAGAAACAATGGCACGCGCACAAGGTAGAGCAAAGGATTTCGGGACTTAGTCATATTCAGCTTACCAAGAGGCACTTGAGAAAAAATGTGACTCGACTAGGCATGCTGAGTGGATAAGGTGCCAACCTGGCGACTTGGTGGTCAAGGAAAGAATATTCCATTCATGGAACATTCCTGAAAGATATCATTGCAGAAAGTGGAGAGCTCGAATCAAAAGAAGCATGCTCCATTGAAGGACAACCTTGACACTTGGCAACCAATCTTCTCTTGAAGGAAGGCATGGCGGTGAGTACTAAACCTATTTATAGAGATGCTCGGGTAGAAGAAAGGGGTAATCGGAGAGGACCATTTTGGAGAGAGCATCACCATATGGGTTGTTAAGGGGAAGCTTCAGGATCATCATAGAGAGGATGAAAGGAAAAGCTCTATAGAAATAATAGGAGGTTCTAGGGGTTGGGGTTCACACTAGAGAACTGTAGGAATGTTAGCATATCTAGGGGGATGGGTCTGCTAATTCTTTTTTATAAGGGAGAATAGCTAGAACTATTGATACATGAGTTAGATCTTTATATTGTTCTGTTATGGCTCTTGTGAATGTAATGTGGTTATTGAACTATGATCAACATGAATATATGGTTCTACTCTGAATATATTGTTCACGGGTATAAACCCTAGTGCCTTATTTTTTATGTTATGAATCAGATCTACTATTTGTATGATGTTTCTTTTATTATCTGAATGGGTATGTTTGTTTAATGAGTCATCCTATGCTTTTAGAAGGTATGTATGATCATTTACTTTTCTACACTTAATCTGTCATCAATGACAACATCTTCTCACAATGCTCACATAAAGGAGGGACTCGACACCTGTGCACACCTCGGGTGAGTGCCCAGCACCGCTAGGTGATAGGCCGGCGCGTAAGGGATTCGAAGGTTATTATAAGGGAATAAAAATTACTACAAAACTCCTTTAGATCCTCCTCATGTGTATCAACTAGGATGTTGTATACCATGTCTCTAGTAGCACAATTGTCATACAAAACCTCATCTATTTTTGTGGCAGACTTTACAGTGGCAAGGAGCACGAAATATTGAGTAATTGTTTCCCCGATATTTAGTTTCTCTTCCTCCTTATGGTGTGCCAATGTTTCTTCTATTGATTCCAATGTGAGTGGTCTCTTTTCCATGATGAGGATGTGTGTTAATTATTTAAAGCATTACAAGGTTGACTCGTATTGTTTCTTAGGTGGGGCTAGGTCTGGGTGCTTCAAGATTATGGTGTCCATAATCATCTATATCTTCTTATACACTTGGCGCACCTTCAACTTATCCTCCTTCAATTTAAACCTTAATTGTGCATTGATCATCTCCTCCTAATTTAAATCCTTGTTCTTCTCAATGATTTCTTCATTCTTCTTCTCCAGTTCCTCCTCAAAGTCCCTTACTTTTTCATTCCTCCTGAAGAGTCTCGCCTTAACCTTTATTGACACTTTGTTGAGTGTGTTACAGACTTTCTCATCTTATATTTTTTGAGCATTCACCATAGGGTTTACTCCCTTAGTTTCTGGTATCTTCATTAGCGCCTCTCAGTTGACTTCAAACTCTAGCTCATCAACATTGGGCTCAAAATTCCAAGATAGCATATTTCTTGTATGATGGTATACACCCTCTTATTTGAATGAATACCATGCAAGGAGTTGGTTGGAAGGCATGGTACTTTAGAAGTGCACATGCGGAGTACCTTATTCATATCATTGATATAACACATCCCTTGCTCTTGCATTGCTACCACACTCTTCCTTCCCACATGCACTGCCTTAGGGAAGATTACCACTAGGTTGGGATCTCTGCCCATGCTCCCATATTCCTTCTCTACACTCTCCTCCTCCGTCTCCTTGAGCACTTCATCAATGTTATGCTCCACCTCCTATTCCACCAAGTCTTTTATTATGCCCGCTACCTCCCTTTCTGTGGCATCTTCTATCTATTCCTTGGTCAGGCTTGGGAACCTTTCATCCTTAGTGTTCACTTCTTCACTTTCTTACTTGCCACGAGTGCCTTCTTCATCCTCATCCTTCTCTTCAGTCCCTTCCTTTGATTGGTGTAAATCGTACACATGATCGTCCTAAGCCTCATTGCACTCATCATCGTCTGTGTCACCCTTGTAAGCCTCCAAGCTCTATGTTTCTTCTGAGTCCACCTTTTCTGCTACCTTTTTCTTCTTCCTAACTGGTGATTCAAGTATAGAAGACTCTTCCTTCTATTCTTTAGTAGGTGAATCCTTCCTTGTTGGTGACTCTTATTTTTCAGGGGAATTTTCTTGCTCTTGTGCTTCTTCCTTAGGTGTGTTCTCTTTTTCTTCTTTAGGGGACTTCTTTCTTCCTGCATAGGTGATTGGCTTTGCACTTGACTCTTGCATGCCTGAAGATTATGTTGTCTACATATTTGGTGCCTTTTTCTCAAGATCCTCCTCTCTCTCCCTCTTCCTCGGCGTGGCCTTATTTCTTGCGGTAGGGTCTTCTAGTATTGTGACATAATTTTCCACATACGTGCCCTTCTCATATTTCGGCCTTATGTGTAGGTATACCCTTGTTACGATTCTTCCAACAAAAGGAAAGGTCACTGACTTCATCATATGCACACCGTGGGAGACATACTTCTCCACATAGGTGCACTTCTTTGGGTATATCAAGGTCATGCACAGCTCACGGTAATCCTAGTCTATCATGTTGAGGTCAAATCTTAACTTATTTTCCTCCTTAAACCTATTAACGTCGTCCTAGAAGTATTATGTCGTGAAGGAGGATGGTAACTTGCACCAGGGACCCTTGGTTCCATCTACTAGAGTGAATTGGCAAATGCAAAATTGTTGGTATATGGTGAATTCAACTTTGCGTTGCAGCAAAACAAGTAACTTCTCAAGTATTCTCCATTCTTCACTAAATGCGTCAAACATCCTCTTATACCATTTTTCTAGGCACGTCTTGTGGGCAGTCATCCTTCTTTTGCAAGAGTACTCAAATATCTTGGCATAGGAGGGGTTCTCATCTGTGTACTCCCATACAAATTTTTCTGGCCCATTGAGTACTCCAATCTCTGAAAAGATGATGGTAAGGATGACATTACTAAACATTATCTTTTCTCTGTCACACTTGGTACCGATGATTTCTTCTACTATGAATGCCGAGATGTTATAGATGGTCCCCTCTGAGATATTTCGAAAAACATTCAACCATGACTTGTTGACGTGTGTCCGCCTCTCATGTCCATTTAGCTTGGATAATAAGCGTAGAGCCATCCTCATCATGGGGTCAGAAATTGTTGAGATGTCAAAGTACCGTGACCCCTCCTTGTAGTCATAGGCCTCCATAGGCTTTTTTATGGCCTCCTTTTCATCCAATTCATCATCAAATGAATCTCCCTCACAAGTAAGAATAGTAAATTTGGAGATTAGTTGGGGAGTTCTCCTCATCCTTCATCCTGCAAAGTAGAAATGGTCTTCATGCACGCACGGCATTAACCATTAGTACAACCTCTTGAGTTTACCAAAATAGGGAAACTCGTAGAGTTGTAATAACCCATCCTTTTCCATCTTCACCTTTACTTAATCGTCATAGATTGGAATTCCATCTGGTGTCCTTTTGTTTGTAGGTATAACCATTTCTAATGTCATTTCTTTCTTTTTTAGTGCTTGTTCAATGGTTGTAGTCACTCACGGCCATCTTTTTCACATGCAACACCCATTCCTTTCCAAGCAATACACCATCTAAGTATTGCATCTTCGTGTACCATTCCTCATTGAAGCTAGTGAAAACATCTTATTCCCATTTTCCCTTGCCCTTATTTGGTGAAATGGTGGTTACCTTCCTTGGTTCCATTTCTCTTGTCAAGTTATTAAAATTTATTTTCTTCCTTCTGATCCTATTTCTACTCAACTTTGCAGCTCTATTCTTACGCAAAAAACCCTTCAATCATGTGCCCTAGCTTTGGAACCCTAACTTGGAACAACCCTCCCTTCCACAAGATGGTGTCTTCACTTGTGGGTTTCTGAAACTCTTACAACCCTCTCCCTCAAGCCTATGTGCTATTTTTTCCCTTTGGTTTGTTGATAAACCTAGTTATGCACTCAGATATTTACAACCCTCTCTTCATGCAACTTCTCTCCAAGGATACCCTAGTTCGCAAGACCTCTTAAATATCACAAATGCAATGTAACAAGAATGTATCCTGACCTCTTACTTATAGTTTTTTCTTCTTTTACGCAATAAATGTAATGCCATCTACCATCATAACTTTATAATAAAGGCATTTTTTTCCTCATAAGCCAACCATTAGCGCTTTTACCCCCCCCCCCCCCACGCCCAATCCTGCATGAAAAAATTCTACAACCTCCTAGTGCATAAAAATCATTACTGACCGAAGATCTTTTTACATGCGCTCTCAGTGTTGAAGGCACTTCTTATGTCCCTACCCTAATTTTTGACATCACCTACCTCATGTTGTTCCTGCACTTCTCATACTTGTATGTGGTCTTCCAAAATATTTACACTAAACTCCTTATGTCCACCTTTTCTATGTGCGTTATTCCAAACTACGTCCTTTTGATCCTTCAATCTGGGCCATTGAAACATATATTTTACTACCAGATTCCATTACTTGTTGCATTACTCCACCCCACACTAAAACAAATGTGTGTTCCTCTACGCATAGAATTTTTTTGAAAATATTAAGTGCCTACCAGGGCACAACGTACCCATCACAATAATAAAGGGAACAACCTATGAGAAGGGGAAACAAAAAGAAAGGAAAATGAATTAAAGGAAACCCTAGGCTAAATGGAAATATTGTCTTATTTATGATTACATAGAAGCCTTATTTATAGAAGGGCTTCAGCCTACTCCCATTGAAATGGCCTGGTAACCTCATCCCATCTAGTGCTTGTAGCTGGCATGTTCCTAAATTAAGGATGTATGAGATGATATATGGCCCTAACCAATGGAATTTTAGTTTCTTGATATGGCACAGAAATTAGGAGTCATAAAGCAAGACCATCTTCCCAACCTTGAATTGTTTGTTTTTAATATGGTGATCATGTCATGCTTTTTTTGTGCATTTTCAGTATTCTGACTCCACCTCACAAGTGATCTCCTTTCGTCCAACAGCATTAACTTCTCCATGGGCTCCTGTAGTGATTTATCATCAGCTAACCCTCCTACGCGCGCAATGTGTAGGGATGGTAGCATGAATTCTACTGGTAACACAACTTCCATGCCAAACACCAATTAGAATGGTGTGGCCTTGTTCAATTTCTTGTAGGTAGTCCTATACACCCATAGTACAGCTAAAACTTTGTCATCCCAATCTTGTCTTCCCACATCACAAATTCTTGTCAGCGTGTGACTCATAATTTTGTTAAACGCCTAAGTAGTTCCATTAGCTTATGGGTGATATGGGGTAGTCTTGTGGCGGGCTATCATGAATTCTGCCAACAAGATTTTGACTATCTCATTCAAGAAATGGGTACCCCTATCACTTGTTAAACTCAGCGGGCATCCCTATCTGTTGATTATATTTTCCCCCAAAAACTTAGTTATTGTTTTTGTTGTGCAATCCTTTATAGATGTTGCCTCTACCCATCTTGTTAAGTAGTTAGTGCAAGTGATGATATAGTGTGAACCATTACTTTGTGCAATAGGTGAAATTGGTCCTACAAAACCATCCCTTCTTCCTGGTTTTTCATGTGCTAGCAATGGTCACAAGCCTTGCAAAAATCATTGCAATCCTGGTAGATTCTTTCCTACCAAATCCCTACCAGTAGAATCTTTCACATGGTGGAATTACGTACTCATTGTCCTCCTGCAATCCCACCATGTGATTCCTCTATGATTGTAAAGTGCTTATGTTCCAATACACACTAGTGTAAAACCTCATTGCGGCCTAGTTTGTATAAGTCTCCATAGATTAGTATATAGGGCACGGTACGTATGGCTAATGGTTTTCTTTCCAAAGTCTTCATTGTCTTTGGAACCACACCCATTTTGAGAAACACAACAATATCTTCCAAATCAAAGGGCACTCACTGCAACCTAAATAGCTACGTGTCTAGCATTGTATCCTCAAAGCTCTACACGTACTCCCCTTAGTCAATTATTGACAAATGGTTAGGCCCTGAGTTATTGATAGTGTTTTGCGCTCAGTAGTAGTATAGTTATGTTATGGTGGTGTTAACTTCCTACTAGCAAAACACAAGGGGTGGTCAGCAATCCCTTCTCTAGGTTGTGCCAAGAATTCCCCAATCATCATTCCTGAAGCATCAACATGTACATGGAATGGTTTATCCCAAGAGGGAAATCGTAATATGGGAAAAATGATAAGCCTATTCCTCAATGTATCAAACATTGTATGTTGTGCCTCTCCCTAATGAAATGCACTTTTATGTTTTAGTAACTTCTCCAATGGTGCGGTGATCTTGGCATACCCCTTGATAAATTTTTGGTAGTACCCTATATGCCCAAGGAATCTGCACACTGCACTCTGGCTAGTAGGTTCCCCCAATCCCACAATAACAAAAAAATTGGTAGGATCCACTAGCAAGCCTTCCTTACATATGATATGCCCCAATAGGGTTCCAAATGGGATAGCGAAGAGACATATATTGATGTTTAGGGATATGCGCAACTGCTGGCATCTCTCGAACATCAACCATAAATTGTCACAATGGTATTTCATTAGTTTGTACATTATCTATTCATCAAGGTAGACCTGAAGGAACTTATGGATAAAATCCTAAAATGCCTGCACCACTATGTAAGAAAACACAACAGGTGCATTCTTCATTCCAAAAGGCACGACCCTATAGGAAAAACTTCCCCATTCAGTTGCAAAATTTTTCTTTTCTTGGTCCTCCTTTGCGATTATCACTTGATGATATCTTGAGAATCCATCTATGAAAGAATAAATCTCATGATCGACTATTCCTTCTAGGATTTCCTCAGTGAAGGAGGTTAGAAAAGGATCAATCACATATACCGCATTTAATTCTGTGAAGTCAACATAGATCTTTATCCTTCCATTCTTCTTAATTTTTCTGACCATGGGGCTTATCCATTTTGATTCCTCCATAGCTTCAATGATGCCTAATGCGATCATTTTTTCTATCTCCTCCTTGACCCAAACGTGCAAATTCGGATTCATTCGGTAATGTCTCTTTCAAATTGGGTGCACCCTCCTTTAACTTGATTTTTATTTCCCCCAAGAAGTGGTAGGTGCATTTAATTTCATGGTATCCATGCGGAAGTAGTTCCTAGAACTTTTGTAATAGATCAATGATCTTTGAAACCTCCATCTCTGACCAATAGTCCCCAATGGTAGCCTCTTTAGGTTCCGTTTCTGAGCCAATGTTAACCTTGTTTGTCTTGAGGGGTTCATTGTAGGTGCGTGCTTTCTCATCACAACTATCCATAACTTCGTATGTACCTTCAGTATGGTTGGCATCCAAATTTTCCACCTCTTTGCCATTTATCACATAGACCATCTTTCCCTTATCCTTCTCCATGCATGTGCGCTCAAGTTGTATCTCTTCTGATTATTCCTCATCAAAGAGAACTTCCAAACTAGATTCACCCAATAGCTCCAATATTCTATCCTCTGCCATGGAACTATCTCCTATAGTTAGGCACTTAACAACATGCAACGCCTTATCCACTAATGGCTTCATGCTCCAATATTCAAAAGCTTGAAGGAGGTCAATCGTCAACTCTTGTCAATTTCCTGTCTAACGACACATCTCTAAGTGAATGTACCATACACGCACACAACCTTGTAAGGTGGAGTATAACTTATGCACCCACAAAGAAGGTGGCAAGGCTTCCACATCTTCCATCTAGGATTTCTCACATGTGTAGACGTAAAACAAGGTGGATTACTTCCCATCATAGTGGGTGCATTGCTCCGTGAAAACCTAACAAAGAATGTGATTCTTACTTTGAGTCATTATAGAAGGATATCGCGATGTGTCTCCCACCAACACACTACGGTCCTAAGAAATTTATAGTTGAGCATCCTTCTTTCAATCTCACTTTTCCACTAGGTCTCCATCTCTTGTAAGAAAAAATTAAGGTTAGCCCCTCCAGATTAACTTGGTAACTTCTTTCCTCTCAGTTACTTGACTAAATGTGCCTTTATTAATCTTGTAATAGATCCTCTTAATTTCCACCCAATTAATTCATAAGTCTCGTGTGCCCAATCGTTGCATGCTACACTAGTGGTATCACTCATAGATTGTGCGCTTTCAAACTGAATAACTCCTTCCATAGGATTAATCACCTTAGGATCCTTGATAGAGCGTAAATAGATCCTGTTAAGAAATTATTCACCCAAGGGCTTAGTATATGGTGTTGAATTCCCATCAGTCAAGGGTTTGATTACCCATTCTTCCTTGTTCTCAAAACGTGTGTACCCTTTATTGAAACATAGGTCAGCATTGTTCTTATAATACCAGGGGCGCCCAATTAATGCCAGAAATTTGTCTGCCTCGGCTAGTGCCAAGACTTCAAAATCTCTAGTGAATTTTTCCCCTTGGATAGTGATATCAACCTCTTTCAAAACACTAATGGGCATCGCCTTTGCTTTTTTAGCCATAGACAACACATTTGAAGATGGGTGTAATGGGGGCCTTCCCATTTGGTTCCAAGTGTCCAAGGTGAGTGTTGTATATATCTTTCCCCCCGGGTAGATATAGACAAGTAGAAGAATATGGAAACCAAAGAAGCTCAAAGCCTTGGCGCACATAAAGGGCGCATGACACAGAGTGTCGACATAGAAAAATTTGCGCCTTGGTGCACATAAAGGGCGCATGACACAAAGTGTCGACATAGAAAAAGTTGCGCCTTGGCGCACATAAAGGGCGCATGACATAGAGTGTCAACATAGGAAAAGTTGCGCATTGGCACACATAAAGGGTGCATGACACAGAGTGTCGACACACACATGGATGCGCCAAGGCACACCTTCAGGAGGTGCAACATTCTGAGTGCTGACAGGAAGCAAACCCTGGCACAGATATTCAGATGGCCATAACTTTTGACTGGGAGCTTGGATTCATGCAAGGTTGGAATTTTTGGAAAGCTTACGAGGTCCTCTGTCCAACTACAACTGGATATCTTTAATTGAGTGAGAAAAAATTCTTAAAAATTCAAAATATAGTTTGCCACTTTTGGGGGTTGCTAGGGTTCTCACCTACCACCATAATGAGATGAATTAAATGCAACCTAGAGGTGGTTGGGGGTAGTTTTGGATTTCCTCTCTCTTCCCTCTCTCATTCTTCCTATAAATTGTAAGGAGGGGCTTCTTTCTAAAGGTTGGACATTTTTGTTTTGCCCCTCCCTTCTTCTCTTTGGCAGGTGAACTTGTGGAGTTAAAACCTCCTATTTGAAACTGTAATGCAACCTAGTCTCTTGGCATTTTGCAGTGTGTTGTATCAATCTTTGGAGTAAATTAATGAATTTCTGTGGATGATTCTCAACCCTCTCTTTGTTCATTTGCATCCTCCTGATCTTTCACTATGAATCTGGCTATCTGTGCATGATCTTGCATTGCATTTTAATGGTCTGTGTTTATTGGCAAGACAGGTGTTCTTCATTCCTCGGTGCATCACCTTTGTAGTTTAGGTTTTATTTTATGCATTTTCTTACTCTGTCTCCTTGGAAAGTTAGATTAGGTTTTTTAGTAAACCCTCTGCATTTTCTACGTGTGCATCTGAACAGAGGAATAGGAACCGGCCTTCATCCGGAGAGCTTTTCCGATTTCGCAAGGTCCCACACTTGGGAAAAGCTCCATGTTATGCAATCGCACTGAGAGTCTCAACCTATCGAGTTACAGACATTCAGGGGTGTTGTGATTCACACCAACATTTTTGGCACACCCGGTGGGACCAAGAGGTCATTCCATGGATTTGAAGGAACTTTCAAGAAATTCGGACTTAAAAAATTGCAGGTTTTACAATTTCATATTTTCACCTTCTGGGTTGAACTTTGAAATCAATTTTCAAGGACTCAACTTGCTCGAAACAAGTCAAAATTTCACCAGTTGATAGATCGGGGGATAATCTTCAAAAGGGTATTCTTAGATTTTTGGATTTTGACTTTCAAATTTTCATGGTTTTTGGTATTTCGGATTTCAGGATTTCGGAAGTCTGGCATTTTTGGGTTTTCAAGACTATCATTCCAAATCAAATTCCAAACTCTAAAATCTCAAAAATATAGGTCTTTCAAAATTCTATTTTTAAATATTGTCAGGTTTGGTGTGTAAGTTGGCAGAAGATATCCTTTTAAGGCTCATTTTCTAACACATCTGGCGACTCCGAAGGGGTAGAATTCAGTGGTATAGCAGCAAAAGTTGCCCAGGCATATGAGAAGAATTCGAACCAGGTCTGATACTCGAGAAGAGAGGCTATTTTTCCACTTGCAACTATCACCAGGAAGAGGAAGGAGAGGAAGAAGACCACAAAGATCACCATCTCCACCTAACAGGACTTTATCAACCCCTCCACCTGGTAGACCTTTCATCCAATCAACAAGGGTTCTCAGGCCAATTAGAATGGCGCAACCACCAAATCCCTTTGTCAATTTCACCAGTAGCAGTCCACATGCTCTCAATGCATAGAATCTAGTTCTAATTGCAGCATTGAAGAACATTCCATTTTTCACTGGAGAAAATCATACCACTCCTGGTGATCATCTCAAAGACATTTCTAACATTTGTGTAATCCATGAGATAAATGAAATGGATGTTGCTGTCAAATTGTTGGCATCTTCGTTCAAAGGGAAGGCTTTGCAGTGGTTTAGGAGCCTTGCAGCTGGTTCTATCACAAATTGGAATCAGTTATGCATAGTCTTCTATGAGAAGTTTGGAGAAAAGGGAGACAATTTGTCTCTGCTAGAACAATTGACAACTATCAAGAGAGCTCCCCAAGAGCAGCTAACTGACTTCAACTTCAGATTTCAAAGGTCTTGGGACAGAATTCCAGTGGCCGTTAGGCCAACCGCTGAAGGTTCTTTTCTATACTATCTTAAGGCTTTGAATTCTGATATTTCTATGTTAATTCAATCTATGGGAGGCACAACCTTACTTGCTACTTATAGCATCACCATTAGGGCTGAAAACTGTCTTATTCAAGCTGGTAAGCTAGCTCCTAGGCCTCCCATGCCCTTGTATCCAAACTTAGAAAATCCAAGCACTAGTCAGGCACCCACTTTGGCTCCTATTCCCACTCCTAGAAATCAAAGTTCAAATGAAACTTCTACTTCATCCTCTAGTGCTTCAAATGAACTCCAGGAGGTTATGAAAAAATTGTAGAACCTTGGAAATGAGCTGGTGACTATCAAAAGAAAACAAGCTCAAAGTGCTAGACCGTATCAGCCTCAAGCGCAGTACCAGGCTAGGCCCTCATACCAACAAAATAGGTCACCAGCTCAGGCTGCAAATCAAAATCAAAGCCAAGTAAGGCCTCCCGCTAATAGACCATTTCAGCCCTATAACCCCAATGTTGCATCTGCTTCTAAAGCATTAGTGTCAATCCAAAAAAACATAGCTCAAGAGTATGATTGGTGTTTCCCATGCAATGAACCTCACAACCAATCTATGTGCTTTAATGGTGCTTTGAACCAAGCCTTGATGGTGAAAAATACTAGCGTTGAGGGTGAAGTGAGTCAAGAAACAAATCAGCAACAAGGGACACCTCAGCAAAACACAGCTACAAATGATACTGCACTCTCGAATTGGAAAGCTGAGGATTTTTGTGGCATGAATCAAACAATTTCTCAGAGTGTAGCAGTTAACACAAGATCAAAGAAGAGGAATATAGGTGAAGGGCAGTTATTGGCTCCAAGTGATCTGCAACCTTCCAATACTCCACAAGGTGTTGGTAAGCAAAATATAGTTCCAAACACGCAAGGACAGCCCAAACCACCTTCTAAGCCAGCTCAAATGCCAACTGTTGCTGCCCATGCACAAGAAAGGAATGTGCAGCCTAAAGGACAACAAAGAGATCTTTCATCCCCATTTAGCATCATTGATCAAATGAAGAAGACAAATGTGAATATATCAATGTGGGAATCTTTATCCATCCCAGGCCAAAGAGATCTTCTACAAGTTGCCATGAAGAATTGGTCAACTTCGAACCAGCAGGTCCATATGAAGGAGAATGTCCTCACAAATGCTGCTCAACCTGAAGGGAATCATGGAGGACAACAAGGTAAAGTTTTGAAACCCCCTCCATTCTATGTTTCATTAATTGTTGGGGATAAACTAGTACACAATTGCATGATTGATTCTGAGGCAAGTAGTTCTGTCATGCCCAAGCAAATAGATGATTAGTTGGGTCTCCAATATGAAGTCATATAAAAGGGAGTAGTGCAATTGGATGGGACAGCAGTAGCAACGGTGGGAGTGATTAAAAGTTTGAATCTTACCTTACATGCATGCCCCAACGTTACCGTTTTGCAAGATGTGTCAGTGATAGATTTACCACCACTCTTTGCCCTATGCTTATCAAGGGATTTCACAGCTAGAATTGGAGGCTACTTATCTACTGATTGGTCACACATGTTGTTCAGAAAAAGATATGGTACTAAGGTCACAATCAGATCTGAACCAATTGCAAACTTTCATATTGAGCCTCATACTCCAAGCCAAATCAATGCCAAATGTTCAGCATTTGATCAAGAAGATTATCAAAGCACAGATGAAGCTGACACCAAAGTTGGAAGCATCCCAGATTTAACTCTTAACGAATGGGCGAGCAAGGTACATGCTTTTGATCCCTACCAAGAAGTAGAAGAATTTGAGCTAGGAGTCTATTGCATACATGAAGGAAACCAACCTATTCCTAGCATCACCAAACCAGACCATAAGGATGACAATGAGGTATGGCAATTATTTTTCGATGGATCAAGGAGTAGGCAAGGTGCAAGAGGAGGAGCTATGCTTGTTTCACCTCAAGGCATCAAATATTATTCAGCTTTCCATTTCCATTTTTCTTGTTCAAACAACACAGCTGAATATGAGGCCTTGATTCACGGACTTCATTGGGCCAGGAAAAAGGGCATAAAGAACTTGCATGTGTTCGGGGATAGCAAGCTAATCGTCAATCAAGTCAGGGGACAACATGATACAAAGAATGAACTGCTAAAGACCTACAAGAATAGGGTATAGGACCTCATTGAGGATTTCGAAGCTTTTAACATCGTGTCCATACCTAGGAAGAAAAATGAAGCCGCGGATAGGCTCGCAGCTATTGGAGCAATGTTTGATGTGGTTGACAACATCAAAAGGGGAAAAACACAGCCACATATCCATGTGATTGTGAGGCCAGCAGTACCAGATAATAACACAAGCTAGCAGGTGTTTGAGAATGATCAACAGATCGTCAATTTCTTACAAGAAGAGGCTGAATTTTCAGCTAGGAATCAAGACAGATTAGAGCAGCAGTATGGTGATCAAGTAGTGCAGTTGCGGACAAACAAGCTTCCCAAGGGTTTAGTAACATTGGAGTCTATTTTCAACCCTAACGACCAATTCCGTAAGGAAAATGCTAACATACAGGTCAAGAGAGAAGATTTAGAGCCAATTCCGGTTGGGGAAGGCAAAACACTTCAAATTGGCAAAGTGGCCACTGAACAGGAGAAATCAAATTTCATACAACTTTATCAAGAATTTCCAGATGTCTTCACTTGGAGCTATGAGGACTTGAGAGGTTTCAATCCGAAGTTGGCACAACATACCATAGAATTGGATCCAGATGCTAAACCTAGCAGGCAGAAGCAGAGACCAGTCAACCCTCACATTAAGCCTCTAATGAAGAAAGAGCTAAACAAGCTAATAGAGGCAACCATTATATTCCCGATCAAGCACTCAAGCTCGGTTGTAAACTTGGTTCCGGTCAGGAAGAAGAGCGGAGAAATTAGGTTGTGTGTGGACTTCTGAGACCTCAACAGGGCATCTCTCAAAGACCATTATCCACTTCCTTCAATGGAACAAATATTGCAAGTGATATCCGGTTCGGAGAGATTCTCTCTCCTAGATGGCTACTCAGGGTATAATCAATTAATGGTGAAAGAAGATGACCAGTTCAAGATGGCTTTCACCACCAAATGGGGCACATATGCCTACAAGAAGATGCCTTTTGGCCTATCAAATGCCGGAGCCACTTTCCAAAGGGCAACGGATATGGCATTTAAGGGGTTGATCAATAAAATAGTTCTGATATATCTTGATGACATCATTGTATTCTCAAAAAACGCAGTGGATCACCTCTTTCATCTGAGGCAGGTATTTCAGAGGTGTAGAAGATTTGGGGTATCATTGAATCCCAAAAAATGCATATTCTTGGCTCACGAGGGAAAACTTCTTGGCCATATTGTTTCAAAGGAGGGATTGACGATTGACCCAGAAAGAGTTGAAGCAATTCGAGCATTGCCATTGCCAAGTCATAAGAAGGCTCTTCAAAGCTTCTTGGGAAGGATCAATTTTGTCCACAGGGTTGTTCCAAACTTTGCAGCTCTCGCAAAGCCAATAACACTGATGTTGAAGAAGAGCATGGCATTTAAGTGGACAGCTGAAGGCAAGGCAAGTTTTGAGGCAATAAAAGAGGCTATATCTCAAGCTCCGACTCTCGTCAATCTAGACTTCTCCAAGGATTTCATCTTATATGCCTTCGGTGGTGGAGATACAATTTCTGCAATCCTGGTTCAGCAAAACAAAGAAGGATTAGAACAACCAGTTGCTTTCTTCAGTCAAGGCCTAGAGGAATACGAAACAAGGTACTCTTTCATTGAAAAGCATGTCCTTGTAGTGATCAGGAGCTTAAAGAAATTCAAGCACCTATCTTAAACAACAAGATCCAATTGTTGGTCTCTCATGTAGGAGTCAAAGACTTCCTTCTAAACAAGGATTTGAACGAGAAACATGCAGGATGGATAACCCATGTCATGGAATATGACATCGAGATCAAGGTCACTAAGCTGGTCCGTGGAAAGGGATTATGTGAACAACTAACTTTGAGTCGTCAAGTTGAAGCAGATGATGAAAAAGAAACTATCTTGGTACTACATAATGGTCAGGAACAAAAAATGATGATGTGTCCACTCCTTGTTGGACTCAGAATATGATACACTTCCTACAGGCCGGCCTATGCCCCCCAGAATTGAGCAAAGCAAAAAGGAGATACTTCAGATTACAAGCCATTTCATATGTGCTTGTTGATGGTGTTTTGTTTAAAAAAGACATCAATGGATTTCTATTGAGGTGCATTGGGACAGGTCAAATTGAGAGGGTGTTACAATATTTTCATGATAGAGATTCTGGAGGACATTTCACCCCATGGGTAACAACTCTCAAGATAATGAAGGCAGGATATTATTGGCCGACAGTTTTCAGTGACTGCTATACATGGATAAGAAAGTGCAAGAAATGTGCACTCTTCACGGGAAAAGAAAGACTAGCAGCACTTCCATTGCACCCAATTTTGGTTGACCAACCATTTATGCAATGGGGATTAGACTTTATCGGGGTCATCAACCCAAACTCAAGCCAAGGCCACAAGTGGATTCTCACAGCAATAGACTATTTCACCAAGTGGACCGAAGCAGTAGCGCTCAAAGAGGCAAATGAGTCTAACATACTAGACTTTTATGAAGGGATAGTGACCAGGTTCGGTGTGTCGGCCACTATCATATCAGAAAATGCATTAGCATTCATAGGTTCCAAGATTACAAAATGGGCTGTCAAGAATGGAATCTATTTGAGCACCTCTTCAAATTATTACCCGCAGGGTAATGGATAGGCAGAGTCCACGAACAAGAATTTGCTAAGGATCATCAGAAGGAATCTGGATGAAAACCAAAGGACATGGCATACCAAGCTAAAATTAGTATTATGGGCTGACAGGATAACACCAAAGAAGTCTACTGGTAATTCTCCCTACAAGTTGGTCTATGGGAAAGAGGCAGTATTGCCTATATCATTAGAATTGCCAGCATTAGAGCTCATGAAGCAGTTGGAGTTGGCTGAGTTCGAACCAATGGAAGCTATGTATATAGAGTTGAAGGAATTGGAATAAATAAGAGAACATGCAGTTCTGATGATTGAAAAGGATCAGGCCTTAGTAAAAAGATGGTTTGATAAGAAGGCAAGAGCAAGGACCTTCCAGGAAAGGGACCTAGTCCTGAAATGGGATGCAGATCGGGAAAAACCAGGAAGGCGTTCCAAGTTTTATGCCATTTGGAGTGGCCCCTACATGGTCACAGGATGTAAAAGTAGTAATGCCTTCCAATTGTCTACATTGGATGGAGAAGAACTCCCGATTCCGGTTAACGGAATCTATCTTAAACGTTGCTACTAAAAGGAAAAGGTTTACCCTTCTAAATATTAGATTAGTTTCCATGACCACAAAATATTGTTTAGGAGCCACCCATCCACAACTGCATTCAAGCTAATCTCCTTATCATAGTCGAGGCTATGGGGAGGAAGGTTAGCATGTAGAACATTCCTCTTGCGCTCTACTCCAGCGTGGGATACTTTTTCCCGTAACCAGTCCCCTAGCAAAGGAATGATAATCTCCTGCCTCAACATTTTGCATACTTCCCTGACCTCATCCAAATCCTTCTACGTAGCCTCAACTCTCTTCTGTTTTTATAACTTCCTTTACTACTCATTTAGACACTAGATTTCTCCTTGTAGGCTTCAAATTACATCCATGGTTTCTTAATACACCTCTTTCTGATGAGTAGGGTCCGGATACTTACCATACACCATATCTTCTCTAGTAACTAGAGGCTTCTGCCTAGGTATCTCCTTGGTACATGTAAATTTATCTCACGTCATCACCAATACATGATCTAGTTCTGACTCACGCGCCGCCCTTAGCATCCATTGCGAGTCGGCCTTCTTTGAGCTTATCATTCTGGCACCTTTTTCTTTCTATTATTGTTGGATCATATGTTCAAATAGCTCTGGGCACTCCTCATACTTGTGTTTCTTTCCACACTAAGAGCGTTGTAACAAATAAGGGCATTCGCACTTATAGTGATCCGTAGATCCACAGTTGTAGCAAGTTCCATGCGGGAACTCACTTCTTCCTCCTATGTGGTTTCCATGACCACAAAATCCTCCTTGGAAACCTCTTCCACATGCCCCTCCATTCACGTGCTCTTCATAGTGATGACCATATCCTTATAATTATTTGTGAGGCTGGTTTGGCACACACCAATATCAATGGAATCATGTATCTGGTCAATCAATCTACAATCCTTTATGTCATGAGTAGTAGAGGTACAAATATTGCAATAGCAAGACACGTTCTTACAGATTGCATGTTGTAATAGTGGACACCTACTTGCATCATGATGTCCGTGGAAAATTTCACAGTCCACTGTTATGGTGTGTACTAATCTCCGAGGACAATTATCCTTTATATGCCCCTCTACCTCACAATCTGTGCACCATAGGACACTGTGAGTCTCATGTGCTGAGTTTGCAGATAGCTTCTCCAGCTGTTTTGCCATTAAAGAAATTTGAGCTTCAAGAAAAGGGCTAACATTGGTATCCACGCTTCAAACATCCTCATCACGCAAGGAAGCATCCAAGACCTCATACGGGTCTGTGAAATTTTTGTACGAAAGTGTTATCTTAAAAGGTGCTATCAACCCTCCAACAAACCATTAAGCATGCTAAGAAGGGTGAATATCATAAGACAGGTTTGATAAAAGAGTCTTAAAATGCACGTAATATTCTCACACACTCTCTGTCATACCTTGTTGAATCTCCTTCATCACGCTAATGTTCTTCTGTTCCAACTCATGGATATGAAATTCAGCTAAGAAGGCATTATGTAGCGTGGTGTATGTACGATGCAAAAGTGACATGCGAGCATAAGAATATACAAGTAACTCTTCCTCGTACCTGACCTCCCGAGGTCATGCTGAGATGGCCTGTGAATGTGGAATATAAATGGGTACAGACAAACTAGTTAGGCAATCTTATATCCTCAACACCTAATAATGGAATCTGCGAAGAAGGCCCTCCTATCCTAGATTGGTGTGATGGATCGTTCAAATATAATAGCTACTCAGAGGCTCCAATCAATGTTGAGCTCAGCTGAGATCCTATTTATTGGATGTTGGATACGTGGAAAGTGACCAGTAGGTGCTTCGCATATATTTCCAAACAAGGTCATGAAATATGGTGATGAGATGTGTAGTGGATCCTCTGGGGTTTTATGGACAATTCTCTGGTCTGATCCAAAAATTCTTAGCTTGATTGGCTACTACGTTTAATACAGATAATTGTGTAATGATGTCTGGTGGGAGTGGTGAGGACCTGAATATTAGTGTTTGTAAACCAGTGTCAATGTTTAATTGATTAGTATACCCATTGGGTTATGGGACCTATGGATCACAACCGTAAGTTTGTGGTTGTAACAGACCTCCTATGGTCATATGAGGAGTTAATTTCTCCTTATGATTATCCAGTAATCGTACGCCTCTTCAGCCTCTATGTTTAGAACTACAAGTTGTGTAATTTTATCAGAATACCTTACAGGTGTTTTAGTAACTTAAATGTGTAAGCTAGTAAGAATGTCAATGAGGAGGTCTCCTGCGTTAGGTTGTGGAAATAAAGGATTGCAACAAAATACTTGTTCTCTTTCGAGTCCTTGTATAGTCACATGTGGACATCCTATCAAGTCAGTTTGTAATTAGGGTGATTTGACCAAAATGTGTATGCCTTGTCGTCTTTAATAGTTAAATCTCTCAATTTTTCAATAATTATTCGTAGGTTTAGCTATTGTTTGAAAAACCTGAATCCTAAGGTCTTGATGTATGTCAGCTAGTGTCATGTGGGGAGATTTGGTTGAGGCACTATTGGTTCAAAAACATATTCCATGAATTCCCTAGGTCCAGTGATTGTCATGCAAAAACGATTCAACTTTAACTATAACTAGTAAACTAATAATGAAAAGATGTATCTACACTATGAATGTATTCTTTTATCTTTGTATTTTCCATGAAGTATTTCAAAGGAATTAAAAGAGCATTTATTCTAATATATTCAGAAAAATGGACAATTAATCTAATAATAGACTCAAAACAAGTAAAGTAGCCTGGTGCAGCTATTTGCCTATGTAGTTGTGAATTTATCCTAAATATCTAAACAACTAATGAATTTAAATCGAAAGACTCTTGATCCTACCTCAGAAATGAGGAATGAATCATATAGTTTCTCAAAAACTATCAATCCCCACAGCTTCCCTGGCGATATCAAGAGTGATCTTTGAGTGAAATAAAATAATTTACTACTCTATTTGATATGTTATAACTAGAACTTTGACAACTCAAACCTGGAGTTTATAGAACAGTGATAAATCTAATTGTGTGTGACTTTGTCCCTTCGGTGTGATTTCCTCGTTCCTTTGTGTTCTTGTGAATCTAGAAAAGCATGTATATGATAACATTAGCAAGAAGAAAGTACTCGAGCAATGGTAGCTTTGGATCTAGACTGAATACAATGCGAGTAAGAGAGGGATAGTGAAAACTGAAAAGAGCTTAACTATAAAATTCCTAGCAGTATTTACTACGGGAATACAAAAAAAATACGCTGAGAGTTCTATAAACTATCTTTTGTGACCAAACAAAACCTATAACTCTAAATGGATTCCAGCCTAAGAATGAAACTATATTATTCTAAACTGATTTACATGGAACAACAATGAAGCAAGATTGAAAAAAGAAGATCAAATGACCTCTAGACAACGAGAGAAAGCTAACAATGGATGCAAAACATGATACTATTGGAGTTCTAAGAAAGAAACTCAAAAGATTGAAAGACTAAACAGAGAAGGATAGGGGCCTCTTATTTGAAAACAAGCTGGCTAGTTATAACAAATGCATTCACCAGAAGGTAACTTGGAATGGAACTCTTTTACCATTAAACAAAGAGAAAAACACTATTCAGAAGGGTGGTCAAAACATAAATGTAAAGTAAAGTAGTTGAAGAATGCGGATAGAAATTTTGAAATTTTACATTTGATGAGATCATCAGAACATTCTGGAAAATGCATGCACAGAACCACCACCTTATGCGGGGAGGCGGTTACAAGGACCGCCGCCCTATCCTGGGCAGCGGTCACGGGATCGCCGCCTAGGCAGGGTGGCGGTCTTGTCACTTAAGAACAAAATACAAGGAAAAAGGGGGGCAGAGGGTAGAAAACAAGCACACAAAGGCTGGATGAGGCATACATGATACAAATGTATACTTGGCAAGCTTTTCTGGATCCCAAACACCTTGTGAGGAGACCTGTATCATCATTGGGGTATGTGTAACCTCTTTCCGGTGGTGCAGTACTCTACAATTTTGGGCATGTACATATTGCCCCCTTAGAGAAGCATTTTAGCCATGAAGAGGCGTAAAATGGTGGATCCGAGTATGGTTGTCCTAAAATGGGGAGTTAGGAGTCATACCTGACACGCCCGTGTGTCGGAGAGTCGCCATCCAAACTCCCACTATCTGTAAAATGAAAAAGGGGACTCAAGTGTAGATAGATAAAATAAATTGAGAAATAAAACTAAATTGATATGAAATGAGGACTTACCATCTGCGCGGGGTTTAGAACTTACCTCCGTTGACGCTCCAACCCTGCGAAAGACATTCAAAATCAATTTTAGAAAGCTATATATATATATATATATATATATATATATATATATATATATATATATATAATGAACTCATTTTACTATTCATTTGCGCATGTCAATTTGGTGGTTTTTGAGCTCTGGGACCCACAGTGACCATTTTTGACGAGAGTACAGTCAAAACAGTCCGTTGCGAGAACGTGATCATGCCTTTGAGAGTGGAACATCAGCCTGCGAAGTCTCAGGTTAGTT
This sequence comes from Taxus chinensis, assembly GCA_019776745.2. NCBI lineage: Eukaryota > Viridiplantae > Streptophyta > Pinopsida > Cupressales > Taxaceae > Taxus > Taxus chinensis. Next base: position 648,021,536 of record CM034149.1, read on the forward strand.
CTTCTCAATTTATCATTTTCAAATCCAAAATATAGAAATGTTGAAATCTTTGTCACAAGTGGGGATCATTTTTGAAAATGCTAGTCTTAAATGAGTCTCTAGGGGGGGCACCCATAGGGTAGGTCTTTATTTTATCTAAAATGGTGTTTTCTTGCATTTTTAATGTGTTTTTAGGGCTTTCGAGCCGTTTGATGATTCGGGACAAGACCGCCGCCCTGCACAGGGTGGTGGTCATGGGACCACCACCCTATGAAGGTGATGGCATGACTACCATCTAATAAGGAGGTAGTTACGAGACCACCACTTCTAAGAAGGCGATGGTTACGGGACCATTGCTTCTTAAGGCGGTGGTTAGGAAACCGCCACTCTACACAGGGTGGTGGTTTCGAACAGAATGCAAAAAAGGTGTAAATTTTGATTGTCTTTACATTTTTAGCATTTTTATATGTTCCTGATAATTTTTCTAGTCAGATTTTGTTACTAAATTACTCTCTTTTATGTGTTTTTGGGTGGATGCAGAAGGAGGAGTATATTAGATGGAGTAGAGAGAGGGAGTGTGATTGGCTCTCGACGGCAGTGTTAGATGCACTATCTCAGGTGGAGAGAGACATTCTACAGAGGGCTAACATTTGGAGGATTGCACAGGTCCCTCATGTGACACCTGCCAGTCACATATTATGTGACTTATTTTCATATTGGGACACAGATCGGAACACTTTCCAATTACCAGGTGTTAGGGGTGAGTGGTCTATCACCCTGGAGGATGTCTACCGTATATTGGGGGTTCTGATCCTTGGGAGGTGGTTGTCTCTCAAGACAGTAGTATCGAGATCTCAGCTGGTTCAGTGGGCCACCTATATGGGGGATGCTGTTGTTTCCATGGGGTCAAAGAAGGGAGTGAAGGTCTGCTCCATTGTTGAGTTAGATATTCCTATGCTCGGTAAGGCTATTATGGGCATCCTTGCTTCGAGATTGATTGGGGACAAGGGAGGGGACACTCTCTTATACTATATGGGTCCCCATCATTGCATAGATTGAGGGCCATGGCCATGTTTATGCTTGGGGAGCAGACATCCTCGGGACCACCTACCATGATTTATACAGGGTGGTCAGACTACAGGGAAAGTCACTGAGCCACCCTACTCTTGTCATGAGTTGGGTGTATGAGCATATTATTCCATATGGGAGAGGTGTACAGGTAGAGGATCTTGGGGCCGTCAGGGCAGCGAGGTGGATAGGGATGACCATTCTTAGAGTGCCTCACCAGCCAGTGGCTTCTTTGACTATTACAGACATGGAGGCCACTCCCTATCAAGCTATGGTAGGGTTATGGGGAGAGGATACTCATACATTGATTACCTGCTATTCTACTAGTCAGCTGATAGATAGGACTGGGGAAGTTGGAGCTCCACCCCTTTGACAGAGTACCATAGCAGTTCAGCCTCCCATATATTGACATGTTTCCTCCAGTGGGGCCAGTGTATAGATCTGTTTGCGAGGCTCAGGGAGGTCCTAGAGGCCGGGGTTGGACTACGGTCACTCTTGGTGTTCCCATCGCAGCTAGGAGGGTGGTTCATGCTTGAGGGGTAGTTAGTGCTCCTCGAGCACCTTTACTTCAGATTGGTACCTGTCCTGCTCATAGCGGAGATGAGCCCATTGACGTGGACTCTGAGTCTGAGGAGTTCACTGGGGGGAGATAGAGGAGGAGACAATGGAGGTAGAGACTAAAGCCGGTGGGATAGGTGAGGAGGATGACAATGATTCTAAGTGGCATGACACTCAGGATATCTTACGAGGCTGAGAGGGCAGAGTAGAGCGCTTAGAGAAGGTGACTCTGATTTTGGAGGAGTTGCCTTCTCAGGATTTAGGGGGAGATGACGAGTCCGTGGCAGGCCATCACTTTGCTCCAGATGTGGGAGAGGGATGACAGTCAGTGACAGTGTCAGTGGCAGGCATGGATCCTAGAGATCCCACCTGGAGGCCTGGAGATCCAAGTGAGTTACTACTCTTTTCTCGAACTTTGTTTTAGTTAGAATTGTTTAGTTGTTATTTCCCCTTTTTTGTTTTGTTTATCTTTGGTCTTATTTTGGACAACTTTCTAACTTGTGTGTTTCTCCTTTTTATTTGCAGTGACTACTGAGGGATGGCGAGACTTGATTCGCCAGGTGTGCACTGACACTCAATCGCTCCCTTCTGATGGTACTCAGGCCAAGATCACTGAGGATGTTGGGGAGCCCTCAGCAGCTGGTTAACATACAGATGTCTTTTCCCCTATCTGGAAGGTGGCAAAGATCATTACCTCCCTTCACACCGAGCTGGCTGGATATAGGACTGTTGAGCATTTGATGAGGAGGAGTCTCTCTCATAGTGAGACCACAGCTGTTGGTCCATGATCATGATCCCTCCATCCATTCAGATTTTTGTCGCAGTAGGAGTCCTAGGCGCGGTCATACACCTTCTGAGGGATCTCGCAGAGATTGAGAGATCATAGTGTTTTTTTGTAGTGACTTTTGGTCAGATATTTGTATGATTGTTTTTGTATTTTTCTGAGCTCATTGAGCATTTTGACCATGCCTTAGTGCATGATGGCATTGTACATGAAACACCATATATATATATATATATATATATATATATATATCTTTTTGGATCTAGACTATCTAGTGTCTAGAATTTTGTGACTCGTTTCCCATGTGTATACTAGATGTTTTTAGAGTATTTGTTTTCATGCTTTTCAAAATGTATTCAATGGATGACAAATGATAATAAATACTAAACAGAATGTTTTTACTTTATTTACTTTTGCAATGCTGATATGTGATGATGAACATGTTGTAGTATTGAACTTTTGGCCTCTTTGGGCAATGTCTGTGATTTCTTCTTATGTTGGCAAAACGTGATGAATGTATAGTGATAAAGAGATGAACTTGCCCCATTCCCAACTCCACGCAACCAGTAAGATGTGAGGGCTCAACACCAAGAGTTGGGAAGGGCACAAATTGTATGAGTTTGACTGAATGGAATGATGAGAGATAGAAAAACCAGTGACAGAAACCAAACTTAGACCTACACACTTACCCTACTCAAAACTACCACCAAGCTCAGCGGGAAACTTACTTTCCAGTTTATCTAGACTTAGATCTATAAATGGCAACCTGGTTGAACAAAATCTGGTTTTGAGGATTTGATCTCTTTGGAATTTGGATACTTATTTTCACTTAATATAATTTGATTTGTATTTCTAGAATACCAAGATTTGTTAATTTGTGTGAATGGACCCCCCACACCCTACCTCATGCCACTAGTAAGAAGCATGGGTTTGTCACCAAAGGCAAGATATAGGTGAGTAAGGGCACTTCTTTCCTTTCCCAACCTCGCACCACTAGTAAGAGATGCGGGCTTATCACCAAAGGTTGGTGGGGTAAAGAAGTGTGTAAAATAAAATATTCTGTTTGCTTGGCATTTTTGATTCTATTTGATTTTGACACTTCTAATCTATGACTTTGGGATATCCTTTCTTTCAAAGAGACATAAGAGGGATAGATGTGACACCAAGAAGCTTCTAGAACAGACCGTAGGTAAGGACAACTTCACCTAGTAGAAAGAAAGAGAAAAACCAAGTATGCAGGCCTTGGTATGGTTTTCGTCAATACTTGTCTGTCAAACTTGATGAGAAGATTTGAAATTACTTGATGATGTTTGAAGAGATGTGATTTGAATGCTTTTGCCAATATTTTCAGAAATTTGTAATAGATTGCTTAAGAGTAAGTTCCTTGACTACAAATTTTATGAAATGAGTGGACAAAATGAAACAGCAAGATGACTAATGCAATGTAGGTAGCTATAATGTACAAGTGGTGATTCTGATGTCTCATGCGTAAAACCATTTAAGATGTAAGGAATTGACAGTTTCATTGAATTCCTCACCTTCTAGTGTACACAGGAGATACACACCATTTCCATAGTCTTTCATGACTCGGTATGGGCCCAACCACTTGGGCCGGAACTTCCTTCCTTCACCAGTTTTCTTATCAATTTGGTTGTCTAGTCTTAGAACTAGATCTCCCTCATATATTTCTCACTCATAGAATTTTTTTTGTTATACTGCCGGCACATCCGGTCAGCATAGGCTCTGTGCCATTGTTCAGCATTTAGCCTGGCCTCATCAAGGCTTTCCAGTTGAGAGAGGCATGCCTCCCTGTAAGCTTCTTTGTCCAAAATCCCTTGTAATGAGATGCGGAGACTGGGTATTTCAACCTCAAGTGGGAGAACTGCTTCTGCCCCGAATACCAATGAGAAAGGGGTTGCTCCTGTTGGTGTTCTTATTGAGGTTCGATGGGCCCACAAGGCTGGATATAGTTTTAGATGCCAATCTCGCTTGTTCTCCTTAACCATTTTGAGGAGAATAGCCTTTAATGTTTTGTTTGTTGCTTCGGCTTGTCCATTGGCTTGAGGGTAGTAAAGAGAGGCCGTGTGATGGTTTATTTTGAATTTTATGCATAACTCATGGACCTCATCATTTTTAAAGGATGTGCCATTATCTGAGATAATGACTTGTGGGACACCATACCTGCAAATGATTTGGTTCAGAATGAACTTGGCAATTACCGAACCTGGTACAGTGGTGAGAGGCATGGCCTCTACCCATTTGGTAAAATATTCTGTGGCCGTAATTATAAAATTATGGCCATCGTTTGATGAGGGGGAGAATTTCCCTATCAAATCTAGACCCCACATGGAGAAGGGCCACGGGGTTGCTATTGGTTGTAGGGATTGTGCTGGCATGTGAATCTCATGAGAGAATTCTTGGCATTTGTGGCATTTACGTACAAACTCTACTGCATCGTGTTCGAGAGTGGGCCAAAAATAGCCCATCTGATGTATTTTTTGAGCAGTGGTGTGACCACCGAAGTGGCCTCCACATATCCCATTGTGGGATTCATAAAGAATCTTCTTGGATTCTTCTGTGTCGACACATCTTAGAAGCATGCCGTCGAAGGCTTTATGATAGAGTACTTGTTCTAAAACAACATATTTAGCAGTGATAATGCGTAACCACCTTCTTTGTTGTGATGTGGCATTTTCTGGGTATGTGTGGTCCATGATAAAATTGATGATATCAGTGTACCAGGGACATGTAGAGATGGGGGGCCTGGTTTCGACAAAGTATATACACTCATCAGGAAAGTCCAGATTTACCAGATCGCCTCCATCTAATGGATTGTCAGCTAACCAGTCTATAATGATTTGTCCCTTAACGGATTTCTGGTTTACAAATGTTAACTCAAATTCACCCATTAAGGTTATGAAACGCCCAGCCTTTTTAGATAAAGACCCTTGCGTGAGGAATGTTCGTAAATGATCTGTCTTTACAATGACCCTTGTTTCTTGGTTTAACATGTAATGTCTTAAACGTTTTGTTGCAAAGACTATGGCAAGGCATTCTCTCTCTGCCTGTGTATAATGTGTTTCATAATCAAGCAACGTTCGGCTAATGAAATAGACTACACGTTCTCATTTATCATTGTCTTCTTGAGCCAACATGCAGGCTAGTGAGACATCAGTGGCCCGTGAGTATAGGAGCAAAGGGTGGTCTGGTCTAGGAGGCATTAGCGTGGGTGGAGACAACAAGAAGCATTTAACTACTTCGAAGGCCTCATTGCATTCTTCAGTCCAATCAATGCTATAATATTTCTTTAATAGATTGTTGATTGGATGAATAGCAAAACTTAAATCCGGGATGAACCTTTGGATTGCACCGAGTTTCCCAAGAAATGACCTGATTCCAGACTCATCTGATGGTGGAATCATTTCAAGAACAACCCAGATTTTGGCTGGATCAACATCAATCCCTCGTGAAGATATAATGTAACCCAGAAGTTTGCCTCCCGTCACACCAAAACATGCACTTCTCTGGGTTTAATGTGATGCCATATTCAATCAATCGTGAGAGGATGATACAGAGTACTTCTGGATGATCACAGTGCTTCTTGGCCTTGGCTAACAAGTCATCCACATAGGATTCCACAATTTTATGGATAAGATCATGGAATATGTATGTCATTTCCCGCTGATATGTAGCACCGGCATTCTTAAGACCGAAGGGCATGACAGCGTAACAATAAGTTCCCCAGGGAGTTATAAACATGGTTTTGGCTTGATCATGTTCAGATATTTTAATCTGATTATACCCTGAGAATCCATCCATGAGGGACAACAATTCAAATCCAGTTGTTGCATCAACAATAACATCAATGGATGGTAATGGGAAGTCATCTTTGGGACAAGCTTTGTTAATATCTCGAAAGTCAATGCAAATGTGTATCTTCCCATTCTTTTTTAGAACAAGGATGATATTAGATACCCATTGTGAATAGTCAATGGGTTTGATGAATCCCACTTGGAGAAGTTTTATTACTTCCTCTTTTACCATGAGAGCCACTTTTGGCTTCATCGGTCTTGACTTTTGTTTAATTGGTTTTGCATCTGGTTTAGTGACAAGGTTATGTACCGCGATATGTGGTGCAATGCCCGTCATTTCTTTATAGCTAAATGAAAAAGCCTTTTGATGTTCTTTGAGGACTTGGGTGTGTATTTCTATCTCCTCTAGAGTTAATGAGGATCCCAACTTCAAAAATTTTTGGTTCTTCCTCTGTTCCGATGTTTATGTCAATGGTTTCTTCTATTAAAGAAACGTTACCTTCTTCAAATTCAGGTGGGGCTGGAGGTAGTTCCAAAATTTCTCCATCTTCTACCTCGTAGATATTGAGATCCTTTTGTGGAGGAGACTCTACCATGGGATTTCCAAAATAGGAAGAGGAATGTGGTATTAGGGAAAGATCCACTATGCGATGAGCAAGGTGTAGCTCCGCATAGGCATTTAGATATTCGAGAGTGACTCTATCACCGTCAAAGTGATCCAGGATAGGAAAATCATTCTCAGCTTCTCCATGAGTCAGGAGTGGGTTTGTTGGTATTTTACGTACTAATGGTTCAGTATGAAGTGATACTATGAAATTTGTATCTTCCAACTCACTGTTTGGAGTGAAACGGGAAGCTGAGGTTGCTATTGAATCTGTGAGAAGGTTCTACTCTCGTGGGATTTCTTCAATTGATATGAAGTTGAATCCCTTGCTTAGATCTAATATTGCTGTTTTGTAGAGTTGTAAATGTTCAGCCCTAGTTTCATATACCTCAGAGACTTGGTTTGCAACTAGTTGTGAGTCTCCTAGCACTCTAATGTTATCGACACCCATTCTTTTGGCTAGGATGAGGCCAAGGAGGAGAGCTTCGTACTCAACTCCATGTTGTTTGTACACTCAAAGTTTAATTTAAAGGTGAAAGGTAGGATCTTTCCCTCAGGTGAAGTAAAGATCACTCCTGCCCCAGCTCCAAAGTGACATCTAGCTCCATTGAAGTGGAGAGTCCAATATTTGCTTGGAAAAATGGATGTTGGGATATTTGTTGTATCTGTTTCTTCTACCTCGGTTACTTCTACCATAAAAACTTCGTCTGATGGAAGAGAAGCAATTCCTAGGGTGTATCCCATACCCATAGAATCAAATGGTAGGAGAATAGGTAAATCTTTCTCTAGCAACTCGACAATTTTTGTGGTAGTCCCTAGTGACACTATTTCTATGACGTTGGTCTCATTTTTTAGTGTTGGAATGCCCTCAACCAAATTTTTAATTTCCAATTTTGTGGTGGGTATCAACTTCTCTTTTGGTTTAGAATTAATCGGTTTGCTAAGTTGATTTGTTGGGAGTTCAAACTCGGAATGAATGCTTGGTCTTTTCTTCAAATCAGCTAGGTGTATATCGAAGGGTTTTGGGTCACCTTGTGCCACAAATATTTTCCCTAAGTGTAGAAATCTTATTTCTTGGAATAACGTGGAAGGGATTGCCTTCATGCGGTGTATCCATGGCCGATCGAGGATCATATTATAGTTGGTTTCCAGATCTATAATATAAAATTCGGTGAGGACCATCTTGGGTCCTAAAGTGACTGGTAAAACTATGGTTCCAATTGAAGTGGCCTTGAGGCTATCATAACCTCTTAGTGTATTTTGTGTTGTGGAATAGTTTGTTTCTCCATATCCTAACTTTTGAAGAAAAGTAAAGGGGACTATGTTAACTTTTGCCCCATCATCAATCATTACACATTTAACATAATTATTGTAAACCCATACTTGTAGATGTAAAGTTGGGTCACCTCTTCACACAATTTCAGCATCTATTGGCATTTTTCTTATATCGAATATAAACTCAGTATCCCTATCTGGCTGCCCTAGAGGGTAGACGTCAAAGTCTACATGGTTTACTTGCATTTCGGAGGAGGAGTGATGTTGATTAAATGACCAAGGCCTAATGCTTCTAAGAGGGCAGCCCTATGGGCGGGAGAGTTCTTTAACAAATCCAAAAAGGAGATGTGAGAGAAGGTCTTAGTTAAGTCATTAATTAAATCATAAGCGCCTATGGGTTTTACCAATGTTTGTTGAATGTTGTCTAGTTCTAATGGATAACTTGGAACTGGTTGAGAAGAATAATCCTGTGTTCTTGTTATGGTTTCTACGGGTAGCTCGGTGTCTAACTCTACCAGACCAACTATCTTGGTTTGCGGTCGAGTTCCTAATTGGGGTGCGACTGGTGGATTTAATGAAGTTGAAGCTTCATGATCATTGTTTCCTGTTATAACACCTTTGTTTGTTCCGCTTGGATCTAACATGTTATTGTTAGAATGGTTTGGGAGTGGATCATTAAAGATCTTGAGGGGTGCATTTTGAGGGGAAACTGCCCCTGTGTAAGTGTTTGGCGCGGGTACTACAGAATTTGCTAAGAACATATCTATAAAGAGTTGTTTTTGATCTTCTGGAAAATGCTGCATGAATTTATTGTAGTCGCGGACAAGTCCTAGTATCGTGGCCTTGAATTTTGTGGAAACCACAATACAAATTGGGATTATAATTTCGAGGTTGTTGATTTGAAACCTGTTGTGGCCCAAAATTCTGATAAGGTTGCTGGTTGTTAGAGTTAAAATTTTGAGGTTGTTGCCTTTGGTTTTGACTCTGATATCCAGTTGGGTTTCGATTTGGACCTTGTGTTTGGATTTGTCGTTGTTGTTGTGTTGTTGTTGTTGTGGTCATGGTGGATGATTAAAATCCACCGCGTTGATTGTTGGAGTAAAATTGTTATTTCGCTGATTATTAACAGGTGGTGAAATGTTTACAACATTTTCTCTTTTAACTTGGTCAGTTACTCCATCTGTTGTAACTCTGCGGTTCTTGTTAAGGATCTTAGGTCCTTGATTAGCATTCCTAGTATTAGGATAGGCCGTGGTGTTTTGATTAGGAGTGATTAATTTCCCGTTTGTTCCATATGTCTTACGACCACTATCTATCGCTGCTTGGTCGATTCGGAGAGCACTCTCGAGTACTTCATCATAAGTTCTTAGTGGGAACTTCTGGACTTCTTCCTTTATCTCTCTATTGAGAGAATGAAGGAATAAATCACATAGTTCCATCTGATCCATGTTTGGAGCACTTGCTGATGAGTAGAGAACCATACGCCATCTTTGAATAAAATGAGCAGCAGATTCATTATGTTCTTGTTTAATATGCAAGAATTCCCTGATTCTTGTTCTTAACAATTTGTTCATATCAAAAGCTTTGATGAACTCTGACACGAGTTGTTTAAATGAGTGTATCGAGGCTTCAGGTATTCTGTAATACCAATCAAGGGAAATACCCTCTAAGGTTTTAGGGAATATCTTAGCAACAACCCCATCCCAAGGGAGTAATTCCCGTATGGTTGTGGCATAGGCCTTAATGTGTGCATTTGGATCTCCTTCCCCTTTGTATTTGGGTAAATTGGGAAGAGGTCTTGGAAGCATAACACTTCGTATGGTGAAGTCTAGGGGCTCTTTTAAATATTCTGAATAAGTCCCTACCGCATAGGCCTCGACCATCGATGGTGCTTGCTGAGGGGGTGGGGGTGGCATGGTTTGTTGATATGGCATAGCATATGTATTTGCAGGGACATAAGGGAATCCCTGTGGTTGAACGAACATCCCGGGAGAAGAGAACATGTCTCCTTGTGGTGATTTTTAATAAATGTTTAAGTAGGGAGGAGCATTGTTCTGGTATGGGTTGTTTGGTGCCAAGCCGGGAGGTATCATATTTTCAACTGGAGCGGCGTTTGAAAACACGGTCCTAGTTGGTGTTTGTTGTGGGTAATTATACGGATGTTGAGGAGGCATGCCTAACATTCCTGTTCCTGTAAGGAGGTCAACCTGACTAGGGTGATGTGGAGGGTTGGGGATTCCTGCTTGCCCAAAATATGAATTTTGATTTGCTTGAGCAAGTTCCAATCCTCTAACCTTCTCAACTAAGGCTGAAATGACCTCTATTGGCGAAGACACAGTGTTTTGCCTTAATGGCATTTGTTGTATACCTTGAGGTTGTAAAGGGGTATGATACCCTGCTATGAATTGATCATTACCCTGCCAAGCTTCACCGAGAGCATTTCCCACAGGTGGAGGAATGGGGGTGTTTTCTTGGAGTAGGGTATCGGATTGTATTTGCAAACTCCCTATAGGTGGGTACATGTTTTGGAAGCATTGTTCGCTTCTAGCATAGCATGCTAAGTACTCCTCATCCAAAAATGGGAGTGGATCTGACTGTCTACTGATCTGTGGTCTGAACAAGACCCGAGGAGATGAAATGGATTCTCTAGTAAACGTCATATTGTTAGAGCCTGAGGGCTCTGGTTGTTGTGTTTGTGCAAGCTGATCCAACTCCTCAATTCAGAATGAAGAACTAGAACTAGTTCTTTGAGGGGGAGTTTGAGATGACAAGTAATTACTTGAATAGTTATCAACCCATGCAGAAAGTGAGGGTGATGGTTGTCTATTTGTTTGACCATAATTTGCTTTGAGACCTGAGAGAGGTCTGCCATATGCGTCGTATCCTGACATATTCGGGGGGTATATGAATACCCGTAGAATAATGGGAAAGAGAAAAGGTGGATGAAAGAAATGAAAATAAAAGGGGAACAATTGTTTATTTCACTGTCGGGTTCACCAATTTTTGGTGAAGCTGATGTGAAGGTTTAATGAGGTAGAGAAGATGAAACAATTGTTTGTTTCACGTCAGGTTCACCAATAAGAATCTACAAGTAACTCTTCCATAAGAATCTACAAGTAACTCTTCCTCGTACCCGACCTCCCGAGGTCGTGTCGAGATGACTGGTGAATGTGGAATATATATGGGTATAGACAAACTAGTTGGGCAATCTTATATCCTCAACACGTAATAATGGAATCTGTGAATCTAAGGCGAAGAAGGCCCTCCTAACCTGGATTGGTGTAATGGATCATTCAGATATAATAGTTGTCTCGGAGGCTCCAATCAATGTTGAGCTCTACCAAGATCCTATTTATTGGTTGTTGGATACGTGGAAAGTGACCTGTAGGTGCTTCATGTATATTTCCAGACAAGGTCATGAAAGATGGTGATGAGATGTGTAGTGGATCCTCTGGGGTTTTATGGATGATTCTCTAGTCTAGTCCAGAAATCCTTAGCTTGATTGGCTGTTACGTTTAATACGGAGAATTGTGTAATGATGTCTGTGGGAGTGGTGAGGACCTGAATATTAGTGTTCGTAAACTCAGTGTCAATGTTTGATTGATCAGTAGGCCCGTTGGGTTGTGGGACCTGTGGATCACAACCGTAAGTTCATGGTTGTGGTGGACCTCCTATGGTCATATGAGGAGTTAATTTCTCCTTCCGATTATCCAATAATCATACGCCTTTTCAGCCTCTATGTTTAGAACTAGAAGTTGTGTAATTTTCTCAAAATACCTTGCAGGTGTTCTGGCAACTTGAATGTGTAAGCTAGTATCTATGTCAATGAGGAGGTCTCTGCGTTAGGTTGTGGAACTAAAGGATCATAACCAAATACTTGTTCTCTTTCGAGTCCTTGTACAGTCATGTGGACATCCTATCAAGGCAATCTGTAATTAGGGTGATTTGACCAAAATGTGTATGCCTTGTCATCTTTAATATTTAACTCTCTCAATTGTTCACTAATTGTTCGTAGGTTTACCGTTGTTCGAAAAACCTGAATCCTAAGGTCTTGATCTATATCAGCTAGTGTTGTGGGGAGATTTGGTTGAGGCACTATTGGTTCAAACACATATTCCCTGAATTCCCTAGGTCCCGTGATTGTCATGCAAAAACGATTCAACTTTAACTAAAACTAATAAACTAATTATGAAAGATGTATCTACACTATGCATGTATTCTTTTATCTTTGTATTTTTGATGAAGTATTTTAAAGGAATTAAAAGAGCATCTATTCTAATATATTCAGAAAAATGGACAATTAATCTAGTAACAGAATCAAAACAAGCAAAGTAGCCTGGTGTAGCTATTTGCCTGTGCAGTTGTGAATTTATCCTAAATATCTAAACAACTAATTAATTTAAATCGAAAGACTCTCGATCCTACCTCAGAAGTGAGGAATGAATCATAGTTTCTTAGAAACTATCAATCCCCACAGCTTCCCTGGCGATATCGAGAGTGAGATTTGACTGAAATGAAATAATTTACTACTCTATTTGATATGTTATAACTAGAACTTTGATAGCTCAAACCTGGAGTTTACAGAACAGTGGTAAATCTAGTTGTGTGTGACTTTGTCCCCTCAGTGTGATCTCCTCGTTCCTTCGTGTTCTCGTGAATCTAGAAAAGTGTGTATATGATAGCATCAGCAAAAGAAGTTACTCAAATAATGGCAGCTTTGGATATAGACCGAATATAATGCGAGTAAGAGAGGGATAGTGCAAGTGAACAGAGCTTGACTATGCAATTCCTAGCGGGATTTATTGCGGGAATACAACACAAATACGCCGAGAGTTCTAGAAACTATCTTTTGTGACCAAACAAAACCTGCAACTCTAAATGGATTCCAACCTAAGAATGAAACTACCTTATTCTAAACTGATTTACATGGAACAAAAATGAAGCAAGATTGAAACAAGAAGATCAAATGACCTCTAGACAGCAAGAGAAAGCTAACAATGGATGCAAAACACGAAACTATTGGAATTCTAAGCAAGAAACTCAAAAGATTGAATGATTAAACAGAGAAGGAGAGGGGCCTCTTGTTTGAAAATAAGCTAGCTATTTATAAAAAATGCATTCACTAGAAGGTAACTTGGAATGGAACTCTTTTACCATTAAACAAAGAGAAAAAACTATTCACAGGGCGGCCAAAACATAAATGTAAAGAAAAGTCGCTGAAGAATGTGGATAAAATTTTGAAATTTTACATTTGACGAGATCATCAGAACATTCTGGAAAACGTGCACAGGACCGCCGCCCTGTGCAGGGTGGCGGTTACAGGACCGCCACCCTATCCTAGGCGGCGGTCACAGGACCGCCACCCAGGCTTGGCGGTGGTCTCGTCACTTAAGACCAAAATGTGAGGAAAAAGGGGTGGCAGAGGGTAGAACAAAGCACGCGGAAGCCAGATGAGGACATACAGGATACAAACGTATACTTGGTGAGTTTTTCTGGATCCCGAACACCTTGCGAGGAGACCTCATTGGGGTATGTGTATCATCATTGGGGTATGTGTAACCTCTTTTCGGTGGTGCAATACTCTACAATTTTGGGCACGTATAGTGTAATCTACCACTATTTGATGAAGGTCATACTTTCGGTATCAACTATGTGTGCATCCTTGCAATGTCATTGCAAACTGACTTGCCCTTCGTTCAGGGGTAGTAATCCCCTTTGCGCGCCATAGCAGCTCACATTTGTGTACATGCTTTGTAGCATCCTCAACACCTTTGTAGTATGGTAGATGCAAAGAAAGTTTGAAGAATACTTGCTAAGGTGGTTGAGGCCCTTGTCCGCCTTATCCAGAACCTTGATTCCCTCTAGTGTTTCCTCTACCACCAAATCCACTACATCCATCGGCGCCTACTCCTCTTGATCCTTCAGATATACCAAGTCCACCAGGTCCACTAGCTCCTAATCTACCAAATCCACCTCTCGTAGCTAGCAAAGGCCCTAAAGTGGTTGTGCCTAGTGTTCCTACTGTCACGCTAAACTGTGCACCAACAGTCTGTGATATTGTACCATTACCAGATGTGTGTCCTGTGCCACTCCCAAACGTAATACCCAAGCTTTTTGTACCCGTACTTTCCCCAAATATTGTTCCAAATAATATGCCTCAAAACATAGGAAATGATTATGCAACCATATATGTGCTAAATGACAAGTTATACCTCCTTGGTGTTGATCGGTCACTTCCACCAATACCAACTCGGTTAGCAATACTTATCTCTAGATTTGGAAAGCTAAGTGCCAAGGGTTGGTCACCAGGTGGATTCAGATGCACGTCAATGACTCTTCTTTCTCCAAGTGACGAGCTCTCACTAGAAGCTGAATGGGTCTCTCTCCTGTGATTGCCAAGATGGGGTAGCACAGACTTCTCAAGCTCTATGTCATCTGCGTGAACCTCAATTCCTTCCCGTAATGTCTACCTCCATAGATCCATCACCTCTGCAACCTCACGTTTTCTAGCCAACTCACTTTCTTCTGCTTCACTATACTTGAGTCATCTCTCTTCCCTCTCCTTTTCAGTCATAAGGTACGTCATCTTCCTCCACCCTAGCTTCCTCACCCAACACTCAGAGAAAGCTTAGCCGGCCATAGGAAATTCTTCCAAACTCCATGTAATGCTTAGTATCTTTATGACTAAAGGGATAACGCGTAAAAATGATCCTCTAGGTTCCCATAACAACTCAAACTCAACAACCTCCGGACAAGAATACGTAGAAATAGCGTATTTCGGGGTATAACTAGTTAGCACTTTTCTCCACCAATGATCAACAACACGTGTCTAAGTCAGATCAGCATCCTACAACCTTTGATACTCATCTTGGGTCCACACGCGAGATCTATAGTACCATCTTGATCTAGATGCATACATTGAAATCCATTCATACAATTCCATTGGAAAGCAGCAAAAGAAGGTCTAATATAGCTCATGATACATTTGTTCTTCTACCCATTTACGTGCATCAAACTCAGGTCCAGTACTAAATCTCTGAGTAAACTCATCCTTCGTGCTTCAACATTTTCCAAGATCAAGCACTCTGTCATCACGCATCATTCTCATAACAGCTTCGAAAAGAGGTCCTGGCAATGGAACTAAGATGTAGTCATTTTATGTACCCTTAATACCACTTCTAACCCCAAGCATGTCGACCTATCACCCAGTGGGCGTTGGGCACTTACCCGAGGCACATGTGAGCATCGATACCCTCCTTTATGTGAGCATTGTGAGAAGGTTTTACCATTAGTGGAGAATGATTTGCAGAATGATAAGTACAAGCATTTAGTTAATACGGTAGAAGGAGCATCCAACAGATCCACATCTTAATGTTTTATAGAAACAAAATAATAAGCATACTAAATCATATATGAACCATTATAGTCATATAACATGAGGGTTTGCACCCTTAAGCATAATATACAAAACAACCATTATCTATATATTCATCAAAATAGTTCTGGTAGACACATTATAATCAAAAGAGGTCATCACAGACCATACATATTAAATAACAAGGACTTAATTCCTACATATCTTCCCTGATGAAAGATCCTAGCTATACCCTCCCATTTAAATCCTTGTTATAGACCCTAATGCCATACAGAGGCTTGTCACATCCTTCATAGCCCTCAGCACTAAGTGCTCTAAACCCTAGCATTATTGCAACAATCTATTACTCAACATTTTATTCTCTATGCATTCTCTTCTCTGTTTCCGTGTATCTTCCTTGTTTCTGAGCATCTCTTTTTACATGATCAACACCCATCGTCATGCCTTCCCTCCTGCGCAGATCGCATGCCAAGTGTTAATGTGGTCCTCCAATGGTTAATGCTTATCCATTTGCAAACCCTCCACTCTCTATAATGATGTCTCTTGGGAATATTCCCTACGTGGAATATCTTTTTCTTGACCTCCAAGGTTCCAGACTGACACCTTATCCACTTAGCACGCCTAGTCGGGTCACGTTTTTCCTCAAGTACCTTTAGAATTCTAAATATGGCTAATTCCTTTGAACCTGTGTTCTGCCTTTCACACGTGTCCTGGTTTCTCCTATACCCTTGTTAAATCTCTTTGTCATGCATGCTTCTCCCTAAGCCCCCTTCTTCTCCCTGGTCCTGCGCACGCACCTTTTGGTACTTAGCCAATATTTCAAGGCCCAATAGTGAGGCACCCAAATCAAGGGTGATAAGGGTCCACAAAAGTGGGGTGTCATAATTATAGTGTTACGGTTCTAACAGATCATAATTGCACTATTATAAGTCTTATAAAATATCTAACAGAGCAATAATAGAAAATTGATGAGAGAGATGCAGTTGAAATCACTGAAAGACATACAAAATATAAGGTAGCATATAAAAATTCAAACAATATAAAGAACATGAGCTAACAAGAGCCTAATATATCTACAGATAATCAATAAACACTTAAATAAACTAACAACATAGCAATTAACAAACCTTATAATAAAAGTAGTTCTCGACTGTGAATGTGGAGTTTATGTTCTAGACATTGAAAAGGCCAAACAATTTGAAAATTAATGTAGGTGGTGGGGTGGGAGTCGGAGGACTAACATGGAGAGTAGGTATCGGGAAGAGGAAACGAAACTGCAAGTGAAGCTAAAATTGAAATTAAAATGGGAAAATACATGGAGACTAGGTATCGGGGGGAGTAACATAGAGATTAATGATTAGTAAATATGTGGGGGACATTTTTTTTTAAATCTAACCAATTCGTTGGGCTTGGATTCAATTGTGAATGTTTAACACTTTGTGTAGCTTATTAGCGTTAAAGTTCAGCCAGTCAACAGCTTTCAATGGTAAGACACCATTGTTGCTATAACTAGATCCAGCCCTATTCCTTTGGAAATTGGAAATTGAAATCCTATCATAGAATCTTGATTTGGCTAAATTGTCCTTCCACTCCCCCTCATTTAACCAGGCCTTTATTGACGTAAACTTGAATTCTCTGTAGTAATCCCACGAAAGACGCACTCTGTCACATTCAAATGATTGCTCATGAATTTCTGTGGCATTGGTGTTTTTTTTTTATGAATGAACAGAATCCAATAAGGAATGAGACTAATTTATGTATTTATCCGTTGGTTGAAACTTGAAAGTGGAATGGTAGATAGGTGTTAGGAATCTGCTACTGTCACTGTACTCAAAGAAGCAGTCTTTAAGTAACAACAGGTTCAGTCTTCAGTCTTACTCTTATTCCATCTCATTTTGGGATCTGTTCAATTTCTATGTTTCCATGTTTATGGTTTTTTTTTAGCCTTTACTCGATTTAAATAGAAGCTTGCAAAGCACCATCTTTATAAAAATTCATAAATTTACAGAAGTTGATCTCGTATTAATTAATATGGCGAATTTACAAGTGGTTTAGGGAGTAGTAAACAAATTGTAAATCGTCCGGAGTCTCCGGACATTACTGTTTAAATTGAACACTGAATATTTGTGCGACAATTGAGAGAAAAAAGAATTGGTAGGGCGGCGACGGCGCGTAACGGCACATTTAACGCTAGAATTTGGCGGGAAAATAATAGACGGCGCGAATTTGGCGGCAATTTGAAAATAGACATGTTTAGGATACAAATACAATTACATAGGATTCCATTCTGATTCCGTACTCTCCTGATTACATTTGATTCTTTACCATCTTTGGAATGAGAGAAATACCATCGCACGTGGAGGGTGTCCCATCTCCCGCCCATTACGCAGGCGTGTAGGACAAAAGTTATTCATTTGCAACGAAATCTTGTAAGAATAGGTTTACCTACCTACCCTCTAATTTGTGTAGATACTAATTTGGGTACGGAAATACATATTTGCCATGGACTTAGTGCATTTGTGGGTTTACTTTGGATTGAAAAGCCTACTTTTATTTATATAACTAGCATTTGTTCCTTTATTGAATACTTATGCTAACACTTGAAACAAGAAGGGGAAGAGAGAGGAGGAAGGTGGTTTGATTTTGAGTAGGAATTCCTTAGTAAATTGTAAACGCGAAGTGAGGGTTTGATTTTGAATATTTTGTACGAAGGAGACATTCTATGCATTGGAGATGGCTTTGTCCTCGTGTGAACATGTGTTTTGCTATCATGGGAAGAGTTGTGGTTTGAATAAAGATTTTGTCCAATTGAACAATATAATGAGTTATAATATATGTTTCAATTGAAGATATTGTAGTGTTGGAAATGAAGTTATCTTTTTTTTAATTTTTGAATATCCAATCCGGAATAGCATTCTTTTTTTTTAAGTTTCTATGATATGAACATCCATGCATTTGTATTATCGGATTTGTGATTTCTATTTTGGTTTACTTGCAAGACAAAGTTGTGCTTCTTCGATGAAAATTAATATTTGAAAGATCAAGAGTTGCAAAGATTGAAATTTGAAAGAAAGCAACTACAATCTGGGTAGATTCAAAAGTAAATAAAACTTTGCCCTTAATTATAATGCATGTTTACAAGAAAATTGTCCAAAAAGTACACACATTTATTATTTATGCCTTTTTTAAAAACTAGAGTCAATCCCTTTACATAGGTGTATCCTTTTGGGCTATGTTAAAAGATTATTTGATAATAATGTGACCGAGTTTGTCTATTATGGAATTGTATTCTTTTCATAGTAAGCATCTTACAAGCAACTACATAGACAAAACCTTCTATATGAGTTCTTTGAAACCTCTTCCAACCCTGTTGAGGGAAAAATAATTTGCACAAATTGACAAGTGGTTTTCATATTCATATGTGTTTTACTGAGAATTATAATATATTAATGAAGGTCCAACTGATATTATTCGAAGTATCATGTTTTGTATTCATTGGCATGGCAATTGTACACTCGAGGAGGAGGGAAAATGTTGTAGTGGAGAGAAAGAAATTTACATTGTGCATTCATAAAACTACTAAGAGTGCATATTGAGAGAAAACAATGGTAAAAGGACAAGGAAGAAAGGGCAAGACATGTACGGTTGTGAACTATCACAAAGACATAAGTAGTCAATTTGTGTGCAACTAGAGGCCACTCAGTGGAAATAACACTAAAGCCAAACTATATAGATTTAAGGATGCAAATATTTATGATATGAAGAGGCAGCTGAAACAATTAGGACTTGTTTTTATATGTTCATTGTTATGGATATTTAAGGTTCAAAATTTATATAAAAGCATATTCAATTATACTTGTATGTTGACTCAAATATTATTTGTACGTTACCTTGTAACAAGTATCTCTTGTTTGAATTCCACATTGGGTATGTGCATGGAAATGGGGGTACCAAAAGGGGGTCAAAAAGTGTCAACTTTTTTCCTGAAAGATCAGCAAAAATTGAACTTTAACTAGTTATTTGGCATGCCTATGCTCAAAATTTGACAATTTGATAAGAATAAGAATCATAGCATGCTTTGAATATAGTTTCTAAACTACTAAGATTTTTAATTAAAAAAATGGTGGAGATTAATAGTGGTCAAATGTGGTGTGCACACAAAGTATGTCTACTCTTTGTGTCAAAAATATAACATAGTGTTGTGTGTGCATCCCCACCCTCCAATTTTTTGAGTTCTGTAAACTATTTTAAAAATCCATTTAAGTAGAAAGTTAGTTAAGAGCATGTATTAGGTCCTACTTAAT
The DNA here is from genome assembly GCA_019776745.2 of Taxus chinensis. Classification (NCBI taxonomy): domain Eukaryota; kingdom Viridiplantae; phylum Streptophyta; class Pinopsida; order Cupressales; family Taxaceae; genus Taxus; species Taxus chinensis. The sequence continues at coordinate 648,041,295 of CM034149.1, forward strand.
TTTTCATATTTTTTAGATGAATATATAATTTTTTCACTAATTTTCAAAGCGAACACATCTCTGAAAATGAAATATCTGTGTACACACCTCCTAATTTTGAGAAAAATAGGTGAAAATTATTTTTTTCTTTTTGAATGTGAATAGAATGGAGTGTAGATCGTGTCAATTTGATTTTTTTGAAATTTGGATGATCAGATCATAAATTATGTATAAAAATGATACATGTGTTCTGAGCAAGAAACTTAAGGCATTACTGACAGAAATTAATGATGAAAACCTTAAACTAATTATGATTATAGAAAGAAATACATCAACAAAAACCTAAAATAGAGTTTGACATCGTAATCATGTTTTAGTTTGGAATATTGTCTTATAACACATGATAAATTAGGGTGTACACTTGAAATTGTTATATTTTTTTGCAAAACATGGATTTAGTCACATATTACACATTCCAACCCTTAGGATTAAATAAACTAGCCAAATCCAAGCCTAAGGATTGACAATTTCCAATTCAAAATAGAGCAAAACACACTCATGTTATAACACTCTTCGAAAATGATATCTAAACAAAAAAATACAGTCGTGATTTAGGTCCCACAAAACAATAGTTTTTGCATATTCTTGTATATTCCCGCAACGTTTTATTCTTTTGAGACATTCTATATGACAATTTAGTACTTTTTATGTTTGTTATATTGACAGAAGATTAATTTTGTATTATTCGTCCTACATAAAATCGGTGTTTTATGAGATTTTGTTATTATTGTTTGAGATTTGAGTATGTTTTTCATTGTTTCTTATATCCCTGACATTCATAAAATATTTTTTTTGTTAATTGTCTCATGTTGATAAATATTTTTGAGAATTATGGGGAGGAGACCACAGAGGCAAACACTTGAGGAGCTGGAAAAACAAAGGGAACATATACAAAAAGGGTGTGAAAAAAATATATTGAACACATCTTTGCTAGAGAAATCAAATGTTCATTGTTGACAAAGACTTGTCTATTATCCATTAGAGCCAAGAAAGGAAGAAGAATAAAAGAAGGGAACGAGTTGGAACAATCTGTGAAAGAAAGAAATCAATGTATAGAGCAGAAGGTATGTCATCTCTTCCAAATGAAATTGATAGTGAAACATATCCTCAAACACCAATTGAATCAATAAATAATGAATATTCAATGAATTATGATGTAATGTCAAATTTAAACTTCAGATGTTACACTAGATGAATCAACCTATTCAAAACACATAATTTTTACCAAATTATTAAGATGAACAACATCTACAAAATGAAAAATGTTTATCTGATGTTCAAATAACCTTATCATTGAAATAACCGATTAAAATTTTGCTAAAAAAAACATGTAGGCTTTTGCTTGAAATTGATTAAAAACATTTAAAACCCATTGAATAATAAAGATTAGTGAACACACTTGCAGAAGAAAATACTAGTAATATATGGAAAACAATAAATTAACGATTTAAATGAAACATGAAGATGTCAATTGCTTGTTGAAATGATGAAAAATATTAATTTCAGACCTACCATGAAGATCCTTGGTCTAAGAACAACTAAGACTAATAATGAAAAATCTATTGTAAAAAATGTAATGAATGCATATTAATCAATAGTTCTAACCTCATGTACCAAAGATAGTAATATTACATGACATGTTATTGTATCAACTATATTAAGTAAAGCAACAAATAAATATTGTTTAATTAGGAAAATAAGCTAGTGCACTAAAAATAAAAAGGAAAACACTATTGAACGCTCTCAGAAGATGTGAAAGAGTTGAAGATCCCAATAACAATGAATTATGTGCATTGTCTAATAAACTCCCATGGAAAGACAAATACATAATTGAAGAGTTAAAATCTCAAATTGACAGAATTTTGAAAAACTAATACAACCTTTTTCAACTTAATGAAAAAAGATGTCTTAAAAAGAAAAATCTGGTTCTCGAAACCGTGTTCAAATCTCATGGTTTGCATCCCAAACATTGTTTAGATATGACACAAACACAAGTTTATAATAATTTTAAAGATACTTATCTCGAAATAGAAATTAGTCAAAGGTATTTTAAAATGGAAAAATACCTTTTTATATTAAAATAAATCTATAATGCAGACTACTTGTAGTCAGGATCCATATTGAAATTTCTATGCATTATGATGTTTTTTCGCATATATGTGTTAATTTGCATACTAACGAATATTTTGCAAGAATGTATGATAAATGTTCCACCTAAATCAACAAGAGATTTCATCTCAAGCATTTTTCTGTACAAGAGGAGAACGAATTATTTGGTAAGAAATTGTGTTTGGAAGGAACTTGTGATAGTTATGGTGGTTTGCAACATTTGCAAAATTGTATACACAGAGAGAATACACATGCAATTAGAAAATGAACTAGTTAGTTTTGGGAAATACAATTTAGTGACATACACTTCAAAATATGGTAAAAAGACCAAGAGGTGTCAATTAGTGAGTAAAGAAATACGTGTCTTAAACTTTATGACTATATTTTGAGAAAAGATAATTGTATGAAGTATGCACAACATACACATAGAGCTCGATGGTTAGACAAGTAATTTAAGTTATGCAAGGACACCTTTCCTCTTGGTTCCATTGATTTATTTGTTTCTTTCAAGTAAATAATTATAGGCAAAATGAAGTGTAATTACAATACTATAACTCTATTCAGGTTTCCATATTTATGCATATAGCATTCACTCACGATATCTACAACACATAGGTAGACATAAATATTTGGAGGGAGTATCATTTCTATATTAGTGATGATCGTACACATTCTATAGAGTTTGCACAAGGTTCTTTTGAGATCTTCTATGGTAATTTGAGTAACAGAGACATAGTATTTGGTCAACATTATCATATGGTCAGATAATTGTACGTTACAATTCAAGAATACACGAATGTTCTACTAGTTGAGAAGGATGTATGGGATGAAATATCCCTAAATGGATATTTTGACTCTCATTCAGATTCTTGGTAAAACCCAAACTTGAAATACAACTAATAGACAAGATACCAAATATGTATTATGCAGATCTAAATAAAATATGGGAAAAAGTGACTAGGGTTTATTAGGAAAACCCACATAAACCAGTCATATTTCTTAGCTCTTTATTTCCAAACTGAAATAGATATTTTTCAAGACCAAAATCTATAGATTGAAGGCATAAAACAAATCTTAATTCTTCTTTAGAAAATGCGACTAGGTTTATGATTAAAGCCCAACAAATGTTCAATGAAATTGTATCCTTTTTTACCCACAACTGATCCTAATTTTTAACATTCAAACAAAGATAAAATACTAAATATTTTGGGAGCAAAAAAGCTGGAAAATTCCTCAGAAATCTGTAGCTAAAGAGGACCGAAAAAACAACAATATAACACCTTCCAAAAATTCTGAAAATACTTGTTTTTTATAACTAAAAATTAGTACAATAGATAACAACTTATTACAGACTAGGAATGTCTTTCAAACACATCAAAATCACCAAAAGATGAGTCGCTTCATTAGAGAAAAATAGTCTAATACTGCTGCAATATTATTCATCACCCCTTTAATGCAAAAACTCAACACCAACTGCTGGAAATAACTGGAAACCAATGAAACACAATAGAATTTCCTGTGTGGAAATGCCTTAAATTCTCTAAGAGGGTTTTCATCCTCTAGAGTCAATCTGAAGGGTTTTCTTCCTTGGATTAATTTGCAAAAAGCTCAAGGCTTCAAATGCAAGAGGAGAAAATATCTTGAATCAATATTGAATCTATACATAGGTTGACCTCTTCTTTATATAGGAAATGGAACCCAAAGTGACCTTTGGACTTCTAATGAAAGTGACCTTTGGACTTCCAAATGAAAGTGACCTTTAGAATTGCAATGAAAGTGGCCTTTGGACTTCTAAATGGAAGTGACCTTTGGACCTCCTAGGAAAGTGACCTTAGGACTTCCAAATGGAAGTGACCTTTGGACTTCCCATGAAAGTGACCTTAGGACTTCCAAATGGCATTTTCCATAGGAGGAATACAAGACATAAATAATAAGTTATCCTTCCCAACTTCATTATTACTCTTTAGCCCAAGAATAAAATATAATAACCCTTTCAAAATGATATTTGCCCCTTGTATTGACCATAGGGATTATTATTTATTTTGATTAAGCCAAATAAATTAATATAAGTGCTTTAATTATTTTATTTTATTTTTTTATGGCACTTTAAAATAATTTATTGTGACTTAAGTAACCCTTATATTTTTCCTTTGGCTGTAAGGTTGAAAAAATAGGCCAAAGGTCTTCGATTGGGAAAAGGGGACATTACAGTCCTCCCTTCCCAAAAATTGCTTGCCCTCAAGAAATTATGATCTTTTTTTGTCCAAGTGTCATGCACAAGAGACAAAACATGCTGAAATATTCCACAAGCCTGGCTCCCGTACCTGTCAAATGAAGGAAATTTTTCCACAAAAGATAGATCTCATAATTCTCATAAAGATGAGTATGGACCAAGGGTTCAACATACTCCATAATGTAAACTCCATTCTCTAATTTTTCATGTGTATCACGAGGGAAAGAGATAAAAAAATTAGACATATCATCATTCACTACATACCTTGGAGTATCATCATTCTCTAACTCCATGATGACTTGGCTTTGTTGCATCAAATTCTGAGCATTCTAGTTCATGATGGGCTAAATGTCATCATGATAATATTGTTGCAACAACAAAGATGATGTACCTCTTACCACCCAATCTACATTCCGTGAAGTATGCTCCTCTTACATTGAGTTTTCCATACTCCAATGCCTACCAAAAGCTGATGTAAATCCTGCAAAAGTGGAAAGTGAAATGGAATTACAAGTAGGACATCTATTAATTCCTGACAAATCAATGAAGATGAAGTCAACAATCAACAAATAAGGAGTTTTAATATCATAGTAAATCGATGACATAACCAAATATGAGTTATGGATGTCTTCAACACCCATCAAAGACAACTCATAAGTGGCTGGTCTACTACGAATGTCATCCAAAAAGTCATCAACTCCATGAAGGACATGATCATCAACTGAAAATTTTGAATTATCCTCATGTGAAGGACCCCATGAATCTATGTCATTGCTACCCAAAACAATAACATGCTCTATTCTAACCTCTAAAGTAGAAGCTTTAAGTGGCACCTCTTGTAAGGATGATGTAAATAAATCATCAGTATATCTATCAAATTCATCACATAAATTTTTACATACCTCATTGGAACTTGAAGAAACCAAAGCACTCTCATGAAGAGTTGTATCATTCATCTTTGAAGATTCACTATTCCTTTCATGCATAAACAATTCTGAAGCTATAGTGTGATATTCCTTCTTCTCATGGCGAGGGGAATCCCTTACGCTACCAACCTCCGTACATGACCTGTTGTGTCTCCTGTGACTACTGGCCACTGATATAGACCTATCCCTCCTATCATGACTGTCTATTGGCCTACCCACGTCCATCATCTGCATCAACTGTTGCATGGTCTATATCTTCTGGTGTTTGGTAGTAATCATGGTTCTTAGAATCTCAAAATCTGGGTCTACCATTCCTCTAAGAAGATATCTACCTAGATCCCATGAAGATTTTTTTTGTATAACTCCCAAGATTCAACTCTATCACCAACCTCTCGTGGCTGCAACAAATCAAAAACTCTCCAGGTGGGAGGAACATTAATCTGATACCACTGAAATATCCCTAACTAGATATTTTGACTCTCATTCAGATTCTTAGCAAAACCCAAACTTGAAATGCAACTAAAAGAAAAGATACCATATATGTATTATGCAGATCTGAATAAAATATGGGAAAAAGTGACTATGATTTATTAGGAAACCCACATAAACCAGTCATATGTCTTAGCTCTTTATTTCCAAACTGAAATAGATATTTTTCAAGACCAAAATCTGCAGATTGAAGGCATAAAACAAATATGAAATATTCTTTAGAAAATGCGACTGGGTTTTTTATTAAAGCCCAATAAATCTTCAATGAAATTGTATCCTTTTTTACACACAATTGATCCTGGTTTTTACCTTTCATACAAAGATAAAATACTGAATATTTTAGGAGAAAACAAGCTAGAAAATTCCTCAGAAATATGCAACTAAATAGGACTAAAAATAACAATATAACACCTTCCAAAAATTCTCAAAACACTTGCTTTTGTCACTAAAAATTAGTACAATAGATAGCAACAAATTCTAAGCTAGGAATGTCTTTCAAAAACATCAAAATGACCAAAAGATCAGTTGCTTCGTTAGAGAACAATAGTCTAATACTACTGCAATATTATTCATCACCACTTTAATGCAAAAACTCAACACCAACTGCTGGAAATAACTAGAAACTAGTGAAGCACAATAGAATTTCCTGTTTGGAAATCCCTCACATTATCTAAGAGGGATTTTCATCCTCTAGATTCAATCCAAAGGGTTTTCATCCTTGGATTAATTTGAAAAAAGCTCAAGGCTTCAAATGCAAGAGGAGAAAATATCAAATCAATCTAGAATCCTCTACATAGGTTGACCTCTTCTTTATATAGGAAATGGGACCCAAAGTGACCTTTGGACTTCCAATGAAAGTGACCTTTGGACTTCCAATGAAAGTGACCTTTGGACTTCCAAATGAAAGTGACCTTTAGACTTCCAATGAAAGTGACCTTTGGACTTCCAAATGGCATTTTCCATAGGAGGAGTACAAGACACAATTAATATTTTATCTTTCCCAACTTCATTATTCCTCTTTGGCCCAAGAATAAAAGATAATAACCCTTTCACAATGATATTTTCCCCTCGTATTGACCATAGGGATTATTATTTATTTTTATTAAGCCAAATAAATTAATATAAGTGCTTTAATAATTTTGTTTTATTTTTTTATAGTAATTTATAATAATTTATTATGACTTAAGTCACCCTTATATTTTTCCTTTGGTCATCGGGTTTCTTTTGAAAATAATTATAGGCTTCAACCACAAAATGAAGTGTAATCACAATGTTGTAACTCTATTTAGGTTTCCATATTTATGCATATAGCATTCACTCATGATATCTATAGCATAAAGGTAGACATAAATATTTTGAGGGAGTATCATTTCTATATTAGTGATGATCGTGCATATTCTACAGAGTTTGTGCAAGGTTATTTTGAGATCTTCTATGGTGATTTCAGTAACAGAAACATCATATTTGGTCAACATATCATATGGTCAGATAATTGTACATTACAATTCAAGAATACACGAATGTTCTACTAGTTGAGCAGGATGTATGGGATGAGCAGTGTTCAACATATTTGAAATTTCACTAAGGCTAAGCATGGAAAAGGAAAGCATGATGGTGTAGGAGCATGTGTTAAAAAATCCCTAGTAAGAGAAGAGTTGAAGTAAAAAGATGGTGTAAAGTTGACTGATGTAACATCCTATAGACACTCAATTTTGGCAATCTACCCTTTGACACTATTGATCTTGACATTACACACTTGTATGGACAAATGCACTCTCTTCGCTCTTTCTTAGCACACCCTGATAGAACTTTTCGCACTTGAACTTATAAAATATAAATCTTCTTTTTGTCAATTTATGAAATATAATTGCACAAAATACACCTAGAAACAATCATGCTTATAAAGTAAAAAAATATTTTTGTCCCTTCTCTCTAAAACTATTGGTTTCGTTTGGGATGTAGAAATACATATTGACCTTATTGTACATTTTTAGACAGACGTGTTTTGAACTAATTCTTTCAATTCCATCATATTCTTATGAACAAATATACACCCTTGGTATTTCTTTCATGACCTAATAACCTTCGAAAGCATATATATATATAAGCAACTAAATCATACCTCATTTAGGGACCTAGCACTTTATGAACTCGTCATGAAAAAGTAAGCACTAAAGGCAATCAAAGTTCCCTAAACTATGAAATAACTCATGCACATCCATTAGGGAAACACCCTCTATTGGTCTGAAATATCCTCCAAGGTTTAGGATTCGTCATATTCATCCCACAAGCAAGAAAAATGACCCTTCCTAAGCATTTGAGAAATTTTAAAACATAAGTGAAACATTGTCAAAGCTCAGTTGTCAATTTTTTATTGCACTATGATAGATATCACATGCTACGTGTGGATTGAGCCCTCTTTGGATTAGTGGCAACATCTACAGTACATAGGGGCTCCCATAACCCACCTAACTTTATTTTGTAGGAACTCCTTGTAGTATAAGGGTTTGAGGGTTTGAATAGAATTTACAGAGCCATTTTAAAGGTGAGTGAAGAAGAATGACACACAACGACACACATTTCTAGAAAGGCAAAGCACTCAGGAATTTTTAGACCTAAATTCCAAGAAATTCCAAAATCATACAGAAGGGTTAGGACTGTACGGATGTTATAGACTGAACTGTATGGTTTTTACAATTCTCATTTTCATGTTTAAGTTTCATTAATGAAGCATTTCCAGTTCCAAATCTGCATGTTCCAATACTTATATCACCTAAACTCTTCTAGATCCACACAAAATCAGATAATTCCACTCTTTTCCTATTATTTTTGTAGTTAAATAAATAGTCACTTTGAAAAGCATTATTCTGATTTGTGTAATTAATGTTGGAAGTTAATTAAATCAGAATATCCACCTATCACATTTTTCATTCATTTTTATGTATGTTAATTAAAATATTCTAAATTAAAAAGGGTGATATTCACCTACAAAGGTGAAATCACACCCATCATGGAATGGTATAACTTGGTAATGGGTCTAGGTAATGAGGGTACGTCTACAATTCATAGGTTTTTTTGGTTGGTAGAAGAAGCTAATTTAGCAAAATATGAATTTTTTTACACTAATAGGATCTAGTGAGTTGCACTCTTTTAGAAGTTCAAATGAAGGTTTATGGACTATTAATACAAGGTAGATGATAGGATTTTTCTCTTCATATACGTATTTTTGGTATGAGTGTGATTTGAAAGGGTGGGTTAACGGATGGTACTATAGACAATTACATCCACTTGAGACATATCAACCTCCACGAGCTCTATAGCTCACAATGAGAAAATCACCAGTGTACTTTGACCATATATCGAATCTAGTACAACTAGGTATTATAGATGTATTATTTTGGTAAAATTAATATTATTCTCAATATGTAACTTATTTATGAATCATTAATTGATATTAAGTATTTTGTGTATAATGTGATGTAGGCCATGTTTATGTTGTTGTTGTAGAAGAAAATAATAAAAAGGAAAAAAATATTATTTGTCTTGTTGTGTTAAGGAAAAAAATTGATAGCCTAAATCATAGATGGAGAAGGCCTAGAATATCCTATGGGCTCTGTGATTGTTACTAGAACGTGTAGACACAAAATTTGGGTCATACTCCCCTTGGTCCCCTTCAATCAATTAACGTAATATATTAATTAGTCATGACCCCTTCATCCTATACTAATATTCATCCTCACATTATTTATTTATTTAATTATTTTAATCAAGTTAATTTCACCCTCACACCTCCACCTCATCGTTACACCTCACCCTGGACCCATTCCAAGGGAATTTAACTCACAATGACCGAGTCATCACTCTCAGCATTGAGTCATCCCTCTCAATGCCGAGTCACCACATAACTTAACTAACTAAGACTTCTTCCTAAACCTAATTGGATTTTTTCTATGACCTTCCTACCTTCTCTCACGTGAACTCCACTTCCCTAAGCAAACTCAATCAAAATCACACCAAAAATAGTAAAGATCTGCCTATTTTTGGTAAACCTAGAAATTCCCACCTTAACTGACGTTGGTTATCCCTCATTTCCAGTTACAGAAAATGCATCCTCACATTTCCCTTCTTGTCAAAGAATAACTCCAATGCCTCCTTTCGGTTTCCTTCATCCTACCCATTGATTATCCCCAATCGATCTTTAACATTGTTCATGTCACAAAGGTGATAGAGGGACTTTGCATTTGCATGGATTTCCGTGACCTTAACTTAGCTTGCCCCAAAGATGAATTTCCTCTACCTAGTATCGACCAACTAGTTGATCTCACTACCAGCCATGAGATGATATCACTCATGGACAATTTCTTGGGTTATAACCAAATATTACTTACCCTGGAAGATCAACACCAAACTACCTTCATCACTCCTTAGGGGACCTTCTACTATCGTGTCATGCCATTTGGTCTTAAAAATTCCGATGCTACATATCAGTGGGCTATGACTTATATCTTTCATGACATTATACATTGCATATTGGAAGATTACATTGATGATCTTCTTGCCAAATCCAAACATCGGACCGAACACCTTGCAGTGCTTAAGGTCATCTTTGACCGTCTCATCAAATATTGTGTTCGCCTTCAACCTAAGAATTGTGTATTTGTTATTATCTCCGAAAAGCTCCTTGGTTTTATTGTTCCTTTGTGTGGCATTGAAGTTGATCCTACTAAGATCAAGGCTATTCTCCAAATTCCTCCACTAACTAACCTTCGTCAACTTTGTATTTTGCAAGGCAAGTTGTAATTTATTTGTCGCTTTATTTCGTAGATTTCTGATCGATGTCATCCATTTCATCATCTTCTCAAACAGGATGTCTCCTTCAAATGGGATGATGAATGCCACAAAGCTTTTGACGCCTTAAAATAATACCTCCTCCAACCACCTGTGCTCATTCTCCCTAAGAAGACCAACCATTTTACCTTTAAATTTTTGCTACTAATCATTCCCTGGGTGTGATGCTCACTCATCGTGATGAGAAACACAGGGAGCAGGAAGTTTATTATATAATCCGTACACTTTTAGACTACGAAACTAGATATACTCACACTGAAAAACTCTGCTTAGCCTTATTTTTTGTCGCCACTAAACTTCGCCATTACCTACTCAACCACAAAACATTTGTTGTCACCAATATTGATCCCTTACATTACATGTACGCTAAGCATTACCAATATCAATGTGTTGCACATTGGCTCATGCTTCTTGCAGACCTAGATCTCGAATTCACCCATCAAAAATTTGTCAAAGGACAAAAAATTGCAGACCAACTCGCAGACGCACCTCTCTCTGGAAATCAATCCTCTAACTTTTATTTCCTTGAGAAAAGTAAACGGGGAAATTTTTATCCTAATTGTCTTGGACCCTATATCATTACTCATACCTATGGATCATGTGTTTAGCATTTGTCTTCACTTGAAGGAATACCCAAACCTGAGCCTCTCAATGCCTTACATCTTTGACCATTCTATTGTTGAATCAATTCCTAGATCACCTTATGTCTATTAAGCACTTGTCCCTTGAGCACCATTCACCTTCCACTTACCTATTTTAAGGATCGACGACTAAACAAGAATCATGTGATTACCCATCACCTTTCAGCCTTGTCTTCAATATGAGTACCACGGATCTACTCATGGCATGATTCTCATGGATACTTTTCTGTAAGGAAATAAGAGATAAAATATGCGGAATAATCCCTTACAGAATTGCAACAGTAGAAACTAATATGCAGAAAATATTACAGATCTCAAATAAAAGTGCAAAATAAATAACACAACACAGAGAGACAAGATTTAACGTGGTTCACCCAATTTGGGCTACGTCCACCAAGAATCACTTGCTCAGATTTTATTACAAGCCTCCACTCTCTCAATACAATACCCAGATCCATTTGGAGCTATGCTCAACAAACTCTACAGAATTCACACCCGAATTCAAAACACATCTGCAATACATTTGCTTGTCTATCTATCATATGCATAAGACCATATAAATAGACAACTACTTAAGTAGTTTTACAAAACCATGGGTATCAAACAATGGGAAAAAACAAAACCATCCCATAAACCTATGGGTAGCCGAAGAGGCGGTTTTACAAAACAATGGGTACCGAAAAAACCATGGGCCCAAAAATAGCCCATAACGGTTACCCATTACCCATGGGTTAATAAACCACCCATGAAAATTTTACCCCCGAACCCCCTTCAGATCGAGGGGGCTTCGCCCCCGAACCCCCCTGACCCACTCACCGGCGAGCGGGACTTGCCGTAAAAATACCCGAGTGTAACACATAGAAGGTGTACCACACTCTAACATGAAAATAGGCTCCACAAACATAACAATCTCCCACTTGGAGACTGATTTCCACTGAGCAAGCTTCTCAACCCTTCACTGTCATCCGCGAAGGCCAACCAAAGCTGAACATAGCTTTAGTTTATCCCTTGTGACCACCTTGGTCATCATGTCTGCAGGATTCTGACTGGTATGAATCTTCTCCAACTTCAACTTATCTTCCTCCAAAGTTGTCCTGATGAAGTGATATCTCAACTATATATGCTTCATCCTGGAGTGGAAAGCAGAGTTCTTAGCTAGGTGTATAGCACTCTGACTATCACTATGCAACTTACATTCCTCCTACTTATGCCCCAACTCCTCAAGCAATTGTTGTAACCAAATCATCTCTTTGCTTGCCTCTGTGGCAGCAACATACTCAGCCTCCGTGGTTGACAAAGCCACCAACTTCTGTAGTCGTGAAATCCAGCTCACTGCTGTCCCACCTACAGTGTAAATATAACCTATTGTGCTCCTCCTACTGTCTACATCTCCAGCCATGTCTGAATCTACATAACCACGTAAAGTGGTGTCTGATCCACTGTAGCACAAAACTGTCCCCATGGTTCCTCTCAAATACCGAAGGATCCACTTTACTGCTTGCCAATGCTCTTTACCTGGATCACTCATAAATCTACTCACAGCTCCCACTGCATGGGCAATATCAGGCCTAGTGCACACCATAGCATACATCAAACTGCCAACTGCTGATGAGTAAGGTACCTTGGACATCTGGTTTCTTTCCTGCTCTGTCTTGGGACACTGCTCCTTTGATAACTTAAAATGGCCTGCCAAAGGAGTCCCAACCAGTTTAGCATCTTGCATGTTAAACCTGTCCAATACCTTCTTAATGTACTCTTCCTGAGATAAATTCAACTTCCATTCCTTCCTATCCCGAGTTATCCTCATACCAAGGATTTGTCTGGCTGCCCCCAAATCCTTCATATCAAAGGATTCACTTAGTTGTTTCTTGAGTACTTTTATTTCCTGCATGTTTTTACCTGCAACCAACATGTCATCAACATACAAACATAGGATAATATAACTTCCATCCTCAAATTTCTTTGTATACACGCAATGGTCAGAATGACATCTAATATAACCTTGCTCCATCATGAAGCTATCAAACTTCTTATACCATTGACGTGGAGCTTGTTTCAAGCCATACAAGCTCTTCTTCAGTTTACACACCATCTCCTCTTTACCTTTGACCTCATAGCCCTCTGGTTGCTACATATATAGTTCCTCCTCCAAATCACCATGGAGAAATGCAGTCTTTACATCTAACTATTCTAAGTGCAAGTCTTCTGCTGCCACTATTCCAAGAACAGTTCTAATAGAAGTCATTTTTACTACAGGAGAAAATATCTCATCAAAATCTATACCTTGTTTCTGTGCAAACCCCTTGACCACCAACCGGGCCTTATATCTTTTCTTTCCTCCTTCTTTGTCTTTAACTCTGTACACCCACTTGTTCTGCAATGCTCTTTTTCCTTCCGGTAGCTTCACCAAATCCCAAGTCTGGTTCTCCATGAGAGACTTATGCTCCTCATCCATGGCTTGCTCCCACTTCTTACTGGCATCTACCTACATTGCTTCATCAAAGCTCTCTGGCTCTCCACTATCAGTGAGTAATAAATAATAAAGAGAAGGAGAAAAATGTTCAGGTTCTTTTCTTACCCTAGAAGACCTCCTCACTGTAGGAGTTTGGGGTTCCTGTTGAGTAGGTTCCTGAACTGATTCATGGGTCACTTTCCCATCTGGAAGATCCTCTACCACTGCATATTCTTTCTTGGATTCTTCCCTGTTTTCCTGCAACTGTTGCTTATACATGACTTTCTCATTAAAGACCACATCCCTAGACCGAATGATTTTCTTGTCCTTAATACTCCAACATTTAAACCCAAAGTCATCACCACCATAACCAATGAAAGTACATTTTTCTGATTTAGCCTCTAGCTTGGTCCTATCATCCTTGTCTATATGAACAAACACCTCACATCCAAAGACTCTAAGAAATGAATAATCAACTTTCTTACCATACCATGCCTCCTCAGGTATGCCTCCATCCAAGGCACTTGAGGGTCCTCTGTTTATCAAGTACATAGTTGTGCTCACCGCTTCTGCCCAAAAAGAAAGAGGCAGTCCTGCATGTAACCTCATGCTCCTAGCACGTTCCATTATTGTTCTATTCATCCTTTCTGATACCCCATTCTGCTGTGGAGTTCCTGGAACCATCTTTTGCCTGCGGATTCCATTCTTAGAACAGTAATCATTAAATTCATTGCTGCAATACTCCCCTCCATTATCTGACCTGAGACATTTTAGCTTAAGACCTGTTTCATTCTCTACCAAGGCTTTCCATTTAACAAAAGTGTCAAATACATCAGATTTGTTTCTAATACAATAAACCCAAACTTTCCTTGTTGCATCATCAATAAAAGTAACATAATAACTTGAACCCCCAAGAGATGATACCTGAGCCGGCCCCCACACATCAGAATGTACCAGCTCTAACTTACTCTCTTTCTTCGTAGGTCCAACCTTGAGAAACCTTACTCGCTTCTGTTTCCCATATATGTAGTTCTCACAGAAATCCAAACCTATTTCTGTATATCCAGGAAAATTCTTCTTTATGATGTTCATGCCCTTATGGCTCATATGACCGAGCCTATAGTGCCATAATGTTGTATCTACATCTGAAGCCACAAGATTACAATCATTAGTACTATCAGTGGTTAAATACAAGGTTCCAACCTTCTTACCTCTTGCCACCACAAGAGCACCCTTGGTAACCTTCCAAGAGTTAGTTGTAAATATCACAGTACAACCATCACTTCCCAATTGCCCCACCGATATCAAATTTCTCCTTAATGTAGGCACATGTCTGACATCCTTCAATAGCCATGTATTCCCATTCTGCATCTTAACCTGAACAGAACCTTTTCCAACTATACTGCAAGGCTCATCATCACCAAGAAAAACATGCCCAAAATCCCCTTGAACATAATCAACAAAATAATGCCTATGTGGAGTAGCATGAAAAGAAGCCCCTGAATCTAAAACCCAAGATTCAGTAATATTATGCAAAGAAAGAATCAAAGCATCCTGACATACATTACCTGATGCCACATTTGCCTCCTTGTTTTCTTCCTGTTGTTTCTTCTTGTCCCGAAGCTCCCAACAATCCTTCTTTGCATGCCCAGACTTTCCACAGTTCCAACATACAATCTTGCTCTTGGATTTTGACCTTGCCCGATCTTTTGATTTTCCACGGTTTCCTCTATTCTTCTGTCTCCCTCTAGTTTCCACTGTCAAAGCATTCCCTAAAGTAGAAGATTCCCCAGAGCTTTTTCTTCACATTTCCTCGCTTAGAATCACCCCTACAACATCCTCAAACTTCAACTTCGAGTTAGCTGGAACCGAGTTGCTTACCGCCATTACCAGGCTATTCCAACTTTCAGGTAAAGAGCACAGAATTAATAAAGCCCTAACTTCTTCATCAAATTCTATTGTAACCGAAGCTAGCATATTCACAACCGTATTGAAATCATTTAAATGATCTGCTACTGAACTATTCTCAGACATCTTCATATTAAACAACTTTTTCATTAAAAATATCTTGTTAGAGGTAGAGGGTTTTTCATACAACTTCCCTAATGCATCCATTAGATCTTTTGTAGTCTTTTCCTTTGAAACATTAAATAATACCGAAGATGCAAGACACAGCCGGATCGTTCCAAGTGCCTTCCGATCCAACAAATCCCATTCCGCATCTGTCATACTCGAGGGTTTGTTCACCTTCTCAGACAACGGAGTATAAAGATCCTTCTGATAAAGGTAATCTTCCATCTGCATCTTCCAAAGACTGAAATTCTACCCATTGAATTTATCAACCCTAGATCTTCCATCATCTGCCATAGCTCCCACTCAAGATAAAACTTTCCCTGCGATTCAACACTTCAGCAAACCAAACCAGGCTCTGATACCAATTGTTAGGAAATAAGAGATAAAATATGTGGAATAATCCCTTACAGAATCGCAACAGTAGAAACTAATATGCAGAAAATATTACAGATCTCAAATAAAAGTGTAGAATAAATAACACAACACAGAGAGACAAGATTTAACGTGGTTCACCCAATTTGGGCTACGTCCACCAAGAATCACTTGCTCAGATTTTATTACAAGCCTCCACTCTCTCAATACAATACCCAAATCCGTTTGGAGCTATGCTCAACAAACTCTACAGAATTCACACCCGAATTCAAAACACATCTGCAATACATTTGCTTGTCTATCTATCATATGCATAAGACCATATAAATAGACAACTGCTTAAGCAGTTTTACAAAACCATGGGTATCAAACAATGGGAAAAAACAAAACCATCCCATAAACCTATGGGTAGCCGAAGAGGCGGTTTTACAAAACAATGGGTACCGAAAAACCATGGGCCCAAAAACAGCCCATAACGGTTACCCATTACCCATGGGTTAATAAACCACCCATGAAAATTTGCTTCGGGGGCTTTGCCCCCAAACCCCCTGACCCGCTCACCGGCGAGCAGGGACCGCCGTAAAATACCCGAGTGTAACACATAGAAGGTGTACCACACTCTAACATGAAAATAGGCTCCACAAACATAACACTTTTCATCCTTTTCAGGATGGAATCCCATGGTCGTTCATCACCTTAAAACCTTTATTTCATAGCTAACCCCTGTGTGCTATGGTTTTGTCTTCATAAAATAAACCTATACTTCTCTATAGTCTTGTTTATAACCTAAAACTCCAAAAAATAATTCAAAAATAATTATATGGGATTTTTTAGATTCAAACTCCTTGAGTCAAACTTCTAATAAAAAGATGACTCCCTCAAAAATGACATCTATCTTTCTATCTTGTTGTTATAAATAGACTACTCCCTCGAAGGATAGCTATACAAAGCTAGCCATACTATACACAGTCTATCACAAAAAGAAGACTATTTCCGTCAAAAATAAAATAAAATAAAAATATTTGGAAGCTTCCCGCATCGATCAGCTTCACGAAGACCTCAAGGAGATACTCTAATCATCCCACATACACTTCCCACATTGATCAGTCTATAAAAATAAAAGCACAAAGAAAAAGATGATTTTTTTGTCATGGACTTTCCTATTTTGATCTTGGGTCTCTTGCCACAAAGGCATGCTATCTCACACCAAGTTACGCTAAACCAACTTCTTTCACCTCATTGCCTTTATTCTCTAATCTTTTGCCTACTCAAGGTACATGCCGCAAATGTGACATTTCGTGATCATGTGACTTTTTTCACCCTTAGAATAGTCAATCATGCAATGCCTTTAGGGTTTTGTGTTCATAAGCCAATCTTTGGTATAATAGACTCATAATGGTTCTTACCAATTAGCCGATTTTTTGTCTCCTCTTACCATTCCCATATTTTCTTCCTTATTGATCCTCCTTCATAGGACTAGATGTTTGACACCTACGTTCTAGGAATTCCTCTTCCACCAAAATCAACCATGCCAATACAACCTATACTCAACCATGCCTAAATGACCTAAACTTAACCATACCTATTCGACCTAAATTCAACCATGCCTATATGACCTAAACGCAACATTGCCTAAATGACCTAAACTCAATCATGCCTACAACCTACCGACCCATTCATCTCTCCTCGTCATATTTTTACCTAGCTTATGGGAGAACTACATTGGCCTGAGCCCCCTTTTCATCGGGGCTATGTAGGAAGAACTCTAAGGGAATGGGGCCCTTGGAGGTTAGCTTGGCCACCCTTCCCCTTAACTAATTTTCCCCTTTATATTCACATGCTACCTTAGTAAGTTTTCCATTTTACACAAAATTGGGAAATCAAACAATCATAAAAACATACATACCTACCATATCATACATCAATCATTTCACATTTCCATGATATCAAATATTTGGAAACTTACACCACAACATACATATACATCATCATTTATTTTCCATACTACCAATAACTTAGAAATTAAATCAAACGCAAAAACATAACCACACCATGCCTATACCTTGACTCCACCATGCATATACCTGACTCCACCATGCCTATATGACCTTGATTCCACCATGCCTAACTCAGCTAAAATCAACCATGCCTAAATGACCTAGACTCCACCATGCCTAAACCTAAACTCCACCATGTCTAAACCTGACTCCATCATGCCTAAATAACCTAAACCCCACCAAGCCTATACCTAATTCCACCATGCATATATGACCTTGATTCCACCCTTCCTAACTCACCTAAACTCAACCAAGCCTAAATGAACTAGACTGCGCCATGCCTAAACCTAAACTCCACCATGTCTAAACTCAACTCCATCATGCCTAAATCACCTAAACCCCACCAGACCTATACCTAACTCCACCATGCCTAACTCACCTAAACTCAACCATGCCTACATGACCTCGACTCCATCATTCCTAACTCACCTAAACTCAACCATGCCTAAATGACCTAGAATTCACCATGCTTAAACCTAAACCCCACCATGTCTAAACCTGACTCCATCATGCCTAAATCACCTAAACCCCATCAGACCTATACCTGACTCCACCATGCCTAACTCACCTAAATTCAACCATGCCTAAATGACCTAGACTCCACCATGCCTAAACCTAAAATCCACCATGTCTAAACCTGACTCCATCATGCCTAAATCACCTAAACACCACCAGGCATATACCTGATTCCACCATGCCTAACTCACCTAAACTCAACCATGCCTACATGACCTCAAATCCATCGTGCCTAATTCAACTAGTTTCCATAATACACGATAAAAATGAAAATTTAAAATGAGTATATCATCCATCTAGTCAACATCATTAGCTATATAAATGGGAGAGTTTGTGTATCAATACATATATACAATAAATATCAATATCTCAAAAACTCTCATGTATAATATCACATCTTTGGCATGCAAGCCAGTATATATATCAAAAATCAAAGTAATGGTACATTATCCATACAGTGACCACTCACCCCCACCTAATGCCCTCCTGTCCAGTCTCACCTATCTCCTCCTCCTGGCCCTCTGTGTGACCTAGTCTCTGAGTGCTCGTAACCTCACCACGGCCCTATCTTTAGGGTCGAACACCCCCTGTGCTACCAAAACTGTGAGTTTTGGATCTGGTCTGCTCACTAGCTACCTACTGGGCTCTGTACTTGGCATATGAGGGGAAATCAATACCAACAGTTGTCAAATGATCCTAGTAGTAGCAAGCCTCATTTAGGGCATCCTTGAACCTTGCCATCGACACATTTTGGGGTGGTGTCATGGGTCTCATTGCAACCTGTGAACTCTACCCTACTAATAATGGCCTCGGCCCCTATCCTAATACCTGTCATCCTGCATATGCCACATGACTATGTCCTGTGAAAGTGCCTGTAGTATGGGACCTTGTCCCTAGCCCTGTGGGGGTACTTGTGCTACAAGCTGGGCTTGTAAGACTGCCACCTGTGCCTGTGTCATGGCTAACTCACCCTATAAACCAACCACATGTGCTTGTAAGGTGGCCATTTGTCCTCCATCCCCATCTCCACCCTATACATGTGCTTGCCCCTGTGATACCTGGGCTTGTAGGGCCGTCACCTGTGCCCCTAACCCTATCAGTTGTCCTTACAACCTTGTAAAATGTGCCTATAGGGCGGCCACCTGACCCTGTATTGTATACCTCTGCACTATGATAGTAGCTAAATCAGGCTTCCCTGGCCTCAGAGGTGCCACTCGTAGCTATGTCACCCACCACTGCCTATATCCATTAGTGACTCCTGCATTGTTAATATGTCTATCTCATACCTACTTCTCCTGCCCTGTAGGAACACTCAGATGTGGTGGAGATATGGGTATCTCCACGTCATCTCTACGGTACTGTGGGAATCGTGGGGGTACGTCCTGTTGTAGTCCAAACTACCATCTGACCCTATCCATGGGTATTATCTCATCATCCCCGGCACGCTGCCCCTATACCCATCTTAGTAGCTGAAGCTCCTCTAACTCCTCAACCATGCCTCTGTATGATGGATAATCAACATATGGCCTCCACATGATATTAACTGTTGAAAGGTCCTCCAATCGTTTCCTATAGTATGACACATCATATGTGTCCCTCACCACCCTCGGATATCCACTGACTGGTACCCATCGTCTGAAACCAACTCTGAACAAGCTACCCCCGAACCAATCCTATCATGGTAAACCAACTGGGCGCACACACACACGATGTGCTCATATGCCTAGTAGTGTAATAAATAAGTACAACACATACCAAATCTCCTCAATCTCCCATATGCCCATAGCTCCCTATATAATTGAACTAGGAAAGTCGGTGCCCAAGAAAAACGTATCCACTCCTCTATCATATCCTGTAGCACCCCTATCATTGCTCATAGGAATATCCCACCCTCAGAATCTGGCAGAGAAAAACATCCCACCACCACCATCATCAACACCGATAGCCTAGTCTCTAGCAGATAGGCTACATACATATCTCCATAAGTGAGAATCGCGTTGTGATACCTTAGCTCACCCATCACCTCACCAAATACCACCACTATCGGCTCCACTAATGCCTTAGATGAAATGGAATATGTTGACTCCCAAACAATAGGAAGCCGCAGGATCCTATAAACATCCTCCAAGGTGACGATCATCTCGGTCATCGGTAAGTGAAAGGTATTGGTCGTGGAGTCCCATATATCGATGAGAGAGACCATCACTCTATCATCCTGGGATATACGCCTATAGCGTCAGATCACACTAAGTCTAACATCAGTCATCTGCTCCCACTCCTCCGTGGTCATGCTAGGCCACATTTGTACCAGTAGGGGTGGTACTATGTCCCTCATCCTTAGCAGATCTCTCACCTGCATCATCCAACACGACCTTGTCAAGACTTGACCAACTCAAATCACCAAAAAACTACCACACAATACCCAACCACATCAATCATGCCTACCCCCATTACCTAATTCACCTACAAACCTACTATCCCTTATCATCATTACCCACTATCTTAGTTCATTTCACCTACTTACCTATCCCACATCACCGAAATAACATTTTACCCACTTCCCTCTACATAAATCTTCACCTACCCCTTCCTCGCCTATTTTACTTTCCTACCTAGCCCTTCTTTCACCTATTTACTCTAAATTGTGACCAATGTCAGTCACCTTGACCTTCATTAGTTCTCTTGACTGGTGTCGGTCACCAAAACCTTGACCGACAACGGCCAAAGCCGATCGACGTCAGGTCAACCTTTGACCATCATCGGTCACTATTTCGGCCAAAAACTAATCTAGCATCAAGAAAGGTATGTTTCTGGTTAGGACAGGTCACAGAGGTGTTAGGTAAGGTCACAAAGGTATCTGGTAAGGTCTGGGTGGAGTTTAGGTGATGTTAGAGGTAGCTTGGTAAAGGTTAATAGAAAACAGAGTGACCGATATTGGTTTGGTGATGGATACCGGTAGAGAGGGGAGACCAACGATGATTAAGGTTAGGAAAGGGTATTGTTGCTTTCTTAAGTTTGTATGTTTGTGTACTTTTTTCTTTACTTTTATTTATATATATCACTACTAATGTTATTAATGTAGGATAATGGTGCCAAACAAGCTTCCACCTTCACGTGGTTGATGCCATTAGTAAAAAAATATATTCTTGAAGTAAGAGAAGCTTTAACATCTTCTACAAAATGATCCTTTGATTTTTTTTATTTTAGGACCTTTGGTTTTAATCCTCTATTCACTTGATCTTATCGTACTAGTAGAAGCATATACATTATATATGCATGCCCGAAATAACCTCCCTGGTTATTTAGATAACTTGCAGTACCATTTTGGCTCTAACATCAAGTTTATAGGTTGCATGTGCTCTTTGTTTTATACCTTGGCACATATGTTTGGCTGTAGTTCTTTGCGCACGCTCTTCTTGCTTCTTACAAAAAATTTACAAACAAAGAGCAACAATATCATATATTATATCTATGGAACTCTATATCATACAATGAGAAGGTGTCTTGCTTATATAGGTAAGGAAGATTAATCTAAGAACTAGTCAAGGCCATAGATCAAGGAAAAAACTAGTCAAGACCATAGATCAAGGAAAGAACTATACCTAACAACTAGATAATATCCTCATAATATCTAAATAAGATGAAAGGAATGTCCACACATAAGTGGGTGAGGATAACTATAAATAGAAGGTAAATGAAGTACCTAGGTGAACATGAGCTAATGTAAACAACCTACTCTAACATGCGCCAATTTGTATCTTTTTCTTATACATGTCGAATGTATCTCTTTAGAAACTTCACTCCATTTATGAGCTATAATTAACTTGATGTCACATTCCAAAGATTCCCCTATCATGTAATTAGCCCTTAATTGAGAGTGAATAGTTCTTTTGTTCCGTGATTTTTTCTCTTCAATAATTACGCCCTTGAGCTATAGCAAAAAGTGCTCATGTTCTTACACATGCAAGATGTGTGGAGTTTTTCCTTGTTGTCATGCACGACATTTATGGATTCTCAACATTAGGTTTTTGCAGATGCATATGTCAAGGGCCTTCAAAAGTGTAGGTGTGTACCATGCACTAACCTTGTCTACATACATAGGTGCTTGCGCGCCAACCCAAAAATGCCTTGAGCTTCGAACACAAGGGTACTTAGCCAAAACTCAAGCATATTTCAACAAAATATGGGTTCAACAATTAACGAAAGTCGTTGTACCTATTTAAGGTAAGGGAGAGAAAGGATTGTTGTAATATTCTTCCATTTTACTTTTAGAACATTTAAATTCATATATTAATGATATAATTAGTGGATTGTTTGTAGCTAATTTACATTTAGTTAATGGTTTAATTGATTAGTTTAGTGAGCTTAGGGCATATATCAAAGAAATGATTTTGTCCTTAGTGTAATTCAAAAAACCCAAAAAGAATACGATACATTTTCCAATACTTATAAGAGGGGTACTTATCGAAGCATAGGTGCAACACATTCATATAAACACACCATTCTATCCTAAAGGACATGCCGACATAATACAAACGTCTTAAATTTTGTTTGACCAAATGTCTCATTAGTACTTCATCGCTATATTGACCACACCAAAGTAATGTGCCATGTGTAGGCTGTGGTACACCATTAACCATATTCTTAGACTAGGAAAAGTTTACTTGCAATAAGACAAAAGTGTGCTCTTCGCATGTAATGGGGCATTGTTGTAGCACCAAGACCATAAACAATGCCTTAGTATGTTGGAAACTCATTGAGTGTATAGGACAAATAAAATCTTATCAATGGCCGTCGTCAAATCTACTTGTTTTAGTTATCATATCTCTTTGCAAACCTCGTCAACCAATCGAGGAGATTTTAAACATGTTTCCTTGTTTAAAAAATATATTAAAAACCTTCTCAAAAAAGATAAATAATAGTAATGATTGATGTCTAATGTACATAAAAAATAATGACAATTATGAAACAAACCAATCAACAAACATTATCCAACATATTATTTTATAAAATCAATTAGATATTGTACCTCTTAACAATCTAACCTACCACCTACATATATTTTTATTTCTTGTGAGTTTTATATAACAATATTAAAACTTCACTTTTGGGAGTTACAATAAAGACTAAACGTTCATGTACTTTCTATAAATCGACCTTTTATTCCTTGCAATAAAAAAAAAAGTTTACTTTTACTACAACACTCGACCTCATGGTAGATATTATTAAGGTTATCAAATCAAAATTACCAACCTTCCCAAGATATTACATTTACTACAACACTAGACGTCGTGATAGATATTATTAAGGTACTATTGGGCCACTTCATCAAATCAAAATTACCAACCTTCCCACCAAAGAAATATGAAGCTCATGCATTGGCACCTCATATTCCCCGCTTTTTTTGACATTTTTCTTTGCCAATATTTAATGCCGTGTGGACTTGGGTTCGACACCGACTGAAAATGATAGTAGAGTGCACGTTGAAACCATAAAATATTATTTACGAAAAAATCGCTACAAATGAATTAACTTGTAAGAGACGCAACAGACTTAAAACCCATTTGACTTTTGTTTGGCAACCATTCATTTGTCTTTTGCTTGACTTTGCATCATTAACTCGTGCGAATCAAAGATGAACCATGTTTTTTCTAACGTTTTAAAACAATCTTACTTACCTAGGTAATGTTTTGCTTGAAAATGTGATCAACAACTCATCACTGAAAACACAGCAGAAAACTAAAAAAAGCTAAAGAAAATCCCATTAATATTCAGATAATCATATATAATTAAGAAAACATCACGGTATTGCTGCTGGTTTCTTCAGATCGCCAAGGAAAAAATGAACCATGGTTGGGCTGAATATTACATATTACTGGAGATCTTATATCCGGATAAGAAGAATAAATCCAAATCAGGGGGGCTGAAAAAAAACAGAAGAAGGCAGCACCAAACTATGGCAAGTGATCCTTCGCTTTCTGGGTGGTGGAGGGCATGTCAACACCTCCGCTATTCTGCACTCCTTTGCCTTGGGTGTGCTGCACTCTTCACTGTAACTGTTGGGTGTGCTGCTCTCTTCCTCGCACTCGCTGGTAACGCAACCGCCGCCGCTGCAGCTGTCCCCCGTGCTGGGATTCGAACTCTCCACCTCCGACACGCATTTACTTACCGCGGGCCGCACCCGCAGGACGGGCAGATTCTCTCCTTTCACACTCACAACAAGATTCCGAGCCCTCTTCCGGCCCGGTGGTCCTCGTGCTTTCTTCGGCCGTAGCAGAGCTCGAAGCCATTTATTTTCAGAGACGTAGAAGAAAACCTGTAGAAGCTTAAATAAAATGCGTTTCTGCACCTCTTCCTGCGCCTAGTACTTGCAACTTATACAGAAAAAGAAAAGAAAAGAAAGGGCGCGGCCGCGTTGGAGGCTTCAATTCGAATAAAACGCCTCACTTTAGCAGGGTTTTTGCCGAAAGAGAAAGATGCGCCACCGCGGAGAACCTTCGCTTTGTTAAGATGTCGGATCGCTTTATTTTTGTGCTTTTCACGTAGAAATTACTTCGGCAGCGCGGGCGCAATAAAAATGAGCACGAGGAGTCGAGGAGGACGAATGTAAACTAAACTCTCTGCGGTGCAGTGCACGGACTGTAGGTGAGAGTCGAACTGAAAAGAAAGATGTGGTTGCTGTGAAATAAGTTAAGTAAGACGTAGGGTTTTAAGATAAAGAGTGGGTATTTTAATGGCGTCCGAGGAGGAACGTTAAGGCGACGGTGGTGACGGGTGGTTATGTCAGCGCCGCCAGAGACAGAGAGGGTGAGGCATTTTGCATAGGGTACTCTTTTTCTCTCTCCTCCTACCGGTCAGTCCACGCTAACACCCAGTCATTTAAGGCGTCCAGTCCGCCACCGCTCTTCTGACCCTGGCATCAATGGTGATGGGATTGGGATGCTAATCATCCATGCTATCATCTCCTTCATCATCACCGCATCTAATTGCTACACATTGTGGATTATTGGTAATCAAAATGACTTGTGTCTAGGATCCCCTTCAAACTTTGTCCTTTCTCTACAAACCAAACAATCTTGTGTTCACAAATGATTCCCGTCCCTTCTCAACACACTATGATTATGGCACGTTTCATTGATTAGGTTATGTTTCCTCCTCCGTTGGAGAACAAATGTGAATATGAATATTTATAAACTACGTGGGGTATGGCGGTCTAAGCCCTGCCAAATTTCAATTTAAAAAAAAAAAACATTTACTTAAAAAAATTTAAGAATATACATTTTAATGTTTTTATCTTATATTTCTTGTTTATTATATTGATTAATATTTGTTTTATATTTTTATAAAAAAAATTATTAATGTTAATGTGTTAGGCTTGAAAAAATATATTTTAAAGTATTTGTTAAAAACGGTTCCAAATTCTATTATATTGGCTAAAATATTATCATTTTTTAGGTTCTCAAAATAAAAAGAAAAAAACTTCTGACTGACAATTTATGCACCAACAAGAATTACAACCCACCATAATCACCCTTGGCTACCATTGTACAATGCATAATACGACATAATTAATGTTAAATAATAATTGTAACATGATAATGGTTAACATGACTCTAAGAAAACTACATTTCAAAAAAGAACTCGTAAAAGAAAAATGAGACAACATAAAACACCAATTAAGTTGAGATATTTCCCTTGTTAACTCAATGACTACTTGATGTTGATGGGAAGGACAAGGAAAAATGAATTGCTACCTTACCCCAAGCTTCAAAATTACACTCACTCTGTAATGGACCCAACACATAAAAAAACGTAATGGAACCAATCACATTCTTAATATCGAAGAAATCTTAATTATTATAAACATTCACACATCACACACACTTCCCCTATTCACTACAAATAACACATTACAGTCAGTCTCTTGTACTAGCTTCAATGAATGTACATCATAAATTACAAGAGTTTTTCTCTTTGTATCTCTCTCCCACTGAGCTAAAACTCCATTTTTTAATTATGATATCAAAAAGTTGGAACTCTCTCTTAACAGCCTTAGTTTCCTAAATAACTTTCTATTCTTTCTCACCCTATTGATTTGAATCTTTCTTTCTTAACACCAACATCATGCAAGCTCCTTGAGTTTTAGTTATCTTGGAAAAATGAACCACACTTCACAATTTGAAATTATCGAGATTTGATTTTCATATTCTTGCACCACACGTAAAATTATTGGTCATGTAGTTTCCATAGTAGCTTTGTGACCATCCATTAAAAATAAACCAACAATTTCAAAGCCACATGGATGTAGTGAAAAGAGGTGGTTTCATCACCATCACAAAAATGGCCTAGTTTACCTTAAAGAGGTTATTGATACTGTCTTTACTCCTCTTCCCTCGACCTATTTTTAGCATGATGAACTTTTTTTTAATCATGGAAGACAACTATCAATCATCCCTTTTTCCATTCCAAGTTTTCGTTGATGTTGATAAGTCATACAAACAAAAACACACATGAAAGCAACCACAATAACCCTTCCCGGGTTTTTGGTTAATGTTATATTGTTCTTGAACTTGGATGCTCCTACATTAGATACCCAAGATAAATGGAATTTTTCCTTGAACTACTACTTATGAATCTTCAATGAGCTCTTTGATAATTTTACTATGCTTAACAATCTCATATGTACCCATTTAAGTTTTATCTTCGATTACTTTGTTCTTCCATCAATCAAACACTCTTTATACTCAATGCCTCTTGTGATCTCATTGACTCTTGTACCCATTACTAACTTAACTTGTTCCATTACCTTCTCAGGAAATTTTTATTTCCAATTTTCTCTTGAAGGATCTAATCTTTTTCTATCATCATTCCTTTATGCATATTAGTAAGGAAACAAATTGACTATGATGAAGACATATTATATTTCAACCCCATCTAATAGCTCCATGTCATATGCACTTTCTAATAATACTCTAATAAATTTGTAAGGCCCAATTTTATTCCAATTGATCTTTTGGTGTATGTTCTTATAGGGAACCTCCCCTTAAAAAAATGAAACAAAACCAATCCATTTACATGGAAATATTACTCTTTTCTTATCATAACAATATTGAAATTATCCTCCAATCCTCTCTTCACTTCCTTATACACCTCATGCATACATGCAATAAAATTGTTTACTTCAAACACTTCTTATTCTTATATTTCTTGTACTTATCAACTCATAAACACCTTGGGGGTTACGCCCATACACATTGAAAAAATTTAAAACCCACATTTTTACTTCTAATCACTAAGTTGTAAGAAAACTCAGTTTTTGATGATGTCATGTCCTATTATTTAGGCTTGTCTCCTACCAAACATCTCAACAAGTTACTGAGGCTTGTTTTTGCAATTGTGCTTCTTGGTTAAGATAAACACATATATCCAATCTCCACACAAGTCTGTGTTTCCTTATCTTTTCTATCTTTCTCATTTTCATATACCCATGTGTTGATAAATTTGAATATTACCACACAAGATCGATGTTAAAAATATATGTTATAGGATGGAACTCTCAAATTTCATTTCTCTACATCCATGTCCAAAACCATACATTTAGGTCAAGATGTATAGTATGGTCCTGACCAATTTGTATGATCTTGATCTAGCTCAGTTTCCAACTTTGTCTCTGATGCATTATCACTTGTTGGGTCCTTTTATCCTCTTACTTCAACCTTTTCATAACATTTTACCTTCAAGTCATATAAAAGTGTTGGACCCATAAGTTCTTTCATTCATTATTCTTATGTCCTGCATTAGGACTAAGAACATTCTTTATTCTTCCTATTATTTAGCAGATGCATTACACATTGGAGGAAGGTTACACGCTAGAAAGATGAGAAGGGAATGTTCATGGTAATCAGATATGAGCACACAAGAATAATTAATAGCGTGCAAAAGAAGAATAAGGGATTTCATGCGAAGAATAAGAAAACCTATTAGGGAAGGTTTAACGAGACAACACATGAAAAACATAAAGTAATCCAAGGATTAACGTGTAAAAAGGATACATTTGGACAAGGACACGTAAGATCTGAAGACCCAAATATAGACAAAGCCATAAATAAATTATTAGTTCATGTTATCGTTGTCTAAAATAGAACCCCTTGCTATTTTGAAGAACTCATCCAAGTTTCAGACATAGGCGGCTCTGGATTGAAGAATCGTGCAACAAAGAAATTAGAGGTTAGTCCTTCCGTGACATATGTGAAAAGCTTAGTGCTTTGCAGCATGGAAAATACACTATTACGCAGACTTGGAGAATGTGGAATCCACAAAGTTGGTTAATTCTATGCAAAAAAAGCATGTAGTCCGCTTAGGAGAATCTGCGATGCAAAGAAAAAGTGCCATGGGACACCGTAAGGAAAAAAACAAGCAAGTTTGACTGCGACTAAGATTAGGAGCCATAGAATAGGAAATATGTGTTCCACGGGTTCTCAAGAAACAAAGGGACATTTGTGCAGGCCTAAGAGCCACAAGGAAAAGATATGGTACACTATGACATGTGAGAAGGAATTTAAGTGTGGAGTAAAGGCCGCACAAGTTTAAAATCAACGATGGGGTAAGTGCAGCAAGTTGGGGGACACAAAAGGCATCATAAGTGGATGTCATATTACAAATACAACATAATATCAACTTGTAGGGATTATTAGCAATACATACACTCAAAATTAGAAAAACTTATATTAATATGAATCATAGCATCTGGAATCTAGTTTCTAAAATACTATTTTTTTTAAAAATGGACAAGATTAGCTATATTAAACACTCAAAATTCAATGACTTGGTATTTTTTTTAAAAACACCTATAAGATTATAGTCCGTTTGCCCAGGATTTGGATGACCAAAAATTGATATATATTTTTCTCCTTTGGTGAGAAGTTAGATGACACTATCTATCTTGGGATATTTTTTATTTTTTATTTTTTTGAGCAATATTTTATTTTTATGATTTTTTCCATGAAAGTGGTATGAAAACATAAAGAAAACAAAGCACTTTCCATTTGCCCGCCATAACTTCATCAAAAAATATTGAAATCAAATTTTTTTTTTTGAACATGTATATAATTTCACCAAGGCTGGGATGGTATAAGTTTTATCACATTCTGATAAGTGAAAAAAAAATTGCAGTCTTAAACGTAGACATAAACATTCACGGGAAAAAGTGTCTTAAAGACCTACTATTAGTAAAAAATTATAAAATGATATTTATCCTATTCTATTCACTTTAAAATCAGTATTTCTACAAAGCTAACAGTCTCCCCTATGTAATGGTACCATTTTTATGACATATTTTTTACTTTTTTGGCATGGTTCAAGTCTGCGGAAGACTAAATTTGATGTTTTGTTGTTTTTAATGTAAAATTCAAGATTTGATGTCCACTTAATTGTCCCCCAACTTGGTGCACTTACCTGATGAAGCCCACAAAGCATAGTGAATGCCGTGAGACAAACAAAAAAGGGTTGTGGGTGGTATAATGCATTGCAGAGTTTGAGCGTTGCTCATGGATCTTGGCAGAGGTTAGAAATAAATCTATGGAATAAGGAAAAACATAGAATGGCCATGAGGGCCATAAAAATGAAGAATAATCCACATATCATAGTAGGAACATAAAAAATCCATGCCTAATTTGGAACCAGGAAATCAAATACTCCACCAACACAAATTTAATTTTGAGCAGTGTTGTCTTCCTATACTACAAATCTTATAGTGTACACTTGGAGTAATGTGAGGCGTCAATACCCAACCTGTAAAATCTTTGGTGATTGGTCCTTGGTGGCAGAGGTTGGTTGAATATATCCATTACTGGATGTGATTAGTCTCTCTCTTATCTCTTTTTTTCTATAAATGTATCTTCAAAAATCGTTGTAAAATATCCTCTCCCAGCTGTAAAGTCACCATGTCAAAATGGTGACCAACTTTTCACAAGTTACAGACCATGGATTTGAAATGTAATGTGTTTAGTTCCTTCCACCATTAATGCAATTGACTCTGCATCCTTTAAGTAGCAAAATATTGTCATTTTGGATCTTTTCTATCATATGCTCACGTTTATTGTATTCTTTCCTCTCCGTTTATTTTTGGTATGTTGTGTGTAGATTATATTTGTAAGTTTCTATTTTGTGTGTCTATAATGTGTAGAATGGAAGGGTCGATGCAAGGTTGTTCAGTGGCACATGTATGACCTCTCCTTTTTATGTTTCCTTTTATTATTTCTATTATAGAGACCGATTCCCTTCTATCTGGTGATATCACCTCCTTATCTTAGTTTTCATTTCTTACATTCTCTCATACCCTGGTCCTTTGGATTCTTAGATTAGGATTAGTTAGCTATAAGCTTAGCTTAGGAGTAGTGTCAATGGTAGGATATATAGGTAGAGGAACTAGAATTCTATAGATGATGGTATTAACAGTCGAGTCCCACATTGAGAGATCTTCTCATGTTTCATTAAGGTTTTGAACGTGGTGTTAGCATGGTACAACTTCAGGGGACAACAATTACTTGCATGGAAGAGAAAAAAGGAACTTGAAAATAAGACTAGTAATAACTCACGAGGAAGAAAAAAAAAGGAATGACTAATTATAGCCAAGGAGCTATTAGAATACTCACCATTAAGGGCAAAAAAAGTGGCAACATGTGGGCTAGCCAATGCCTAAATGTAATATTTACTAGTAGTTAGAACTCAAGTGCTAAGAATAACTCTTAGAAGACTAGTCAAGTGAAACTTCCCACTAGTATATATACCCCATAAATGGTCCATTATAAAGAGAGTCAAGTCATGATAAGTCGTGGTTAATATAAATCACCTATTATCCTTGAGGTGTGTTAAGTATATTGATTCTTATGAATATGTGTAATGGTTAATCAATATAAATCAGAACATGTTCAAATAAATATTGTGTCAAGATATGTTTCTATTGATTATTTATGTTCATGTTAACTTTTAACTCACTTTAGTATGCTAATCTTGATAAAACTTAGAATTATCAGTGCTTCTTGTGATATTAGCAAAGTTCCAACTTTGGCATGATAGGCTGACGTGAAGGATAGAAATAGTTACACATGCCATTTCCCATAGTCCACACGCATAAGTATAGGTAGGGGATATAAATAGACATGCAACATTTTGGTTCAATTGTTCAGACATCATAATTATTCAAATATGAAGTGGACATAAGATGTATAGGCTCACACAGGAGAATATTGAGGCTTGTAAAAAATTTATAGAAGACACCTTTGCATGAGAACATATGAGTTGCAAAGAATTTTTTTTCGAGGACTTGGGTAGAAAAAATATGTAAGATGTGTTGTATGAAAAATTCTTATGTAAACTTCTGGTACATTGGCATACTTGGTTGATATCTTATTGTCTAGGGAAGAATCAAAATTTCGTGGACTTTAGAGTGCACAAGAAGACTTACTCAAAATGATGTTACCTAGATACAAGCAGTAGATTATTGGTGGAAATGTATGAGTCATAGTTATAGTACTGAATATTCGATATCTACATTTTATTGCACAGACAAAGCCCAGTTCAACTTCTGATGAGATCCACAAAGAACATACTTGAATCAATTCCTTTTGGAAATCAAGAAACTCATGATAGATATGAAAATTGAGATGATCCCCATGAACAGATAAACAATTCACATGTGTGGGCAGTGTCTAAGGGTAGGAAGTACATGAGAAAATCAAAACCATGAGTCCCCAGATGAATTAAATTTGAGGAGAATGTGATATGAA
This sequence comes from Taxus chinensis, assembly GCA_019776745.2. NCBI lineage: Eukaryota > Viridiplantae > Streptophyta > Pinopsida > Cupressales > Taxaceae > Taxus > Taxus chinensis. The sequence continues at coordinate 648,073,837 of CM034149.1, forward strand.
GAACAGTGGTACAAAACAATAGAAAATAAGGAGTTACTCTGTCACAACGACTTGAATCCAAGAACCATGGAGAAGACCATTAACATTGGTTAAGGTAGGGAGAAGGATATGAAAACAAAGATCTTGAAGAAGAAGTGATAACATGTGACGAGGAAACATAAAATCTAGAGGACCAAGAGGTACAATATAATGTGGATGGCATATTGAACCAACGTACCACACCTACTGAACCACCTTTAATTATTTCCCAAAAACTGAAGAAAATTTTAAAAATTTAAATCTTCATGTTCAATCACAAGTATGAAACATAATTAACTCAAAATAAACCAATTAATTTTGTTAGACAACTAGTTATTAGTAGGTTTGATCCATCCAATAATTTTTCTGTGTTTAAACCTTTTGTAGATAAGAAGGGTTTGTTCTTTTCTCATGTCATTCCACTCTATGTGAGTAATCATACAATATTTAGTATGTATAGGTTTACCTTTTTCAAGGTTGAGACAACTATGTTTTCCATCCTTAAATGTCTACCATGAAATTCAATCTTCATATTTTGGTATCCAACATATATAATATAATGATATGGTGAATAAACAATACAATAAGATATTTGCATTACTTTGGCCAAATTTTCCTGTCATGCATAAATATCATATCCTGAGACCGCACAAAACCTTAGAGAAATAGTCTTCCATCATCAAACAATTATCTCAACACAATTATCTAGATCTTTTTGTTTATGAAGGTGAACATGCTAAGAAGGGGGGAAGTGAGTTTCTTTACATGACCATCTCTGTAAACAAAAAGAACCATTACTTACTCCAGGTTCTTATGGAATAGGGAGAGACCAAGTAATGGAATTACGTCCATTACGTCCTCTTTCCCTCTTCCGTAACTACCCCTAATTAGTACTATGTCAAGATAGTTGTATGATGACATGAGATTACATCTAATCTATGTTGTATTTAAGGTTTACTACTGTAACTATTTTTCATCGTGTGACTATTTCTTCGAGACTTAGGCTAGTTCTTATGTACTTAAGTCATAATCATGAAGTATTATTTATGTCTTCTTAAGTCATTTGATTGTGTTTCCCATAACTTCATAATTTATTTGTGTTATGAAGTAAACTATTAATTATCCTCTTATAAGGTCATCTTGTTGAATTTATAACTTACCAAGCCAAAGATAGGTTTGGTTTACTAACCGCTCTCTTATTTTAGAGATGATAATATCATTTACTCATAAGGATCAACTTAATATTTCATAAGGAAGCAATGATTTATGAATAATTATTTCATGTCAACCATGCCCCTTTTAATCTCAACAAGAATTATATTATCCATGTTCATTATTATGATATCATCATATTATGAAGTATAGATAATATTGCTTCCATTCGAAACCAATAGACATTCACTTTATAAACGTATTAGTGATCCATACTATTATTTCCATGATAACCAATTGGTTCAATAACTCGTTTACTGTTGTTTTTAATCATAAGACTATTTGAGTCAAGGAATTAGAATAAGTAATAACTTAATATTTCATCAAAGGGTGTTTTGACCACTTATTAAATTACTATATCAACAATAGTTTATATATAATATATAGTCATTAAATAGGAATGTAGAAAATGTATACCCTTATACATGTCATAAATCAAATAAGTCATTTATTTTTTTATTAATACAAAAGCTCACAAAGTCACAAAATCAAATTTCATCAACAAAATTCATAATTATGATTATACAATCAGGGTCTTATGCCCATCTTTTCATTTAGGATTTCCTCTTGAAATAAATTAATACAATCAAAATACTTATTAAAAAATCTTGTTTACGTGTGACCATCAGGTCATAATCAACAAAAAAAGTATTTAATTAGTCCAAGTATTTACTTCATAGCTTCTCCCATTTACCTCTACATCAGTTAGGAGAGAGAAATATACATATGCCAGTTCGAAAGAACTGACATGAGACAACTTGCTCATTTCCTAAGCCATAATCATTATACAATGATAATAACAGTCTAGATTTGACCATATACTAAATTTAATCATTTATCAATCGAAATAAACAACTTAAGTCATCATATACATTATCACCATTTCGCAACAATCCAAAATAACTCATATATAATGAATTTTTAGTTGTATTAAATAACAAATCCAAATCAATCTTAGAATAATGATTTCCAACTCGCATTTAATACTCATCTAACTAAATACTTCTAAAACAAATTCAAATAAATCGTCCTTGTATTTCTAGAACCCAGTAGTAAAGGATCTATTAATAACAACATTAAAAATTATTGGTCAAATTTTTTCTTAGATGTCTAACTAGCTTATAGTTTTTGTTTTTCATTAAGATCCAAAATAAAATCAGTTACACACCGAGTTCAGTGATATCAAGAATTTAAAAACACACAACCGAATACTCATTAGATTGTAAGTATTTATTTTCCCTAAGGAGAGAACAAACATCGAACTGAATGTCTTATAAATATTCAACACCAAAGAAAAAATAGCCTTACTAATCCCTTACAACTGGAAACAAATTCGTAAAACCCAAGTAATAAACAACATATATATATATATATATATATATATATATATATATATATATATATCCCATTTTTACCTTCCCGACACTGGAAAAATCAATCTTCAGAAGAAGACAACAATAGTTGTTAATCATATCAAAATATGCCCACATAAGTCTACAACACTTATTAAACATGCAAACCCGTTATGGGTAACTACATTATATATATTCAACCCAAAAGACAAAGAACAATCTTGATACCCTACCCACATTCTCAAATCCAAAATTTAAGTGAATAGTAAAATAAATACATGCAATAAATCCTTAGCATGCGGCCCCTTTATGGGTGCTTTTAAACTTCTTGTTAGAAAATAAATAACCATATAAAAACACAAACCCGAATGTAGAACCATATGGTTTCTTACAACGCTATGAGTTAATAAGAAAATTTTTAGTCCAAGATCCTAGAATAAACTCATACTATGCATACCCAAATGATAAAACACAGTCCAAGTCATTTCTCTTTTTGATAAAATCTATCAAAATTGCAAGTACAATAAAAATAAACAAATATGGATCCAAAACCTGTAAATTCATGCCCTCAAACCTTCAGAAGACTCTGGTGTTGCTCAATGTTTTTCCTCTACTTTTCCAAAGCACTTGCACCGTCTCTTCCCTTCATTCTATGTCAACAAGTGAATTCAACGCTTTAAAATGACATCAAAAGAACTCCAACACAGAAAACAAATAGATGCACCAAAATCATATTGGAATTATGAACAACTTTCTAGCTTGCACCAAGATCTAAAACATGCCCCTAAGTTGCTCAAAAATTCAATTCTTTAGAAACTACTATGTTGCAAATAATACATAACCTAAACCTTCACCTCGTATAAATCCCATATCGCTTATATATAGGCTTGATTTGACTGTGTGGTCTAATGACCAAGGTTATATTTTGGTATAGATGAAGTGTGGCGTTTGATTCGCCCCAACCTCCACCGCCCACATTTTTTTATTGGGATTAATATCCCACATTTTGTGGGGGAAGCTGTAACATAGGATTTAATAAGCCTTCTACCACCCGTTTGTTATGTGGCTTGGGCCACACATTACCCCTTTTTTTCCAAGTTAGGAATGTCCATATGCGATGTGGCATAGCAAATAAGACAAGGTTGGTTGGTTAGCAGGTGGGCTCTGCTAGCTCAGTTGTAGTCAGCGAGTTGGTTGGGCTCGGTCGATACCACTATAGAGTTATTGGGTGAGTTAGTGGTCGCCAAGTTGGGAGTGTCGGTAATTGCATGGTAATTTAAATAATTACATAATGAGAATATTAGTCCCACATGCACCATACAAATACAATTTGTGGCATATAAATACAAAAATGTGACAATGGTAATATGAAGAAAAGGTGGCAAAGCCACCACTCCTCAAAAAGAGTGTGTCGACCTTGGCTAAGGGCCCCCAACAAGAAAATAGTGGGGCCCACTTGTCCAAAATCAAGTGTCAAATACCAGAGGTAAAAACAAAAAACACCCTTTTACCATTTTTTTTCACTTCCACGTGTTGCATTCTGATTTGTCTACTACCCCCTATTTTTGCTCCTCCAACTAGGAACTTTTGTGGACGATATCTTGCTATAAAAAATTCTATTTCATGCATTCAAATATATGTTAGAAAGATCTTGGATCCCTCTACCATAGTGTAACGATTTTGGGAGGTCCAGGGAAACTCTTTCCACTAAATTCACCTCCAAATCACACCTCCCCACTAAGAAGGATTTTGTTCCACAAAAAGTTGTTTTCACCCACTGAAACTGTCAATCATCTTCATCCATCTAAAATACATACAGGATCCACAGAAATAACATTTTTTTTATTAAGGGTAAATAGTTTTGAAGGGACTATACCCTGTATATAGAAAGGCTCAAAGGCCAGATATCAAAATAGGTAGAAACAACCCAAAAAGAGCAAAAAAACCAACACCAAAGGGCTCAACAGCCAGATAAGACAACATAGTAATAAAAAGGATCAAGATGTACAATGATCTGAAAAGTAGCAGAAGAGACAAAAAACTAACAAGAGACTGGTCATCTCAGCCAAAAAATAGCACCAAAACTGCCAGTCAACAGCAACTTCACAGCCAGTAAACAACAACAAAGCACCACTTCACTTGATATCCTGGTCAATCTTGGATTTGATCGTTTGAAGCAAGACAAAGAATGCAATGATGGTGGCCTGGGAAGGGTCTTTCAGATCTGCCTGAGCAATTACAATATCTCTTTTCTCCTTGGAGCCCCAAATGTCCTCAGTAATCCCGCTGAGGCTGCAGATACTACGAATGTGCTATTTGATGAAATTGTAAATAATTTTAAGGGTAGAGAGGATATAGTCATTACGTCCTTTTGCATTTCCAAGTCTACCATCCAGAGATTGAAGCTTCTTGAAAATCTCAGCAGTGATATCCTCTTCTTCATCATTTTGCAGTTTCCTTTTCCCCTTAGCTTTTTCCATATCTCTAATAACACTCTTAAGCTCTTGAATTTCCTTTTCCATCTTTCCCACTTTGCTCAACAAGTCCTCATCCTTAGGCTCCTCCACTGGATGGCTAAAATACATACAGGATCCACAGAAATAACATTGTAGGCAAAACTTTATTACAATTTTTTGAAAATCATATCACTAAATTGATCAGTTTAAAAATGGACAATCTACATGTTGTAGTTAGTAAATCATGCACTTGGAGTTATTATTTAGTCCCAATCTCATACTATTATTCATATGGTTCTTGAATGAAAAAAGTAATAATTAACCAATGTATTTGGCCATTTTTACATTGTTTACTATAATATTTTTTATCTTACACCTGCACTTTCCAGTCTATATTTTCATACTATATTTTCCCTATTTTTGACTGGGGCACCAATCCAGGCTTGGGACGCCCCAAGCGCCCTCCCCTCTACGGCGCCCTGATCCTCTTTGCACTTTACTCTCATCTTTTGGGAACTTTCTAGTTGTTTGAGCTTTCTAGAGTTTTGTTGGTCAGCAGTTTTGTGGTTAATTACGAAATTAGAACAAGAGAACCATATAAATATAAATTTATGGGACCATAATGAGTTACCAAGAACTAAGCATCTACTATCGCCATCTAACTTTCCATCCATAAAAGGCACCTAAAGCTACATTTGCATCCATATAGCTCCATCACAAGGAACACAAGGTTGGTTCATATGCTTCACACTTCATAGGAGGGGAGTCTATTTTTTCCATGTACACATTTACTAAATTTACATCTAATTAATTTCTTGCTACTTCATAAAGTGTGACTAGCGCAAGAGTAACCTAGGGTATGATTTGTACACAAAGACACCTAGAACTACATTGGGTCTGACATGTAGTACAAGCTTAGTTAGTAAGTCCACCATTGTGGCAGCTAAGAATAATTTGACCCCTTTATATGCATATTTCTTTTTTGAGGGTTTTGATGCTTTGTCTTGGGATTTGTAGGTGATTCTTTATTGCAAATCTTACAATGACATCGGATGTAGTTTAGGGATATACATATTACCAAAGGAAAACAAAGGCAAATATATAGTGACACCTCAGAGGATATTTTCAAGCCATTTCCACAGACCAGGGCGCCTAGATCTCAAACTAGGGCACTCACGGGCACCCCTGTCCCTTTACAAGCACCCCATTCTAGTTAGATAAATCATATATGTGATTTCTTAGGTGCTGGTACGGTTGTTTCCTCCTCCTGTTAACCTGATCTACACTGCAACACAGTCCTGTGACCCTTGACGAATCAACTAAGGCTTTCCTTAACCGTTCTTGTCCATTAGGGTTTCATATTTTCTATTTTAGTTTGTTTGGGTAATTTCCTTTATTTATTTAGATTTTATTTACTTCTTTGCATAGAATCAGAGTAGGCTAGGATATTACATTTTATTTTAATCATTTTTCCAAACCCGATGATCAACACCACCTTCCACTCAAGGCTCTCTTTCTCTTCTTTAATATGGCTCAATCTTCTAATGATTTTACTGAAGCTCATCTTAAAGCCATTAATGATCATATCACTGAGCATCCCCAAAGATCTAGACTTGATTTTATATGCTGCTCATGAGGAAGCTACAAACCTTGCATAGCTTAATGCATTTTCCACTATTCCCACCACAGTTTATACTTAACCACTTACTTCTACTGAACCACCCATCTCTATTGTTCATGTTTCTATTCCTACTCCTACTAATCACTATACTCCACCCCTTATTTCACATACACAACAACCTCCTTCCAATGACACTCAGGATATCTCTATCTAGGGGATAGGTGGGTTCACAGAACCCTATATATCTATCTGGGGTTGGTACACTCATTGACTCGATAGGTGGGTTTGCTCCCCCTCTCTATATATAGAGGTGGGTTCAACATATAGTGTGGTAGGTGGTTTGAAATTCATTCACGCATCTAGCCAATGCTTTTATCACTCATTTCTCTATCAACATCAACTCCTAGATTTCCTATGCCTAATTAGCACAACTTAAGCAAGGATCCAATGAGCACCTATAAATTTTTTTTTTTTGAGATATAGAAACAACTTAGATAAAATGTCAAATGTTCTCACAGACTCTGAGCTCCAGGACTTGTTCATTCAGAGTCTCCTCCCACCTCTCTAGGAGAGTGTTCTCTTTGAAGCCTCTCCTTCATTCGATCAACTTTGTCATACTATTAAGCTTCGTGAGGACCAATTTCTTAGTTATAGGAAAGCTTAAGTACCAAGGACAAGCATTATCCTCTACACGCTTTCAAGGAAAGTCAACATTTAAACCTTCCACCAAAAAACATACTGACGCCAAAATCACTGTCAATGCGATCACGACTCCTACAAAAGTTCAGTCCCAATCACCACAATGCACATTCACCAAATTTCCCATTTCCCCGTAACTCATATTACAAAAACTTCTTGAAAGAAATCCTATCATTCTTCCTCTATAGCTTGAATTGGATCCATCACGACCAAAAGAAATAAATTACAATGAAATATTTTGATGTGATTATCACCATTGTGTGGGGCACTCTACAAATAGGTGTTTCAAATTCCACACCATTATCCAAGACCTCGTTGATAGCAACAAGATTGAATTTCCTAAGGATACAGACTCTTCACCAGTTAATGAAAATTGTAAGCTAAAATTATTTAGTAACCCACCTCTACAACACGACAAGAAAATAAGCTAATTCATCAGCTAATCATACTTATCACACATTGCCTCCACCTGAATCGGCAACCCTTGATTTCTTAGTTGCTAACACCAACACTTCTCCCTTGGTTGTTTATTTTTGTGATTATGATTATCATGCTACATTCTCTTGTAATCACTTACGAATTAGCACATCTATCAGAGCGATATCCATCAATAACACTAAGGTTGACCTATCATGGCCCATCAATGCATGTTCTCTTCCACTTCTTGATGCTATCGGTTACCCGTGTTCACAAATTTCCTACCCCATGAATAATTCATATGGTGTTGTTAAGCTACATGTTACTATTGGTCCCATTACTATGTTGGTGCCCTTCCTTGTGGGGTAAATAGTCGATGGTTGTGACATACTTGTAGGTCTACACTAGATTTGTAGGTCTAAGTCCATCATATCTATGAGCCATTTGCGACTCAATTTCATTCATAATAATCAAGTTATTTCTATTGATGATGTACCTCCATCTACTCCATGGTCGTCATCTCCTCAAGCACCAATTTAGGAATACCCTACTTCATCTAACACATTACAACCTATGTTAATTAAAGTACAATATAATCCTAGTTCACCTACTTGCACACTATCTTTGTGTCCTCACCACTATGCTAGTCCTACACATCTATATAGGTCTATTCCCAGCCTAGGTACAACATCTTGGCATAAGTATCCACCTCGTTTTATTCTACACAGATCTCCATCTCCTATGCATTTTGTCGCACCTACAGATTTTTCATATACTCATCCATCGTATGCATATAGACTTCACTCACCCACGTAGTGGCCATCTATTATTCCACCCCTACTAGAACATGATCATACGCTTTCACCACCACTCGCATTATATTATTCACTAGCATGAACTTGGGGGGCATAACATTCACACATCCCCCACCATCTTACCATTGACACATGTTTCATACTCACATTTATCAACCTCTTACCATAGGAATCGTCATCTACACCACACGTATCGTCATTACCCAATGACACACTCTTGTGCTTCGGTTCACACTTGACTGTTGAGGGAATTCTATACACAAGGACCCCACACACTACACAATAGTTACTACGCCTTAGGCACCGCATATCATCACACAATCCTACATCATCTACACATTACACACTACATTACAAGCGATAGAAATTATACGTCTTCATACATTTAACACTGTACACCCTACATCTTGTCCTACATACATCATACACATTATACTCATGCCTCACATACAACACCATAACCACTACATATTGCACATTTTCACACATCATGCATGTCATCTTAAATTTTACATTCTACACCTTACCTATTACATCTTGCATCTTACATCTCCTATGCATCTACATTTCTTAGGGCCATCTACGCATCTCACATTACATACCATACACCCTACTACACACATTACACATTTTACATATTCTCTTCTACATGCTACACTCACTACCCGATGACACACTTCTTCTATAACCACCTCCTTTTTATTCATCTTATAATTATTTATTCTTTATGTCACATCTCATCACCACAAAATCATCACAATGCGTTACACACAACACATAGTTTGACCATTTCCAGATGAGGCACACTCATTTTTGGTTCATTCTTGACTGCTGAGGGGGCATACTAAATGAACCTCACTGCATACAATTCCATTCACTCAAGGGGTATGCGGATCCTATCATTCACTTTGCATTCCATTCCATCCATCCACAACATACTAAATTTTATGGTTGCATTTACTCTTCCTTGCACTTGTCTTTATATGTTCACCTTTACTACACATGTTAGATAAATCTCTTGCATGTCATTATCTTTACCATACACACATACACGTTCACATCCTTTTCTAGTTGTGATTGCAGATACAAAGATTTTACATGGAACACTGATGCTTGAAACACTACCTACTGGGGGCATCCATATTCGTACACTACACGTGCTATTGTTTCATTTTGTACTTAGCACTTTTCATTATCAGGTTATACATGCTTTGACATACTTGCTATCTTTATAACATGCTAACAAGTGCTTCATGTGAAACAGTTATTACACAAGCATATTTTCTTCGCATACTTGTTTTTTTGTTTGTTATTACTTTTTATTATTTGTGGGCTTTACCCTTTTTCTTGTGTGCACACTTGTATATTTGCGGCAACTATGGTCTTGAGTATCTTGCGACACCGTGAGTGGTGTCCCATGTTTGCAACCCACTTTTCATAGTCTATGATTGTCTTATTGGTTGTTTACATTCTTTGCTCATGTTTTAGTTTATACATTGTTTGTTTGATACTTATTATGTACATGCATGTTTATTCGTACTAACACTTTTTTTCTAGCCACTTGTTTGTGTGTGCCTTGGTCTTTACCAAGCACATTCCCTTCCCCATATAGGGGAGAGTTTCAGTTACGTAGTTGGTCATCTTTTGGGGCCGCATTCTTCTATCCGTGACGCCACATGCACCCCCAAAGAGGGGGGATCATGTGAGGTTTAAGTTAAGTGCAACAAGTTGGTGGACAATTAAGTGGACATAAAAACTTGAAATTTAGGTACCGTGATCGCAGTTTATAAACCACACTTGTGGATTTTTTTTTATAGGTTTGGTGATTTATCGAACCTAAAACCACGATTGTGGTCCTCTGAGAAAAAAATAAACAGACCCACAACTCCTCATATTTCCCCCATTTTTCCTTTCGAACCGCGATTTCTCCTAGACCTTTGGCACTCGCACTTTGAATACCCCCTAAAAATTGCTCTTTGGACTTCTGGATCGTGATAGTTTCAACCATGTTGCCAAGACAAAGAGGTAAGCCCTCGATTTTGATCATTTTTTTGCATTTTAGGTTATTTTTTTCATTTTCATGGGTTTTTCAATTTTTTGTTTATGTATACAATTTTTTTGTTTTGTCAGTTGCTCAGCAAGCTCGTAATCCTGCAAACCATCAAAATATTCCTCAAAACATCTCCAAACATTCCTCAAAACCCTCCTCCAAATATAGATTCGTATCTTGTGGCTCTTCTGTCCCCATGGAACTAGTAGGAACACAAGCTGATATCGTTGGAAGAATCTGACAAAATAAAATTTTCATTGAGAACCTTATTCAGACTATAAGACAAAATCATGCCACAAATTTGTCTCGCATGACTTTAGCCAACACATTGCAAACATTGATTGGTGAAGTCGACTCCGCAACCAACTAAATAGACAGATATAATACCTTTAGAGGTGATTGTAGGTGGTGGTATGCAAATAAATTATCCCATACGGCCGTAAAAGATTTTTTTTTGGAAAAGACCGCATTTGTGCATTATTTATTGACCCAAGAACCAATGCCCCCCCGCAACTACTTGCAAATAGTTCCCAATCCATTGGTGCCATGATGACCAAATCAAGAACAATTTTTAGGACCGATGGTGGATGGTTTTTTATTATCCACCATGCAAAAACAATGAGGTTCCTCTCTATTTTTTGAAGAAATTATATTGCGAGTTCGTGCTTAATGAGGTCCCAAATTATTTTGACTTTTCTGATTTTATGGGCGAGGAGGTGGCTCTGCATAGAGTAGACCTGGTGCACGCGTAGGTCAACCAAGGATTCCCCATGCCCCAAAACCCCCACTGCCTTCAGTTATCCCTCCTACAATGAAGGAGGTTGTGGATATTGACACACTACATGCATTGAGGGAGCTCACTCGACACTCTGACCCAGCATAGTGACCAGATTACATCTGGTGATGTTGGTGGAGGTGTCAGTTCTAGCGCACCACACCACTGTGGATCATGTGGTGCCATATGCACTGCGGGAGAGACATCATTTGCTGGATCACATGATTTATTTTCTCTAGATGAGATGATGGCGGATGTTTTTGGAACTGGTGCAAAGGATCTTGGCCTTTCATAGGTAAATGTCAAATAAATATTATATATATATATATATATATATATATATATATATATACAATAGTTTAATTCATGTTTGAGATTTTAATATATATGTATTTGATTGTACGTCATGTACATACATGTAAAAACTAATTTTTTATTTTATTTTAAATAGCAAGAGCCGGTGAAGGAAACATTTGGCGTTGACATGCTAGCTACTATAGCTGGGCGTGTTACAAACATAAGTTTCAAGTTGTGACTTAAATTTCAAATTTCATTTGATTGTGCACTTTTATTATTATAATGTTTCACGTGTACATGTACATATTAATATATGTTTGTCTTTTATACGTAGGAGCCTGGTGGGTCATCATCTGCTCTGGGAACTGAGGCTACTGGCACACCTCATGTGACTTTTACGTAGGTTAGTTTCTCTTTACACTTTGTTTCTAATTGTGGAAGTTCATGTGGATTATTCTTTAGGTCTGTTATGTGGCAGTCATGTAGATTAATATTGATTTGTACATGTTTTTTTTATAGCTTATGACTGCCAGAGAGATTCCTCCATATATGTAGACTGTGGAGGCTATTGTAGATACTGCCATAGCATCTGCAGATCCACTAACTGAGGTACAATTTTTCAAATTTGTTAAATTTTGGAGGAATTATTTCTTATTACTTAAATCTACAATATCAAATGTTGTACATGAAATATTTAATTTGAAATTTAATTATTTGTATGTAGCTTACCCCTCATGAGTCTATTGTTGTCCATGCGACGCGTCAACGACAAATTGATAGGGATCATGACATTGCGGTAAGATTTCACATGCATTTTAACTAAATTCTAAGTTTTTAAATTTTGAATGTATTTTAAAAAATTGGGTGTTAAAAACTTGTTGTTTATGAATGTGCAGGTTAGGTTGCAGGCCTGCTTAGAGACGCCTAGGACCACAGGGATGAAATCCATAGTGGCATCTCCCTCCACTACATCCCCAGGTCGTGGACATGCTACTTCTAGCAGGGCGAAGAGAGGGAAGATGTTTCATGATTAGATTCATAGGACCTAGATGTACACACACACATACATATATATATATATGGGCCATCTGGTCCTAGTTCATGATTCTTCATATAGTCCATTGTATATATAGCCTTATGCGACCGCATGTGGTCCTATATGTATGACATACTTAGTTCGAGATGTACACATGTTATGACCGCATGTGGTCCTATATGTGCATCCAGCACACTTAGTTCAAGATGTACACATGTTATGAACTTATATTTTCAGAGACGTGCATCCAACACACTTAGTTTGATACATTATATATCCATGTGTTGGTTTTCATAACGATATTACTTCTATGTTTGATTCGATTTCATTGCACATGATATCCTTCTATGTATGTATGTTTAATGTATATTAGTTCTATATGTATGTTTGATTTAAAATTAAAAAACCACGTCCCGGAGCACTACATGGTACAATTGTTAAGAAAACCTATTCCATTAAGCAAAACCTATGATAACCATGCTAGGTGAACTACAAAAGGGCAATATGTAATTACTTTTTTCACAGTAATTACGTAGGGTGTATGTGCAACTCTAATTATTTTCCCGCCTCCTAACAATGTGCACATCTTTGAAAGAATGGTTGTGAGGGAATTTCTATAACTAACATTTTTTCTTTTAAAGCTAACACTCATTTGTTGCATATCAACTAATGCGACCATTGTTAGAAATAAGGCAAGGTAGAGTTCATCTTGAACTATATGAATACAACATTACTATGGTGCAACATTGCATGGTACAATTGTTAAGAAATTAATAGAAGCATTTACATTGTTTTAGAGATTATCCCATTAATAGGGCTTATCCCATTGATCAATAGATACACCTTATCTTTTATAATTTGGTGATATGCCAATCAACTAAGAAGTTACACATGGTTTGATTATCGTAAGTAGATTCACTTCCCTATTAAGCCCTATATGTTTTTGTATTTAAGCACACACTTTGAAAACCCCATTTTTTGTATACCCTAGAATCCTTCTAGTCCAAAATACACATTTTTGTGAGGGAGTTTGTCAATTAATTCACATCCTTACCATTCCAAGGTATTTGAAAAAAAAATCAAGGTTCTTTAATGAATTTTAAAACAATATATCAAGGAATTTGTGAACATTCTTTACATATTCATTTAGGATGTTTGTACATATGTTACGATATATCAATCTAGATAAGAACACATAAATATGTACATGTAATGTATATTGTCAAATAATTCACATCCTTGCATTTTAAAGATGATACACTAACAATTTTTTAGACATTTCAAATGCTAACAGGTATCCTTGTCATATTTATTTGAAACCCTAACATCTAATAAAAATATATTTGTTTAACATTTAATTTTGAAACTAAGATATAACAATCGACACATATCATATATGATGTTATATGTTATATAATGGTAAATTGAAGGTTCTTAACTTAGTTGGCAAAAGATATGCAAAACAATATTCTTAACAAGTTCTATTGTGTATTAACATGCTTAAAAAGAGATCATTTAACAATCATTAGAGTATTTACATGGTAATGTGTTAACCTTGTTGCAATCTCATTGATGCTAGCTGAGTAGCACGAGAAGTCATGCCCCAGGACGTCGTGGTCCAACAAACTATCACAACCAATGCATTCAATTGGGGGGTATATGCCTTCAGGTGCTATGGAGGGCTCTAGGGAGGCCCGGATTGGTGTCAGACCACCTGATCTGGAGCCTTCCTGGCATTCCTTGAGCCTTCGTGGCATAAATGTTTACAAACTACCTTTTCTAGGCAGTCCTAAGAAATGAACGGAGGTGAGTAGTGAAAAGTCATGCCTCGATGATGTCATGGCACCAAACCGACTGTTCTGAAACATCTAGGTGGCTAGGTGAATGCTAGAGGAGGTGTCATTTTAGTGCGTGACAACGTCGTTGCTTCCCGGCTACTTCGTTCAGGCGTAGTCCCTTAAGAGCCCTGAGACCAAAAAATCATTCAACTTCGACGGGTGACTACACAGACTCTGTGGCACCTAGAGACGTCTCGTTTAATCCTACACCTCGGTGTAGGGACCCTCTACAATATCATGTCTCGGTTTTTTCCTTCTCCAATCGGTGCTCTCGCTGCCCTATTGTTTGCAAATGCGTAAAATAGTGCAGTTTGAGCCAGTGTAAGGCTGTCAAATGCTATATTTTGCAAACGGTGGGTCATGGCACCAAACCAACTACGCCAAAAATGTCCATCCAGGTGGCTAGGTGAACGCTAGAGGAGGTGTCATTTTGGTGCGCAACAATGTCGTTGCTTCCGGGCTACTTCGTTCAGGCGTAGTCCCTTAAGAGCCCTGAGACCAAAAAATTGTTCAACTTCGACGGGTGACTACGTGCACTCTATGGCACCTAGAGATGTCTCATCTAATCCTACACCTCGGTGTAGGGACCCTCTACAATATCCTGTCTTGGTTTTTTCCTTCTCCAATCGGTGCTCTCGCTACCCTATTGTTTGTAAACGCGCAAAATAGTGCAGTTTGAGCCAGTGTAAGGCTGTCAAACACTATATTTTGCAAACGGTGGGTTATGGCACCAAACCGACTGTGCCAACATGTTCAGGTGGCCAGGTGAATACTAGAGGAGGTGTCTTTTTGGTGTGTGACAAATGTTGTTGCTTCTGGGCTACTCGTTCAGGCGTAGTCCCTTAAGAGCCCTGAGACCAAAAAATCGTTCAACTTCGACAGGTGACTACGGACTCCATGGCACCTAGAGATGTCTCATCTGATCCTACACCCTCATGTAGGGACCCTCTACAATATCCTGTCTCATATTTTTTCCTTCTCCAATCGGTGCTCTCGTTGCCCTATTGTTTGCAAATGCGTGAAATAGTGTAGTTTGAGCCAGTGTAAGGTTGTCAAACGCTATATTTTACAAATGGTGGGTTGTGGCACCAAACCAACTATGCACCGAAACATCCAGGTGGCTAGGTGAATGCTAGAGGAGGCATCGTTTTGGTGCGTAACAATGTCGTTGCTTCCGGCTACTTCATTCGGGCGTAGCCCCTTAAGAGCCCTGAGACAAAAAAATTGTTCAACTTCGACGGGTGACTACACAGAATCTGTGGCACCTAGAGACATCTCGTCTAATCCTATACCTCGGTGTAGGGACCCTCTACAATAGCCTACATCTTGTTTTTTCCTTCTCCAATTGGTGCTCTCGTTGCCCTATTGTTTGTAAACGTATGAAATAGTGCAGTTTGAGCCAGTGTAAGGCTGTCAAACGCTATATTTTTCAAACAGTGAGTCATGGCACCAAACCGACTATGCTGACATGTCTGAGTGGCTAGGTGAATGCTAGAGGAGGTATCGTTTCGGTGCACGACAACGTCGTTGCTTCCGGGCTACTTCGTTCGGGCGTAGTCCCTTAAGAGCCCATAAGACCAAAAAATCGTTCAACTTTGACGGGTGACTATCCGCACTCTGTGGCACCTAGAGACATCTCATCAAATCCTACACCTGATGTAGGGACCCTCTATAATATATTTTCTTGGTTTTTTCTTCTCCAATCGGTGCTCTCAATGCCCTATTGTTTACAAATGCAGGAAATAGTGCAGTTTGAGCCACATAAGGCTGTCAAACGCTATATTTTGCAAATGGTGGGTCGTGGCACCAAACCGACTGAATGCCGACACATCCGGGTGGCCAGGTGAATGCTAGAGGAGGTGTTGTCATTTGTTGGTGAAAATGTCGTTGCTTCTGGGCTACTTCATTCGGGCGTAGTCCCTTAAGAGCCTTGAGACCAAAAAATCGTTCAACTTCGACAGGTGACTACTCAGATTCTATGGCACCTAGAGATGTCTCTTCTAATCCTACACCTCGGCGTAGGGACCCTCTACAATATCCTTTCTCATTTTTTTCCTTCTCCAATCGGTGCTCTCGCTGCCTATTGTTTGTAAATGCGTAAAATAGTGCAGTTTGAGCCAGTGTAAGGCTGTCAAATGCTATATTTTCCAAATGGTGGGTCGTGGCACTAAACCGACTACGTCAAAACATTTGGGTGGCTAGGTGAATGCTAGAGGAGGTGTTTTTTTTGTGTGCGACAATGTCGTTGCTTCCGGGCTACTTCGTTCGGGCGTAGTCCCTTAAGAGCCCCGAGACCAAAAAATTGTTCAACTTTGACGGGTGACTACTTGCACTCTGTGGCACCTAGAGACATCTCGTCTGATCCTACACCTTAGCATAGGGACCCTCTACAATAGCTTGTCTCAGTTTTTTCCTTCTCCAATCGGTGCTTTCGCTGCCCTATTGTTTGCAAACATGTGAAATAGTGCAGTTTGAGCCAGTGTAAGGTTGTCAAACACTATATTTTGCAAACGGTGGGTCATGGCACTAAACTGACTACGTTGACATGTCTGGGTGGCTAGGTGAACACTAGAGGAGGTGTCATTTTGGTGCGCAACAACGTTGTTTCTTCCGGGCTACTTCGTTCGGGCGTAGTCCCTTAAGAGCCCTGAGACCAAAAAATCGTTCAACTTCGACGGGTGACTACGTGGACTCCTGTTACACCTAGAGACCTCTCGTCCAATCCTACACCTCGGCATAGGGGCCCTCTACAATAGCCTGCATTTGTTTTTTCCTTCTCTAATCAGTGCTCTTGCTGCCCTATTGTTTGCAAACGCGTGAAATAGTGTAGTTTGAGCCAGTGTAAGGCTGTCAAACACTATATTTTACAAATGGTGGTCATGGCACCAAAATTGACTATACTGACATGTCCAAGTGGCTAGGTGAATGCTAGAGGAGGTGTCATTTTGGTGCACGACAATGTCGTTGCTTCAGGGCTACTTCGTTCGGGTGTAGTCCCTTAAGAGCCCTGAGACCAAAAAAATGTTCAACTTCGACGGGTGACTACTCAGACTCCGTGGCACCTAGATACATCTCGTCTGATCCTACACCTTGGCATAGGGACCCTCTATAATATCTTGTCTTGGTTTTTTCCTTCTCTAATCGGTGCTCTTGTGCCCTATTGTTTGCAAACGCGTGAAATAGTGCAGTTTGAGCCAGTGTAAGGCTGTTAAACGCTATATTTTGCAAATGATGGGTCGTGGCACCAAACTGACTATGAAGACATTTCTGGGTGGCTAGGTGAATGCTAGAGGAGGTGTCGTTTTGGTGCGCAACAATGTCATTACTTCTGGGCTACTTCGTTCGAGCGTAGTCCCTTAAGAGCCCTGAGACCAAAAAAATCATTCAACTTTGACGGGTGACTACACGGACTCTGTGGCACCTAGAGACATCTCATAATCCTACACCTTGGTGTAGGGACCCTCTACAATAGCCTATCTCTGTTTTTTCCTTCTCCAATCGGTGCTCTCCCTGCCCTATTGTTTGCAAACGCATGAAATAGTGCAGTTTGAGCCAGTGTAAGGCTGTCAAACACTATATTTTACAAATAGTGGGTTATGGCACCAAACAACTGTGCCCACACATCTAGGTGGCCAGGTGAATGCTAGAGGAGGTGTCATTTTGGTGCATGACAATGTCGTTGCTTCTAGGCTACTTCATTCGGGCGTAGTCCCTTAAGAGCCCTGAGACCAAAAAATTGTTCAACTTCGACAGGTGACTACTCGGACTCCGTGGAACCTAGAGATGTCTCGTATAATCCTACACCTCGGTGTAGGGACCCTCTACAATATCCTTCTTAGTTTTTTCCTTCTCCAATCGGTGCTCTCGCTACCCTATTGTTTGCAAACGCGTGAAATAGTGCAGTTTGAGCCAGTGTAAGGCTGTCAAACACTATATTTTGCAAACGGTGGGTCATGGCACCAAACCAATTGCACACATGTTTGAGGTGGCCAAGGTGAATGTAGGAGGAATTCATTTTGGTGTGCGAAAATGTCATTGCTTCTGAGCTACTTCGTTCGGGCGTAGTCCCTTAAGAGCCCTGAGACCAAAAAAAATTTCAACTTCGACAGGTGACTACTTGAACTCCGTGGCACCTAGAGATGTCTCATCTGATCCTACAGCTTGGCGTAGGTAACCCTCTACAATAGCATGCCATATCTATTTTTTTTTTCTCCAATTGGTGCTCTCGCTTCCCTATTGTTTGCAATCGCACGAAATAGTGAAGTTTGAGCCAGTGTAAGGCTGTCAAACGCTATTTTTACAAATGGTGGGTTGTGGCACCAAACTATATTTTGCAAGACTTCGTGGCACGATGACATGTTCGACACATCCAGTGGCCAGGTGAATGCTAGAGGAGGCATTGTTTTGGTGCATGACAATGTCATTGCTTTCGGGCTACTTCGTTTGGGCGTAGTCCCTTAAGAGCCCTGAGACCAAAAAATCGTTCAACTTCGACGGGTGACTACGCGGACTCTGTGGCACCTAGAGATGTCTCATCTGATCCTACACCTTGGCGTAGGGACCCTCTACAATATCCTTGTCTCAGTTTTTTCCTTCTCCAATCGGTGCTCTCGCTGCCCTATTGTTTGCAAACGCGTGAAATAGTGCAGTTTGAGCCAGTGTAAGGCTGTCAAATGCTATATTTTGCAAACGGTGGGTTGTGGCACCAAACCAACTGCACTGAAACATCTGGGTGGCTAGGTGAATGCTAGAGGAGGTGTCATTTTGGTGTGCAATAACTGTAATTGCTTCCGGGCTACTTCGTTCGGG
This sequence comes from Taxus chinensis, assembly GCA_019776745.2. Lineage (NCBI taxonomy): Eukaryota > Viridiplantae > Streptophyta > Pinopsida > Cupressales > Taxaceae > Taxus > Taxus chinensis. The sequence continues at coordinate 648,093,232 of CM034149.1, forward strand.
AGTAGTCCCTTAAGAGCCTTGAGACCAAAAAATCGTTCAACTTCGACGGGTGACTACGCGGACTCGTGGCACCTAGAGATGTCTCATCCAATCCTACACCCTCGGCATGTAGGGACCCTCTACAATATCTGTGTCTTATTTTTTCCTTCTCCAATCAGTGCTCTCGTTGCCCTATTGTTTGCAAAACACGTGAAATAGTGCAGTTTGAGCCAGTGTAAGGTTGTCAAACACTATATTTTACAAACGGTGGGTCGTGGCACCTGAACCAACTGTGCCGAAACATGTCTGGGTGGCTAGGTGAATGCTAGAGGAGGCATTTCGTTTTGGTTGCGCATGACAACGTCGTTGCTTCTGGCTACTTCGTTGGGCATAGTCCCTTAAGAGCCCTGAGACCAAAAAATTGTTCAACTTCGACGGGTGACTACGCAGACTCTGTGGCACCTAGAGATGTCTTGTCCAATCCTACACCTCAGTGTAGGGACCCTCTACAATATCCTGTCTCAGTTTTTTCCTTCTCCAATTGGTGCTCTCACTGCCCTATTGTTTGCAAACGCATGAAATAGTGCAGTTTGAGCCAGTGTAAGGCTGTCAAACGCTATATTTTTCAAACGGTGGGTCATGGCACCAAACCGACTGCACCGACATGTCTGGGTGGCCAGGTGAATGCTAGAGGAGGCATGTTTTTGGTGTGTGACAATGTCGTTGCTTCCGGGCTACTTCGTTCGGGCGTAGTCCCTTAAGAGCCCTGAGACCAAAAAATTGTTCAACTTCGACGGGTGACTACACGGACTCCGTGGCACCTAGAGATGTCTCGTCTGATCCTACACCTCAGACGTAGGGACCCTCTACAATAGCCTGTCTCAGTTTTTTCCTTCTCCAATCGGTGCTCTCGTTGCCCTATTGTTTGCAAACACGTGAAATAGTGCAGTTTGAGCCAGTGTAAGGCTGTCAAAATGCTATATTTTGCAAACGGTGGGTCATGGCACCAAACTAACTGTGCACACATGAATAGGGATGGTCTTGTAAACACTTGGGGAGGAATCATTTGGTTCTCTAAGCTCCAGGTGCTTCTGGGATACCTCCTCCGGAGCCAAGAACCCCCTCCATAGGTACATAAATTGTTGTTAATTGCTTCTCTTTTCTTGTAAAACAATGAAAGCTTCTCTTAGCTTCGAGAATTTACAATTCTCTACTAACAGTGCCAACCACGTGAAGGTGGAAGCTTTTCTAGCACCACTAACCTGCACATAAAAGTGTTAGTCAAAGAAATTTAAGTTTCAAATCAAAACCATACTAGATATATACAAAATACACAAATTTAATAAAATATATGAACTTAAATTTATCTAACTAACAAATTTATATATACCAAAGAAATTATATATATACCAGACATGAGCATTGTAAATTCATTCCAATGAACCATCAGGATCGGATCTACTCTGAATAGCGGACATGATTGCTTCATGATCTGACTCTCGAACCTTCCAAAGAATCTTGTTATTAGGCCTTCCTCGATATCTATACAGCTGAATATTTGTCGCTAGAACTAGATGTGAATATAAGAGTATTTTCCTGTGTGTCTCAAAGTCTTCAAACACCCAAACAGAGGAATTTTTTAATGGATACCGTCGAAGCCAAGTTCTAGTAACTACCACTGACCCTGTAGGGTACTCAATATCTTCGCCATCTATAACAGGAGAAGTCAACTTCTTTCTTTCCTCGATGCAATGACATAAGAAATAGTCTGTTCCTTCTTCATTGTCTTCTGTCGCAATAACTGCAAACACATGTCCTACAAAAAAACAAAGGTTTCAACTCAAATTTAAATTGTACATATTAAAATTTCAATGGACATAACTCAATACAAAAATTGTAAATAACCATAAATACCTTGTCGCACCAAAATCAAAAATTTCATTCAAAGTCCTTGGATGTTGCAACTTCATCTGTAGAAACAAGTCGTAATGCTTGTGGAGGTTGATAACTAGGAAGCGGAGTTAGAGGCCTACAAATCCATCCATCCACCCATTCTTGTGAATCACACTCAGCAGTGACAAATTCGATACAAGATGCACAAAAACATGTCAAATTTCTTGTCCATGTGGCCCACGAAGTAGCGTCTGAGCTACAAAATGAGTGCATATCACTGGACCTAGTGAGTGTCATACAATCCTCGTAGTTAGCAATTTTTTGTTCCTCTATCAACCAAAAATATCTGTGAACTGTGGAATTTTCTTGAGAACCTCGGGCCATGTTGTCAATACACCATTCCACTATGCTCTTTACATCTTTCAATTTAGCACCATCTTTGTACTTCAACTCTTCTCTTGCAAGAGCTCTTTTCACACATGCCCCTGCACCGTCATGCTCTCCTTTTCCATGTCCAGCCTCAGTGAAACTCCAAATATGTTGCACACCCATCTTGATGTGCATCTTGCTCATCCAATAAAACATTCGTGCATTCTTAAACTGAGACGTGTAATTATCTGACCATATATAATGTTGTTTGAAGTGGATGTCCCTATCAGACAAGTTTCCATAAAATAACTGGAAACACCCTTGCACAAATTCAGTAGAATGAGTACGATCATCACTGATATAAAAGTGGTACTCTCTTAAAAAAATTGATCATTCTTTGTACTATCAGGAGAATGTATAAATGCTATATGCACAAAAATGGCAACTTGTACTGAGTTGTAATATTGCGATTGAACCTCCATTTGTGGTTGCAATGTGTAATTCTCTACAAAATCAACCACTGAAACAATAGTACCAATAGGAAATGTGTCCTTACATATCTTGAACTATTCATCCAACCATCGAGCTCTGTGTGTATGCCTAGCATACTCATAAACAATTTCATCCTTAAATTTTCTCATAAATTGAAAAACAGGCATATGTTCTGTAACTAGCTCACACCGTTTAGACTCTTTTCCATCTTTCAACTGGTATGCAACTGATTTATATTTATCAAACTCAACTAAATTATGTCCTATTGCACCTTCAATTTTCTCATGGATGCAACTTTCCAATTTAGGTAATCCACCGCATGTACCACAACTTCCATCTAAACAATCCTGACTATAAAAAAATTGTCCAACTTCTTTTTCACAAAATATCGTAGGAATGAAATCCCTGGAAGATATTGGTGGAACTTGAACACCACATTCCGATAACATAGTTTCAGAATGAAAATTAGAATGAATACGTAAAAATTTAGCATAATGCATCACAAATTCAACATGTTGCCTACAACAACAAGTGGTGCGAGTGGTTGATTTTCACATAGAATGGTTTCAACATTTCAAAAAAATGTTGACTAATTTTAATTTCTAGATGCTCTTGTTCAAACTTACGAAAAAATTGAGTTTGAGTCATATCTAAGAAATGCTTTGGATGTGGTTCGCGATTAGTAGAACCAACTCTCTGTTTTACAACATCTCTTGTATTAGGTGAAACTCTAGTGTTATCATGCCAAAATTGAATAACAACTTCTCTTATAGCATCAAAATTATCTTTGTCCTTACGCGGTGCTCTAGCAGAAAATGCCCAAAAATCAGTGTTATTGAGTGATTGAAGGATATTACGTCTTTCAATTGCTTTCATTAGAGTTTTTCGATTAACTTGCAACATTCGACTTGTTTGCGTAATCAAACGTTGTTTTTTATTGATTCACTTACAACACTAGTAGCAAGTACATGACGCACAATATTACTATCCCTAGTGCATCTCTTGACACCAACAATGTGATATGCATCATGAAGGTTTTCAACAATTGTAGAGGTTTGACCACGTATATTAGATGTTGTCAATCCTAAGGTGTTTAATGTAGGTCTCATTTTAATCAATTTCATCAAACTAACCAACAACTGACATCTTTGGGAATCATTTAAAATTTCAAAATGATTATCCCAAATTTCAGTGGCTTTTCTTCTGATTTTCCATTCAGAAAGTTTTTCAGACATTGGTTTCAAAATGTTTTCATCAATTTCAATAAAATAATTAGGTTTCTTACGGAAAATCCTAGGAGGTGTTTTTGTCAAATTTTTCTTGTCTACAGTTTCAACCTGAATTTCCTTATTCACATTTTCATTGTCTCCTTCAATTTCAACATTTGCTACATCACGAGTATTTAATTCTTCTTCAACATTGACAGTAAAAACATCTTCATCACGAGTATTTAATTCAACTTCAACATTGACAGTAGAAACATTACCTGGTTCCTCATTGCTTACAATAGTAGGGGTTGAAGATGAACCTCTTCTTGATTCACGAAGATTCGCATTCGCTCAGCATTTTGAAATCTGTTTGCCTCTAATTCATTTGGTGTTTTTTTACTTAATGACTTCCTTTTTTGACTTCATTTCTTGTCTCCCATGATGTTTTGCTTCCGGTGATAAGAAAAACGTGCAGAAAATGACAAAATTTCACAGTAATTCGTATGGTAAAGTCAAATAGTAAAAATCACATGGTAATTAGAACATTGGGATGTGTGTAAATATGATTTAAGAACCGTGATCGTGCTTTACAAACTGCACTCGTGGTTTATAAAGCGTGATCACGGTTCTTGTTATAAAACCCACGATCATGGTTTATAAACTGTGATCGCGGTTCTATCTGTATCATCAAATCCAACCCTAAGGCTCGGGAAATCTTTGTTTTTCCCCAACCAAAGCTATGGAAGGTCATTATGAAGTGTAAAAGGTCAAAAAACTTCAAATTTTCTCTTCCACAGACTTGAACCATGCTGAAAAACTGAAAACATTTCACAAAAATGGTGCCATCGCGTAGGGGAGACTGTTAGCTTCGTAGAAATATTGATTTTAAAGTGAATAGAATAAGATAAATATCATTTTATAATTTTTTACTAACAATAGGTCTTTAAGACATTTTTTCCCGTGAATGTTCATGTCTACGTTTAAGACTGCAACTTTTGTTTCACTTATCAAAATGTGATAAAACTTATACCATCCCAAGCGTGGAGAAATTCTATACACGTTAAAAAATATATATTTGATTTCGATATTTTTTGATATAGTTATGGTGGGAAAACAGAAAGTGCTCCATTTTCTAAATATTTTTCAGACCACTTTCACGGAAAAAATCATAAAAAAAAATATTGCTCGAAAAAATACAAAATAAAATCCATCCCAAGATAGACAACTACATCTAACTTTTCACCAAATGAAAAAAATAACAAGATTTGGTCATCCAAATCGCGGGCAAATGGACTACAATCTTATAGGTTTTAAAAAAAAAAAACCCAAGTCATATAATTTTAAGTGTTTAATATAGCTAAACTTGTCTGTTTTTTTTAAAAAATTAGTAGTTTAGAAACTAGATTCCGGATGCTACGATTCATATTTATATAATTTTTTCTAATTTTGAGTGTGCATATTGCTAATAATCCCTACAAGTTGAGATTTCGTTGTTTTTTGCAATATGACGTCCACTTATGACCCCTTTTTTGTCCACCAACTTGCTGCACTTACCCTTTACACATGGTACCAGTACAGTTCACTCTACAATAAAGTACAATGAGTGGGTTCAGACTAGTCTACGAACCTCATACACAATGGATTTAATAGGGGAGATTGTCCTTAGGCATTCTGGGGAGCAGCTATAGGTTGGAGGAACATTGGGATTTCCTCTGTAAACTTCTTTGGCTAGTGCCATCAAATCACTTAAAAAACCAAATAGTACTGGAGATCTCTTCACTAGTCTTAGGGAAGAAGTTACAGGTCGAAGAATAACACAACTTTCTCCCTACACTTCGTCAGCCACAGTGGTGTGAGATTGCCCATAAAACTTGCCTTCACCGACAGTTACAGGATATCCTTTCTACACCCTTTTTCTCATCACGGGTCTAGTGCACATGTTCCTTTTTCATTTTCATACTTTGATTTATAGTATTTTTTACTATATACATGCATATTTGACTACTTGATCATCTTCTCTTTAGTAGGTTTGTCTGTATGGGAAGCAAGCAGTTAACAAAAACAACACAAACATGGAGAGTATATCACACACATGATACTAACCATGCAACTACACTACACACATTAGAATCTACACACGCGGTTCCACCCTAGGTTCAATTTCATCACTTTTTTACACTTTTGCATATTTAGTCACCACACTCCATATTTTTATCACTCTACGCTTTGTTTAGTCCTTCGACATGTTTTCTGCATCACTCTACGTGGATTATGCATCTCTATCTACTTTATGTTACTTAGATGTTCCGCTCACCAACATAAAGTGGGGAAAAATATAGTCACTAAATCACGCACTTGGATTCATTTTGTCCCAGTCTCATACTACTAGTCATATGGTTCTTGAGTGAAAAGAGTAATAATTAACCCATGTATTTGGTCATTTTTACATTACTTTCTATCATATTTTCGATCTTACACTTGCACTTACCTAGCCTGTATTGTCATACTATCTTTTTCCTATTTTTAATTGTGGTACCCTGATCCTCTTTGCACTTTACTCTCACCTTTTGGGAACTTTCTATCCATTTAAGATTTCTATATTTTTGGTTTTCAGCCTTTTCAGGGTTAATTATGAAATTAGAACAAGAGAACCATATAAGTATACATATATGAGACCATAATGAGTGACCAAACACTAATCATCTACTATCACCATCTAAAGTTACATTCGTTAAAAGCACATAAAGATACATTTACATCCATCTAGCTCCATCGCAAGGCACACAAGGCTAGTTCATCTGCATCACACTTCATAGGAGGGGAGTCTATTATTTCCATGCACACATTTACTACATTTTACATCTAGTTACTTGCTCGCTACTTCAAAAAGTGCGACTGGCACAATCGTAACTTAGGGCACAATTTACACTGCACATACCTAGAACTACATTTGCTATAATATGTAGTGTAACAGCTTGTTAGTAAGTCAACCATTGTGGTAGCTGAAAATAATCTGACCCTTTCATATGCATCTTTATTTCTTTAGGGTTTTGATGTTTTGTTTGGGGTTTTACAGGTGATTCTTTATTACAGCTCTTACAATGACATCTGACGAAGTTCAGGGATATACATACGACTAAAGGAGAACACAGGTGAATATCCAACAACATCTCAGAGGATATTTTTAGGACATTTCCATAGACCAGGGTGCCCATATATGAGATTAGGGCACCCACAGACACCCCTATCCCTTTCCAGGTACCCCAATCCAGTCAGATAGCTTAGATGTATGCTTTCTCAGGCTCTGGTGAGGTCATTTCTTACTCTTGTTCACATGGTCTACACTATGAAACAATCCCGCAATATTAGTTAATTATCTAAGGCTTTTCTTAACCCTTATTTCACATTAAGGTTTCATATTTGAGAGCTTGGATTTCTTCGGTCATTTCCTTGTAGATATTTCTTGATTGGGATTTACTGGGAAATTGCATAACATCAAGTTTTGGTTGCAAGGATATTACATTGGAGTTTAATCACATGCCAAAAACATGACCAGATTTCACATGGAATGGATATCTCCACTTGTAGCATTTGAGTAATAGATCAATGTAAAGGAATTTTGGATTAGAGCTTATGGGAAAAAGATCATGGGTATTGACCCTTGGGGTTTACAATATATGAACTTAACCGAATTTTTGGATAGAATTATGGAAACAAAGGGTTTATACAACAGTAAAGAAAAAATGACCACTTTAATAATATACAACCCTTGTGTCTTATAGCTACAACTATCAAATTCATTTTAATATAAGACATGGACAATCTCTGCAAAGTTTTTAAGGATTTTATCTATGGAATATCAAGATCATGTAGCACAAGTAGTTTGAGCAACACTAGAGAATACCAACAAGTTTTTATGGAGCAATGTCCACTAAAGAAATGAATTTTCATGGAGAAAATTCTAGATGACCCATTTTGATAATGTCACTTTCTTGCAAAAAAAATTATAACACTCTGTATCCATATTTAGAACGCTTTCATCAATATGGCCACATCATGTTATCTCTAAAAAATATCTCACTCATACTTGTATGGAAACACATAGAATCACATTGTTATTACGCACTACAATCATATTACTCCAACAATATCAAGTCTTGATATGCCTCACAACATTACAATTCCAAAATTCCCAGATGCATTTGCACATGTAACTGCGAGTAAATACCCTAAAAATGTAAGTATGTAGCATCCATACGTTATGAACACCACCTATTTGTTTTGTTCTTTTTCCATCCAATAGTAATTTTATTGATATAAAAAATCTCTTAAGCTGACACTTCTAGTCAAATTTTTCACATTTTCTAGTATCCATAACACATATGTAAGAAAACTACATATGCTCACAAAAGGGGAGTGGGTAGTCAAGTGGAGTACTTGACACCTCAGTCTTCATAATGATAAGAATGCTAAGTGAAATCACAATCAAAGCCTGTCTCTCAAGACTCCTCTCATGACCTATCATATACTCTACATACTCATTATAGGGAAATGATCCTACTTTCAGGTCTGTTAGTACAAAAGCTTATTTCATTCATCCAAATTCAAGTAGAATCTAGGGAAAGTATCAAAGGTAACAATCCCATTATTTCAAGGTCATGGTTATTCAATTTGGTATGCATCCATTCTAGATAAATCACATGCAAGGTGATAATAACGTGTAGTTTGATTTTCCTATATCAGAGTAAAGTGGACTGATGTTGGTGATGCACAAGGGTACCCAAAACCCACCTAACATTTATTTGTAGTACTCTCTCACCATAGTAGGGTTTTGAACTATCTGAATGCTTTGCACACTGATTAGCATACAGTATCAGATGTCTTACCATTTCTAAGACAAGAGCAAGATAGGAAGTGAGTGGACTAGGAAATCTTTCAACCCTGTGTCCATAGATATGACAATGAGTGCATATAGAAAGGTCCTCATCCCAGGACGAGGTATATTATTTTCCGGATCTCACCTCTACGCTTTGAGTATATGTATTTTTTTGACTGAAAAATTTTAGAAACAAATCTCAATCGTATCGTTTCCAACCATAATCTAGTCATCAGGTCATCGAAGATCAACATAGGTAACCAAAATTATTAGGTAAGTCCTCTTTCAAAATCTCATTGCTAATACTTCATTTCATTTATACATCATTTTCTAAATATCAAACCCATATTATTTAAACTGAAAGTGTGCAAAATCAAAATTTTTACAATTCCCCTTATGCTTATGATTACGATTTGTGTAAGAATGAGGAGGTGGAATCTCATTACCTCTTCTTTTAAATTTCTTACACTTTTCATTTGGTGACGATGAGCCAACAATTTCTTGTAAATAAGCTTCATGCAGGACTAGTGGGGTAATCACTTGGTTGTTGGAAGTTTGTCTCCCTTCATCATTCTTGGAGCACTCCCCAATTTCCATTCACACACTAGAATAACCCAAAACTACAAAACGAGGATGCTCTTATACCTATATTGGGTTAGAAATTCCTTGGCGATTCTTACTAAGGCCTCTTCTACCCAATCCAATTTTAAACAATAATTTAGATCCAATGCCCTGAGTGTATTTTTAAAATTCACCAAAAGCATTACCTGAATCTAAATCTGAATGGGAGGAATAACAACATGGTGATAAAATTACAGCGCAATCATTTGTCATAGTTTCTACATCTGAAGTGGAAGGAAAATCCTTCTTCTATTCACCACACTGCAATCTAATCAAGAGCTCATCCTTGGATTCTAACTCTGATTTCAAATGTTCCATATTTTCTTCAAGGGAGTAGAGCTTGCATCTTAGGAAAGCATTCTCATCCTGAATCTATTTGTTGTTTCCTTAAATATATTCTAGCCTCTTTCTTTTCAAGGCTTTCCCATGGCTACCTACAAACAACCCATAGTTCAAAAACAATGCACACAACAAATGGAAGATCAAGCCGACAATGTCTACAATCTGTTGGAGTTAGAAAACAAAATTTATATCAAATGTAAACTAAAAGAAAGCCACTAAATACAACTGGATCTAAAACCAAAAATTTGATTTGTAAACAACAATAGGATCCCTACTATTTTTATTGTTTACAAAAAAATATCAATTACTTATCAGTTTTTGTGACTTGTATAAATCGAAAAGTTATTAAAATTTTAATTTTACAATTTTATAAACCGATCTAGAACTGATTAAAGATTCTTAAAAATTAACTTAACTCAGAGATCGATCAAACCATCCAAATTTAAATTTTACCAATTTCTCATAGATGTCATTAACTGATTTAAATATGCATATTAAATTTAAAATATGATAGAATAAATGTAGAAATGATCAGAAAATCAGTACGCAAAAAATGAGATAAAAGACAACACCAAAATTATCCATGGAGTTCAGCAATTACCTACGTATTTGGGTTACTTTTGAGCCAATCCATTAAAATATATCAAAATTGAAAGTACAATCAAACTTAAAATAAAAAAATATGGATCAAAAACCTATAAATTTATTTCCTTAGACCTTTGGAAGACTTTGGTGATTCTCCATGTTCATTCTCCACTTTCTGGAAGCACTTGAACAGTCTCTTCCCTTCATTATCTGTCAATAAGTGACTTTCACAGTTCAAAATGACATCAAAGTATCTTTACAATGGAAATTTTATAGATGCACATGAGCATCTCCAAATTCTGAATAACTTTCTAGTTTATACCAATATCTAAAAATTCTGGTAAGTTGCTAAAAAAAATTATTTTTTACAAAATCCTCTATTGCAAATAATACACAGTCTGAACCTTCACCTCGTGTAAATTCCATCTCGCCTATATATATGCTTTAGTCAACCACATGGTCTAATGGCTAAGGTTATTTATTGTAAAGATGAGGTTGGGGGTTTGATTCGCCCTAACCTACACCACCCATATTTTCTTTAATTGGGATTAATATCCAAAATTTCATGGGGGAATTTGTAACATAGGATTTAATAAGCCTTCCACCACACATTTGTTAAATGGGTTAGGCCACACATTACCATTTTTTCAAATTTGGGATTTTCCTTGTGGGACGTGGCATAACAAATAAGCCAAGGTTGGTCGGTTAGTGTGTAGGATGTCCTAGCTTGATTATAGTGTGTAAGTTGGATGGGCTCGATCAGTGCCACATATAGAGTTTTCGGTCAAGTCTGTAACTTTCCCATTTTAAGACTATAGAAACAAGGCATTTTTTTTTTAAAATAATGTTCTTTGTTCTAAATTTCATAATTTAGAACACACATTCTTTATCAACCATTCATATAACAGATAACCATATGCAACTGTAATGACTCGGTGTGCTACCGATCTATTCATTTCATGACTCGGTAAATTACCGATCTATTCATGTTTAACATTAAGTATTGAATACTTATCTGTATACTACATATACTTTGTTCTCTTTCTCTGTTCAGGGTATTGAGTGATCTGTCTAAGGAACCTATCTAAATAATTGTTACCAATATTCATCTGCATCACGAACCTTTGACTAGGTGACATATGACAATGCAACCAAGCAACTTGTGATACTTTGGCCAAAGATTTCTAACATACTGTACATATTACTATTCCTTGATGACATACTCGTCAATCTAGAATACGTCCTTCACCCCACTCTATTGTTATCTATAATGTTCTTTACTGACTCATGTCAGTCCACTTGCCTGAGGTTTAACCCTAGTTCGTGTTAACAACATGTGTTATGATAAGGGAAAGCTCACTAAGACTTAGGATAAGTTAGCATACTGGGTCAACCTTGATTCAACCTCGTGTGCCAAGGTATCCTGAGTTTTTGAGGGCTACCCCATATCTTAAAACATGTTTCTAACTTGACCTAGAGAAAAACTAAGATCAAGTCTAGTTTATGTAGATTTGGATGATTAATGCCGAAGGGTGTTGCCACATGCCGACTGCATCACTGCATCCTTGAGAAGATCCTAATCTTCTAGAAGGTACATCCCTGCAGTTGGCATGTGCCAGCATCCCAATGAATAACCTCATCGAGATGTACATACTCCAAGGAATTTATTAATAATTTAATTAATTTGGATTATTCAAAATAGATTTCAGCTACTTGCCTAACCCTAATCCAACATTCCTTAGGTTCTTATCTAAATTGATTCATTTATCCCATTAAGAACTTTGTTATATTCATTGCCGCTTTAAATGTTCGAATACATAATTAATCTGTCAATTAAGCATAATTACACAATATTATAATATGTCTTATGTAAAAGTACAATAACTTTTTTAGAAAGTTCAGCACCAGAATATATCCAACATAAAGTAGATTTCATAACAAATGAAGTCTGATAAATTGAAGTTATGATACCAAACCTCTGTGCTTTAAGAACATTTATGAAAGATGAAAATTCTTTCACTATATGTAATGCGTTAGGGTTTATTCTACCCAATGACCATGTTTTTCAATGTATGTTCATCCTACTTTGTATTACTATGTTATACAGTTTAAATAATGAATTTCATATTCTTCAACTTTACAAGTTGCGTCGCAAGTGAGGGAGATTGAATTAAATCCGTTGATCCAATCTTATTAAAATTTAGCCATTTAACGTATAAATAAAATGAATATTAACAACAAGATAGAGCCCATCTCTTTCATACAAATACAAAATAATTTACACAACCAATACAGGTAATCTCACAACTTTCAATTTATCTTTATAACCATTACATTTACAAGACTTATGCATTTAGGTATACTACATAACAACCATCTTAATTATAAAAGAATAATACTTTTATTTTCCAATACAATCTCAAGAACGAATCAGAGTTCTTCAAAATAATTAGACTTAAATCAATCAATGAATCATATAAGTTTTACCTTCTTTATCACTTACAAAGTCCATCTATAAAAATTTCTAGCATGGGTCAGTTCAATGAACTGAGCATGATAAGCACTAAGCCTTAAAAAGAAGTGCATTCCAATAATTGTTCCATTAAAACAACTATGTTTTAATGAGACAATTATTACAAAAAATAATCAATATATCAAAAGTAACGAAAAAGAAATACAAATTAAACAATTGATTTCACTTCCAAGAAAAGGACATAATATATCTACCATATTAGCCTTACAAAATAGAGTCTAATTGATTCAATCAATTTTCCTTAGATAAACAACATGTCAAAACATCTCATTGTTCCCAATATTTCATAAAAGAAAGCAACATTTATCTTTGATTCAAGCTAAAAGAAGAGTTTAATGCATGGTTCAGATTAGGATGACTCATCTATCTCCTATACAAAAGAAGAAGAAGAACCATTACAACTATGCCCAAACACAACACATCCAAGAAATAGAACAAATTCAAAACATGATTTAACTGTTTCTTCCAAAAGGTAATTACCTTAAAATTTAACAATTGAGATATTCATCAGAACAAAATTTCATCTGAATCTAAGAAGGAATAGAGAATCAGTCGATCTACCTATAAGTTTAAATCTACTTCCAAAAATAGAATTTAACTTTTAAAGATTTGAAACAACGTTCAAAGATCAAGGTAGACTCATACATGAGTTATTCTCTACTCTAGATCATCCAAGAAGAGTCAAAATATAAAGTTCAACCAATGATCTATACAGTAAGAAGAAAGCACAATGCCATATTCTTTACACTTCTTTACTTATAATGAATACTAATTTCAATTCCATACTCAGAATGAAATACAATTCATAGTCTTAAAACATAATCTATTTTAAAGGAACCAAATTCCTTTCTTTTATAAAGACGTAAGGTGTCCATTTGAATCCAAGAAGGAATAGAAAAATAACCATTCAGAAAGCCAAGCAGGATCAGAAGCATCAACAAATATTAACGACTGAAATCCCATTATCCTTGGAGAATGTTTCCATTTAAATCCCAAGAATATTTAAACATCTCTAGTTAATCTAGTCTTTCATATTTCCTTGACTAAGTAGTTTGGTTATACGAGTTCTGAGCTTTAAACTCTTAAGAAGTTAAAAACCCAAGTCAATTACTAAAACCAAATCAAACTTGTCAAAAATACTAACAGATCAGAGCTCAAAGGTACAAAATTCGAGCACAATACCAATCACAAGATTGTCACAAAGGTACAATACTTCCCACGTAATTATTCATGGGTTTAGGGGAACAACAATTTCCCACCTAAGCTTATATCAATAACAAGAAAACTCTACATACTAGAACAGAAACCTACACATCGTTCATGTTACTTATTTCCAGACACTAAGTACTAAATTTCATGTACAGTATCGAATTACAAAAACTCAACATGAGCTCATATGTGCACACTATCTTAGTAAGAAATAGTATGAGATACATATATCCAAAAATAGTTCATATTCAAAACAAGGGGTCCTATTTCCCTTTTAAAAACAAGACATGAATTTCCAAAGAGAGAGTTCAGAATATGAACAAATAATAAGATAAGAGTGTGGTGAAATTATGAACTTCAGTTAATAGCTCAAATTTCCATAGAGTAAGGCACGAGTATAGAGCCACGTACATCTTCAATAATAGTTCCTAGTTACCCAAGATACCAACATTGGTTCAACACAATAGTGACTCTAACACAATTCATATCAAAATGCGAAGCCCAATTACTAGCTCAAGCAGAACTAGGAGTTCTCACAAAGTATAGAGTCCACACAAGTAACAAAATACGAGTGCTTTGTAGTTGCTAATCTACCAAATAGTTCCAAATTTCTCAAAAGAATATAAAACACGGGTACAAATTCCAATATTATATCTCAACGGGACTCAAGTTTCACCCAAAGTTCGAGCCCAAAATGAGTAATAACATCCAAATACCGTGTACTTTATGAACTGACAGTAACTATTTGAATTATCACAAGGAACTAAAATATAAACATTGAGCTTTATGCGAGCTTTGACAATAGTCCAAAGATACACAAGATTCCAACACGATTCAGAAACAATAAGAATCAGTTCTCAACAAACACAAATCCAGAACAAAGTTCCAATTCAAGGACGAGCTCAAAATAAAGGTTCAACAAAACACGAGCTCAACACAAGCTAAAAACAAACCCATGTATAGGCTCTAGTTCATGCCAAAAGAGCTCATCTGAAGTTCCAACAGGATTCAAGTTTTCCCAAACACTTAACCATAATAATAGAAACGATGGTTATCTTAACATACCACTTCCATTTCCAGTTCCAAATGAAAAGTTGAGAACAAAAAAATGTTTGCATGCATTTTATTTTGTAAAAACTATATATGGTAAGTTTCCCAACAGAACATCATTTACCAAGGATTCAAAAACCAATAACAAGATTTAATAAACCCAACAAGCCATTAACCAGATAAAATAAGAAATCCAAGAATCTCAAAAGAGCAGACTTGTTTTAATGAGACATTTATAAGAAAGCAAGAGATCTTAAAGTTTAGAGCCTATCATGCCTGATAGCGCTTCTGTCAAATCGAAAAGAACCTCTAGCGAGCTCAAAACTTCTCCTCTTCTCCATAAAAAAAATCAAATAACAATGTTCTTTTTCCACAATGCCTCCTATATATTCCACGAACTGAAAATAGGTTTAAAACCTCAAAAATAGCCATCAAGTGTAGTTCAATCTGCTGGTTCGAAAAACCAGAGAACATGCAGAGCAAAAATCGCGAAGTATGCAAAGTGAAACAACCACATTCCAACCCATTTGCATGCCTTCCAAGGCAGTTTGAGCAAGAAAACCAAAAACAATTAATTCCATTAATTCTAAGTTTCCCGCCTATCTTCCCTTGCCACCACCTTTCATGTTTAGCGATTGTCAAATCAATTTTAACAAGGAATTCCATTTTAGTGGAGTCTCCACCTAAGCCTCCACCAAGTTCACTAACCCTTGCCAAAGCTGGTAGTACCTCTAAGCAATTAAAACCTTATCAACAAATTTAATGCCTTGGAACCATTGCCTACAATGTATGTGACCACCTAATTCCCCATTCAAACCCATTAGTTTAGGATAGATAATATTGCTTAGGTTAGACCTTAGGTAGATTGTAATATATACCTTAGGTTATAACCCAAACAACAATTACCACAATAGGTCTTAGCACATAGCCTAAGGTAGTTTCCACATAGGTTAGATTAATTTACAACACTATAGTTTTAGGCATTAGGTTAGATCATAATATAACCTTGTAGTATTAGGTTCTAGGTAAGTTTTAATAGCCTAGAAACCTTTCCAAATCCTTTAGCACTGAGCTTAGGTTAGGATGCCAATCAACCAATAAAAGTAGAATAGGAAGCTTTAGGTTAGAATAGGAATTCTGTTACGTAACATAGTTTAGGTAGTAAATATTTTTACCTAGCTTAGGATTCCGTTGGATAGTCCTTTTTAGGATCCTGGATCTTTCCTATGCCGTGAACAGGCTGCATTTTCCATTCACCTCAACAATGTCCTGCCATGGTCGATCTCCAAAGACCCAAGCACAACTTACAACTGAATGGAAACAAGTTCACACAAAAATCAAAGAGCTTGTAACCACAACATTTAGTCCAATAGGTCTCTTAATTCATGGAATGTCAATTTATCATTCGTTCAATAGAGCAGATTTAAAACATTCCTTGGATCACTGAAATTGATTCAAGGAAGAGTCAGATTAATAGATAAGTTTACAAATCTTAAACCAGATTGCAAATCTCCTACAAGAAATTAAAAATGGATTCAAAGAAGCCATTCCAATTCAGTCAAAGGATCCTAAGAATAGAATATGATTTATCCATATCAAGCATGATCTCTGAAATTCAAAAGAACATATCATTATAAGGAAAATCACATGTCAACACTTGAAATGTAAAGGAGGAAAATAACAACTATAAAGGGTGTTACATGCTCCTCTCCATAAAAGAATCATCATCCCAATGATTACCCCCCCGTTTTTTTTAACAATATACATCAGGACAATCACTTCATTCACTTCCCCCCCCTTTTTTTAAAAAGTCAAAATATATTAGAATCTTATAATTCAAGAAATCAACATTAATAGCTATTTATCCAAATCAAATAAATATCTACCCAAAACTGCCATATTTAATGTCATATAAAGATAAAATCATAAATTTTTATCAGTCAACAAAATTAATTTTGTTGAAATCGATAAGGAAAAATAATTTTCATATCTTCTAGATTTTTCCAAGTTGCACTCTCTTCATTAAACTGGTCCCACTGGACCTTATATTAACTTATTTCTCAATTTCTTAAATGCAACTGGTGAGTTTCCAGCAATCAAATGGGTTTAACCATGATTATTCCTAGGTCTTGGACCTGCAAGGAATTTTAATTTAACACGTGTGATAAATTTGAAACGTATTTCTTAAGCAAAGAAATATGGAAAACATCATGCATTCGTGACAAAGCAGGAGGTAATGCTAAATGATAAGCTATAGGGTTGATTACTTCAACTATCTCAAACAGTCCCACATAACGGGGGTGATAACTTGGTAGCCTTGCCAAAAGTTATAAAAATCTTTTTCGGTTTAACCCGAAGAATAACTTTCTCACCAAGTTCAAATTTCCTATCAACCCTCTTCAAGTTAGTGTAACTCTTTTTCCTATCTTCTACTTCTTTCAAGCATTCACGAATCAACTTAACTTCTTGTTTCATTTCCGTAAGGATTTCAGGTCCAATTACCTCTCTATCCTCTATGTTATCCCAACTAACAGGGGGTTCTGCATTTTCTTCCGTAAAGTGCCTCGAAAGGTGCAATCTTAAGAGAAACATGATATGTATTATTGTAAGTAAATTCAACTAATGGAAGATATTCTTCCCACTTATACTTCTGATCCATACAATACATCTGTAACATATCTTCTAAAACTTGATTTACTCTTTCATTCTATCCATCCATTTCCAGGTGATACACAGAACTGAAATTTAACTTAGTTCCTAGAGATGCATTAAGCATTTGCCAAAATCTTGACGTCATTCTAGGATCTCTATCAGATATGATTAATTCAGGTACCCCATGTAATCTAAAAATTTCATGTACAAATCTTATAGCCAAAAGAGGTGAATCATCCTTCATATTTCCAGCAATAACATGAGCTACTTTTGTTAGTTTATCAACAACTACCAAAATAACATCATGTTTATTTCTTGACATAGGTAACTCTTATACAAAAATCCATGCTTATTACTTGCCATTTATACTGCAGTATGCTATGAGGATACAATAAACCAACTGGGTGCATATGTTCCGCCTTAACACATTGGCACTCTAGACAATGTGTTACATAATCAATAACATCCTTCTTCATTCCTTTCCAGAAATATTGTTGTTTTATATCAGCAAGCATATTTGTAATGCCAAGGTGTCCCGAGAAAGGTGAATTATGAAATTAATCTAACAATTTCTTTCTCAAACCACTAAGAAAAGGTACATAAAATATGTTTTCAAATCGTAAGATTCCTTCCTTATCAAAGTGAAAACCCTTATACCTCAAATCATTATAATCTACAGCAAGTGCTAGTTTTACTTGCTGAAAGTAAGAATTAGATTCCATAACACCTTTTAACTTCATCCTTAAACTGAGTTCTTAGTGTTATAAGAGTAGAAATGTGCTTCCTATGACTTAGAGCATCAACCACTTTATTTTCTTTACCCTTAATATAACTTATGTCAAAATCATATTGGGACAAAAACTCTAACCATCTTCACTGTCTTGCATTCAGATTTGGCTGAGTGAAAATATACTTCAGCCTAAGATGATCAGTTTTCAACTCAAATGGTTTACCAAGAAGATAATGCCTCCAGACTTGAAGTGCATGAACAATGGCAGCAAGCTCTAAACCATGTTGAGCATAATTTAACTCATGTAACTTAATTTTTTCTACTTTCGTATGTAATAACATGACCACAATGTAACAAAATAACCTCCTAGACCTTCACTAGATGCATTAGTTACCACCATAAAATCTCCATTAGGGTCTGGTACTGCAAGCATAGGTGCTGAAGTTAACTGCTCCTTCGAGGTATTAAATGTAATTTCACATTTCTCACTCTAAAAAAACTTTTTTATCTTTATTCTGTAAGGAAGTTATTGGTGCAACTATCTTAGAAAAGTCTTTTACAAATTTCCTATAGTGGCCAACAAGTCTCATGAAGCTTCTAACTTCATGTACATTATTTAGTGCAGGACATTCGGTTAATAGCTACAATTTTTGAAGGATCTACAACAATTCCATCTTTACTTATTACATGACCTAAATAGTGGACTTCTATGTCATAGAAAGAACATTTGGACAGTTTACCAAACAACCGTCTCTTTCTTAGAATTTCCAAAAACTACATTCAAGTGCTCATGATGCTCTTCAATACTTTTAGAATATATGAGAATGTCGTCCAAGAATATGAGCACAAATTTGTCCAAGTATTCTTGAAAGATATTATTCATTAAATTCATAAATTCCACAGGTACATTAATTAATCCAAAAGGTAAAATTGTAAACTCATAATGTCTATACCTTGTTCTGAAAGCTATTTTATGAATATCCCCATCCTTAATTTTGTAATTGATGATACCCAGATCAAAGATCTATTTTGGAGTAAACCGATGCTCCACGCATCTGATCAAATAAATCTTCAATCCTAGGGAGTGTATATCTATTCTTGATTGTTGCTTTGTTTAACATTCTGTAATCAATGCACAATCTAAGTGTTCCATATTTATTTTTCACAAAAATTGAAAATATTATATCAGAATTACATAAATTAAAATTCAAAATCTTACTCTTTTCTTCTTGTTATTACATCCATTTAAATAGGAGATGTTGTTCCTATATTTAAGGAGATATAATCTCCATAAATATCTCCACACATAACTCCTAAAACAACTCCATGTTATTTTACATGAGATTTTTGTTTTCTCACAAAACTAATATTGTTAATGAGTTATTTACTCAACAACTCATAATTACATTTACAATAATGTAATTAATTATTACAATGCATATTATATTATTCTAGATAATATAATCACTCACATAATATTCTATGTTTACACTACAACATAGATATTCCCTAACATTTGCCCCCTTAGTGTGAGCATGGGGTAAGAGCTCCTGGAAACATCAAACTTTTCAGAGTAGCCATTGCTACTAGATCTTACTTCTAATTATCATCCTTGTCGTATGAACATCTTCATCGACTGATCACCTTCCAACAAAGTAACTTCCACCGAAGTATGGCAGTCAGAGGACCGTACGACAGTCAAAGGATCGTACATAGATGCTTTGCCCCTATAAGATGAGTCAAGCAGTTTGCTTCTTCCACACAAAATAGACACTCAAGAAATATTGTTAGTCTATGTGAACACATTAAAATCAAAACATGAAAATAGTTTCACCCCCTTGTGTATAAACACACCACACAATTGAAATAGAACATCACCACATTTGTTTGCGACCCCGTCATTGGTGAATGAAAAGAGGACGTTGATTGTCCTCCTTCCCCCATTGCCTCCCTCCAACAAGTGAACTATTTACCATAATAATTCCTCATCACTAGGACAAGAAAGTTCCTCATCTTTAGATTATTCATCCCAATCAGTTTCTTCTTCAACCAAAAGAGGTTTTTGATCTATTTTGTCATCAAGTAGATCTTTTTCCCTCTTTTTACAGTTCAAGGCTAAATATCCTGATTCATTACAGCAATAACATTTTATTTTACCTTTAAAAGGGAAAGGTTTTGGTTTGAACTTTCCTTTCTTAGATGAAGTACTTGCTTTATTTTGTACATACATTACTTCTTCATATTCTTCATAATTAATCTAATCAAGTAATGTGGAGATTACTTCTTCTAATATATAGAATACATAATTGAATCAGGTACTTTAAAAAAATTATATAGAATACCTTTGAACCTCCAAGAAAGCCAAGACTCTGTATTAACAATTCAACATTATTGGAAATTGGAGAAAACTTTAGTAGAAGAATTGATATGCTGAATTTTATAGCTGCATAGTGAAATACGTATTTCTTCAAAAATATGAACTAGGTTCTACTGAAATTTCTGCTATCATTTTCTGACAAACACTTGGTTTTGTGTACAAAATTATAGAAAAACCCAAATATAGAAAAAATATATATAGAAGCTATTCTTTGAGACGGATTTGATCAAGAAAACACTGAAATTTCCCGCATCAGACCTGCTTTGGTATCAAATGAAAATATTATATCAGAATTACATAAATTGAATTCGAAATCTTACTCTTTTATTCTTGCTATTACATCCATTTAAATAAGAGATGTTGTTCCTATATTTAATGAGATATAATCTCCATAAATATCTCCACACATAACTCCTAAAACAACTCCATGTTATTTTACGTGAGATTTTGTTTTCTCACAAAACTAATATTGTTAAAGAGTTGTTTACTCAACAACTCGTAACAATATTTACTCAACAACTCATAATTAAATTTACAATAATGTAATTAATTATTACAACAAATATTATATTATCCTAGATAATATAATCACTCACATAATATTCTATGTTCACACTACAACATAGATATTCCTAACAAAAATCACCGGTGCTCCCCAAGGTGAAACACTTGGTCTAATCAAACCTTTAGAAAAAAGTTCTTGTAATTGAGCTTTAAGATCTACTAATTCTATAGTATTCATTTAATACGGTGCCTTAGATATAGGTTCAGTTCTAGGCTTGATCTCAATCGTGAAATCACATTCCCTTTTGGGTGGAAGACTTGGCAATTCTTCCGAAAATACATCATTGAAGTCTCGTAACAACAGATATCGATACATGAAATCACTATTTTCCTCTGCAGTTTCTAAAATTTTTACTACATATAAGGTACATTCTTTATTTTTGGCCTTTTTAAGTTACATAGCTGACAGTTTTATAACAGAAATCTCACGCTTCACACCTTGAATCTCTGTTATTTTCTACAAATCGTCTAAACAACTAATACATTTTTCAAAATAGTCCACTTTAGCTCTATGTTGTGCTAACCAATTAACACCTATGATTACATCATAAGACCATAAGGGTGCAGCATAAAGATCAACCTCTATGGAAAAGTTAGGTAATTCAAGGACTGCTCCAAAAAGACACATACTAACTGTATGAACAACATTATTACCATAATCTATAGTCCATGATTTATCCATTTTTCCATCTTTTCTTTTAAGTTTCAAAGCAAGTTTACTAGAAATAAAACATTCAATAGAACCTGTATCAAAAATAATAGTTACAGGTATGCCAAATAACTTACCAGGAACTTCTATATGTGTAGCTTGCTTTTGAGCTTGCTTATCAGCTACTACAACATGTATCTTGTGCTGCTAATTATGATCATCCTTCTTCAAAGGACATTGATTTGCGCGATGATCCTTACCTCAATTATAACAGCCTCCTACAAGTCCCTTTCTAGTTTCTGAATTATTTCCAGTCTTAAAGTTATTATTCTGACCTCCATAGGACTTTTGTCTATTGTTACTATTCATGGAAAAATTGTTTTTGTACATTTCCAATAGTCTTATTCATCGTTGTTTTCTTATTATTATCAGTTGAAAACTTACTTTTATTACCAAACTTCTTCCATGGTGTCTTCTTAAGTGCAAGAGAAGCTGAAGAGGGGTTTGGAACTTTCTTCCTTACTTCCTCATGATTAGAAATAGCCTTTAATTTTTGTTCCTGTCTTATGGCTTTTTCAACAACCCTTCCATAGTGGTTGGGCCGTGAACATCAACTTCTCCCCCAATAATGGGATTCAATCCCATAATTAATTTCCGTATCCTGAACTTTTCATCAGTTTGATACTGAGGTACATACTTGAGGAGTTTTGTAAACCTTTCCCAATACACAGTTACTGTTAGCCTTCCTTGAGCTAAGTTATGACATTCAGTCATTTTCTGATCATAGTAGAGTTGTGGCAGCCATCGTTTCCTAAAATAACTTTTAAATTGATCCCAAGTGATTATAGTTTCATCAATATTTAACTCAGCCTTACGGCTATCCCACCATGAAGATGCTTCATGGGAAAGCTGATATGCTCCCCATATAGCCTTGGTTTCCTCTGAGAAGTTCCTTATTGCAAAGTACTTCTCCATTTCACTGAGCCAATTCTCAGCTCCATCTCCTAATGTGGTGCCATCAAACTTGGGTGGAATTATCCTTTTTATGTCATTAGCAAATTCTATTGCTAGTCTAGCCTTTTTATTCTTAGGTTGAACAGGTAAGTTAACGTTGTTATTATCAACACCCATATTGGCGTTGTCCCCTAGAGGTGGCTGATTATTGTTATCAGCTTCTTATTCCTCCTCATTTCCCATCACTTGTTGTTCAAGCACAGCCAAACAATCTCTTGTGTCGCAAGGATCTCATCAAGTTTCTGGGGTAGTTTCCACTTCTTCCTTAGGTGGAGGGTTATTTGCAACATTTCCTCCTATTATCACCATTTTCTGTTACAAGAAAATTTAAGTTTAATCAGATTTTGGACACAATAGGTCCAAGAGCTGCAACCTTCAGCTCTGATACCAAGATGTAACATTCCCATTTTAAGGCTATAGAAGCCAAGGATTTTTTTTAAATAATGTTCTCTTTCATTCTTTATCAACCATTCATATAACAGATAACCATATGCAGCTATAATGACTCGGTGTGCTACTGATCTATTCATTTCATGACTCGATAACTACCAAAATATTCATGTTTAACATTAAGTATTGATCACTCAATACCCTGAACTATTATATTTATGTTTAGGGTCTACTTCTTCTCCTGACTATATTTTGGATAAATGGTTTGGTCCAAAATTTATTTTCCCTAGTTTTATCACAACTGTGC
The DNA here is from genome assembly GCA_019776745.2 of Taxus chinensis. NCBI lineage: Eukaryota > Viridiplantae > Streptophyta > Pinopsida > Cupressales > Taxaceae > Taxus > Taxus chinensis. Next base: position 648,117,072 of record CM034149.1, read on the forward strand.
AATCAAATTCTTGAAATAAGAGTACCCATCTACATATTGTATACTTATCCATGAACATGAATATAATAGTTCAGGGTATTGATTGATCTGTCTAAGGAACCTATCTAGATAATTGTTACCAATATTCATCTGCATCACGAACCTTAGACTAGGTGACATAGGACAACACAACCAGTAGCTTGCGATACTTTGGCCAAAGATTTCTAGCATACTGTATGTATTACTATTCCTTGATGGCATACTCTTCAATCTAGAATACGTCCTTCACCCGAATCTATTGTTATCTAGAATGTTCTTTACTGACTCACGTCAGTCCACTTGCCTGAGGTTTAATCCTAGTTCGTGTTAACAACACGTGTTATGATAAGGGAAGCTCACTAAGAATTAGGGTAAGTTGGCATACTGGGTCAACCTGTGTCAACCCCATGTGCCAAGGTATCCTAAGTTCTTGAGGGCTACCCCATATCTTAAAACATGTTTCTAACTTGATCTAGAGAAAAACTAAGATCAAGTCCAATTTGTGTAGATCTTGATGATCAATGCCGAAGGGTGTTGCCACATGCCGACTACATCACTGCATCCTCGAGAAGATCCTAATATTCTCAAAGGTACAGCCCTGCAGTTGGCATGTGCCAGCATCCCACTGAAAAACCTCATCGAGATGTACATACTCCAAGGAATTTATTAATAATTTAATTAATTTGGATTATTCAAAACAAATTTCAGCAACTTTCCTAACCCTAATCCAACACTCCTTAAGTTCTTGTCTAAATTGATTCATTTAGCCCTTTAAGAATTTTTCTATATTCATTACCACTTTTAATGTTTGAATACATAATTAATCTGTCAATTAAGTGTAACTGCACAGTGTTATAATATGTCTTATGTAAAATTACAATAATTTTTTTAGAAAGTTCAGTACTAGAATATATCCAACATAAATTAGACTTCATAACAAATGAAGTCTAATAAATTGAAGTTATGATACCAAACCTTTGTGTTTTACGAACATTTATGAATGATGAAGATTCTTTCACTATATGTAAGGCATTAGGGTTTATTCTACCCAATGACCATGTTTTTTCAATGTATGTTCATCCTACTTTGTATTACTATGTTATATAGTTTAAATAATAAATATCATATTCTACAAATTTACAAGTTACATCACAAGTAGGGAGATTGAACTAAATCCCTTGATCCAATATTATTAAAATTTAGCCATTTAACATATAAATAATATGAAGATTAACAACAAGATAGAGACCATCTCTTTCATACAAATACAAAATAATTTACACAACCAATACAAGTAATCTCACAACTTTCAATTTATCTTTATAACCATTACATTTACAAGACTTGTGCATTTAGGTATACTACATAACAACCGTCTTAATTATAAAAGAATACTACTTTTCTTTTCCAATACAATCTCAAGAACAAATCAGAGTTCTTCAAAATAATTAGACGTAAATCAGTTAATGCATCATATAAGTTTTGTCTTCTTTATCACTTACAAAGTCCATCTGCAAAAATTTATAGCATGGGTCAATTCAATGAACTGAGCATGATAAGCACTAATCCTTAAAAAGAAGTGCATTCCAATAATTATTCCATTAAAACAACTCTGCTTTAATGAGACAATTAGTACAACAAATAATCAATATATCAAAAGTAACAAAAAAGAATTATAATTTAAAAAATTGATTTCACTTCCAAGAAAAGGACATAATATAATCTACCATATCAGCCTTACAAAATAGAGTCTAATTGATTCAATCAATTATCCTTAGATAAACAACATGTCATAACATCTCATTGTTCCCAATATTTCATAAAAGAAAGAAACATTTATCTTTGATTCAAGCTAAGAGAAGAGTTTAATGCATGGTTCAGATTATGATGACTCATCTATCTCCTATACAAAGAAGAAGAAGAACCATTACAACTATGCCCAAACACAACACATCCAAGAAATAGAATAGATTCAAAACATGATTTAATTGTTTCTTCTAAAATGTAATTACCTTAAAATTTAACAATTGAGATATTCATCAGAACAAAATTTCATTTGAATCTAAGAAGGAATAGAGAATCAGTCGATCTACCTGTAAGTTTAAATCTACTTCCAAAAATAGAATTTAACTTTTAAAGATCTGAAACAATGTTCAAATATCAACGTAAACTCATACATGAGTTATTCTCTATTCTAAATCATCCAAGAATAGTCAAAATAGAAAGTTAAACCAATGATCTATACAGTAAGAACAAAGCACACAGCCATATTCTTTACACTTCTCTACTTATAATGAATACTAATTTCAATTCCATACTCAGAATGAAATACAATTCACAGTATTAAAACACAATCTGTTTTAAAGAAACCAAATTCCTTTCTTTTATACAGACATAAGGTGTCTATTTGAATCCAAGAAGGAATAGAAAAATAACCGTTCAGAAAGCCAAGTAGGATCATAAGTATCAACAAATATTAACGACTAAAATCTCATTATCCTTGGAAAATGTTTCCATTTAAATCTCCAAGAATATTTAAATAGCTCTAATTAATCTACTGTTTCAAATTTCCTTGAATAAGTAGTTCGGTTAGATGAGTTTTGAGCTTTAAACTCTTAAGAAGTTAAAAACCCTAGTCAATTACCAAAACCAAGTCAAAACTTGTCAAAAATACTAATAGCTCAGAGCTCAGAGGTACAAAATTTGAGCACGATACCTATCACAAGCTTCTCACAAGGGTACAATACTTCCCATGTAATTATTCATGGGTTCAGGGGAACAAAAATTTCCCACCTAAGCTTATATCAATAACAAGAAAACTCTACATACTAGAACAAAACCTACACATCATTCTTGTTACTTATTTCCAAACACTAAGTACTAAATGTCATGTACAATATCGAATTACAAAAACTCAACATGAGCTCATATGTGCATAGTATCTTAGTAAGAATTAGTATGAGATACATATATCCAAAAATAGTTCATATTCAAAACAAGGAGTCCTATTTACCTTTTAAAAATGAGACATGAATTTTCAAAGAGAGAGTTTAGAATTGATCAAGTAATAAGATAAGAGTGTGGTGAAATTATGAACTTTAGTTAACAACTAAAATTTCCAAAGAGTAAGGCACAAGGACAGAGCCTCATACATCTTCAATAATAGTTCCTAGTTACCCAAGATACCAACACTGGTTTAGCATAATAGTGACTCCAACACAATTCATATGAAACACGAAGCCCAATTACTAGATCAAGTGGAGCTAGGAGTTCCCACAAAGTACAGAGTCCACACAAGTAACAAAATACAAGTGCTTTGTAGTTACTAATCTATAAAATAGTTCCAAATTTCTCAAAAGAATATAAAACACGGGTACAAAGTCCAATATTATATCTCAACGGGACTCAAGTTTCACCCAAATTTCGAGCTCAAAACTGAGTAATAACATCCAAATACCATGTAATTTATGAACTGACAGTAACTGTTCGAATTATCACAAGGAACTAAAATATAAACACCGATCTTTATACGGGCTTTGACAACAGTCCAAAGATACATAATATTCCAACATGATTGAAAACAATAAGAATCAATTCTCAACAAAGCACATATCCAGAACAAAATTCCAATTTAAGGATGAGCTCAAAATAAAGGTTCAACAAAACACGAGCTCAACACAAGCTAAAAAAAACCCATGTATAGGCTCTAGTACACATGCCAAATGAGTTCATTTGAAGTTCCAACAAGATTCAAGTTTCCCCAAACACTTAACCATAACAATAGGAAACGATGGTAATCTTAACAGACCACTTCCATTTCTAGTTCTAAACAAAAAGTCGAGAACAGAAAAACATTTGCATGCATTATTTTTTTAAAGAACTATTTATGGTAAGTTTCCCAATAGAAAATCATTTACTAAGGATTCAAAAACCAATATAAACAAGATTTAATAAACCCAAAAATCCATTAACTAGATAAAATAAGAAATCCAAGAATCTCAAAAGAGCAGACGTGTTTTAGTGAGACATTTATAAGAAAGCTAAGAGATCTTAAAGATTAGAGCCTATCATGCCTGATAGTGCTTCTATCAAATTGAAAAGAACCTCCAGCCGAGCTCAAAACTTCTCCTATTCTCCATGAAAAAAATCAAATAACAATGTTCTTTTTCTACAATGCCTCCTATATATTCCACGAACTGAAAATAGGTTTAAAACCTCTAAAATAGCCATCAAGTGTAGTTCAATCTGTTGGTTCAAAAAACAAGAGAACATGCAGAGTAAAAATCATGAAGTATGCAAAGTGAAACAACCACATTCCAACCCATTTAGCATTCCTTCCAAGGTAGTTTGAGCACGAAAACCAAAAACAATTAATTCCATTAATTCTGAGTTTCCTGCCTATCTTCCCTTGCCACCTCCTTTCATGTTTAGCAATTACCAAATCAATTTTAACAAGGAATTCCATTTTAGTGGAGTCTCCACCTAATCCTCCTACCAAGTTCACTAGCCCTTGCCAAAGCTGGCAGTACCTATAAGCAATTAAAACCTTATAAATAAATTTAATGCCTTGGAACCATCACCTACAATGTATGTGACCACCTAATTCCCTATTCTAGCCCATTAGTTTAGGATAGATAATATTGCTTAGGTTAGACCTTAGGTATATTGTAATATATACCTTAGGTTATAACCCAAACAAAAATTACCACAATAGGTCTTAGCACATAGCCTAAGGTAGTTTCCACATAGGTTAGATTAATTTACAACACTATAGTTTTAGGCATTAGGTTAGATCATAATATAACCTTGTAGTATTAGGTTCTAGGTAAGTTTTAATAGCCTAGAAACCTTTCCAAATCCTTTAGCACCAAGCTTAGGTTAGGATGTCAATAAACCAATCAAAGTAGAATACAAAGCTTTAGGTTAGAATAGGAATTTTGTTACGTAACATGGTTTAGGTAGTAAATATGTTTACCTAGCTTGGGATTCCGTTGGATAGTCCTTTTTAGGGTCCTGGATCCTTCCTATGCCGTGAACAAGCTACATTTTCTATTCACCTCAGTAATGTCCTGCCATGGTTGATCTCCAAAGAACCAAGCACAACTTACAACTAAATGGAAACAAGTTCACATAAAATTCGAAGATCTTGTAACCACAACGTTCAGTTCAATATGTCTCTTAATTCATGGAATGTCAATTTATCATTCGTTCAATAGAGCAGATTTAAAACGGAAGAGTCAGATTAATAGATAAGTTTACAACTCTTAAACCAAATTGCAACTCTCTTGTAAGAAATGAAAAATGGATTCAAAGAAACCATTCCAATCCAGTCAAAGGATCCTAAGAACAGAAGATGATTTATCCATATCAAGCATGATCTCCAAAATTCAAAAGAACATATATTTATAAGGAAAATCACATGTCAACACTTGAAATGTAAAGGAGGAAAATAACAACTATCAAGGGTGTTACAGAGTTGGTGGTTTCCAAGTTTGGAGTATCAATAATTCCATGCCAATTTAATAAATTACATAATGGGAAAATTAGTCCCACATGCACCATATAAATACAATTTGTGGAATTTAAATACAAAAATGTGACAATGGTAATATGAATAAAAGACGGAAAAGGAGCCCCTCCTCAAAAAAGAGTGTGTTGACCCTAGTTGAAAGCCCCCAACAAGTAAATATCAGGACCCACTTGTCTGAACTTGAGTGTCAAAAAATTGGAGGTGAAAACAAAAACACACATTTACCATTTTTTATTATTTTTGCACTACCACATGTCGCATTTCCTTGGTATGTTGCCCCTATTATTTCTCCTCCAACTAGGAACTTCTACGGATAGTATCTTGCTCAAAAAAATTCTACTATCGTATTGTAATGATTTTGGGAGATCTAGGGAAATGATGTCTACTAAAATGGCTTCTAGAGTAGATAATGGGAGGCCTCCACTCTCCTTCATAATTATTTTTTAATTTGAGAGAGAACAGGAGGCCTCCCAATCATTCTTTATATTTTTCACTTTAAACACGATTGATAGGTTTCTCATCCTCTCTCAAATTTGATAAAAATCAATAGGGATAATGATAGGTCACTCATTCTTCCTTAATGTAAAAATTTAGATATGAGAGAGAAAGATAAACCTATCATTCTCCTTTAGATTTTATTTTTCACATTGTGGGAGTGGAGGAATTCAATTTTTAAATTTATTTTTTTTAGGGGGAGAATAGGTCTCCCATTCTCTCTCAATTTGAAAAATTAAATATAAGAAAGAATGATAAAGGCATAAATGATTCTATTTCAGATTTGATTTTTCACATGGAGGGATAAAGAGAGGCCTCCCATTCTCTTTATTTACTTTTTTTATTTCAAGGAGAATATTAATACTTTCACTGTGAGAGAGATTTGGAGGCATCACAATTCACCTAAAATTAAAAACCTTCCTATTCTCCATAAAAATAAACAATAATTTTTAGTGATATTGGGAGGTCTCCCATTCTCCGTCCATCTAAAAAATAAATGTTGAGAGAGAATGAAAAACTTCTCATTCTATATCCACCCTTTCATTTTTCATTTTTATTCACTTGTAAGGAATAAATAACAACTCAGTAAGGAGAATGAGAGGCCTCCCATTCTTCCTGAATGTGAAAAATCAGAGCTAAGAGAGAATGAGAGGTTTTTTCAGTCTCTCAACATTTATTTTTTACATTACGGGAGAATGAAAGCCCCCCATTCTCCTTATTAATATTTTTTAGTTTTTCATGTTGTATTCATCATTTTTTTCTTTATTGTTTTTCACTTTCAAGGAATAAATAACAATTAGTAGGGAGAATGGGAGACCTCCCATTCTCCCTAAATGTGATAAAATAAAGTTAAGAGAGAATGAGAGGTTTTTCATTTACTCTTAGATTTGGTTTTTTCATGTTAAGGGAGAATAGGAGGCCTCCCATTCTTCATATTTATTTATTTTTATTTTGAGGAAGAATGAGAAGTTTTTTGCTAAGGGAGATTAATAGGCTTCCTATTTTTATTGAAAGTGAAAAAACTTCCAAAAAATAAATACAGTTGATAGGGAAAATTGTAGGCCTCTCATTCTCACTCAATGTGAATAATCAAAAAAAAATAATAGTTGATAAGGAGAATGGTAGGCCTCCCATTCTCACTCAATGTGAAAAATCAATGTTGTGAGACAATGAGATGATGTTTTTATCCTATTCTTTATCAATACAAAAAATCAAAACTAAGAGAGAATGAGTGGTTTTTCATTCTCTCTAAACATTTATATTTACATTATGGGAGAATGAGAGGCCTCACATTCTCCTTATTTATTGTTTTTAATTTTCAAGGAGAATGTGAGTTTTTCATTATAAGGGAATTTAGGAGGTATACCAATTTTCCTGAAAGTGAAAAACTAATATTCTCCCAAAAAATAAATAACAATTGATAGGGAAAATGGTAGGCCCTCCCATTCTCACTCAATGTGAAACATACAAAGCTATGAAAGAATGAGATGTTTTTATCCCATTATTTATCAATGCAATAAATCAAAACTAAGAGAGAATGAGTCGTTTTTTCGTTCTCTCTAAGAATTTATATTTACATTATGGGAAAATGAGAGGCCTCCCATTCTCCTTATTCATTTTTTTTATTTTCAGGGAGAATGAGATGTTTTTAATTATAAGGGGATTCCGAAGCCATACTAATTTTTCCTAAAAGTGAAAAACTTCTTAATATCTCTAAAAAATAACAATTGATAGGGACAATGGGATGCCTATCATTCACCTTCAATCTAAAAAAAAAAATAATTTATAAGTTAAGTTAAAAAATGGGAGGCCTCCCATTCTCTCAGCATTTATTTTTAAATCAAGGAACAATGGGAGACCTACCATTCTCCTTATTTTTTATTTTTTTATCTATGCACTATACATAGACACTTATAATTATGTCTATGTTAAAAATATTAAAGAGGAAGAAGGGTAGAACTTACATTCTCCCTCAAGGTGAAAAAAATTAAAAAGGAGAATGAGAGGCATTCGAATTCTACTTAAAAGTTAAGATAAAATAAATAGTAATAATATGAGGCTTCTCATTCTCTCTTAAAGTAAAAAATCAATATGGAGAAAGGGAGATCTCACATTCTCCATCACAAAGAAGAAACAATTAGTTGGAAAAATGGGAGGTATTAGCTAGCGACCACTAAGCTCTAAAAATTGGCAAACCTGAAATGCATAAGAAAATATGATTATAAAAATATTTATCCTTTTGAGGTCTTAGATATCGACCGCTAAGTTATAAAAATTGGCATCTTTAGAATGCATATGAAAATATGATTAAAAAAATCATGTTGAGATATTAGCTAGCGACAACTAAGATCTAAAAAATTGACATCTATGAAGGACTCCCTTTTATAATTTTAGGGAGATTGGAAGGCCTTCCTTTTATCCTCTTTATTGTAATTTTATTTTGAGGGTGAAGGGGATACCTTCCTTTCTACATCATAAAATTACTATTTTTTTGCTAGCCGATAAGTTACAAAATACTAGCGGCCACTAAGCTACATAAGGCTAGCAGTCGCTAAGATTCATAAGGCTAGCAACTACTAAGCTTCATAAGGATAGTGATTGCTAAGATATATAAGGTTAGTAGTCACTAAGCTACATAAGACTAACAACCGCTAAGATTTATAAGGCTAGTGGTTGTTAAGCTACATAAGGCTATCGATCGCTAAGCTACATAAGACTAAGTTGTAAAAATAACCATCCCTGGAATGCATCGTAAAATATGAGTATTAAAAAAAAATCACGTTAAAACATAGCTAGCGACCACTAAGCTCTAAAACATTGGCATCCTTGAAATGCTTAGGAAAATATGATTTATATATTTTTTTATCCTATTGATGTATTAGCTAGTGACTGCTAATCTCTAAAAATTGGCATCCTAGATTACATAGGAAAATATGAGTATAATTTTTTTTTTATCCCATCGAGGCATAGCTATCGACCGCTAAGCTCTAAAAATTGGCATAGGCCTAGAATGCATAGGAAAATAAGAGCATAAAAAAGTATCATGTTGAGGCATAGGTAGCAACTGCTAGGATTTAAAAATTGGCATCCCTAAAATGCATAGAAAAATAAGATTTAATTTTTTTATCCACTAAGCTCTGAAAATATTTATACCGTAGAGAATATGAAAAAATTCTAATAAATAATATGAAGTGTTCTAAATGGAAATCAAAAGGCCATACTACATGGAGACCTTTCGTATCTACCTTAAGGGTGGATTCGAAAAGACAAAAAAAAGAGAAAAAACTAAAATATATCCTATTATTACTTGTTATTTTATTTAGTTTCCCTTGTCGGGGCCATAACTCCAAGCTCGTTGATCTGTTTTGCAAATCGGATGACCCGTTGGAAAGAAGAGGGAAGCACTCAAATATGTTATGTCTCTAGTTAATAGCTATGTTTATCAAAAGCTTGTGAAGCCCAAAATTTCTCCAAAGACCCTCATAAATTAAAAATACAAAAAAGCTGTTGAAAAATGCTAAAAATAATTTTTGAAAATCTTGTTCTGAATCAAATGCATAGGAAAATATGATTTAATTTTTTTTATCATATTGAGGTATTAGCTAGGGACTGCTAAGCTCTAAAAATTGGCATCTCTGGAATGCATAGGAAAATATGATTATAAAAAAATTATCTTGTCGAGGCATTAACTAGCACCTACTAAGCTCTAAAAATTGACATCACTGGAATGCATAGGAAATTATGATTATAAAAAAATTATCTTGTTGAGGCATAACTAGTGACCTCTAAGCTTTAAAAATTAGTATCCATAGAATGCATAGAAAAATATTATTTAATTTTTTTCCTGTTGAGTTATTAGCTAATGACTGCTAAGCTGTAAAAATTGGTATCAATGGAATGCATAGGAAAATACGAGTATAAAAAATTATCTTGTTAAGACCTTACCTATCGAATGCTAAACTCTAAAAATTGGCATCCCTAGAATGCATAGGAAAATATGATTATAGATGTTAAAAAAATTTATCTTGTTGAAACATTATCTAGTGACCGCTAAGCTCTAAAAAACAAAATCCATAGAATGCATAGGAAAATATGATTTTAAAAAATTATATTTTTGAGGTATTAGCTATAAACCATTAAGCTCTAAAAATTAATATTCCTGGAATGCGTAGGAAAATATGATTATAAAAAATTATCCTGTTGAGGCATAGCTAGTGATCGTTAAGCTCTAAAAAATTGACACCCCTAGAATAAATATGGAGAATAGGAGGCCTTTTGTTCTCCTTGAAAGTGAACAATTATTAACAGGGATGGTGAGTGCATGTCATTGGAAGACCTCTCATTATCCTTTAAAGGCAAAGAAAATCAAGATGGAGACTGAGATTCCTCTGATTCTCCTTAAACGTGAACCATTCTTAAAAGGGATATTTAGGGCCTTGTCATTCCCCCTAAAGTGAAAAAATAGTTAAAGTAATCATTTAAAATATAAACCTAGAGGCATCATTATCTCAAAGAAAACAAAAAACAATAATTAGAATGAGAGACCTTACATTCTCCTTCACTTTGAAAAAAAATCAAGAGTTAGAATGGGTGGCTCATTTACACTCAAAGTGTAAAATAAACTTGAGAAAAATAGAAGTTCTCTCATTATCCCTAAATGTAGAAAACTAATCAATATGGATTATGGGAAGCCTCCCATTATCCTTAAATATGTTCTTAAAAGGGATACTGATGGCCTCTCATTTGAAGGTTTCTTATCATCCCTAAAAGTAAAAATAAAAATCAATATTGAGAATGGGAGGCTTAGCATTTTTTGTAAAAGTAAAAATTAAAAATTATAATTGAAGGCCTCTCATTCCCACTTAGAGTGGAAAATAGTTCAAACAATCAATCACAAGAGATATAAAGAGACATTATTATCTCCAAGTAAAAAAAAATCTATAAGAAGAATGAGATACCTTATATTTTCCTTATTATTGAAAAATAATCAATAGTTAGAATGGGATGCCTCCCATTCTAACTTTAAATGAAAAAATAGTCAAAAAGGAAAAATGAAAGAACTTCCATTATACATCAAAGTGAAGAAACACCGAAGATTTAGAAAAATCAAGAGTTATAATGAGAGGCCTCAAATTCTACCTACAAAAGAAAAATAGTCAAGAAGGAAAATGAAATTTCTTCCATTCTACATCAAAGTGAAGAAAATCTTAGGATTTAGAATGGGAGACCTCTCAAAATTTAAATCAATAAAGACAGAGAATGCGAGGCCTCCCATTTTCTTATCCATAGGGATATAGAGAAACACCACTTCATCATAGTAACCAAAATCAAAAGGAAAAATAATAAGAAGAAAAAAGAATCAAAAGAAGGAGTAAAAGGCTCTGTTACAGAATCATCGCTATGTGCAAAGTGACAGTTGTGTAACCGCTCCTCTACACATACTGGAGGTTGCGTAACCACCCCAATGGTTGTGTAACCTTCAGTCTGTATTCACCGGCAGTCTTGTTAGTAATGAAAAAAATAAAAAATCCACGAACAGTCGTGGATTTCAAATGTCTGGGCCATGTCATTTCCTTAGATGAATCTTCCTATTCTCCAATGCATAAGAGGACAAGGGGAGAAATCTATTTAAGCAAGAGGAGCATGTAGAATTGGATCACTAAAGACTTGGTGGAGAGAAATGAGCAAGAAACCATTGATGTTGGAATTTTTTTTTATAGAAGCAAGGTGTGAGAACATAACAAACAAGTAGATAAGGGTGGAAGTGGCATTATTTGCCTTCCTTTAGCTTCTTGTAATCTATTATTTTTTAAGAGGCTAATATAATATTGGGAAAAAAGAGAAATTTCCCTTCTCGGCTAGTTTTCCCTCAAGTTGGGGGTTTCCAAGATAAAATATTGTGTTGTGTTGAATTGTTTATCTTTCATTGCTCCAAAATAGTTATAAGTTTCAAATTTCATTCACTAGCATTAAGAACTATCATTTTCAAAGTAAATTGGAAGTAGGAACAATATTTTGTGGTCTCATAAATTGTCCAAAGTAGAGTTTTATAGATCATTTTGGTATCAGAGCTAGGACAATTATATTCAAGGGAATTGTTATGCCAAATTTGCACCCCCCTGAAAATTTGGATAACCCATTTAAAACTGGATTTGGGCATGTGATGTGCAGATGGTTGTCAAATTTAACATCAACAACCAACAACAAGGTGGTCACAGAGTGAAGCTCCACACGAGAAAGTGGCAATGAAAGGCCGCCAATAGCATCAAATATGTTACCAGCTGGCAACAGGTAAAGATGCTACCGACCGGTAGCATTTTAAATGTTACTGGTCGGTAGAAAGTATGGATGCTACTGGCCAGTAGTAGGTATGGATGCTACTAGTCGGTAGAATTTCAACAGCTACTAACTGGTAGTGGGACACCGGCGAAGTTACGATGTGTTACAGAGGTTAGTGGATGTTGGTATCATTTCAAAATGCTACTGACTAGTACCATTTTTACTGATACCACCTGATAACACAGAGGTGACAATGAGGAGCTATCGATCGACAATGAAGGCACTGGTAGTAGTTGTACAGATGCTACTAGATGAAAAATTTCTACTTCTAGCCAATAGCAAAAAAGGGAATGTTCATGCCATGATATGTAGGATACCAGAAGTGGTGAAACAAGCTACCAACTTGTTGCATTTATGTACCCGGTTGACAACATGAGAATAACGTAAGGGCATGCTATAAGTCGACAAGAGAAAAAATTTCTCCTGGCCAAAATTAATGAATACTATGGAACCGGTCATGTGAAAAACATGTTCTACCATCCGAGAGGAAAATGTATACAATCAACCCAACTCAGGAAATCTCAGCTACAAGTTGAGCATTAATTTTGATAATTCTGGTAGCTCAACTACCTATAAGAAAATTAATTCATGGTAGGTGAGGAAAATTTTCTATATAATGTAATCGACCACCTCATTTTTTGGGGGGGGTTTTCTGAATTGTAAAGGAATTCTGTCAAAATTGTTCCAAAACTTATGAGTTCTAGGCCTCAAATTTGTGCATGCTATAAAGAATTCTTTTCTTGCGTCTACTTTGTAATGGATTGTCCATTCTTTTGAGAAATAAAATTTGTGTTTTTTGGATTTTCCTACCCTAACTCGAGTTATATTGCATTTCTTTCCTTCTATTGCACTTGCAGATATTTTTTGCATACTTTGTTCTTCTCGTAGGACCCAAATTCATCATGCTCCATGAAAATGGAGATTTGAATGTTGTTTGGATCATGAGACTCCTATCTATACTCTCCTACCTGATTTTATTCCTATTTTCACTCACTAGGAATATCTCCACCCTTTTTCTTGGTGTTATCTCCTCCCTTATTTAGAATTTTATTTTCATGCATCTTTCTCTCTCCCTAGTCACTTGGAACTATAGATTAGTGTTAGGGTAGCTGCATTTCACTTCCTAGGAAAAGTTTAGCATTAGAAATAGGTAGAGGAAGCCAAAAATCTCTAGAGATCTGTATCAATTTGAGTCCCACAACATGGAGATAGTCCCATCTTGCCTCAAAATCCCAAGTTGTCTATAACTTGGGGTAGGGTGCAATTTTGAGCTCCAATAGTTTTGGCATGCCCAATGGGAGCATTTAAGTCAAATTTTGTATGGTCTACAACTTCATTATTGCTAAGTCTTGATGTGTGAATTAGTAATTTCTAGCCTTTGGAGAATTTCTATAAACATATGGCAGCTCCATCTTTTAAATCAACCAGTTTTAGCAGTTTAATTTCCCAAGTTCATGAGAAGAATTCAAAAAAGGTCCCGAACAATAGAGGAATGATCTTTTGAGTACCTGCAATTATCAATTGGAAGGGGAAGAAGAGGAAGATAAGTTCAAAGGTCACCTTCACCACAAAACATGACTCTTTCCACTCCACCTCTTGGTAGGCCTTTCTTGTAGTCTCCTAGATTTCTCGGGCTTATTACAATGGTAACACAATAGAATTTGGGATTTATCAATTTTACTAGCAACAATCCTCTTACTCTTAATTCCAACAATACCATTCCAACATCTTTTCTTAAGAGAATCCATTTATTGACTGGGGATAATCAAACTATTCCAGCTGATCACATTCAGGATATTACCAATATCTATGCCATCCATCAGATTATTGTACAATATTTGGCTATTAAGTTATTGGCATCTTCATTCAAAAGAAGAGATTTGTAAAGGTTCAGGAGCTTGACAGTAGGGTCAATAACAAATTACAATACATTGTGCACAACCCTTTATAATCAATTTGGAGAGAAGATAGATAATCTCTCTTTCCTATAACAATTAACAAATATAAAAAGGGCTCCCAATGAAATCATGGTAGAATTCAATTTCAGATTTTAAAAGACCTGGGACAAAATTCCAGTCCTAGTAAGACCAACTCTTGAAGGTACATTTCTTTATTTTTTAAGAGCATTTAATTTTGATATTGCTATCATTGTTCATTCTATGGGGGTATAACATTTCCTGGGGCCTATGCCATAACCATTAGGGATGAAAATTGTTTGATCTAAGCTGAAATATTAACTCCTAGGCCACCTATACCCCTATACCCTGAATTACCCCAAGCTACTTAGCCCTTTATTGCTCTTATTCTTGAGAAAAATTCCCAACCCACTGTCTCTACATCCTACTCACCTGCATGACAAAAGGAGGCTTAAGAAATGAAGGCCTTAATTAGAAATCTCTCTAATAATGTGATATATTTAGAGAAACAAAAAACCTAGTCCTACAGAAATTATTCAAACTAAGGGTAGTCTTCCAATCAGGGTTACCAGCCATACAAGAACTAATGTAGTCAGAGGCACAAGAGAAATAAGAAAAATAACATATGGCAGGCTAAAAATTCCTCTCTTTCACTTGTACCAATTGCCCCTTCTCATCCATCTAGAATGTGGTTAGCTCTAGTCAAGAACTAGTTCCAGTTCAAAATAATTTGATCCAAGAAACATAGTGGTATTTTCCTTACAAACAACCACACAATCAACTTATTTGTGAGAAGGCATTTACTATTCAATCTTTCATGATTCATAGTTCCTCAAATTAGTAGGAGCCATTGGTGGAAGAACCCACTCTTAATGTGGAAGGAGCTCAGGATGCCAATAAGGATGCAAATCTTATGTTCCTTGGAGTTGAAGATTTTTGTGCAGTAAATCAAGTAATTGCTGATAACACCAACTCTAAGAAAATAATTTTGGAATCACAACATGCATCCTCTTATAATCAACGAAATTTTGTTAACAAGGAGGAGGTTGATGTAGGAAAAGATAGAGCACCTGAGGCTCCTTGCAAGGAGGTTGCTTCCTAACCTAAAATGCCTATTCCAACATTACAACAATAAAGAAAGGAGAATCCTATGCCACAATTGCATAAATCCACAATCCCTCCCTTCAACATTGTGGAGAAGATGAAAAAGACAAATGTTCTCCATTGGGGCCTATGCCATAGCCATTAGGGTTGAATTTTTTTTGATCCCGTCACGAAGGGACCTCTTAGGCGAAGCTCTTAAGAAACTTCCCCTTATTGATCCAATGATTCAAAAGGCCCCTGTTACTAATAATATTTTCCAAGAAAAGGAGGAACACGTAAGTTATGTTATCAAAATCCTGCCCTTTTATATGTCATTGATTGTGGGAAAAAACTTGATACATAATTGCATGATTGACTCTAGGGATAGTACCTCTGTTATGCCAAAGAAAATTGCCGCTATCTTGGGTCTCAAATACAGTTCCGTTTCAAAGGGAGTCTTGCAACTTGATGGGTCAATTATAAATGTTTTAGGGTTCATTAAACATCTGAAATTAACCCTTAATGCTTTCCCAATTCTCACAATCACCCATGATATATCAGTAATTGACTTTCCCCCTATGTTTGTTGTGTGCTTGTAAAGAGATTTTACTGCCAAAGTGGGTGGTTAATTGTCTGCAGATTGGACCCATATACTCTTGAGAACTAGGTATGGTATAAGGTTTACCATACAAGATGAGACTATATTTTCTTATCATATTGAGTCATATGACCCCACTCCTCTCCTAGTAAACTGCCTAATTCAAGAAAATCAAGAACAAGATTTAGTTTCAGAAGAGCATCCCACTCCTCCTCTTATGTTTGATTTATTGTTAGATGACTGGGCTAAGAGAGATAATAAATTTGATCCTTACGTGGAGGAACTTAAGGCATTTGAGACTGGTCTTGGTACTTATTGTGTCCATGAAGATAAAAATATACATCCCAATATGCTCAAAGAAGAAAAGGAAGATTTTGGACAAAGGAAAATGTTCTTTGATGGTTCAAGAAGTAGAAATGGAGCTAGGCAGGAGTTGTGTTTTTATCTCCAATCAGTGAAAATATTTTCTTTTCCCACAGGTTGTAGTTTGCATGTTCCAATAACGTCAATGAATATGAGGCATTGGTCCATGGTTTGTTGATTGCTAAGAAGAAGAAGATCAAGATGTTGCAGATTTTTGGAGACACATAATTGGTAATTCATCAGGTGTGCGGAATATGTACCACAAAGAAAAAGTTTTTGAAATCTTATAAGCATAAAGTTTGGGACCTTTTTGAGATCTTTGATGCTCTTAATCTACAAGTAGTGCCTAGGAAAATGAAGAAAGAGACAGATCAGATGACAACCCTTGGATCACAATTCTCATCTAATGAGGATTTTATTAAGGGAAATGTACAACACATTAAGATAGTGGTTAGGCCATCCATTCAAGACAATGAAACCATCTGGAAGATTTTTAATAGCGATGAATTTTATTTTATTTTTATCCAAAATGAGGTTGATTTTTCTTCAAATATGCAATCTGATTAGGAGAGCATCTATGGTGACCAGATTATTCCACTGAAATTGAACAAGTTGCCAAAGGGACTGGTTACATTAAAGCATATTTTTGGCCTGAATGTTTATTTCAAAGAGGATGAAAATAAATTTCAGCAAAGAAATATGATATTCAACCAGTCACCATCACACAAGGAAAGGATATTTTGCTGGGAAAGGTATGTGAAGAAAATGAGAAGCAAGATTTCATTTCTTTGTGTCAAAAATTCAGTGACGTATTTTCGTGGGATTATGAAGATATAAAGGGATTCAATCCAGATACTATGCATCATTCTATAGATCTTGATCCCAATGTCAAGCCAATTAGGAAAAAGTAAAGACCAGTCAACCTTAGAATAGATCCCCTCATGAGGAAGGAGTTATCCAAACTCATTGAGGAAAAAATAATTTTTTAAATCAAGTACTCTACATGGGTGGAAAATCTTTTCCCAGTCATAAAGAAGAATGGGGAAATAAAAATTTGTGTTGATTTTTGTGATTTGGATAAGGCTTCCCTAGAATACCACCAACCTGTACCTTCTATGGAGTAGATTTTACAAACTGTTGCAGCGGCTGAAAGTTTTTCCGTGTTAGATGGGTATTCAAGTTTTAATCAAATCAAGGTTAGAGAAGAAGATCAATTCAAGACTGCATTTACAACCAAGTGGGGTACATATGCCTATCAAAAGATTCCTTTTGGTTTGTCAAATGTAGGTGCCACATTTCAAAGAATAATGGATATTACTTTCAAAGGCTATATCAATGACATCATCCTTGTGTACTTGGATGATATCACTATCTTCTCAAAGTAGAGCAAGGATCATATCAGTCAATTGGAGAAGATATTTGAGATATGTAAGGAGTTTGGTGTGTCTCTTAACCCCAAAAATGTAATTTTGTAGTCCCTTGTTAGAAAATAAGGGATAACAAATGTGGAATAATCCCTCAGAGAATCACAATAGTAGAAAGTAATATGTAGAAAAATATTACATATCCGAAATAAAAGTGTAAAATAATACAAGAACAACACAAAGAGACACTATTTAACGTGGTTCACTCAATTTGGGCTACGTCCACCAAGAATCAATTGCTCAAATTTTATTACAAGCCACCACTCTCTCAATACAATACCCAGATCTGTTTGGAGCTATGCTTAATAAACTCTACATAATTCACACCCAAATTCAGACACATATGCAATGTTACATTAATCCTACCATATGCACAAAAACCACATAAGTAGACAACTACTTAAGTAGTTTTACAAAACCATGGGTATTGAAACCATGGGCCAAAACCATCCCATAAATCTATGGGTCAAAAAATCCCACCCATTTGAGAAAATCACGGTTTCTCAGTATATTGGGCACATTTTTTTAGGAAATTTTTTTTTTCTCAGGGGTTACGCCCCTGAACCCCTGCTTGGGACCCAGCCTAGCCCTAAACCCCAATGAGACAACTATGGAAAGTGTATATTACTCTTAGTGTATAGTCTTCAACACTTTCACACATGAAAATAGGCTCCATAACCTAACATCCCTAGAGGTAAAATTTTGGGGCACATTGTTTTGAAGGATGGCATTACCATTGACCTGGATAGAATTTCAGCAATCCTTTCCCTCTCTTTTCCAACTCAAAAAATCCTTGCAATCATTTCTTGGAAAGATTATTTTATTTAGGATATTGATTCCTAATTTTGTAGGATTTTTCAAACCTATCACTCTCATGTTGAAGAAGAATGCAACCTTCAAATGGACAACTGAAGGGAAAGAAAGCTTCGATAAAATCAAGCAAGAGATTTCTCGAGATCCTACAATAATTAATCCTAACTATGGTAAGGATTTTATTTTATATGCTTATGGAGTTTATGTTAGTGTGGTTGATGTTTTTACACAACAAAATGATCAAGGTATGGAGCAGCCGATGGCCTTTTTTAGCCAAACATTGAAGGATTATGAGCTAAAATATAATCACATTGAGAAATAGGTATTTACTATCATGAGGCCTTTAAAAAATTTTAAAAGCATGTTGTCCACCAGTCATATCAAAGCTATAGACCCACATTCTAGTGTGAGGGATTTCATCATGGGAGAATATATTAATGAGAAAATATCTGGATGGTTAACAAAGATAATGGAATATGATATGATTATAAAGGCCACAAAAGTTGTGAGAGGGAGAGGATTATGTGAGAAACTTTCTTTTGATGCTCGGGATGAACAAGAGACCTCCTTGATGAATGAAGAGCCTTTACATGATGTTGAACTTCAACAGAATGAAGAACATGCTACCAATATTCATATCTAGATTAGTGAGATGATCACTTTTTTATCTACAGGTGCATACCATATTTGTTTAAGAAAAACAAAAAGAAGACATTTGAGGCTATAGTCCATTTGTTATGTTTTAGTGGATGGCATTTTATTCAAAAGGAACATTGATGGAATCTTACTAGGGTGCGTTGAGGAAGAGCTAGTGTAAAAGGTATTGACAAACTTTCATGGTGGCTTATCCGGTGGTCATTTTGCAGCCAAAGCCATAGAAATGAAAATTATAAGAGAAGCTTATTTCTGGCAAACATTATTTTTTGATTGTCATAAATGGGCCATAAAATGTAAGGACTATGCTTTCTTCACCAATATGAAAATATTGATAGCTCTTCCATTACATCCAATTCTAGTAGATCATCCTTTTTCTCAGTGGGGCCTTGATTTTATTGGCATAATCAATCCTCCATCAAGTGCTGATCACAGGTGGGTTTTAACTGACATAGATTAGTTCACTAGGTGGATTGAGGCCATACCATTAAAGGAAGAAACCGAATTATTCATTCTTGACTTCCTTTAGGTAATTGTCACAAGGTTTGGTGTTCCACAAACCATAATTTCTAATAATGAAAAGGCCTTTCTAGGATATAGAATTTTTTATTGGGTTCTTAGTCTTGGTTTTTATTTGAAAACTTCTTCCAATTATTACCCTTAAGGTACTAATAAGAATCTGATTAGAATTATGAGGAGGAAAATGGATTTTAATCAAAGGTAATGGCATACCAAGGTAATAAATTCCCTTTGAGATGATAGGATTATTGTCAAATAGGTCATTAGTGTTTCACCATATAAAGCTTGTTTATGGCAAGGAAGAAAGGTTACCTTTTAAAATTGGAATTTTGTTCACATGAGTTGGCCCAACAGTTGGATTTTGAAGGGGCAGATCAAAGAGAAATCAAAATTGCAAAGTTGGTTGAACTTGAATAACTAAGGAATTTTGCAGTGATTAAGTTAGAGCAGCATCAAGAATCCACCAAGAAATGATTTGAGAAAAATGCCATATTTCAGAGGTTCAAGTTTGGTTATTTGGTCTTAAAGTGGGATGCTTATAGAGCCAAACCATGGAGAAACTCCAAGTTTGATGCAATTTGGAGTGGTCCATATACCATTATTGCTTGCAAAGAAGTAAACTCTTTTGAGCTTGCTGATCTTAATGGTTATGCAATACCAATCCCAGATAATTGGATTTATCTTAAGCATTCTCATTAGGCTATTCTTGTGCATCATTATATATATTAGATTAGATTTCTATTCCTCCAAGCTCTTGCAACACATTTTTCTACTGTTAGTATAGGTTTTTTTTAGATAAGTTCTTATGCACACTTTGAATATTCCATTTGGGATGTGTTTAATCTTTCTATTTGTACATAGTTGTTCCTTTGTTACTGTTGCACTCTCCATTTTCAGGTAGGTTCTTTTGTTGAAACAGTTGGATACCAGCTCATACATTTTCAGATCAAACTCATATCCCTGTTATACTTAAGAGTAATTTAGGGGAGTGTTTTCCATGTTATATCACTTTAAGTTTGTAAGATGAATCCATGCCTTTTGTATTATTTGAGGCAACTACTCTCTTCATCTAGTAGGCAGATGTCCCCTTGAGGTTGCTAAAACTGTTATCCCAAATTTGCACCCCACCTATAAATTTAGATAACTCATTCAAATATAGATTCAGGAATGTGATATACAGATGGCCATAAAATTTAACATCAGCAACCAGAAATAAGGCGGTCATAGAGTGAAGGTCCGCAGGAGAAAGTGGCAGTGAAAGGCCACCGGTAGCATCAAATATGCTACCAGCTGGTAACATGTACGGATGCTACCGACTGGCAGTATTTTAGGAGCTACCAACCGGTAGTGGGACAACGATGGAGTTACGGTGGGTTGTAGAGGCTAGTGGACGCTGATATCATTTTAAAATGCTACCAACCGTTTGCATTCTTAGTGATACTGGTTGGTAGCATTGATGAAAAAAGAGGAGTTACTGGCCGATAGTGGGGGTGCCGGTAGCAGTTGTACAGATCCTACCAGCTGACAAAAAAATTTCTGCTACCGGCCGGCAGTAGAAAAGGGAATGTTCATCCCATTATATGCAGGATACTAGTACCAGTGAAACAAGCTATCGACCAATTGTATTTATGTAACCGTAGATAGCATGAGAATAATGTAATGACATGATGCCAGCTGACAAGAGAAAAAATTTCTCCCAACCAACATCAATGAATATTATGCAACTGGCCATGTGGAAAACAAGTGCTACCATCTGGGAGGAAAATTTATACCACCAGCCCAACTTAGGAAATATCACCTACGAGCTGGACATTAATGGTGGTAATTCAAGTAGCTCAAATACCTATTAAATAATTAATGCATGGTAGGTGAGGAAAATTTGCTTTATAATGTAATCAGCCCCCTCTTTTTATGGGCGGGGATTTTCTAAATTGTAAAGGAACTCTGTCAAAATTATTCTAGATCTTGTGAGTTACAGACCTCAAATTTTTGCATTTTGCAAAGAATTTATTCCTTGTGTCTACTTTGTAATGGATTGTGCATTCTTCTAAGCAATAAAAATTTATGTTTTGTGGTGTTTCCTGTCCTAACTCGATTTTTTATTGAATTTATTGCCTTGTATTGCACTTGCAGGTATTTTATGCATACTTTCTTCTTCTTGCAGGACCCAAATTTGTTGTGCTCCATGAAAAATGGAGATTTGAATGTTGTTTGGATTGTGGCACTCCCATCTGACCTCTCCTACCTCATTTTCTTATTATTTTTATTCACTAGGCATATCTCCACCCTTTTTCTTAGTTCTATCACCTCCCTTAGTTTAGGATTTTATTTTCATGCATTTTTCTCTCTCCTTGGTCATTTGAAACTGTAGATTAGTGTTAGGGTACCTGTATTCACTTCCTAGGAGTAGTTTAGCATTACAAATAGGTATAGGAACCCTACCTTATCTGGAGGTCTGTCTCAATTCTAGTCCCACAACTTGGAGACAATACCATGTTGCCTAAAATTACTGGGTTATCTGTAGCCTGGGGCAGGGTGCAATTTTGAGGTTAAATAGTTTTGGCATGCCTGGTAGGAGCATTTGACTCAGATTTTGTATGGTCTAAAACTTCATTGTTGCTAAGTATTGGTGTGTGACTTAGTAATTTCTATCTTTTAGAGGTTTTTTCTACACATATGACAAATCCATCTTTTAAATCATCTGTTTTCAGCAGTGCAATTTCCTGAGTTCATGAGAATAATTCAAGAAAGGTCCCGAACAATAAAGGAAGGATATTTTGAGTACATGTAGTTATCACCTCGAAGGGGAAGAAGAGGAAGTTAAGTTCATAGGTCACCTTAAACATCAAACATGACTCATTCCAATCCACATCATGGTAGGCATTTCTTGTAGTCTATTGGAGTTCTCAAGCCTATTATAATGGCAACAAAACATAATATGTGATTTGTCAATTTTATTGGCAACAATCCCCTTGCTCTTAATGCAAACAATCCCATTCCTACATCTGCTCTCAAGAGCATCCCTTTCTTCACTAGGGAGATTAAAACTACTCAAGTTGATCACGTTTAGGATATTTCCAATGTCTGTACCATCCATCAAATTGTTGAACAAGATGTGGCTATTAGGTTGTTGGCTTCTTCATTCAAAGGAAGAGCTTTTCAATGGTTCAAGAGATTGATATCAGAGTCAATTACAAATTGGAATACATTGTCCACAACCATATACAATCAATTTGGAGAGAATGCAGATAATATATCTTTGCTGGAAAATTAACAACTATCAAGAGGGCTCCCAATAATCTCATAACTGACTTCAATTTCAAAAAACCTAGGACAAAATTCCAATCCTAGTAAGAAAAATTGTTGAAGGTGTATTTCTTTATTTTTTAAAAGCATTGAATTTATATATTGTTATCATGGTTCAGTCTATGGGGGTAAAAAATTTCCTAGGGCCTATATCATAGCTATTAGGGCTAAAAATTGTCTGATCTAAGCTGGTAAATTAGCTCATATGCCCCCTATGCCCTTATACCCTAAAGTATCCCAAGCTACTCATCCCTCCATTGCTCCTATTCCTGAGAAAAATTCCTAACCCACTACCTCTATATCCTACTCTCCTTCATAACAAAAGGAGGATGAAGAAATGAATGCCTTAATTAGAAATATCTCTAATAAGGTGATATCTTTGGAGACAAAATGAGCCCAATCCTTAAGAAATTATTCAAACTAGGGGTAGTCTTCCAATCAGGGCTATTTGCCATACATGAACCAATCTAATCAAAGGTATGGGAAGAATAAGAGAAATAACATGTGGCAGGCCCAAAATGCCTATCTTCAACTTATACTAGTTTCCCCTTATAAGCCATCTCCTACGGTTATCTCTAGTCAAGCATTGGTTCCCGCACAAAATAATGTGATCCAGGAAAAAAAGTGGTGTTTTCCTTACAACCAGCCACACAATCAACTTATTTATGAGAGGGCATTGTATGTTCAAGATTTCATGATTCCGAGTTCCTCCAATTAGTAGGATCCATTGGTGGAAGCACCCAATCCTAATGTGGAAGGAGATCGGAAGGCCAACCAGGATGAAAATATTATGTTCCTTGGAGCTAAAGATTTATGTGCATTTAATTAGGTAGTTGTTGATAACACCAGGTCTAAGAAAAGAATGTTGGAATCACAATATGCATCCTCTTCTAATCAAGGAAATGTTGTTAACAAGGAGAAGGAGGTTGATGTAGGAAAAACCAGGGCACCTTAGGATCCTTGCAAGGAGGTTGTTCCCCAACCTAAAATGCCTATTCTAGCATTGCAACAACAAAGAAAAGAGAATCCCATGCCAGAATTGTAGAAATCCATAAGCATTCCCTTCAACAATTTGGAGTAAATGAAAAATAAAAATGTCAATGTAACAATGTGGGTTGCTTTGGCTATCTCAAAAAGGGAATTATTATGTGAAGCTCTTAAGAAGCTTCCCCTTGCTAAACATGCGATTCAAAAGACCCCTGCTACTATTAATATTTTCCAAGCAAAGGAGGGACAAGTAAGTAAAGTTTTAAAAACCCCACCCTTTTATATGGAAGACAACCTTAAAAAAACAAGGTTTGTATGAGTGGTTAGTACTTCCATTTGATTTATGCAATGCCTCCACTACATTTATGAGATTGATAAATGATGTATTGCGGGAATTCATAGATTCATGTGTCATTATATATTTGGATGATATTATGATTTTTAGTGCCACATGGGAGGAACATCTAACACATTTTCAACAAGTCTTGCAAGTTCTCAAGGAGAAACAACCTGTTATGCAATATGAAGAAGTGTGAATTTGCCAAACAATCACTTGTCTATCTTGGGCACATGGTTAGAGGAGGAGAGTTACGAGTGAACCCAAAGAAGGTGGAAACCATTGCCAATTGGCCAACACCAATAGGAGCCAAAAATGACCAAAAGGTTTTTGGGAGTAGTACAATACATGAGGAAGTTCATTACGAGCTTCTCCGCTATTGTAGCACCTCTACACACAATCAGCCGCAAAGAGTAAGGGTTTTGACTAGGGTAAGGAACAAGACTAAGGCCTTTCGAGTTGTTGAAATGTACAATATTATTCATGTTCCAGTACTTACTCTTCCTAATTTGCAACAACCTTTTGAAGAAGAGACATATGCTAGTGATTATGTTATGGGAGCAGTGTTGATACAAGTAGGTAAGGTGGTGTGTTATCATTTATGAAACTTTCACTTCAAGTAGTTAAAGAGGTATTTTGTTTATGATAAAGATATTGTATGCACTAGTTCAGGCAATAAAGGAATGGAAAAGATTATTTGTTGGGTAAAGAAACTATTGTGCACATTGACAAATAAACATCTCTAGCATTTGCAAGCACAGATCTAAATTGCAGCAGGTAAGGCACTAAAAATGGATGGGATTCCTTCAACAATTCCATTTGGTGATCAAGTATAAGAAAGGTAGCACAAATGTGGTGGCAGACATGCTATATAGGCCGTTCACACAGAAAAAATATCAAGTTTGGCCACTATCTCTCATTTTGAGCCCTTCACGAAGGAAGCTTATGAAGAGGCATACGCTCAAGATAAAGAATTTGGGGTGGCATATCAGTAGTTACAGTCCTAAGGGGTTGAAAAGATAGGTATTCAAGATTTGTATCTCAAATATGGGTTGCTCTACTGATGGAGGAAGATTTGTGTGTGAAAAGAAGAAAGGATTCTATTTCTTAGAAATGCACATACCTTGAAAGTAGCAGGACATTTTGGTGTTGGAAAGACTATGTCCCACTTGCAAAGGTGTGTATATTGGCCCAATATGAAATAAGACACATCTAAATTCATAAGAATATGTAAACTTTGTTGCATTAGTAAGCCTAAAATCATGAAGGTTTGTATATTCCTTTACCAGTACCTACTCGACCTTTGGAGGATATCTCTATGGATTTTTCAGGACTACCTATGTCTAAACATGACCATGATTATCTATATGTTATTGTTGATAGATTTAGTAAAATTTGTGTTCTTATGGCATGTAAAAAGACAATAAAAGCATGTTATGAAACTGATATTTTCTTTGCTGATGTATGGGTGCATTTTGGTTTGCCAAAGTCTATTGTTTCTCACATAGATTACAGGTTCTTTGTGAAGTTTTGGACTACTTTTTGGGACAAGATAGATACTAGGTTATAGAGGAGCATGACCTTCCATGCCCAGATAGATGGAAAAATGAAGGTGGTGAACAAGACTTTGGCACAACTGATTAGAAGATATAATAGTAAATATCCCCAGACTGTGGACAAGTCCTTAGCTTACATTCAACATTCCTATAATAGGGTGGTAAAAACATCCATTATATAGTCACATTTTGAATCATGCTTGGGGTATATACCTACCAGTCCACTTGACATTTTAGTTTGACAATAGGAAGAAGGGAAGATACATGATTCAGAAGTGACTAGAGCATCAAAGTTTGTTGATAGGATCCGAAAAATCCATCTCAAGGTGAAAGAACAATTGGAGAAGTATAAAGCCAATTATAAGGCTATCCACGATCAACATCGTAGAGAACACAAACTTCATGTTAGAGACAAGGTTTGGCTTTACCTGAGCAAGGAAAGACTACAAGGTTGAGCAATGAAAATTAATCTACTATAGTATGGACCCTTCACTATACTGGTGCAGGTTGGAGAAAATGATTTCAGACTTGATATGCCATACTTCATGCGGATGTACTCAATACTAAATTGTGAGAACTTGCACCTATATGAGCCATCCATGCTTTATGAGGAAGAATAATGTTACTTGCTACCTTCCACAGAAGATTGTGTCTTGGATTCACAAGGAGAGATAGAGGAGGATGTAGTGATGGAATAGAAGGTTAGAGAAACAAGGAGAGGTCCATAGTAACCTTGGTAGTTTGTACTAAAAGGGAAGACACCAAGGAAGGTCTAGTGGTACATGAAGGAGAAAGTAATGGAATTATTTCCTCATCTACTCCCCCATTAATTTTTTGTGGGACAAAAATCCTCCTGAGAAGGGGAGGTATTATCCATAGGGATCTAGAGAAACACTACTTCATAAGATAAACCAAAATGAGAAGGAAAATTAATTAGGAGTAAAAGGTTCCATTACATAACTATTTCTCTATACAAAGTAGTGATTATGTAACCGCCCCTCTGCACACACTGGTATTTGTGTAACTACCTCATTAGTTGCATAACCACTGGTCTACGTTCATTAGCAGTCCTATCACTAATGGAAACAAAAAAATAAATCCACAAACGGTCATGGATTTCAAATGTCTGGGGCCATGTCTCTTCCTTTAATGAATCTTCCCATTCTCCAGTGCATGGGAGGACATGGGGAACAAGCTATTTCAGAAAGAGGAGTGTGTGGAATTATATCATCAAAGACTTGATGGAAAGAAGTGAGCAAGAAACCATTGATGCTAAAAAATTTTTGTAAAAGCAAGGTGTGAGAACAAAGCAAACAAGTAGAGAAGGGTGGAAGTGAAATTGTTTTCCTTCCTCCAACTTCTTGTAATATATTTATTTGAATTGGATAATATAATATTGGAAGAAAGAAAATTTTTCCTTCACGGCTGGTTTTCCTTAAAATTTGGGGTTTTTAAGATAAAATATTGTATTGCATGTTGAATTGTTTATCTTTCATTGCTGTAAAATAGTTCTAAGTTTTAGATTTCATTCACTAGCATTAAGAATTTCCATTTTCAAAGTAAATTGGAAGTAGGAACTATATTTTTCTGGTCTTGTAAATTTTCCAAAGTAGAGGTTTACATATCATTTTCCCTATTGTATTTTTTAAATTTAAATTATGTTCTAATAAAAATCACATATAAACACCATAAAACATTTTTAAATAAGCAACATGTAGACTAAATTTAGAATGTTTATTAATATTTTGTATTGATTAGCTATACATAGAAATTTTCATGTTATTAGAAATTATAAGTTATACTAACAAATATGTCTAGTTTCTCACTTTGATTTTTTTATTTTATTTATAGTTGCCTCTATTTTTGTCTATATATTATGTTTTTGTATTAATCTATTCTTTATTTGAATTTTTTTAGATTTCCCACAATGCATCATATATTTGAAGAAGCACAACATGTTGATTTATTTTCACAAGTAGTGCAAGTTGCCGAGGGTGGATTTTATCCAAGAAGAAAAACCCTACATTATAGAGTAATGTGAGAAGGTTTGTTTTCCATTAGTGTAGATAAAGTATTGGATGGGAAATCTTGGTTCCCTTATTTGGTTGATGAATAAAAACATTATCATACATAGAAAATAAAGGGTACTATATTGCATGGAATGAGAATAAAATGTTAGTGCATGATGATTCATCAATACCCCATATCAATTATATAGATGAAACATTGAATTTTAATTCAATGGGTGTAGTTAATTCATATAATGTTGAAATTGAATACAATGAGAAAATTAATGACAAATATGAAAAAGATTGGCTGCAATTTATTCCATAGAATGTCATACTTAAACAACATTGTTATGCGCATGGAGAAAATATAGCCATGGGTTTTATATCAAATGCTATTGAGGGCCACATTGTTCAAGGTGAGAAGTTGGGTCGTCTAATGTTTGGTGTGATGATGGAGAAGATATTGTTTCTTACAATATGTGTTCATCATTATTGAAACCAAACATTATAATAGCATGACAATTAGAGAAATTGGTGAATCAAAATACATGTTTTTCACTGAAGGTCAAAAGGAGTGCTACATTAGAATGTTTAGCCTCATCAAATGCATATTATCACAACTTGAAATTTAGAGGAATTCAGGAAAAGATAATCCATCTTTTTTCAAAGGAGAACAAATATGTTGCAGAGGGGATAATTACAAATTTACTTCAAGGAGATATGGTTCATTTTAGATTCTTATATGGAAATCATTTTGGTATTCTTATTAAAATTATATTCGAACCTTTTTATTCCACATGCACCATATCAGAAAGTTCTCTCATACAATGTCCTATAAATCAATTAGCACACCTTAGTAGATCGTTAATGGATGTGAAAATAAAGGAAGTTCCAAAGGAGATAGAAGTCAATATGTTGTGTGCATTAGAAGAATCACCTCCTTGATTGGCATGTCCAATTATTGTTGATGTCTTGAATTACACCTATCCACAACCTTTGAAAAGTAGGCCATATAGACATCACAAACGTTTGAGGCCTACTACACCAAAAGTCAATGTGTCAAATGCAATATCTACTAAAAATGAAAAATAATTTTATTTCTTGGATAAAGTAAGAAAGATGGTTTGTTGCAAAAATAAATGTCTTTGATCCATAATACCTAGTGGATCAATCACTAGTGGTTAACATAAGTTTAGATATATGATTGAGGGTTTAAGAAGAGAATTTATGTTAAGTGCATTGGCGTAAAATGGATCCATAAAGAGAAATGACATAAAAGGGAACAAAGGTATTATTACCATGAAGTATGACACCCTTGATGCATGTCAAAATTCTTGGTTTAATGATTTTGGCATACCTAGAAGCAACTTCTTATTTATACAATAAAGACTTTTTAAATACTGATATCAGTGAAGTGAATGGTAATGTTGGTTTACAAAAATCAAGGCTAAATACTATAGCAATGATTGTTAATATCAAAAAAACAGTTTATGAAAATTCATATATAGCTCCTCAGTTGACTCGCTCTATAAACCAAGATGGAACAAGAGTTCGTGTAAGGATGTTTTCGAAACATTATACCCAATGTTCAATCCTCAAAAAGTGTAATGCAGACCTTGAAATCCTAAATCTCCCTGCAATGTCACAATCTAACTTCATGGTGGTGTAAATTAACTTGCAGCAATTAATATGTTGTTCACTAATTCACTGTCATTTAATCATCATACCAAGGGACGTAAAATTTCAATAATATCAGTGTTGTATGCATGGTTAAAAATAATTTAGGAGGTATGGAAAGGAAGAGTTGTCACTAAAATAGTTTAAATAACAATGCTTGAAATAAAAATTAGAACTGAAAACAAATGGCTTCTAAACACTATGACTAAATCTAATCTTGTAAATTTAGAATGAAGATAAAGAGATCAATTGTTTTCTATTCTAATCCTGCAATGAAATAGAGAAAAAAAAACTATAGACGTGTTTAAAAAACCACAAGTGGGCCCTTCCTTGGGTGTTAATCCCTCCCAAGGTATGTAACTAGAAGTTATTGAACATAACTCAGATCTTTATTGAATTGGCATGAATGTTACATTTAGGAAAAAAGTGACCTCTTTATCTACGTATCATTTATTCTCTAATTCCTTTATTATCTATATAGATAATTATTTCCAACATTAACACTTTTATTTTATACTTCTCAATCACAACAAGATGTGAGAAGAAGAGTTAATTTAGGAGTTTAAACAAATTAAGTAAAATATCTTTGGTAGAAAAAGTGGAAGATCTCAAACATATCAACAAGATATTCAATGCATGTAACATAAATAATTAACATGTGTTCATTTATCAAAAACATAAATCAAGCAACTGATTAGTTCCTTAAATCATGTGTTTAACTAATCAATCAATTTTTCAGTGAGTTCCAATGAATAATCAAATCTATTGTTGAGTTATCTCCCAAGTCTTCATGTTCCAGTTATAACTACCTCTTTAATGACACGTATAGAAATGAGTATCGTTCTTCACATTACAAGAGATATTCATAAGGTGGATTCTTTACTATAGGTGATCCCCTTTGCTTGTGGATGAGTTGCTATAGACATGTCCTTTGGCTATAGGTGATTACCTTTTGCTATAGATGAGTTGCAACAGATAGGTCCTTTTCTTCATACATGTTCTTTCATATAACAAGATCCTTAGAAACAATAGTGACATCACATATATCATCATTTAGACAACTTATTGCAACCATAATAATAAATTCATACTCGAAATACCACAAAATAAATTTAACTAGTCATAACTATATTAATCAGTTTTACGCCAATAAGTTCAAGTTATGATGATAGTGTTAAGTAGCATCTGGGAAATACAAGGACATGGCTTTAATGGATTGACAAAAGTATAGATGATGGGTTATTTCTAAAGGGGATTTTCACAACTCATCAATCTCAAAGGTTTAATTCCATGAATTTCCTCATTCAAGTATTTTAATCCCTTGTTTCCTGATGTTGCATTCACATCTGAAATCAATTGGAGTATCTATGCCTTCTGGTTCTGAGAAGAAGTAACCACCGTTTACCCTGAACCTATGCATTAATTTGTTTTGTATCATTTCATTAAGTGTTCTGTCACCTATCCATGGTGGTATCGAAAAGTGGAATATTGGGGGGTGATAGCCAATTATAATATGAGTACCTGCACATTCAGTACCAACGTCAATGTATGTATTCACTCTCGTTAGAGTTGGCATTATATTAAGTAAGAGTGCATATCCTTCTGTTATAGTTCAGGAGACATTTCGTTCCAGTGCATCTTACATTATTTTACCACATGTATTCCATGGTCTCTGATCATGTTCTCTAATCATGTTCTTGACTTATTCATGTGCTACTTTCCTAATTTTCCACACTCTCATTCAAATATTTTTTTCTTCATATACTTTTCATACTGATCTACAACTTCTACGGTTTTTGTAGCTTCACTTACCATCAAGGGTTGTAGTTTCTATAAATGTTTGTATTCCTCAATTTTTCTTTCTCTATCAAACTCATACAAAAAATAAGAGTAGAGGGATTTAACTTGAACATCTCCAATGTATAGGATTGGAATCCAATCCCTATCATATTCAAGAGAATACTTATACATTTATAGTTAACATAATAGGAGCTGAATTTCATGAGTGTTGTTCAGATACAACCTAAAGAAGATCCTAGCTCATCTGATATCAAAAGAAATGTCATAATTAATACAGGTGAGTTTGAGTTGCAACATATTTTCTTTTAATAAAATACACAAATATTTAAAGGAGGTCTACACTTGAATATCTTATGGGCACCCGAACTATCTCTTCTTGCTTCTACTTTAACATTTTAATTTCTTTATCCTTTTCCTCTAATTCTTACTGATGTTTGGAGATAAGGGCTTCATTTTCCTTATCCCATTTTCCTTTTAGCCTATCAACATAGGTCTCAAATTGTGATACCAAATAGTCAGTATTATGCAATATTGTTTGTGTGTCCATATCTTTATAAGGTGGTTTTACAGGATCCCTTATAATTTCCTAAATAACAATTTGTGGTTGTAATAGTACTACATTCAATTATTGATACTAACATGTGGTGTTTGTTCCAAAAATGGTGGTGAAAATGGTGGTGCCTGCTCCAACACTTACTCAATTACATCATCTAAAAATATAGAAATGTGCTCCTGGTCTAAGGGTTAAACTTCTACAGACATCTGATTTGATTAAATTCTGAGCACCTGGTTCTCAATGACCTACTCAATAGCTTGTGCCACTTGTTCATGTTCACTTTATACTTCCTATGGTCACATGACATGCTTAACAACTTGTGGCATTTTTTCAGTTCCTACTTCTATTTCCTCATTCCACTGTGTCTCTCCCTGACCTTCCATATCAGGAATTTCCTCCTCATTCAGATTTGGGTCCTCATGTTCCTCCATGGGCTCTTCAGGGTATTCTTGTCCAGCTTCTCCTCCAAATTCTTCTTCCTTTTTCTCTAAATGAACCTCAATTACATGAATTGTCTCCACATTCTGATTCTACTCATCTTGTCCCTCTATGGGCTTCTCAGGGCATTATTGCCCATAAAAAGTATCATCAATACCTTCCAGCCCTATTTCCATTAGTTTGGACTCTATGTTTTCATCTGGAGCTTCCACATCACTATCAAGTGAAATGGGCTGTGATTTTGTTGCCTTGGAAGTTTTTAGCCCTTTATTTTTTAGCCTATGGGAGATCCTTGGTGGTGTAGGAGTGGACTTTTTAAGACTTATTTGATGGAAAATTCTCATAAGAAAGGGGTTCTTTAGGCTTAGATGTTGATGTTGCAGGCTTGGTTACATGTGTGGAAGAGATTTTAGTACTCCTCCTCTTTCTCATGTTTCCCAACAATTCATCTATATTATTGGCCCTTGCAAAATATTCCCACCTTATCTTAGGATAATCCCTTTGCAGGGTGTTCTCTACTATCATGGTGATGAAGCAATGGTGTGATAGTGAAAATTTTCCCCTTTGTGCCTCTCTACTCATCCTTTTACATATATCATGCAAGAAATTGGGTAAATTCAATTGCCTATTGTTCTTTAGTTGACTTAACAATTTTAAGTTAATTGTACTCAACCTTGAATATCTTCCCTCATAGGTAAAATACTTAATTATAAATTTGTAAACTCAGTCTTGTTAGCTAGACAAATTTATGCCTAACTGCTAAAGGTGCATGATATCAGGGTCCATAGGAAGCGGACACGTAGGTGTGCACAGAGGATCAACATATACAGGGTGCATTGTGGAAAATTAGAGTTCAAAACTTAGCCATTTTCCATACACAAGGTAAGAATGGATTGAGTACTGAAAACACTTTGATAGAAGACTTGGAAGAACTGCCAAGCTATTTTGGGACAAAATCGAAGCTAAAGCGTCTTGCAAACTTTTAGATAATAATAGGATTGGAGCTAGATTAATTTATAGGTAATCTATTATTAGGCGAAACTTGCATGCTTCCTTAGTTTCTTTTGTAGTGACGCATGGCTATTTTGAGAGTGCATGAGTAGTGAAGGACAAGACCCCACTACACACACACACACACACACACACACACACACACACACACACACACACACACACATATGTATGTATGTATGTATGTATGTATGTATTTGCATGATTTAGAGACACCACAAAGCTTGTAACAGATTTATTTTACTGGTATATTTGTGCGCATGACTTTGTGATGATTTTTTTATGTATTCAACTACTATGTTCATAGTGGATTAATATAATGGATATTTGTGGATGGATAATGGTTGTTGATGTCTCCATTACTGGTTATTGTATGGTAAATCTAATCTTGATTTTTTTATTCATTATGCACTATGGTTGTGTTCTGATTCATGTTATGCTTTACTTTTAATCACGTGCTATTTATATGGAATAATTGTATGATCATGCTAACACCTTGAAAAATTTGGTATTAAAAGAGGTACCTCGTACCTTTGTGTGCTTCAGGTGAGTGCTCAAATCTGTCTTAGTGATGGGCCAACATGTTTGGGGTTTTGAGTAAGAAAAAAAATACATTTTGGTTTTTTTGTTTGGAACTCTTTTCAAAGTAGTTGCAAGGATGTTGCATGATCAAGATGTATCATTTGACTTTGGCCAGTATTGAGAGTTGGGTAGAAAATTTAGAGGATATGTTTTCTCAAAGATATAATATTGTACCTGATTTGGATGCACACGTGTGGGTTGAAAAACATTTGTATCATGAACTTTATGGGATGTTCTTTTGTTGTTTTCATATAGAATTATACAAGTGGCTGGTAGCATATGCATCGAAGAGAAAAAGGTACAGATCTATTGTTTGGACACATGAAGACTACCAGAATTTGCATGATGTTGATGAACCTTGGACACGTGCTATAGATCATTGGTGAAGTGGTGTTTTACATATTTATACATTGGAGTACATTGTTTCTAATTATTCATGTCAAGAGGTTGCTGACTTTCAATTCTTGCACAAACCCAAAGGATCTTACACGTGTGTTGTTTGTTTAGAAATTAAGATCTTGATAGTAACTCTGGATTTGGAAGAATGACCTATGGCTAGCTAAACATCCACCGTGCATGGGGGAAAGATCAGTTGTGGTGAAATATGGCGGACTTGGTGGCAGAAAGGAAGAAGTATAATGAGGCATGAGGTAGGGGGTTGGTGAAGAAGTGTGATGTTGAGGATTCTATGGAGTTACAAAGGATGATGGCTCGTGAAGGATTTGAGGCTCATGTGGAAGACGTTGAGCTAGAGAATCGGGTTCTTCCCCACTTAGGTAAGTGTAATAGAGAATCCCCTCTAGTTTCTATTGAGAGTTTGTTTGTTGAAGAAATATTAAGGACAGTGGGTTCCCATCTAATCCCACCTGAAAACCTTGCCCTTGCGCTTGGTGTTCCAGTTCCTAAAATAGTTGTTGAGAAACATGCTTGTGTTTGTGATAGAGTAGTGACATGTAGATTTCAATTTCCATTTAGTACAACATTTCATCAGATAACAGATTCATCTATGGTAGCACAGACATCATATTTGTTATTTGGAGGTCCAGTTGGAGGTATTTTCTCTTGCATGTCATCTACATAGAGCTGTGGCACGCAAAATGCTAGTAACATGTTTGGAAGTAGCACAACTTCATAGACCATGGGAGTTCAGTTTAGTAAAACAATTGGAACACAGAGTATTTCATCCTCTAGTTTGGTGCCTTGTAAAAGAGGAGGATTAGGTCATTCGAGATCTAGCGGATCTGGTAGTTCTGGAGGTGGAGGGAATACTTGAGGTAATACATGTCCTGGATCTAGTGGGCATGGTCTGCACTAGCTACAACAATTTTATTACAAGATGTATCTTCACCTACCAGAGTAAAGAGGTATTGATAATGCGATGGAACATGTGCATATGTGTGAAATACTATGGTGTGCTAAGGGGAATACAAATCCTGTGCATAAGGAAAGTTAGTTTGCCACTACTCTAAAAGGGTGCATGCATAGTTGGTATAGGAAGTATGATCTGAATTAGAATGTTGTGGATTACAAAATTTTGCGTGATGCTTTCTTAGTTGAGGTCCATATACCTGAGTGTGAACAGAAAAGCATCAACATGTGGAAGGACATTATACAGGGCATTGTTGAGAGTGTCAGGGAATATGATGTCTATTTTAATACTTTGTTATCAAAGTTTTTGTATGACATACACCATAGCCAACATGCTCAGTGGTTTATTGGCAGACTGATCACACCTATCTGAAGGGCATTCCCTCATAAGACCTTTACAGATCTGAGTGAGGCATTGGAGGTATCTCTATGCGTTGAGGCAGTTGGAAGCATAGACACTGGAGTTAGCCCATTCTTAGAGGTGGAGATTATATCTATGCTGAAGCAGTTGGAAAATTATTAGCAAATTCAGCTCATGAGACATGTAGTGGCATTTGGTGTATAGATTGTGAGGAGGAAGGACATACCAAGGATAGCTTCCATTTAAAATCAGTGTGCACCATGTCACTGGATTGTGAGATCTATCACTTACATTATGATTTGAGTAGGTTTCCCTTGGTACAATGCACGATTAAGAAGAACGTGTCTTGTTACTAGAATATTTGTATGTCCCACACCCATGACATGGATAATTGTAGACTAATTCATCAAATTCAAGAGGATATTGAAATTGTTGTACCTCAGACCAACGTTGAAAATCATTCTAAGGAACAAGGTGAACATCATAATCATAACCACAATAAAGGGCACTCTAATCGAGGTAGTAGAGGTAAAGGTTACCATGAAGGATATAAAGGTCATGGTCATTACTGGTGGAAGAGGTGACTTCCCTTGTGGTACCTATTATACATGCAGATCTCCTGATCATTACAGGTGTGAATGCCCTTAGAAAATGTAGTTTGCTCATGGTGCAGTAAAATAACAAAAATTTGAAGAGTGCCCTAATTTATATGAGCATATGAGGAAACAACACAAGTACATGATAAGGGAACAAGTGATGATAAAGGTATAATTTGTTATAGAATATTAATGGAAGATCGAAGTTAGTGCCTGATCCTAAGAGGTAATACCTATGTTGGTGATTACATGGGCTAAGGATGCACGTGCTCATGAGATACCAAAGTAGAAACATGTTATTACAAAAAAGGAGGTATTGCATGCAAAATATCTAGGTCCTTGCTCATCAGAAGGAATTTTATTAGGAGACTATGGAGGTTGTTAGGAACTTATAAGGTGAAATACAATGTTTAAAGGAGTAGTCGAGGAAATTGGAACATGCGAAAATGAATTTCAGCTTCCTCAGAAAGATGTTGATGACTTTAAGGAGGTTTGTAAGATGTTGTGTTAGGAAAAAAATCATTCCTTTGTTATGGGAATGGTTGAGGGAGAAAATATTGCATGCATTGTATTTGAGCATGAGAGATATATATCCTGTATGTGAACATAGCTCCTTATAGTCTTGAATATGATAAAGATATCACTTTGAATGTCAGTTATTGATGGCTGGCTGTTGAGTACATCATACTGATTAATACATGTGTACAGAACTAAATGTACTCACTTTAGATGTGTGGAGTCAGATGGGGATACCTCCATTACAACCATCTTTAAATGTCTTGTATATGGTGAACATGACTAAAGCCACACCCATTTGGAGTATTGAAGGATGTAACTATTATTATACCAGGGTACATGTTTACTTGATAATTTGAGGTCTTGACACCTATTAAGGTAGATAACTTCCCTCATATTTCTTAGGTGCCTTTGGTCTTACATGAATAATGCTGAATCTTTGATTTAATAAAGGTTATATCAAATTTTGAGAATAAAGAGGAGTGCGTGATTTTTCATTTAACATTTGAGAAGGATACACCATATGTAGAAACCTTGAGTGAAGATGATCTTGAACAGGATATATGTGCATACGGTTAGAGATCTTGAAGTGCTTCGAGCCATCTAAGAAAGGTGTTATACAGTAGGGATGATGCTTAATCTATGAGTGATATAACCAGTGTTTCCTGTGATAACTGGGCACATGGAATGTATGAAATAGCCGGGATGCGAGAGATCAAGAACACAATTAATCACATAATCAGGTTGTGCATGGTTAGGCACTTGGGATCAGTAACCAAGTACCTCAGTATAATGGTGAAGGAAATCCATGACATGTATTTTTACATGATATGGAAGTTCAGTGGAAAAGACCAAGTAGAAAGAAGAAATATACTAGTTTATACCCTGCACATGGAACAATTGTGCACTGGTGGACTACACATAGGGATAACATTTTGGATTGGTGAGAAGTGATACTCGCCTTATTTATTAGGTTTATGAGGAGACAATGTACCTTTATAGATATGTGAATTCCATGGGAAGGATTCTACTTTGCATCACATGTTCAAAAGTATGAGAGACTCTAGATAGAGGGGCAGGAGGCCTTTCCGCCATCACTTTGGGTACATAAGTTCTATGCCACTCTAAGATGGTTGCATGCGTACACATGGTATGTTCATGCAGAGTTAAACAAGAGAAAAAGGTTAATTGGCAAGGAGATGACCTCAGGTATGATTTAGGACCTTTGATTATTTTTCTACTAAACCTCATGGTGAATGAAGCATTATAGATTATAAAGTGCCTTACAATGTGGGATAGTATGTAAAGGATGAAGAACTCCTATTAGATATGTTTGGAGAGTTAGACTTAGAGGTGTGACTTTGACAAAGAAGAGACATATGAAGTGCAGCTTGGGTACGATTTTGGCCTAGAAAAAGAGAAGGGTAAGCTGGTTTACATGATTGATGATGAAGAAGTAGAGAATCTAGATGTTGATCACACTATAGGTACGTGTCGAGGTCTTGGATAGTGCTGATGAGAAGGCATGTGCTTATCATGAGCCTATGAAAATGAAGAAGGTCAACATTGGGATAGATGTAGAACTTAAAGAGGCCATTTACTGGTGACTATTGGTCTGAATAAGAGGTGGATAAGATTATTGTGATGTTGTGTGAATTCCTTGGACTTATTTCTATGAGGCTATCATGAGTTGAAGTGAGTGCATCACTCTTTGGGCGAGATGAGGATCAAGTTAAAGGAAGGTGCGCACCCTAGGTTAGGAAGAGGCCTTATAGGATGAATGTCTAATCTACATGTCAAAGTAAGGAAGAGATTGATAAGATGTTGAAATCTGGAATCATTGAGCCCATTGAGGAATCATAAGTGGGTTAGCCCGATGGTGATACAACCTAAAGAAATATGGTAGGATAAGGATCTGTGTGGATTACAGAGAGTTGAATGTCTGCTTGTGTTATAGACCCTTTTCCTACACCTTTTACTAAAGAAATCTTAGAGGGTGTTGTTAGGGCATGAGATTTACTCTTTCACTGATGGATTCTCTGGTTATCATTAGGTGTGGATTGTTATATAAGACCAAGAAAAGACAACTTTCACCACTGATGTGGGGAATTTTTGCATATACAGTTATGCCTTTTGGGTTGAAGAATGGACCTATGCAGTGTTTTTGCACATTGTTGTACAAGCATTTGAAGACTTTATACACAAGTTTTTACAAGTTTATTTGGATGATTGGACTATGTATGGGCTGGTAAAAGATCACTGTGACAACCTTGAGACTCATGTTTGAGAGATGTAGGAAGTTAAGCATCTCTTTGAATATTAAGAAGTGTATCTTTACTACACCCTTTGGAACTTTGTTGGGACATATTATATGTAAAGAAGGCTTATTGGTAGATCTTGCTAAGGTCACAATTATTTTGGGCTGGAGGAGCCTACCAATTAGAGTCGAGGTGTGTGGTTCTTAGGACATACATGTTATTATAGGAATTTCATTAAGGGATATGCTAAGATTTATCACCCTTAGAAGAATTTTTGAAAAGTAAAGGGAAGTTTCATTGGGATGAGGCGCAATTAGATATCTTTTGAGACATTGAAGGAAAGACTTACTTTTGTGCGGCCATTCTGCAGCTTTCCTTCTTAGGATAAACATTTCATGTACACATGTTTATGCCTGTTGACATGGCCATTGGCACAGTGTTAGCAATATCCTGGTGATGGGATCGTTGATCATCCTATCTATTTCATGCGAGAAGGAAGTTGACCCAGCTGAGTAGAATTATAAAACTATAGACCGTCACGAAGCTTTGTCTTATGATTTATGTGTTACACAATTTTTAGACAATATTTACTGGAAAATCCATTTATATTTTATACAGATCACATGACACTTAAGTACTTGGTTAATAAGCCTCATTTTATAGGGGCACATATGTTCGATGGATTCTCTTGTTTCAGGAATTTGAATTTATAGTTGTAGTAAAACCAGGAAAGAGTAATTAAGGACTGGATCATTTATCAAGGATTAACTCAGGTGAGGATGCACAAAGATCATTGAGGATACAATTCCAGATGCACAACTTTTCATATTAAACTATGCACACCCTCTGATTTAGAATACATTTCTATATTTTTGTGTACTAGTGTGGCGCCTGAAGGGATGAAGAGCTTAAATAAGAAACAACTCATCCATACACAACTGTGCCTTATATGTTGATCAGTGGAGACTTATACAAGTTAGGTTGTGATATGTTTTTGTACTGGTATGTACTTGAGCATGAGCAGGAAGCTATAATGGAGGAAGCTCATGGTGGGATTTATGAGGAGGAAATTATGTAGGAAATGCTACCTACATGTGTAAGATTTTTACTGGCTAGTCTTTGAGTGGGAAACACTATATAAGGATTGTAAAGAGTATGCTATGGCATGTGATCATTGTCAACACCTTGGGAAGCTTGAGCATAGAGATGAAATTCCCTTGAGACCTATTGCAAGTGCAAAACCTTTTGAGAAATGGGAAATTGAATTTATGGGCCCTATTTCCCCACCGACTCATAGGACTAGATCACGCACTACATTATAACATGTACAGATTATCTAACAAGGTGGGTAGAAGTAGCACCTATAAAAGGATTGCATGGACAGCTACTGCATACAAGGTTCTTATGGGAGAACATATTATCAGCAGGTATGGATGTCTGTTGAGTTTGAAAAGTGATAGGGGCACATACTTTTTAAATGAGACTATTCAAAATATTATTGGCTAGAATTTATGGTGGCACACCATATTAAATAACACCTTATCACCCATAGGCCAATGGAACTACATGAGGCTTTCAATAAGATATTGGGACATACATTGACTAAATATCTGTGATGTTGGAAGGAAGGACTGGGATGATAAAGTCTCTGTTGTACTTTGGGCATATAGAAAACTTATAAGAGGTTGAATAAGGCCACACCTTTCAGTTTGTGTTTGGTGCAAAGGCTATTTTACCAGTGGAATTCATATTACCCTCCCTGTGTATTGCACGTGTAGGTGGACTGGATGATGAGAAAGCACTTAAAGAGCAGTATATAGATAAAGATGATGCAGTTGGATGAGAGGCATGCCTATAGCATGTTGGATCTAGAAGATAGAAAAGGCTAGGAAAAAGGCATGGAAATGATAGGCATATTAAGAATAAGAAGATTGAGGTTGGAAAAATGGTTCTTCTTTATGATTCCAATTTTTGTGCCACCCTGGGAAATTAAAAGTGCATTGGTTGGGACCGTATGTTGTAACTTATATACTTGATTTAGGCACTTGTCAGTTACAGGCACTGGATGGCACTCAATTTCCCAGTTATTTCAACGGGAGTAGGATGAATCCCTACTATAAATAAGTCTTCTTGGTGTTTGTCATAAGGAATTATCTATGCCATGTTATATTAGATTTCTAATTTCATGAATTTTCTTTATATGTGTTTCCTTTCATCATTGTTATGATTTGTCAATTTAGTTCAGTGTTTTGTTCTAATAAGTGCACTTGGGTGCACCAGTAGCTGATTACTATCTAGTGAATTCATGCATAGAGGACCAAACATACTTTTAGTGTGGGCTGGAGCAGAGTACACAGATGAAATGGGCCATGATGAACAATGTTCTAGGATATGGATATGCATAGAAGAATATATGGTGCATGTGCTTGAGGTAAAGGGTGTAGATCAAGAAAAATTCTCATGGATGAAGACCACGTGTAGATGGATGGATGCACAATGTAACATGAGGTATGCTAACAACATGGGAAACTACTTGGTTTAAGGCGCAGTGGATAGGTACTTCAGTGCATGAAGGCACACAAGAGGAAGTATGTGGCCAAGAAGTAGTGCGCATGCAAGAAGGTTATGAATTGGGGCACAGAAAAAAAGTGACAACATGGATATAAGAACTGAAATGTCCATTTAATGATTGAGTACGGTGGTAGATGGAGAGCAATAAATTCATGAGAAATTTGTAAAAGTTATAAAAGGAGGGCTTGCGATATCATTTTTACCTTGCATTGTGAAGTGAAGTGTTCGAGTGAGTTGAAGAATGAGAGCTGAAGAGAAAGTTATTGAGCGGGGAGTTACATGAAAGAGTGAGTATAGACATCGAACCAGAGAGATTTTTGAATGACATTATTTGGAGCTCCATTAGAGAGGGTGTTTGAGCTAATGAATAAAAGGTGTGCAGGGAGTAAATTCTGTGGAGTTAGGGTTTGAGGAAAAGCTAGGGCACACAAAATTTTAAGTTATAGAGCTCGAATATAGTGCAAGAACACATTTTTTATCATCGTAATGACATCAAAATGAGCACCTAGGGAAACCACTAGGGGAAGGAAGAAAAAAGAAGTGGAAGTAGAGGTGGAGGATACCCCCAAAAGTAAATTTTTAGAAATGTAGTACCTATAAAGCATCATCATGGGATTGGATTATGGAGTCTCATATTAGATGAAGTAAAGTAAGTGACTACAATCATCACAATAAGGAAAATAAGGATGAATTGGACAAATCTAATGGTGGTAAAAATAGAGTTTAGGACAGAGAATGACATGGCCTGTTTATGATGATGTAAGACATAAATTTGTTGGATAAGTATTGGAGTCATGCAGCTGTACGAACTACCATATTTTGGAAATCCAGAAAAGTTATATCAATGGTTGATGTCCTGAGTCCACGAGGAATTTTTCTACTTTGCAAGGATGGCGGAATATGACTCACCATGCCCTTGATTAGAATATTGACAGGGTTAAGGAGCTTGGGCACCGAAATTGGAAGTGACCTTAGAGATGATGATTTCATGGAAGTAACTTTTGCAGAGATGACCTATGCAAAAGGGGGATGCACCATAGATATAAAAAATTTGGAAAACCACCATGTGATCTGAGCTACCACACACCTCCTTACCAAGCTGAATAACCAAGAGTGCTGGAGACTAGGTGAATAAAAGATGGCTCATATCGCTAGGAAGATGTCTGAGGGAGTGGTATATAACTTTTCTACCTTCATTGCTTGAAACCATAATTGAAGAGGCACACCAAGGAGATAAGATAAGTTTCAGTGCCATCTTTATTATCTATTGTGTTTGTAGAAATTGGGGTGCCCAATGGGCCAAAGGAGACAGATTTGGTAGTTCCATGAGGAAAAAGAAGTCACTTGCAGAAAGATTTAAAAAATATACATGTGATGGATCTATGATTGGTCCTTATAAGAGATGATTGGAGCTCTGGTATAAGTGCATGTGTGAAGATTTTGAGTATGAATGGAGAATACCCCAAGGACCTTCCTTTGGTATTGGAGAAGTAGGCCCAGTTCATAGTTTATCAACATTTTTGTATAGGTAATTTTGGGATGAAGGATGGAAAGTGGAGCCCTTGGTGCAAACTCCCATATGCATTCACCACACACTACATTTAGGCTTCGATTAATAGATTCTCCAATGCATGCAGATTGAAGTTTGATGTAGATAAAGTGGACTGTGAGTATCATACTCTCAGAAAGACATACACATATCTTGGTAAATCTTCTTATATTGAAAAATTGATATCTGATAATATAAGTATTAACTCAATGAATTTGGAAATTAGGAAATATGGTGTGGATAAGGAATACATCTACCTTAAGCCCAAGCCGGTAGATGGGAAGTACATTGAGAATGAATTTAAGCTTCTTGAATTTTTGAAAGGAAAGCATACAATAGGTACATTACAAGAT
Source organism: Taxus chinensis (assembly GCA_019776745.2). NCBI lineage: Eukaryota > Viridiplantae > Streptophyta > Pinopsida > Cupressales > Taxaceae > Taxus > Taxus chinensis. Next base: position 648,160,655 of record CM034149.1, read on the forward strand.
AAGTGGAGCCTGTAGTTTAAGAAGAAGAAGAAGAAGACTTAGGGGAAGATAGTGGTGGTCTGGATCATGGCATGCAGAAGTATCCAATAGTAGGGAAAAAGAGAGATTTCAAGTATACTTCCCCTCATGTAGTGGATGTAAAATAACATGAGGACATGGAGTTAGGTGAGGGTGTTGAGTACCATGAATTTAGGAGTGTGCTAAGGAAAACCAGGGTACATAGTACAGGCACAGGACCCTCAAAGCCACTGTGACTATTACAAAGAACCTCACCCATCAATCTTGAATCAGTAAAGAGAAGTTGCAAGTACTTTCCACTCAAGGAGGATAGTGACGGGGAAAATTCAAGTGATATCATGCATGTCATAGAGGAGACTCTTGTCCTTGATGGTGATGTAGAGAAGCCTCGGTACAAAGAAACACAACATGATGAGGAGGCATATGAAGAGCATGTGGATATGTGTGGTGCCTCAAGGGAGGAGTAAGGAAAAGATAAGTGTGAACCTTCTGGCAAGCCAACTGATGCACAAGGGGGTGTGGTAGGTAAAGGCCCACTTTTGGATACTAAGGTTCATGTTCCCAAGGGTCACCGCTCTAGAAATAGTAAGGGAGAAGAAGATTACAAAACACCTGCACTTGGGCATATTGACTACCCATCTAAAATCATTCGTGCAAGGTTTTAGAGTACTTTGGAACCTAAGAAGCTATATGGGTAGGATTTGATGGATCCAGAGGTAGAAAACATGCACACTCATAAACAGTTGTAATGGAGCATGCAGACTCACATAGATGAGCCTGAATTCATTGTGAAGGAGGAATAATGTGTGAAAAGAAAACTAAAGAAGAATCCACATGACACACACTAAATAGTTAAGCCAATAGAGTTTACGAATGAACAAGAAATAATTATTTGACCAAGTTGGCCATTGAAGTGGCATGGAGAAATGTGGATAAAGCAGAAATAATCAGGGCATTGATGGAAGACAATAAGAGCTTGAAAGAATAGGTGGAAAATTTAACAGACGTGTGCAAGAAGGACAAGGAGAAAATGAAGGAGATTCTAGATTTTTTCATAGAGCTTGGGAAGGAATTCATAGACACACATCCAAACATTAATGATTAGATAGAATAGATATACCAGTCCTCCTTGCACTTCTTGCAAGATTGTGTACACTTGTTGATAAAAAAATAGTTGGGTGCACCAAAAATAACTACGGAGATGTTTGCACAGAGAAAAGAGGATATTGCAGCACAGAAGGAAAGATCCAAGGCTACAATAGTGCATTGAATAATTGGTTATTTATCTCTATCTAAACACTAAGGGATGAAATGAAGAAGGCATACTTGATGTTAATTATGTGTGCAGACCCAGAGGCAATAACCAAGACAAGGACTTTTATGGAGGATAATGAATTCCTTGTTGTAAATAAGGATAAAACTCTTGGGCATGAGGAGAGGATGAAGTTGTTAGCAAAAAAGGATGATGCACTCACAATACCCCAGGACCCTCATAAAAAAAGATAAAGGAAATTGGGAAACTTATATCTCGACTCATGGATGGGATGATCTCTAGTCTATCAAACGTTCTTAGGGTGATACAGAATAAGGGCGAGAGTATGACATTGAATGAGATGGAAGGAGTACTTGCAAAAATCCCTAAAAAGACAAAGAAGATGCTCAGTGAATGGAATGAATTAGAGGCAGAAATTAAGAGTGAGTACCATGAGTTACTTTTCCTTTAGAGGAATAGAGCTCCCAAAATATTATAGTATATGATCATTCATTATGTACAAAAATTATTTTATTCTTTATTCTTTATTCTTAGGGAGACAAGGCATGATTACCCATTGCCAGGGGCAGCAATGAAGCTAGTTTGGGGTAATGTTTACTAGATATATTTATTCCTAAGTGTTAAAGGTGCATAAGACCAGGTCTTGCAGGAAGTGGGTACATAGCTGTGTGCAAAGCATTAGTAGATATAGGTTGTGCAGAGGATTAGCAGATATAGGGCGACCGAGGAAAGATAGATTTTTTGACTTAGCCATTTTACATACATGGGCTAAGAATGGATTGAGTGCTAAACACACTTTGATATAAGACTTGGAAGACATGCCAAGATATTTTGGGACTAAGTGGAAGCTGAAGTTTCATGCAAAGTTCGAGCTAAAAAAAGGATTGGAGCTAGAATTATTTATAGGTAATTTATTATCAGGTGAAGCTTACATGCTTCCTTCATTACTTTTGTAGTGGTGCATGGCTATTTTAAGCATGACACCTATTTTGAGAGTACACGAGTAGTAAAGGGAAAACCCCCTACATACATACATATATATATATATATATATATATATATATATATATATATATATATATATTTACAAGGTTTAGAGACACCATGAAGATTGTAAAAGAGTTATGTTGCTAGTATATTTGATTGCATGACTTTGTGATGATGTTTTTGATGTATTCAACTACTATATTCATGGTGGATTAATATAATATATCTTTGTGGATGGATAATGGTTGATGTCTCTATTATTGGTTATTGTATGGTAAATCTGATGTTGATATTTGTTTTATTCATTATGCATTATGGTTGTGCTCTAATTCATGTTATGCTTTACTTTTAATCACATGCTATGTATATGGAATACTTGTATGATCATGCTAACACCTTTATAAAGCTGGTATTAAAAAAGGGACCTGGTACCTTTGTGCACTTGTAGTCATTATTTTCCCCTTAATACTCCTTTCTAACCCCAAACGTGCTGACCTATAATCCAGCATATGTTGGACACCCACCTGAGGCGCGCATAGACACCAAGCCCCTCTTTTATGTTAGATTTACAAGAGAGTTATGCAATTAATGGATGATTATTTACAGAAATAGAAGTACGCTCATCTACTTTGAAAGGAAAAAGGTATAACTAACAGATCTACACATTAATGCATCACAAAAGCTAAATAACATTGTAAGAAGCACAAGAAACTAGATATTAGTCATCATAAGCCATATAACATGAGGGTTTACACCCGTAAGAAGTTTGCACATAATAGATCCATGTATATTGATTTAACAGAGTTCTGGTAGCCATATTACATTCAAAAGGGTCATCTAAGACCATATACACTAAATGACAAAGAATCAGCTCCTATAAGCCTATCTGATCAGAGATCCTAACTATCCTTTTCCCCATTATTTCCCTTATTACATATCCCAGTACCCATACATATGTTTTATGGTATCCCTTACAACCCTCTTGCACTAAGGAATCTAAACCTTAGTACCATGAAATCTAAACCCTTAGCATTTCTACAACACTTCGGTACTCTCCTTCTCTTTCTATGTATTCTCTATGCATTCTCTCTGTATTATCTATGTCTGTGTTTGCATTCTCTTCATGCCTCTTTGTGTCTTCTCCTGTCCCAAACACCTCTTAAAATAGGATCATTGACCACTGTCATGACTTCTCTCCTGAGTAAATCACTTTCCAAGTATAGATGTGGTCCTCCATTGATGAATGTTTATCCTCTTTGTAAAACCTTCCACTAACTGTAATGATGTCTCTAGGAATATTCCCTACATGGAACATCCTTTTCTTGACCTCCAAGGTTCCAGGCTAGCACCTTATCCACTTATCATGCATAGTCAAGTCCTCGTGTTTTTCCTGAAGTGACTCCATGATGCCAGATACGGATGTCCTTTAAAACCTTGATCTTCCTCCTGCGCATGCCTTGGTTTCACTTAAACCCTTCTTAAACCCCTTTTTCCTTAGCACTTTTCCCTAAGCACTATTTTATCTACTAATTATACGCACGCATGCCTCTTAGTACTTAGCCAATATTTTAGGGTCAAAACTCACCCCACACTATGCATGTTATCCATCCTCTGAAACATTCTTCTTCCTCAAAGAATAAAGAATAGAGGTATAGAAACAATCAGAGAATGGAGGGATGAAAGAAATGGAAAAATAGAAGAATGTGTTACTACTGAATGAGGAGTGACAACTCCTTCACAAATGCCTCAATCTTCTCCCATGTGTATAATTCTCCCTATGCCTGGTAACGTAGGTCACCCACTAATGCGCTCACTTCATCAAAACTAAGTTCCTCACTCTTAGCTTTCAGCGTACCAACAATACTTTCCAACTACTTGCTAAGATCACCTAGCACATCCATCCTGTGAGTGACTTGGGGGTACAAATGCTTTAGCTTATTCTTAATCAAATACCACTAGGTCTCAATTGCTTTTAATTTATTATCAACTTCATCCAGGGTCTTGTCACACTCTACCTTATTACCTTTTTGCTTTTCCTAAAATTATTTTAGATTTGTCTCAAATGTAGAAACCAATATGCTTGCTACCCTATCCCTGTTAGCACAATTTTCATATACGGTTTTAACCATCTATGCAGAGGTCATTACTACAACAAGGAGCTCAGAGTATTGAGTCACTATCTCTCAAATCTTCAGCTTTATCTCCTCCTTATGGTGTGTCATCACCTCTTATGTTGACTCTAATGCAAGTGGTTTCCTTTCCATGGTGAGGATGTGGGTAAATTCTTCTAACCATTGCATAGTTGACTTGTATTTCTACTTAGGTGGGGCCAGGTCCAGGTGCTTCAAGATTATGACATTTAAAATGGTGTCTATCTTCTTATGGATTTCATGCACCTTTTCCTTCTCATCCCTTAGTTCACACCTTAACAACACACTGATCAATTCCTTCTATTTTATCTCTTTGTACCGCTCAATGATCTCCTTATTCTTTTTCTCAAGCTCTCCCTCCAAGACCCTTATTTTTTCATTTCTACTGAAGAGTCTTACCTCTACCTTCACTAATATTTTTTTGAGCACATTGGAAAATTACTCATCGAATAGTTTTTGGGAATTTACCATAGGGTTTACTCCCTTGGCATTTGGTATCTTCATTAATGCATCTTAGTTTACCTCAAATTTGGGCTTATCAATGTGGGACTCAAAAGCCCAAGATAGCATTTTCCTCATGCGTGGGTACACACCCTCTTTATCAAAATAAGACCAAGCAATGAGTTGGTTTGTAGGCACGGTACTTTGGAAGTGTGCGCGAAATACCTTGTTTGGATCATTAATGTAAGTCATTTCTTATTCCTGCACCATTACTATGCCCTTTCCTCCTATACACGTTGCCTTTAGGAAGATTACTGCTAAGCTGTGGAATCTACCCATGCTACCATACTCCTTTCCCACACTCGTGCTTTCCTTCATTTCCTTCAGTAATTACTTGACACTTTTCTCAACCTCGTGCTCCACCAACTGTTTGATAATTCCTATCACTTCCCTTTCTATGGTATTATCCATTTGCTCCTTAGTCGGGGTCGAGGTCTTCTAATCCTTCATGTTTACTTTCTCACTTTCCCCTTTGTCATGAGCACCTGCTTCATTCTCATCCTTCTCTTCATTTCCTTATTCCTCTGACTCGTGTACATCATACATAGGATGATTCTGAGCCTTGTTGTGTTCTTCATCGTCTTACTCACCCTTGTTGGCCTCCATGCTTTTTGTCTCGCTTAATTCTTACCCTTCCGTCACCCTATGCTTATTCCTTACTGGTGATTCTAGTTCAGGGGAGTTCTCTTTTTCTTCTTTCTCAGGAAATTGTTCCCTTACCAGTGACTCTTCCTTGTGTGGTGACTCCTTTTACAGTGAATATTTTCTCACTGGATACTTCTTTTGGCAAACGTAAGTACTGGTGCCTACGCCTGACTCTTGTGCCCCTATTTTCTACGTGCTCGACACCTTTTTCTCAAGAGTTTCTCCTCTATTTATTTTCCTTAGTGCAGTCTTCTTCCATGGTGGGTTCTTCAGGAATAGAGACATCGTCTTCGACATAAATGCCCTTTTCATACTTAGGCCTTATGCACAAATACACCCTCGTTGTTGTCCTCCCTACAAAATGTAATGTTACTATTTTAACATATGCACGTCATGGGAGACATACTTCTCCACATAGGCATGCTTCTTTGGGTATATTAGTTTCCTGCGTAGCTTGTGGTAATATTGATCCACTATACTCAAGTCAAATCTGAGTTTCTTCGCCTCTTTGAAATGATTGACCCCGGTCGGGAAGTACTTCACTGTGAAGGAGAAAGGAAATTTACACCAAGGACTCTTAGTGCCATCTACCAAAGTAAATCCATTGATGTGAAAATATTGGTATACGGCGAACTCATCTTCTCTTTGCAGTAGTGAAGGTAATTGTTTGGGTATTCTCCATTCAACTCCGAATGCGTCGCATATCTACTTATACCATTTTTCAGGGTTCTCATCTGGGTATTCCCAAATAATCTGATCTGGCCCATCGGGCACTCCAATCTCTAAAAATACAATGGTGAGGATGACATTACCAAACATTATCTTCTATCCATCACGCCCGACATATATGATCTCCTCTGCAATGAAAGATGAGAGGTTATAGATGGTTCCCTCTAATATCATGGGGAACACATTCAACTATGCCTTGTTGATCTATTTCCATATCTCTTTACAATTCAACTTTTTAACTAGGCATGTAACCATCCTCATCACTGGGTCAGTAATTGTAAAAATGTCGAAGTAGCGCGAACCCTTCTTGTAGTCATAAACCTCAACGGTCTTTTTAATAGCTTTCTTGTCTTCCAAGTCATTTTCCAATGAATCTCCTTCATAGATAAGGCTGATGAACTTAGAAATTAGCTAGGGGATTATTCATATCTTCTATCCTATGAAATATAAGTGGTCTTCATGCACGCGCAACATTAACCATTGGTATAGTCACTCAGGCTTGCCAAAATAGGGCAACTCATAGAGTTGGAACAACGTAGCCTTCTCCATTTTTTCCTTTACCTTGTCATCATAGATGGACATTCAATCTGGTGTCCTCTTCTCTATAGGGTGAACTAGTTCTCATGTCATTTCATCTTATGTGGTACTCTCTCAATGGTTTTAATCACTGATGGCCATCTTCATGATGTGAGACACCCAATTCTTTACCAAGCAATAACTCTTCTGGGTACTACATTTCTACATACCATTCTTCATTGAAACTAGTAGAGAAAGCTTGTTTCCCCTTGCCCTTGCCCTTCTTTGATGAAACATTTGCTACTTTCCTTGGTGTCATTCCTTCGTCAGGTCCTTGTTATCCAAAATTCACCCCCAAGGGTTAATTTGATAACATGCATCAGAATTCTCAAGTCCCAGGCAGATAAATTGATTCAGGGAAAAAATCATGTTTCTAGGGTCCCTTCAGAAAATTTTCAAACTTCCCTGTCCAGGTCGAAAAGAACGAGCTCTGAGAAAATGTGGAAAAAGTTACAGAAGGCATGTAGATTGAGCCAGGAAAAATCATAAAAAATGACTAAGTCCTAGTCCTTGCAACAGTAGGGACGTGTGAGACATCTAGGCGTGGATCGGCCGAAAAGCCTCCAGGTGGCCCGTGAAGCAAAGGGACATCTGGGATAGAAGTACACGGCGGGTACGAGAAGCCGATCTGGCCGAAAGAGGAAGAAAAACGACTAACTGCTGAGCGGGACAGTTCGGGACAAGAGTACGCGAAGTACGCGAACCGGCCAGATCGGCCGAAATGAGAACAAATAGTCCGGAAGCAATTGGGACATTTGGGCCGTGATGACGTGAACCGGCCGGTTCGCCCGAAACAGAGAAAGTTCGTATTAGGAAATCCGGGACGAAGGGACACACGGGACGCAGATCGCCGAAGGAGCCGAAAGCCAATCAAACAACACCACGTCATCGGCCAAATGAGGATGAGGAAGCCCATTTCAGGTGGATCAGAAGTTTTTGGCCCAAGCAGTTTGGGACATCCGAGACATAAAGACGCGAAGGGCGCAAAGGGGCCGAAAGGGCCGAGAACCAACCAAATCATGACACGTGTCACAAGGAGAAACTTCCAAAAATTTGAAGGGCGAGGTCTCAAGCACTGACCCGAACCAATGGGATAGTGCCACGTGTCTATGCTAGGGCCCACAAGGAAAAAATCATGTCGGAAGGGTTGGAAAACCCGACCAAGGAAGAAATGTGTCGGAGGGGTTGGAAAGCCTGACATAAAGGAAATTGGGTCTTGGAGTTGGGGAAACAAGTTGGAAAAGCATGGGAGGAAAACATGTCGAGCCACCTCCCAAACCCGATGCAAATGCAAGTCACACTTCCGAACCCGAAACAAAGGAAAACTTGGCAATACCAGTGGAAGCGGGTGTCGGGAAAACACAAGCATCAAGCACATGTCGAGGCATTCCCAAAACCCGATGTAAATGTAGAGGAGAGAGAATTACATATCCAATCAGAGCCTACCACGTGTTATCCAGGTGGTGAAGTGCGGGAAAAGATTTCAAAATCCGTTTTGGTCTATTCTGTGCCCTAAATCTTCAGACCTCCATAACTTTCGATCCAGAGCTCAGATTTGCACGTTCTTTATATCAACGGAAAGCTTATGAAATTCTATACATGATTCTAGGATCAATCTCGAATTTTGGTGTAGTCTAGAGAGAGAAAATTGAGAAACGGCTCTGACGCATGGTAATGCCAGAAGCGACGTTTCAACAACCAATTTTAATGCACATGGGTCGCATTCTTCTTCAACATGGCCAAAAGTGATGTCTCAACCACCGATTTTAATGAAGAATGTGTTTTGGTCAATGGTTGGGCTACTTACATGTTTTTCTATGTTTCTTTCTCCTGGGCTCGACCCATGTATTGTATAAAGCCAGATTTGGCTCATTTTAAAAGGGATATAACAAGTTGTTCATCTTTTCTACTCTGCCCTCCCTTCTTTTCTTCTCTAGGGTTGAAAATGGAGTTCAAACCTCCTCCCTTGCTCTGTAATGGTGTTTTTTGCCTTTTATTATTGAAATGATGTTCTGTGTAAACTTCTGGAGCAACAAAACGTGTTTTGTGATGCATATGTCCATCCTTGCTCATTTTTGCTTGTTCTCTTCTTGCCTCTCTTCATTGCAGGTATTTGTGCATGTTTGAATGTTCATTGCAGGTTTGGAGCTGTGTTCATGGAGTTTTGGGACATTTTCTGTGTGAAATCTATCCTTGGGCCTATGATGCATCTGTCCATCCTTCCCATTGCTCACCTCTCTTTGTCCCATGGTAGTTTTGATAGATGTCCAACATTCTCCTTCTCTGGTGTATCACCGTTTTAGTGTAGGCTTTTGTTCTTTTCCTTCTCTCTCTCTCTCTGTCTCCTTGGCATGGTTAGATTAGGATTAGATTAGCTTTCCTGCACTGGAATAACTTGTGGCAGGTAGTTTAGGAGCAGGAACTAGCCTTCTCTGGAGATTCCTCTCTTAGTTTCACAAGTCCCACGCTTGGAGAGAGGTTTCCATGTCATGCAATCACACTGGATGCCTGAGTGATCAACCTAGAAGCCTGATCTACATCCAGGGGTGCTGTGATTTTGCATCAACAGTTTTGGCACACCCGGTGGGACCTTAGAGGTCTTCCACTTCATCTTTTACAGGTTGGTGTGTTCCTGTGAATATTTCAGCCTTTGGAGGCACTTGCAAACACATCTGGCAACTCCATCTGGTCAACAACCCATCTCTGAAGTTGCAGACCTTCCTTTCCATTTATTTTCATTCATTTTCCATCCATTCTTCCTTCCATATCTTCCATCTTCTTTCATTCTATGAATTTGTGCAATCATGACTTCATTTCCATCATGGAATTCACATCAACAACAGCAGTATATTCCACCTCCAACATGTTTTACAAATCCTCCAAATCAGCATTTTGAGCAGATTCAAGATCAGTATGCATACCCATATGAGCAGCTGTGCCAAAGTCAGTTTGGCTATGGAGCTTTCCAAGAGCAAGGGTGTGCATACAAGAATGAAGACCATCAGATGCAAGATGCTGGTCTGTTGGAGAAAATCCAAAAAATGGAGGTGGGGATGGTGCAGTCCAGGGCTCAAGCACAAATGAAAGCTTTTGGAATCGGTTGTGGAGCACCCTGTCCATGGGTGGGACCTTTTCCAAGGCATTACAGCCCTCAGGAGAAACTTGACTTCATGATTGCAATGCTGCCTTTGCTTGCAAAGTGGATCGAAGAAATAGAGGTGTATGAGATTCGAGTATTCAACAACCTTGTCAACGGGTAAGCACACCATCTCATGCCGGTTTTTCTGTTTCCTCTTTCCCAATTTGTATCATCTCAGCAGTGTCAAGCTTTAAACTCTCCATCTGCTGTCCCAAATGTTGATCCCATGTCTCCACCTCTCAGTCTTCCATCACATCTCAATTCTTCTTTCCTTTTCCCTTCTAAACAGTCATCCCCTCCACAAGAGCTAAATGAAATACCTCCCACTCCAAAGAAACAAGAGGTTTCACCTCCTCCACCACCACAAAAAATTGTCAAATCAGTTGAGTTACAACCCATCCCTCCTCTTGCATTCCCAATTCCATGTGGGGAAGAAGAAATTGCAAAATTCAGTCATCAAGGACAGCAAGAGGAAGAGCCAAGAAAAGAAGAAATGATTAAGAGCTTAGTAAGTTTGGCTGCCAAATTTGGGATGACAAAGATCCCCTTGATGGTTAAACCTACAGAAGAGGCTAGGGTTGGAGAACAGGTGGTGGTTAGGACTGATTTTGTTGCAGCAGAAGAAGAAGATCTTGCAGTCCCAACTTGTCCTCTAGAGCAGCAGATTGAAGAGTTTGACTTGACAAACTTCATGCTGGAGGAAGAGTTCAATCAAGAGCAAGATTGTCTTCAAACATTGGAGGAAGGAGAAGCTGCTCCAAATCCAAAAGAAGAGGAGCACATTCCAGCTGTGGGGGAGAAAAGTGCAGATCCAAGAGCTCTGAGCACAAAGCAGGCTACAGGAGAACCTTCAGTTCTTCTTTCTACTTCACCTCTCTCAAGTTCCAGTGCTGAAGAGGAGTTTGACCTCTCAAACTCAATGTTGAAGGGAGAAAGAAACCATGGTGGTCAAGTTACAGATCAAGAAGACACCATGGAGGAAGTTGAGCATTTGCAGCAGGACAGCAATGAGGCAGTTTATCTGTCAGATTTGGAGGACTGTTTTGATGGAGAAGAACCGGTTGAGTTTCCACCATTCTCTCTTTCATCATCCACATTCCAAACACAAGAGTCTGTTGTCATGAAGGAGAACATTCATTTGCAGCAGCCTGCATCTTATAACAGCTCTTCGGAATCAAGATTGGAAGATTTTAATCTTTCATGTTCTTCATTGGAGGAAGAGAAAGGACAAAGGAACTTCACCATTTCTTCCACACCATCCATTCAAGAGGGTCTACAAGAGAACTCCATTCTTGGAGTTGAAAATCACAGCAATGGGCATACTCAAAGGACCATACCTTTCCCAATCAGGTATTTGGCTTCATTGGAGCCAAAGGAGAAGTCACAACCAGTCATGCTTGCTTCTGAGCATGAGGGTGAGCTACAAAGTACCAAGGATCAGCTGTCATACCTCTTCAATCCAAATGCAGAGCAACTAAAAGAGGTATTGAATTTGCCTTCAGCTGATACCTTGATGATTTGGGTGGAAGACCAGCTTCTTGTTGATTTTCCATTCATCCAAACAGCCATGATCAGCTCCAAATCAATTGCATGGCTGCCCATTTTGAAGAAAGGAAGCTATTTCTCACAACCAATTGCAGGGTTTGTTTAGCTTGCCTTTGCTTCCAGTTAGAGTAGAGTAGCTAGGTTTGCTTTCAGCAGAAGAAGTGCTTATGCACACTCTACATGTTCCATCTTGGGAGCATGTATGATTTTCAATTTTGTACATAGTTTTTGGTGTTGTTGGTTCTGCTCTTGCACAGTTCGTTTCAGTGGCATTTTGGTGAGAACAACTCCATGTTTGGTGGGTTTCAAGTGGCTCAGAGGGAAGTTTTCAAAGTTCAGATCAGTTGTAGGTTATAACTCAGGACTCCATGCCCAATGGAATGCTTCAGGCTACTGATCACTTCATCTAGCAGGCAGATGACCCCGTTGAGTCACCAAATTGTTATCCAAAATTCACCCCCCAGGGTTAATTTGATAACATGCATCAGAATTCTCAAGTCCCAGGCAGATAAATTGATTCAGGTCAAAAAATCATGTTTCTAGGGTCCCTTCAGAAATTTTTCTAACTCCCCTGTCCAAAGGTTGAAAGAGCAAGCTCTGAGAAAATGCGGAAAAAGTTGCAGAAGACATGTAAGCTTGGGCCAGAAAAAATCATAAAAAATGACTAAGTCCTAGTCCTTGCAACAGTAGGGACGTGTGGGACAGAAAGGCGCGGATCGGCCGAAAAGCCTCCAGGCGGCCCGTGAAGCAAAGGGACATCTGGGACAGAAGTACGCGGCAGGTGCGAGAAGCCGATCTGGCCGAAAGAGGAAGAAAAACGACTAACTGCTAGCAGCGGGACAGTTCGGGACAAGAGTACGCGAAGTACGCGAACCGGCCAGATCGGCCGAAATGAGAACAAACAGTCCGGAAGCAATTGGGACATTTGGGTCATGATGACGCGAACCGGCCGGTTCGCCGAAATAGAGAAAGTTCGTACTGGGACATCTGGGACGAAGGGACGCGCGGGACGCGGATCGCCGAAGGAGCCGAAAGCCAATCAAACAACGCCACGTGTCATCGGCCAAATGAGGACGAGGAAGCCCATTTCGGGCGGATCGGAAGTTTTTGGCCCAAGCAGTTTGGGACATCCGGGACATAAAGACGCGAAGGGCGCGAAGGAGCCGAAAGGGCCGAGAACCAACCAAATCATGACACGTGTCACAAGGACAAAAGTCCAAAAAGTCAAAGGGAGAGGTCTCAAGCACTGACCCGAACCAATGGGATAGTGCCACGTGTCCAAGCTAGGGCCCACAAGGAAAAAATCATGCCGGAAGGGTTGGAAAACCCGACCAAGGAAGAAATGTGTCGGAGGGGTTGGAAAACCCGACACAAAGGAAATCGGGTCTTGGAGTCGGGGAAACAAGTCGGAAAAGCATGGGAGGAAAACATGTCGAGCCACCTCCCAAACCCGATGCAAATGCAAGTCACACTTCCGAACCCGAAACAAAGGAAAACTTGGCAATACCGGCGGAAGCGGGTGTCGGGAAAACACAAGCATCAAGCACATGTCGAGGCATTCCCCAAAACCGATGCAAATGCAGAGGAGAGAGAATTACGTATCCAATCAAGCCTGCCACGTGTCGTCCAGGTGGCAGAGCGCAGGAAAAGATTTCAAAACACGTTTTCACTCTGTTTTGTGCCCTAAATCTTCAGACCTCCATAACTTTCGATCCAGAGCTCAGATTTGCACGTTCTTTATATCAACGGAAAGTTGTTGAAATTCTCTGCATGATTCTGGGATCAATCTCGAATTTTGGTGCAGTTTGGAGAGAGAAAATTGAGAAACGGATCTGATGCGTGATCATGGCCAGAAGCGACGTTTCAACAACCAGTTTTAATGCACATGGGTCGCATTCTTCTTCAGCATGGCCAGAAGTGATGTCTCAACCACCGATTTTAATGAAGAATGCATTTTGGTCAATGGTTGGGCTGCTTACATGTTTTCCTATGTTTTTTGTCTCCTGGGCTCGACCCATGCATTGTATAAAGCCAGATTTGGCTCATTTTAAAAGGGATATAACAAGTTGTTCATCTTTTCTGCTCTGCCCTCCCTTCTTTTCTTCTCTAGGGTTGAAAATGGAGTTCGAACCTCCTCCCTTGCTCTGTAATGGCGTTTTTTGCCTTTTACTATTGAAATGATGTTCTGTGCAAACTTCTGGAGCAACAAAATGTGTTTTGTGATGCATCTGTCCATCCTTGCTCGTTTTTGCTTGTTCTCTTCTTGCCTCTCTTCATTGCAGGTATTTGTGCATGTTTGAATGTTCATTGCAGGTTTGGAGCTGTGTTCATGGAGTTTTGGGACATTTTCTGTGTGAAATCTATCCTTGGGCCTCTGATGCATCTGTCCATCCTTCCCATTGCTCACCTCTCTTTGTCCCATGGCAGTTTTGATAGATGTCTAACATTCTCCTTCTCTGGTGTATCACCATTTTAGTGTAGGCTTTTGTTCTTTTCCTTTCTCTCTCTCTCTCTGTCTCCTTGGCATGGTTAGATTAGGATTAGATTAGCTTGCCTGCACTGGAATAGCTTGTGGCAGGTAGTTTAGGAGCAGGAACCAGCCTTCTCTAGAGATTCCTCTCTCAGTTTCACAAGTCCCACGCTTGGAGAGAGGTTTCCATGTTGTGCAATCACACTGGATGCCTGAGTGATCAACCTAGAAGCCTGATCTGCATCTAGGGGTGCTGTGATTTTGCATCAACAATCCTTAAAACTCCTTCCTTTCTCCTAATCCTGGCTCTACTCAACTTTGCGGCTCTACTCCTTTACGAAAATTCCTTCAAGCCTCATGCCCTAACTATGCAACCCTAACCTAAAAAACCTATTTTTCTAGATAATGGTGTAACACCTATGGGATTCTTCCACACAACCTTCTCCACTTACACTCGTGTACTTATTTCCATTATGGTTTGCTGATCAAAGTAGATATGGATGAAAATATTCACAAATATTCTCAAACATTCTTCGCAAGGATGCCCTAGTTCAAGAGAGCTCTTTGATAACTTAAAATGTAAGGTAGAAAATAACGCACCCCCGATCTTATATTTATAAATTTTTCTTTCCTCCACACTAAATTCCATGCCACTTACCAACTTACTTTCAAAATAAAGGAATTTTTTTTCCAATATTAACCTTAATTGCTTTTCCTCGATGCACAATCCTACGTGAACATGTCCAAAACCTTCTAGCATGCAATGGCCTCGACACTAGAGTTATTTGCGCTTTATCCCGTGCAAAAGTCAATTCTTCTTCTATGTCTTAGACCAAGTTCTTTCCAATGCCTTTCTCATGTTGCTCCTATGCTTTTACCCTTGTACTTTGTTTCTCAAATCCTTTTGACATGCATCTTTGATTACGTTCACCTTTTCCATGCGCGGTCTTCCAATCTACGTGTATTTGATTTTTCAACCGAGGCCATCCACAACCATAGCATCCAATACTTGTCATATCACTCCACACCACACAAAAATGGATGTACGGTCCTCTACGCATATCAAGTTTTTGAAAATAATAAGTGGCCACCAGCGCAAAAACATGCACAACACAAAGAAATGAGAAAGGGAAACACAAATAAAGGAAACTGTAACGAAGAAAAACCAAGGCTAACTGACAATACTGGCTTATTTACAAACACGAAGAAGACTTATTAATAGTAGGTCTTCATCCTACTCCCATTGAAATGGTCTGGCAACTGTGTTCCATCTAATGCTTGTAACTGGAAAGTTCCTAAATCAAGTATATAGGATACATTGTATGGACCCATCCAATGGATTTTTAATTTCCCAGGATGGTGCAGAAACTTGGAATCATCCAATAAAACCATCTACCAAACCTCAAACTATTTATTGTTTATGTGTCTATCATGTCATGCCTTCTTCCTAGATTTTTCTTTTTTTTTACTCCTGTGAGCAATAGCCCACCTCTCATCTAAATGCATTAAATTATCAATCCTCTCCTCAAGTGCTTGTTCATCATCTAATCCTCCTTTTCCCACTATACACAATGATGGAAACATGAATTCAATAGGTAACATTGTTTCTACGCCAAACACTAATTGAAAAGTTGTGGCCTTGTTCAGTCTCTTATAAGTAGTCTGATATGACCATAATGTAGTAGAAACTTTATCATCCCAATCTTTTCTTCCCACATCAAAAATATTAGTTAACGTGTGATTCAGAATTTAGTTAAACACCTCAGCAGTCCCATTATCTTATGGGTGATAAGGGGTAGTCTTGTGGTGGGCTACCATGAACTCTACCAATAATATCCTAACTCTCTCATTTAAGAAATGAGTACCCCTATCTCTTATTAATCTCAGCAGGCATCCATATCTGTTGATTATGTTTTCCCACAAGAACCTAGCTTACGTTATTACTCTGAAATACCTTGTAGGCCTCGCTTCTTCCCACCTTGTAAGGTAGTTTGTGTATGTAATGATATAGCGAGAACTTGTCCTTCACGTGGCTGGGGAAATATGGCCTATGAATTCAATTTCTCACTTCTTGAATGGTTCTGCACTTGCAATTGGTCTTAATGGCATTTCATCTCTTTTCCCTTGTTTACCAAGGTATTGATAGTGGTCACAAGCCTTGTAATAATCAATGCAATCTTTGTAAACCATTTCCCACCAAAATTTTGCTAGAAGGATCTTGCACATAGTAGTTACATTTCCTACATAATGTCCTCCTATAATTCAACCATGTGCTTCCTCCATGATTGCATCATGCTCATGTTCTGACACGCACCGATGCAAAACCTCATCGTGACCTAGCTTGTATAAGTCTCTACTAATTAATATGTAGGGTGTAGCATGTATGGCTAAAATATTCCTTTCCAAAGTCTTCATTCCCTCCGGCGCCACACTCGTTTTAAGAAACACAACAATATCTTCCAAGTCAAAGGGTGCACATTGCAATATAAAAAATTGTGTATCTGGCATTGTATCCTCAATGATCTGCACATCCACCCCTGATTCAATCCTAAATAAATGGTTAGGTTCCAAATTACTTTTACCTAGTTTCACAGTAACCATAAACTCAAACTCTTAAAACTACAAGACCCACCTGCATATGTGCTCTTGTAAAAAAAGGTTTTTTACCATGTAATTCAATGCCATGTGGTCTATGTAGAATATAATGGGTGTTGCCAATAGGTAATGCTTGAGTTTGTGTAGTGTGTAGATCATTGACAATGCCTTATGCTCAGTAGTAGTATAGTTATGTTTTGCTCGGGTCAGCTTCCTATAAGCAAAGCACAAGGGGTGGTCAACAATTCCCTCTCTAGGTTGTGCTAAGATTGCTCCAATCACCATCCCTGAAGCATCAACATGTAAATGGAATGGCTTATCCAAAGAAGGAAATTGTAATATGGGTCTAGTAATAAGCCTATTCTTTAATGTATCAAACACCATCTGTTGTGCCTCTCCCCAACAAAATTTACTTTTGTGTTTTAACAAATTTTCCAATGGCAATGTGATCTCGGCATACCCCTTAATAAATTTCTGGTAATACCCCATATGCCCAAGGAATTCACGTAGTGCGCTCTAGCTGGTAGGTTCCCCCAATCCCACAATAACAACAATTTTGGTAGGATCTACTAGAAATCCTTCCTTACATACGATATGCCCCAAGACGGTTCAAAATTGAGTAGTGAAAACAAATTTCTTAATGTTGAGGGATATCCTCAACTACCAACATCTTTCAAACATTAGCCTCATATTGTCACAATTGTCCCTCACTAATCCATATATTGTCCAATCATCAAGGTAGAATTGAAGAAACTTATGGATGAATTCTTGAAATCCATGCACCACAATATGTGAAAATACAACAGGTGCATTCTTTAGTCCAAAAGTCAAGACCGTGTGGAAAATATTACCCATTCGGTGGTGAAATTTGTATTTTCTTGGTCCTCCTTTACAATTATAACCTAATGATATCCTAAGAATCCATCTCTGAAATTATAGATCTCATGCCTAGCTACTCCTTCCAGCATCTCCTTAGTGAAGGGGGTTGGAAAAGGGTCAATAATAAATACCATATTCAGATCCCTATAATGAACACAAACCCTTATCCTCCCATCCTTCCTAATGCTAGAGACCATTGGACTTATCCATTCCAATTCTCAAATAGCCTCAATGATTCCTAAAGCCATCATCTTGTCGATCTCTTCCTTAACCATGATGCACAAATTTGGGTTCATCCAGTAAGTTCTCTTCCATGTTAGGTGGGCACCTACCTTTAACTTGATCTTCATTTCTCCCAAGGAGTGGAGAAATCCTTTAAGCTCATGGTACCCACATGGAAGCAAATCCTGAAATTCGTGCAATAGATCAATGATCTTTGAAACCTCCGTCTCTGACCAGTAGTCCCCGTTAGTAGCCTCCTTAGGTTCTGCCTCTGAACCAATGTTAACCTTCTTAGTTTTTAGGGGTTCATGGTAGGTGCACATTTACTCATCAACACTATCCGTAACCTCATACATAACCATAGTATGGTTAACGTCCAAGTTTTCCACCTCTTCACCATTGATCACATAGACCAACTTTCCTTTTTCTTTTTCCATGCATACGTGCTCAAGATGTATATACTTTGATTCCTCCTCACCAAAGCACACTTCTAAGCTAGGTTCACCCAATAATTCTAGTATTCCATCCTCCGCCATGACACTATCATCCATCATTAGGTTCTTAACAACCTACAATGCCTCATCCACAAATGGCTTAGTACTCCGATATTCAAAATATTGAAGGAGATCAGTTGTCAAATCCTTCCAGTTTCCTTTCTAATGGTGCATCTCTAAGTGAATTTACCATGCACATGCACAGCCCATTAAAGTGGAGTAAATATTATGCACCCATAAAGAAGTTGGAAAAGATTCCATGCCTTTCATCGAGGCCTTCTCACTTGTTTGGACATGAAATGAGGTAGGTTCCTTCCGATGATAATTTTTTATGATAGTAGGTGCATTTATCCAAACAAACCTAATAAAGAATGTGATTCTCACTTCATGCCACTCTAGAAGGTTATCACGATGGGTCTCCCACCAGTGTGATGTAGTCCTTAGCAAGGTATAGCTAAGCATCCTTCTCCTTTCAATCTCACATCTCCACTGGGTCTCCATTTCTTATAGGAAAACATCAGGGTTGGCTCCCCCATAATAACTTGGCAACTTCTTTCCTTTTAGGTGCTTGACTGAGAAAACCTTTTTTTCTCTCATCACATACCCTCTTAGCTACCTTCCGACTAACTCATATGTCATGTGTGCCCAATTTTCACATGCCACACTAGTTGTATCACTTATAGATTAAGCTTCTTCCGACTAGATAAAAATTTTGTTGGTTGCACAACCTTAAGGTCCCAAATAGTGCACACATAAATTATGTCTAGTTCTTCTTCTCCTAAAGGCTCAATAAAAGGTGTTGACTTCCCATCCATCAAAGGAATGATAACATGTTCCTCCTTTTTCTCAAAAATTATATATCCCTTGTTAAAATGTAAGTTGGAATTTTTCGTATAGCATCAGGGGAACCCAAGTAACGTTGATAAGTTGTGTGCCTAAGAAAATGCTAAGACTTCAAAGTATTACTTAGGATCCATCCATCAAAAATTTCATTTAAGGTAATCTCCTTATCATAGTCAAGGTTGTGGGGAGGAAGGTTAGCATGCAAAACTTGCCTCTCGCGCTCTCCTCCAGTGCTTGGTATCTTATCCTTCAACCATTATCCTAATAAAGGAATGATATTCTCTTGGTGCAACATCTTACACACCTCTTTGACATCATTTATATATGACTGAGGGACATTAGCACTTTTCTTCTACCCCAACTTCATGGGCATCAGGGGAACCCAAGTAACGTTGATAAGTTGTGTGCCTACGAAAATGCTAAGACTTCAAAGTATTACTTAGGATCCATCCATCAAAAATTTCATTTAAGGTAATCTCCTTATCATAGTCAAGGTTGTGGGGAGGAAGGTTAGCATGCAAAACTTGCCTCTCGCGCTCTCCTCCAATGCTTGGTATCTTATCCTTCAACCATTATCCTAATAAAGGAATGATATTCTCTTGGTGCAACATCTTACACACCTCTTTCACATCATTTACATATGACTGAGGGACATCAACACTTTTCTTCTACCCCAACTTCATGGATTTCTCTTTTAGACAATGAAAAATCCCCTTGAATACTTCTGATTACATCCATCTCTTGATATAATTCCTTCTTATGGTTATGGTCCTAATACTTCCCATATACCACCTCTTCTCTTGTAATTAGTTGTCTCTGCTTTGGTATTTCCCCTACATGTGCAACCTCATCTCATGTCGTCATCAATACAGATTCTAACTTTGACTCACACACCACCCTTGTCATCTAATAAAAGTCTGCTTTATTTACACTTACCATCTCGATGCCCTCGTATTTCCATTATTGTTGGCTGATGTGTTCAAATAGCTCCGAGAACTCCTCATAGTTGTGCTTCTTCCCACACCAAGAGCACTATAGTAGGTTAGGACATTTACGTTTGTAATGCTATGTGGACCCACAATTATAACAAGTTCCATGAGGGAATTCACCTCTTCCACACCTGTGATTTCCATGAGCTTTAAATCCTATGTGAAAGCCTTTTCCACAAGCTCCTCCATCTGCGTGTCCTTCATAGTGATGACCATCATCCTTGGAATTATTTGCAACGCTGGTCTGGTGCACACCAATATCAATGACATCATGGATATGGTCAATAAATCTATAATCCATGGTTTCATTGAGTAGTAGAGGTGAAAATATTGTAATACAAAGAAAAATTCTTATGGATCACATGTTGTAGTAGTGGACACCTACTTGTATCATGATATCTATGGCAAATCTCACAGTCTACCATCTTGGTGCATACCGATCTTCGAGGATAGTTTTCCTTCGTGCCCTTCTACCTCACAATCTATGCACCATAGGCCATTGTGATTCTCATGTTCTGAGTTCAAATATGGCTTCTCCAACTATTTTTCCATGGTAGAAATCTGATCTTCAAGAAAAATACTAACACCAGTATCCACGCTTCCCACAGTGATGCGAAAAAATTAGTAGGAACTTGAAAAGGTCATAACTTGTGCTCTGGGTGTTTGTTTGAGTCCTTTTTTTTTGAAACCACATGTTTTGATGAGACAAATACATTGGTTAACCCTCCCTACTAGTTGGAGCAATTTTAGGCACATTTTTCAGGCCTGAAATCTTCCATCTTGAGGTCAAAATTAGGATTTAAGTTGTAGTTTGGTTTTTTCCTATTTTAGGGCATTAGTTAATTTTGGTCTATTAGTTGCATTATGAGTTGGAAAGTTGGAAACTCGTCTAATTTAGGCATGTAGAAGATGTCTGGAAATTTTTGTGCCCATACAAATAAGCATGTGAACTTACTAAGAATACCAGGTTCTAGTAAACTGCTAAAAATAGTAATTTCTGCCACCTAGAGTAGATTTAGTCAAATTTAGTTAGGGTTTGCTGGGAAAATCAAGTTGGGATTTGTTTTCCTATTTAGGAAACATTTTAATTCATGATTCGATAATGAAAATGGAGATCTATTTTCTTTTGGAGTTCATATTATTTGCAACACATTTAGTTTGTTTAGAAATTGGCTACATTATCTAGTATTAGAGTTGGTTTGAGTCTTTAAAAAAATGGCAAGAAGAGGAAGAGGAAGAGGAGGTGGTATTTCCTAGATGAATAGAAATATGCAAGGTATGTAGAGGCAAGCTATTGCACTTGCTGCAATGATAATCTAGAGAGGAAATCAAGGTAGAGATGACACATATGAAGAAGAAGTTTGTGAAGAGGAGGAATCGCAAGCGCCACCCTTAGCTTTTGAAGAAATGATGTTTCGAGCATTAGAAGGAAATAATTATGGGATAATAGTTTATGTTTCAGAGTATGGAGGTAGTCTAAAACTAGAGGAGCTGATAGATTAGTTGACTAGCATGGGGATTTTTTTGAGTGGAAGGCTATGCAGAAGAAAAGAAGGTAAAATTTGCATGCACAAAATTGAAAGGTCATGCTATGTTATGGTGGGATCACCTACAGAAAGAGTGGTCAAGAAAGGGGAAAGAAATAATTAGGACTTGGAGTAAGATGGAGAAGAAGATGAAAGATAAATTTCTCCCTATGGATTATGCACAAACCCTTTACAGGAGGTTTTAGAATCTCAGACAGAACTTACAAATAGTGCAAGAATACGTAAATGAGTTTTACAAGTTTTCCATCCATGTGGAGAATGAAGAAACTAAGGAACAAATGGATGCAAGGTATGTAAATGGATTAAAATTTTCTATTCAATATGAGATAAGTATGCACAGGATTAAGAGCATGGAGGATTCCTATCAATTAGCCTTAAATGCCAAGGAAAAAAAAGGTCGTCAAAGTTTTAGGAGATCACCATGAATGAATAGGGCAGCCTCATCTTCCTTTCAGGGATGATCATGGTTTTAGCAAAGGTAGGGGAGAATAACCTCTTGGAGTGGAAAAGTAAGAAGATAGGAGACAAGATTCCTAGAATCAATAAAGAGGCAGAGGATTTTATAGGGGTAGAGGATATGTTGGTAATAGAGGATGGGAGGCTCCATGAGGGCCATTTTTTTGTTATAGATGTGGTGAAGAGGGGCATCAGAGCTTTTGAATTTCCACATTATTATACACATGACAAGAGGCAAGAAGATGCTCCAAGAGTAAATCTTGTTGAAGCTGAACAAGTAGAAGATGAACATGACCTAGAAATTCCACCAGATGTTGGAGAAAATATGATGATCAAGAGGACAATGATTGCTCCAAGAAAGGATATCAAAGGGGATGCATGGTTACGTACAAATATTTTTCAGAACAAGATGCACTTCAGGAGGAAAGGTATGTAATGTTATTATTGATGGTGGTAGTTGTGAGAACATGGTTTTAAATGAGATGGTCGAGAAATTGGGTCTGCATTGTGAGAAGAATCCTAACCCCTACCATATTGCATGGTTTAAGAAGGGTAATGAAGTTACTGTTGATAAAATATTTTTAATAAGTTTTTCTATTGGGAAAAGTTACAAGGATGAGATTTGGTATGATGTTATTCCTATGGATGCATGTCATATGCTGCTAGGAAGACCATGACAATCTGATAGAAAATTTATTCATGACAAGGGAAAGAATACTTGCACTTTTGGAAGGATGGAAAAAAAATAGTTTTGCTACCTCTTAAGGAAGAGGGGAAAGCTGAAAAATATGATTTCTGTAAAGGAATTTGTGAAGGAGGAAAAGGCAACCAATTTTTGTTATGCACTAGTCGCAAATAAGGATGAACCTGCAAATGCACAAATACCAGTAGAAATAACAGAATTAATAGAAAAAATTTCTGATGTTATTCCTGATGAGCTACCAGATGGATTACCACCCAAAAGAGATATTAAACACCATATTGATTTGATTACAAGGTCTTCACTCCCAAATCAAGTGAATTATAGGATGAGCCCGACATTAGATGTAGAGTTGAATAGGAAAGTGGCAGAGCTCGTGAGAAAGGGGTCCGTAAGGGAGATAATGATTTCTTGTGCAACCCCAACTTTATTAACACCAAAGAAGGATGATACATGGAGAATATGCATAGATAGTAGATCAATTAATAAAATTACAATCAAGTATAGGTTCCTGATACCTCGCCTTGATGATATGATGGATGTTCTTGTTGTATCTAGGTATTTCACTAAGATTTATCTTCAAAGTGGTTACCATCAGATTCAGATCAGAGATGGAAACAAGTGGGAAAAAAAATTCAAGATAGGAAATGGATTATATGAGTGGTTGGTGATGCCATTCAGGTTATCCAATGCACCTATTACTTTAATGAGACTGATGAACACCGCACTGCGGGAGTATACTGGTAAGTTTGTTGTGGTTTATTTTGATGATATCTTGATCATTACTAAAACTAAAGAAGAACATTTGAGGCATCTGAGGGTGATATTTGAAGTGTTAAGGAAAGATAAACTCTATCCAAATATGAATAATTTCACATTTATGAAAGAGAGTTTTGTATTCTTGGGATTTATTATTTCAGCAAATGGTGTACAGATGGACTCAAAGTAGATAAAGGAAATTATCGAATGGCCTACTCCATGGAGTATAATAGAGGTAAGAAGCTTTCATGGTCTAGCAACATTTTACATAAAGTTTATTAAAAATCTCAGTAGTATTGTAGCACCTATAATAGATTACACAAAAGGAAGGGAGTTTTTGTGGACAAAGGCAACTACGGATAGTTTTCAGTTCTTGAAGAAGAAGGTGACAGAGGCACCCATTTTGGCACTACCAGATTTTGATAAAGTGTTTAAGGTTGATTGTGACACCTCACATGTGGGTATTGGTGTTGTTCTAAGTCAAGGTGGAAAGCCAGTAGGTTTCTTTAATGAGAAATTGAATGAGGTAAGAAATAACTACTCTACTTATGATGTGGAATTTTATGCAATTGTACAAGCATTGACGCGTTGGAGGCATTACTTAGTGCCTAAGGAGTTTGCGTTATTTATAGACCACATAGCCCTGGAGTATGTGAATACACAAAAGAAGTTGAATAGTAGGCATGCAAAGTGGGTATCATTTTTTCAGGGTTATACTTTGTCTCTACAACAGAAATTAGGGAAATAGAATCCAGTTACAAATGCATTGAGTAGGCATGTGAATTTGTTTAGCACTATGGAAAATGAGGTAGTGGGTTTTGAAGAAATAAAGGGTTTGTATTCTTTTGATTATGATTTCAAGAATATTTTTGAAAGGTTAA
Source organism: Taxus chinensis (assembly GCA_019776745.2). Classification (NCBI taxonomy): domain Eukaryota; kingdom Viridiplantae; phylum Streptophyta; class Pinopsida; order Cupressales; family Taxaceae; genus Taxus; species Taxus chinensis. Next base: position 648,185,053 of record CM034149.1, read on the forward strand.
TTCGTCCATTGTCAGACAATACAGGATATGTCCAGGATGAGTACATTTTACATGATGGCTATCTATTTAAGGGATGCCAACTATGTATTCCAGTTGGGTCTATGAGAGAGAATATAGTGAAAGAGTTGTGTAACGCAGAGGATTGGATGGGAATTTTGGTAAAGATAAAATGATATCCTTGGTAGTAGAGAAATACTATTGGCCAAATCTGAAAAGATATGTGGAGAGGTGTCAAATTTTCCAAGTCTCGAAAGGCCACGCACAAAATACAGGGTTGCATATGTTGTTTCCTATTCCTAAATGGTCATGGAAAAATCTGAGTATGGATTTTATTTTTGGATTACCAAAAACACAACAAGGTATTGACTCAATTTTTGTGGTTTTTGATAGGTTTTCTAATATGGTTCATTTTATTTCTTGTAAGAAAACAAGTAATGCGACAAGCGTAGCAGATTTTTTTTTCAGAGAAGTTGTTTGTTTGCATGGTGTTCCACAAACCATTAATTTTAATAGGGACACAAGGTTCTTAAGTCACTTCTGGAGAAATTTATGGAAGAATTTGGGAACTCAACTACAGTTCAGTAGTTCCTATCATCCTCAGACTGATGGGAAAACAGAGGTGGTAAATAAGAGTTTGGGAAACCTGTTAACGTGCATAGTTTGGGAAAAGTCAAAACAATGGAACTTAGCATTATCACAAGCTGAGTTTACATATAATAGTTCAATAAATAGATCCACAAGAAATTCTCCATTTTTAATTGTGTGTGAGAGTAATCCAAACGAGGTGTTATATTTAGTACATCTACCAGTTGATGGTAGAGTCACTGATGATGTAGAAGCATTTTATGAATATATACAACAATTGCAGGAAGATGTGCGGAAGAAGTTGTAGAATAGTAATGAAAAGTATAAGGAAATATCATATGTGCACTGACAGAGAAAGGTATTTACAGTTGGTGAGTTGGTTATGTTATACCTGCAGAAGGAAAGGTTTCCAAAAGGAACCTATAACAAGATGAAGTACAAGAAGATTGGTCCCTGGAAAATCGTGAAAAAAATAAATGATAATGCTTACGAGGTAGAATTGTCAGGGTATTTTTTATATTTATCCAGTGTTTAATGTTTCATATTTGTATTCTTTTCATGGGGATGGTGTAGAAGGGGATGTTATTGACAAATTAGTAGATTGGAGGCAACAAGTTCTGGTGAAGAAGAAAAAAGAAGTGGATCAAATTTTATATAAGAAAACAATGGACACACGAAATGGGAAATACAACAAATATTTGGTACATTGGAAAGTACTGGAACAAGAGGAAAATACTTGGGTCAAAAAGTGGGAGATTAAGAAGTTGGATGCAAATAAATGTAAGCAATTTGAAGAAGACAACTTGTAGGAACTGCATATTTTTTAAGGAGAGAATGATGTGCCAAAATTATCAGGAACTTGAAAAGGTGATAACTAGTGCTCCAAGTGTCCATTTGAGTCTTTTTTTAAAACTATATGTTTCAATGAGACAATAGCACTAGTCAACTAGCCGTATAAGTTAGAGGAAGTTTCGACACAGTTTTGGGCCCGAAATATGCCATCTTGAGCCTGAAAATTAGGATTTAAGTTGTAGTTCAGTTTTTTCCTATTTTAGGGCATTAGTTAATTTTAGTCTATTAGTTGAATTATGAGTTTTGAAGTTGGGAATTCCTCTAATTTAGGCATGTAGAAGATGCATGGAAATTTCTGTGTCTGTACAAATAAGCATGTGAACTTACTAAGAATAACATGTTCTAGTAAACTGCTAAAAATAGTAATTTCCGCCACCTAGAGTAGATTTAGTCAAAGTTAGTTAGAATTTACTTGGCAACTCGAGTTGGGAGTTGTTTTCCTATTTAGGAAACATTGTAATTCATGATTCAATAATGAATAAAGAGATCTATTTTATTTTTGAGTTCATATTATTTGCAAGTATATTATTTACAATTTGAGCTTCAAGAAAAGGACTAACACAGGTATCCATGCTTCCCACAGCCTTAGTGCGCAGGGCAGCCTCCAAAGCCTCATGCAGGTCTATGAAATTCTAATGTGATTAGCACTCTCCTAAAGGGCATTATTAATCCTCCAACAAACCATTGAGCATACTGAAAAGGATTTGAATATCATAAGAACAATTTTTACAAGAGAAGTCTTAAATTGCATCATACTCCCGTACACTCTCTGTCATACCTTTTCGAATCTCCTTCAGCATGTTAATTCTCTAAAATTTGTTCAAACTTGGGAATATGGAATTTAGCTAAGAAGGCATTACAACAACCTGATATAATCTATTGTTGTCTGGTGAGGGTCATACTTTTGGTACCATACTGATGTGCGCGCCCTTACAATGTTGTTGTAAAATGACTTACCTTCCATTTCGAGGTAGTGATCTCCTTTGCATGCCATAGAAACTCACAATTATGTACAAAAATGCTCTGCACCATCCTTAACACCTTTGTAATCAATGGTAGATGTAAATACATTTGAAAGAACAATTGCTGAGGTGGTTAAGGCCCTTGTCTACCTGATTCAAAACCTACATTACCCTCTAGTGTTGCCTCCACCATCAGATCCACTAAATCCTCCAATGCATGTTCCTCCTAACCCACCAAATCTTCCAAATCTTCCAGGTCCACTAGGTCTTCTAGTTTATACTTCACTTGTCCCACAAGATCCACCTTCCGTAGCTGGTAAAGGTTTTTGAAGTGGTCATTCCTTGTGTCCCCACTATCACAGTAAATATGTGTGCCAACAGTCTGTGATATTGCACCACTACCAAATGTGTGTCCCAGGCTATTTCTAGACATGATACCAAATTTTTTTGTACACATACTTTGTTGAAACATTGTACCATACAATATACCTCTAAACACAAGAAATGATTGTGAAATGATGGATGTACTAAATGATAAAAGATTATACCTCCTGGGTGGTGATCGGTTACCTCCACTTATACCAACTGGGTTAGTAATTTCTTATCTCTATTATTTGGAAAACTAAGCGCCAAGGGTTAGTAACTAGGTGGATTTAGATGCATGCCGATGGCTCTTTTCCTTTCTTCATATGACGAGCTCTCTTTAGAAGCCAAGGAGGTTTCTATTCTATGTTTGCCAAGATGGGGTAAGGCAGACTACTCAAGTTCCATGTCCTCTATGTGAACTTTAAATAATTCCCACAACATTTACCTCCATAAATCCATCACTTATGTAGCTAATTGCACTGTCTCACCAACTCCCTCTCCCAGGCTTTATTATAATAATGAGCCACCTCTCCTTTCTCTCTCCATTTCTACTACAATTTCTGCCATCCTTCTACCATGCCATCTTCTACGCCTCGCACATAGTAGGAATTTAAACAGCCATGGGAAATACTTCCAAACTCATAGTAATGACCATTATCGTTGATAGCTATTGGAATTATCACACAAGAACGATCCTCATAGGCTCCCTCAAGAACTCAAACTCAACAATCATTTCAAGTAAGAATATCGTCAGAAATTCCGTATTCTAAGGTATAATCTTAGTTAGCACTCTACTCCACCAGTGATCAATAGAATGGGTCTATGTCAGATCATCATCATGCAACCGCTAATATTCAGGCTCTTGGGTCCAAAAATGAGGTCTATATTACCAACTCATCCTTGATGCATATGATGATAGTCATTCATACAACTCTATTAAGAAATAACAAAATAATGCCATCATAGAGTTCATGATACAGGTTGTCCTCCACCCATTTTTTGCATCAAACTCAGATCCAGTATTGAACCTTTGAGAAAAATCATCCTCAATTTTTTTGAGCCACACTGTTCGATGCTATCTCAAGATTCAAGCACTCGATCAACACATGATTTCTCTCACAATAGCTTCAAAAGAGGTCTTGGAAATGGAACCAAGATGTAGTCATTATTTTACCCTTAATCCTTATTTCTAGGCCCAAATGTGTCAGCTTATCATCCGTCATATGCCAAAGTGCTCACCCGAGGCACGCACTATCATCGAACCCCTCCTTTATGTGAGATTTGCAAGAGAGTTCTTCCATTAATGGAGGATTATTTACAAAAATAGAAGTACACTCATCTACTTTAAAATGTAGAAGGTATAATTAACATATCTACACATTAATGCACCACAAAAGTTAAATAACATTGTAAGAAGTAAACAAAACCATATCTGAGACATGATAAGCCATATAACATTAGGGTTTATGCATGTAAGTAGTTTTTACCAAATGGATCCAAGTATATTGATTTAAAAGAGTTCTAGTAGCCATATAACATTCAAAAGGGTCATCTCAAACCATATACACTAAAATACAGAGACTCAACTCTTGTAAGCCTATCTGATTAGATATCCTAACTATATTTTCCCCCATTATTTCCCTTGTTACAGATCCCAGTACCCATCTATGTGTTTTATTGTATCCCTTACAACCATCTAGCACTAAGGAATCTAAACCCTTAGCATTTCTACAGCACTTCACTACTCTTCTTCTCTTTCTCTGTACTCTCTACACATTCTCTCTATCTTTGTATACATTCTCTTTATGCGTCTCTGTGTCTGCTCTTGTCCCAAACACCTCTTTAAATAGGATCATCGACCACCACCATGACTTATCTCCTGATCATATCACTTTCCAAGTGTTGATGTGGTCCTTCATTAGTGACTGCTTATCCTCCTTGCAAACCTTCCACTAACTATAATGATGTCTTTGGGAATATCCCCTGTGTGGAATATCCTTTTCTTGACCTCCAAGGTTCCAGGATGGCACCTTGTCCACTTATCATGCCTATTCGGGTCCTAACATTTTTCCTGAAGTGACTCCATGATGTCAGATATGGTTAATTCCTTTAAACCTTTGTTCTACCTCCCACACGCACCTTGGTTTCACTTAAACCCTTCTTAAACCCATTTTTCCTATGTGCTTTTTCCTGAGCATCGTTCTATCTACTCATCCTTTGAACGTGCGTCTCTTGGTACTTAGCTGATTTTTTAGGGTCCAACATTGCTTCGAGTGAGAACTCAAATATGTTTGAGTGATGTGTCAGCACCTATGGGTTTTTGAGTAAGAAAACAAACTACAAGCCCACAAGGGTTTAAGGGAAGTTCTCTATGTACCTTGTCTATCGGTGATGAATAATTCATCATCATCTATATATTCTCCCATGGTTACCTCTGGGTTATCCTTCTCTGGAAATGGTTCTCCCTGGGTAGGTAGGATAGTTACTTCTACCAAGATATCATCACTGATTTTGATTGATAAACCCTTCACTTTTACCTCTCCATCAATAAATGTGTAGGAAATATCTTCAACCATTGCTTCATTGAATCCCTGAAACTAGTTTATGTAATCTAGCCAGCCATTATCTTGAAAATAATGTAAAATTTGAGGGTGGTTGAGAATTTTATAATCCTCTTTCCATTCATGCTTAATGAAATTTCCTGCATGCTAATTACACAGTGTTCTCTCGTTTCAATCCACAACAACACACCTATGCATTTGAAATAATTATGAACAATTGAGTTGTGTTGAGTTGTTTTTATTTTTTTTCCTTTTTTGAACTTTGGGAATGATAGGACATGCAACATAATTATGAGAGCAATCAATAATAAACGTGACCATATGATGCATGCAAAGTGAATTGATTTGACAATATGGGCTTATGCGGAGTGACACGTCATGGCTTGAAATAAAGCACACGCATAATGACTTGGCATAAATTATAATTAACTATTATTAAACCAATTATACTTTATTCAAATGGAAATTGAGTGCACTTATCTCGATGTTTTTGCAGCATGATGATTTGCATGATTATTGAATTTGTGTCTTGGCTACATGAAAACTTGTTTTGATGTTTTGGAAGAGTGTTGAACTGATGTTGGTTTCTCGTTACTGAAATGAGATGAATCCTCGAGAGGGAATTCTGATCTATTGGGGTGATATTTAATTCATTTACATCTTATTGATTGGAAAATATGAATCCAAATAACAAGAAACATTTCAAGGGACAAAATTCCCTCCTCTTTATGGGAGAGGTTCCCTTATTCACCAAACAGAGGAAAAAACCTATTTATCTACATATATGCAAACTACCAATACCTGAAAGATTATCTTGATGTATTAAATGTATCTGTATCTAATAATTTCTCTATCGAAGAAAAGGATGCCGAGTAATAAATGATCTTGGGAATGAATATGGCAGTACTTTCAGATGAATAGACTACTGAATGATGTCCTACTGATGCATGCCTGAATTTTCAAGAACACATGAATCTAGATATATCTAAATATAGGACATAAATGCAATAGACACAAATTTCAGAGCATACCATCAAGTGAGTGAACACAAAGTTTCATATTCAATTATATAAAATCCACATTCATTAGACAGAGAATAGAAATAGAGAGAACACAATAAAAGAGATGGAGGAACTTCTTCTGTATTGATATTCAATGGCTCTACAGTTTTACATCTCAAAACATCAAGATCCAACCCCTTCTATAATGGAAGATGTGTTCTTTTATAATCACTCGGGTAGTTACAAACTGATTCTTTTAAGTTTCCTTTCTTTTAATTAATCATTAACACTTTAATCAAAAGTATCTTAAGTCCATCTCAATTAAAAAATACATAATTACAATAAGGCCAACTCGAAATATAAAAGAAGTTAAAAGAAAGGTTCAAACACTAGTCGAGGGAAATTTTGAGGAAGATGTCACCACAATCTATATCTTGAGTATCTTGTTTCTGAACTTGACCAATACTCCAAAAATCCCATGCCCCTAAGAATAGTAGTATTTGCAATAGCGTTTATCCAACTATTTAGGAAACCTTCCATTTCTTACCAGAAGTCTAAATTTTTTGAGAGACCTTTGTTTGCTTCAATGAGTGTAGCTTGTAATGTGCAAGCTTATTTTATCTTTTCTTTGGTGATTCCATTGGCTTCAAACAACTCTTCCTTGACAAGTGTTTTTAACTCTTCCTTGATATCTTACACTATGTTTCTCCCAACAAAGCCTTCCTTAAGGAACTAACAATGAAGATCTCGAAATCCATCCAAAATAGAGGTTTTAAAGGCATATCACATTTAAAATAAGTTCTTTAATTCCATAATCACCTATTCTAAGACCCATATTTTTCAATCTACACTATAAATCCATTTCTTGGATAGATTATTCTTTGGGTCATCAAATACTCCAATCGCAATGAGAACTTGTTCATCAGTGGTACTCGTCTGCTTCAAATCATGTATGCAATCAGTCAACCATTTGAGTTCTTTATCAAGGCTTGTAATGGTTGAGGTGAGCTTTTGTTGGACTAAACAGATGTTATCCTAAGCTTTACATGCTTCCTCTATGAATTTTAGAGTGGATGTTAGCATATCCTCCACCATAGATTCTGTTTCTTTTCAATAAGAGGCATGCTTGTGAATGTCCTTGATGCTTTGTACCTCTTAATTAGTCGGTACAATAGGAGGTGGCATTGAAGTGAGAGGATCTGGGTCTAAGACCTTATTACCAACCAATAATGATCTGATGAATTCAGAGAGGATCTGCACCTATTCTTCCAACTGTTGATGTGTTTTTTTACCTTTCTCCACTCTTTCTATCACCTTTGATAGAATCTCTTTTATGTTATGGACTTCACTTTCTAGAGTGGACTCTCCCAATCGTATCCTTTTCAATTCCAAGTTATTCAAAGCCAAATATTTCTCCTCTTTCTCATTGTTGGGTTTGGAATTCTCTAAAAATTGTTGACCTTAATAATCAGACACTAACTATGGTTTTTTCCTTCTTGGTAGATGGGGCAAGAGTTGTGCCCGATAAATCAGCTACAACATCAAACTTGGGGGCAACTATTTGTGATATAACCTTCCTTTTCTTGTTGTCAATGAATGTATGGAAACAAGTAAAAGTGGTACTGGAAGGAGGAAGAGTAGGAGGACCTAATGCAAGAGTACTCATTAAACCAAGGGTCTATATAGGTGACACTTCCACAATAGATGTTCCAGTGCTAGGAACAAGCATCTTCTTAGCATGAGTTTTTGGAGTGCTTGTTATTTTTTCCTCTGATTTCACACTCTCTTACTTGTTTTTCCTCTCTTCTTATTTTTATGTGCTTCCCCCTTCTTGAGTACATTCTTCTTGACATTCTTATTCTTTCCCTCCCTCTAAAAGGTCAGTGATTTGTTAAATTACCATGGTTGCCTTTATCTTCTTGGGAGAAATGGATTTTGTATCTTCTTCTTCAATCAATTTTTCTTCATTCTCAGCCTTTTTAGATTTCCCTTTCTTGGCATACACCAGAGTTGAATATTTGAGAGGAGAAGGGGTTGATTGAGTGTGTAATTTAGAATCTCAAGAAATAGTATCTCTCTAGGATGTAGAAACTTCTTGGGAAGGAAACCACAATCTTCCCACTTTATATATTTTCATTTTCCTATCAAACCAAACCTTAGTCCTAACCAAGACTGGATTGATTATTTCTTGCAAGTTATCCTTTTCCTTCTTGAACCATTCAATGCTATCAAGAGGAGTGTGCCTTATAGTCTTGTTTTACTCTAGCAATTACAAGTCATTGTCATTAACTTGCAGATCATCTAGTACTTTGTAGAAGCCAAAATCCTTGATTTTTTGCAAAGAGATCCAACCATAATATCTTTCTTGCTTCATAATCATCTGAGCAACCAAGCCAATAGTCTTCTACATCCTGGAGGTGATAAAATGACATTATGACATTGTTGGCTTTGAAGCCTTTAAGCTCAAAACAAGATCTTTTCTAAAAGAAATGAAAATTAAAAGAAAAAATTGTCCTTTCAATATTTTTAGCATCCAAAGCAGTCTTGGAAAGTCTTGCAAGTATAATTACCCAAAGTGATAGGGAATTGAACCCCAAATATCTTCTTGTCATTAGATGTTCTATGCAACTTATCAAGTTTCCTGAAAATTTCTACTAGAGTACTTTTTTCACTGTAGAACATTTGAAGTTTAAAGGGAGAGAATCTTCAAAACATGCCAACCTGATATAGGAAAACTTCCTAATCTGAATGTAGTAGCTACCATAGGTGGATATCAACTGTTTGGATTCATAAAAAAATTATTTAGCTGTATCATCCTCATGAATCCTGACAATGTACATTGTGAAGGCATCATTGACCCTCCCAAAATGATGATTGTCGTTCTTCAGGGTTGATTTTGAGTAGTACTCATATACTTGGGCATTCTTTTTATTGTCTTTAGGAGAGAGACCTAACCATTCTCTATATACCCCAATAGTATACATCAAATAGGAGGTCATGTAGAAGGCATTGGTCCTCTGCACATTAGCCAAAATCTTGATTAGATTGATACAAATGATTTCTCCCCAATTCAAATTATGCTTGCCTTCACATATGATATTTATGTATAGGAACATGTAAAAGTGTAACCCATTGCTTGTAAGAATCCCTATTATCCTTGTCAAGAAAGTGATGATGTCTGAAATTTCTTCCTTGAAATCACTTCTGTACATAGCTTTAGGAAACCTATAAGCTCCTTTCTTTGGGACCCATAACTAGGACTTGGCTACCATGTGTTTGTACTTATCAGGATCTTGATCAAATAATTGTTGGGTGTGTGCCATAGTGATAACATTTGAATATTTGAATACTAGGATCCCAAGGGCAGCATTGATACATCCCAAATCCAGCTTGTAAATCACTTATCCTTGGGGGTCTATGATTTATTTTGTGTCAGGGTTAAAATGGGAGCCACAAGATAAAACTATGTCTGCACATTGGAATGAGACAAGGAATCCTCTAGCATATGTTATCCTATAATCCTTAATGAGATGAGCCATAGGTGAAAGATTTGTATCATTAATTGGTGCCCAGAAGTCATTGAAATCCAAATGTTACACGTTAGTGTCCCCTATGTTGGGTATGGAGGTCTCAAGAGAGGAGAGATGCTCATGACCCTTGAAATGAACCTTAATTATGGAAAAGAGGGAGTTGAGAAATAGTTATTCAAAGGGGAGAATGATTTTCCTAAAAGTGGCGGTATGGTAGGGCATGGAATTGAATTAACTAGGAATTCTCACAAGGGGCTATAGAAAACTCTTCCTTTGATCATTGGATAAATGATGACCTTCTCAAAACCAGAACACATTTTTAATTTTTGAAAATGGTTAAGGAAGGGTCACGATACAACTAGGATAGCTTTAGAATAGAATGCACAAGGCTCAAAGTGTAGTTGTAATGGTGGAAAAGATTAATCCTTCCCGTTTTATAATATCCCATTTGGAGAAGGTCAGTGTAAGGTATTTAATGAAGGCATTAATGGTTTGCAGGAAATAGAGCACTTTAAATGTTATATGTGGATATGATGGAGAAAAACAACACAGGAGGCCAAAAATTTCATGGAACACAAAGGGTCGAAGTTTCCACAACACGAAGGTAGTGTCTTTAAAGCAGAAAATATGGGTTTGCTGGGAATCAAGGGCTTGAACACTCCTAGGACATCTTAAAAAAAGAAGCCGAGAATCCAAACTATAGTGACATGCAATGGAAAGCTGATAAGTTGAGTGATAAATGTATATACATCCCATGGGACAATGGGATAAAGCTTCTTCTCCAGCATGAAAATCCATAACACAAAGGACTTAGAAAAATTTAGGAAACAGTTCTTGGGTCAGTAAGGCTTTGTAGGCCTTGTAGTAGTGCAGGGAACTGATGAACAGGAAGCACAAGGGCAACAAATTCTTAGAAATGCTAATACCCCGTAAAACAAAAGAAGATAGTTTTCTTGCAGGAAAAATGTGGAATCGGGGAAAAAGGATCCTAGGGGGCCATCTGGCATGTGGGACGTGAAAACTCAAAACACCCGCAATACAAAGAAAATCTCCCAAAAATTCATATTTAAAAAAAATAAATGTTGGGTAATTTTCATTCCTTCATACTTCTCAAAGGAAAATAAAGACCTTCACAGAAAGGACTTACTCAAAAAATTTGAAGATTTTGGTAAAAACATACATATTTTTTAGCAAGTGATAGTAGTTGGCTCTTTCTGGGGATTGAGTTGACTTAGTACAAGGTAGGACAAAAGAACCCCAGGATCTTTGGCTAAATGATCAGTGTTGAATTCATTGGGCAATAGAGACAGAAACAAGGCAATATAGAAGACAACAAGATAAGGAAAAGACAACACAAGCCAAAAACACGGACTAGACAAGACATATTTATAAGACTGTACAAAGGGATACCTAGTCACCTAAGATTGAAAAAACTTCAAATATTTTCCACTATATGGAAATGGAAGGGAAGCTCCATCCATATATCTCAAATAATAATATTTTGCACTAGAAAAATTCCTGATCTTAAACGAAGCAAGCCAAAGTAGGAAAATGTCTCCAAACTGGAAGTTCCTAGTCTTGGATTTCTTTTCAAAGAGTTAGTTTACTTTCTATTTATGTAGAAAACTCTTATCCACCACCTATAGTCTGTCTTTGTCCAGCTTTTGCAAATACATAATCATGTTCTCTATAGAGCTTGTGAAATTAGCATCTTCAATGGATTTCATTAGTTGCAATGCAGGAAACTCTATTGTCACTGACAACTGAGATTTTTTTCCATAAACAACCTAGAATGGTGGCATCCCAATGGTTCTTTTGGGTGTTATCTTGTCAAACCAAAGTGCATCATAAATCATTTTGTGTCAATTCCTCTGGGACTCATCCACAAGCTTTCTAATGATTGACACTAAATTTTTGTTAGTTGATTATGCTTTCCCATTCCTCTGGAGATAATAATATGAAGAGTGTGCTAATGAGATTCCGTAACCATAACATAAATCAATCATCTCATAAGAAGAGAATTTTGGGGCACTATCAATAATAATATTATTTGGGACTCCAAACCTGACCAAACTATTCTCATTAATAAAATTACATACTACTTCCAAATTGGTTCTTTTGTCTGGAATGGCTTCTGCCCACTTGGTGAAGTAGTTAGTGGTTTTCAAGACATGTGTGTGTCTAGCAATGGAATTAGGATTGAGAGTGACAATAAAGTCTAGTCCTCATTGTTGAAAAGTCTCTACTATTACTACTGGTTTGAGAGGCAAGGTGGCCAATTTGGGTCTGCCCACAAAGTTTTGACATGCCTCACATTTTTTGACCCATTTTGTTGCAGTTTTGAACAACATTGGCCAATAATAACAACTTTTATGTTTTTCCTTATCTACGCATCTCAAAAAGCTTCCATCAATACCTCTCTTGAACAATGAATTATCCCATAGTATGTATTGCACAGAATGTAATTTGATAGCTCTCTTTTCTTTAGTAGTAAGATGTGTTGGACATTCTCCATAAGTCAGGAAATGGACAATGTTAGCATATCATTCATCCGTTGAACTTAGGAAAAGGACAATTGGAACATCATCATCTTTGGATGATTCACTTCAGGCATTATTAGAAATTAATTCACAGAGGCCTCTACCTCGAACCAACTTAGTTGTCCTGATAGCCAAGTCATATTCTTGAACCTTTGCCACCCAGTTTCCTCTTTTTGACCCAAAATTTTTCTGTGTAAGGATGAATTTAACATTTGTATCAGGCACAAAGACAATTGAGTGAGAATTGATAATTTAGAAACATGATTTCTTAACTACCTTTACAAGATAAAAATCATGCTTCTCCATTTGTTTGTATTTCAACTCATGAGCCTTCAAAACATAGCTCATGAAAGCTATGGGGAGTTCACAACCTCTGGAATTCTTCTGTACCAAAATGGATGCTATATTATTTTCTATGGCATAACAATAGATTATAAAGTCCTTATCAAAGTTAGAAAGGAAAGAATAGGTGTTCTGGAAATAGCTTTCTTGATATTTTCAAAATCCCCCTTTCCTTCAGAATTCTAACAAAAATATTGTTTCTCATTCATCATTTGAGCTATGCCCCTGGTTAATTTACAAAATCAGGAATAAATCTTCTCACAAAATTAATCTTACCAAAGAAAGAGTGTACACCTTTTTTGTTTGTTGGAAGAGGGATTTATAAATAGCCTGGAATCTTTTTGGATCAATTTTGACGCCTTCCTTGGAAATAATATGCCCAAGCAACTTGCCTTATGTGGTACCAAATATTGATTTCTCTGGATTCAAAGAGATCATATGCTCCCTTCACTTTTGAAGGATAGCTTCAAGGTGCTGAAAATGATCCTCTCTTTTCTCAAAGAAAACAATCAAGTCATCTAGGTAGATCATAATGCACTTTCCCTTTAAATTACCAAAGGCCAAATTCATTGTTCTATGAAAAGTTACACCAGCATTAATGAGACCAAAATACATCCTCCTATAAGAAAAAGTTCCCCAGGGGGTTGTAAAGGTTGTCTTTTGTTGGTCTTGAACATCCACCTCGATCTAATTATACCCTAAAAATCCATCAAACATGGATAACATCTCCGAACCAGTAACAACTTGAAAGATTTCTTCCATCATAGGGAGTGGATAATTATCCTTGAGAGAGGCCTGGTTTAAATTTCTGAAATCCACACAAATATATATTTCTACACTCTTTTTCCTTACAGGAACAATATTTTCTACCCAAGTAGAATGATGAATAGGGAAGATTATTCTGGCATTTAGCATATTTTGAATCTCTTGGTGAATTGTATCTACAATTTTTGGATTGTACTACCTTCACTTTTGGCTGAATGGCTTAATTCCTAGTTTTAAAGGAATATAATACTGGATTTTTGTTGGTTTGAAAGATTTCAGATCATCATATGAGTAAGCTAACACATCAATGTATTTTCTTAGCAATGAGCAATCATCTTTCGTTTTTCATCCTTAGTACAACATTTTCCAATATTAACAAATTTAGGTTTTTCTTCACTCCTTATATTGATTTTTTCATATTCAGCTGATTGATGGGCCTCATGTGATACCTTGGATTTGATGTATCTATCGTAATTATCAAATAAATATTCCAATCTTACCATTCCTTTAGGTATCTTATTACCCTTTAGTCTTATACAACCATCTTTATCAAAATATTCCTCCACTCCTTCAAATATTGAAGATGAGACATACTCTTGAGGAACAACTTCACTCTCTTCAAAATACAACTGACTAAAATTTTCTTGAAGTTCAAGGAAGGAGATCACATGTTGATCATTGTTAAACACCTGTCAATGGTTCACATTATCAGACACACTCTTTCTATGTATTATCTTGATTGTGAACTTATCTTGGGAAAAATTTGGGTGAGGGATTACCAAAGATCCAGACACAGCTAAAGCATCAACTCTAGTATTTTTCTCCCTAGGCACAACTTTGATAGAAAAGGCATCTAGTAATTTAATTGAATCCCATACTAGGTTTTTATAATGTTTCAACCTTCCATTTTTCACTTGGAATACCTCTCTGATCTGCTTGACAATGAGTTCAGTATCCCCCCTAACACTAAGATTCTTAATTCCCATCTCTCTTACTACTGTCAAGCTAAAAAGAAGGGCCTCATACTCATTTGTATTATTTGTGTTTTCAAACTAAAGCTTATAAGAAAATGGATAAGAATTTCCTTCAGGAGAATTTATAACCACTCCAGCTCCAAAGCTAGCCAAAGAACAACTACATCTTCATCTTCATCTTCAGACATGATCATATAGTTGACGTGGCCAATGTCCTCATAGATAATTTGTGCTTTAAGGTCATCAGTTTTCTTCACAATGTATTATGCTTGTCTCTCAAGTAACAATTTCTTCATTTTTCCACTAACTAGAATGAAGGCATGTGACCAATCCATTTGGTTTTCTCCTCCCACTTTTCTACAAAAATTCCTACTCAACAGTATACCATATGATGGATAGATGTCTGCAGTCAAAATGGTGGCTTTGACCCTTTTGTCTAGGAAAGTAGCACAAGCTACTTGGGTGTCTTTGAACCTTCCAACATAAGGCACCTCCTTATTCTCCATAAAATAACATGAGCCACATGTTCATGTCAATGTGAGGCCAAGAGCATGAGAAACTTTAGTAGGCATCACATTATGTGATGTTCTTGAGTCAATAACATAGTTGTTGAGCTTATGGTCGGCTATGAGCAATGTGACATAGAAAAGATCTATTTTTCACTCGTAGAAGGTGTGAAGGCCATAAAAATTTTTGGGGGTGGAGAGGTAGGAGTGGGTAACAGGCCTTTAGAAGTGGTAAATTATAGGCTAGGTTTGGAATTAACAAACTTAACAACTTGGCTAAAGGCATCTAGGTGAGTTTGATAGAATTCAGCTTTGGAAATTTGGATTTTGGCCTTTTTAATATGATCAATTATGTCACAAGATCCCAAAGTGTATGGGACATCCATACATGAGGAAGTAGAAGGCGTAAGCTTATCGGCTTTTACAAATGAAGAATTTTTGGATATAGGAGTTGAAGATACATTGGTTTTAGGTACAAAATATGAAGAAGTGAGAGTAGTAGCATTACTTACCTTTTGAGTGGAACCATTAGGGATAGGAGCTCCTCTTTGTGAAATGACTAGAATAGTTACTAGAACTTCTTTGGATTTCTTTTTCAGCTAAACCACTTCCTTTTTATTTTTCATCTATTCTCTTATTATGACACCATATGACTTGTTATTCATGTCTGCTACCACTTCATCATAATCATCATCGCCATTGACCCCTTCTATGGTAAGGAATTTAACCTAAGAATTATCTACCTCTTTTATCACTTCCTCCTATTTTTCTTCAAGTTCTTCCAACTCCTCAACTCCAACTTCATGTTTAGGTTCTTGTACTTCACAAGTTACATTGATTGGAGGAGATTCGATTTCCAATTTAGGTTGAGTAGGAGGTAAAAGGTTTTAAGGTTGAAAGTTCCTCCTTGGTATATCTTTGTAAGGCAAATTCTGGGCAAGTTATTTCTTAATAGCTATAAGATAATTTGTGTACTTCTGAACCAATTAATCAGAGTTAGTGCATGAAGTTGAGGCCTTGGATTTGGGAGGATCTTTCTTTAACTTCCTAGACATTATCAAATCATCTTCAACACATATGGCCAAACATTTATCAACATCCAAATTAACAAGATTATCCCTTCTCAATGTGTAGCTTACCTCTGGAAATTGTGCATTCAGGAAGAAACATTTTTTAATCTAATCCACGGGATTAGTGGCTGCTGGAATTATATTTACCAATTTATTGAATCTTTCCAAAAACTCTCACATGGGCTCGTATGGTTCTTTCTTTATCTGATATATTTGAGCAAGAAGAGCATGTACATCCTCGAAAAATTTAAATTGATTTTTTAATTGGGTTCTCATAGTATCCCAACAAGTGATAGCACAAGCTGGGAGATGATAGAACCAATTTATAACATTTTCTTTTAGTGTTTCTAAAAAAGAGCCTGACAAAGACATATTTGTGCTCGACTCCAAGCAATCCACATGCAACAATGAATGTAGTGATGTGCTCATCAGGATGAACTTTTCCATCACCTCTGAACTTTGGAAAATTCTTCCCATTTCCTTTGGGAAGATCATGCAATGGTTGAGGAAGAGCCAAAGGCCCAACCCATTGGTCCCAGGGTAAAGGTGCAATAACCATTCTAGGGAAAACTAATTATAAAGGGACTACAACTCCAGATAGTAACAAATCCTGAGCATTGGGACTTAATTGCTTTTGAATATTAGCATTTGTTGAAGATGAAGTCATATCCTTTGTAGGAGGGGTAACTGTAGATATTTTACCTCTATATTTTCTCTCTGGAGTTAAGTAAAATCCTTGTTTTTCAAGCAATTTAAAATCACAATATTTGGCACCTTGTGCTCTCAGACCCCACGTGTATCTCCTTTCTGCTAGTGTGTTAGTGTAATTGTTCTATTTGAAGATGTCCAATGGGATGCACCAGACATGCCCCATGGTGGGTGCCAAAAAACTGTTGGTTAGAAAATATAAATTTGAAGCACACGCAATAGTTCAGGGGACAACATTCCCTCCTCTTTATGGGAGGGGTTCCCTTATTATCCAAACAAAGGAAAAAACCTATTTATCTACAAATATGCAAACTACCAATACTTGAATGAGGATTTTTATGTATAAAATGTATCCATATTTAATAATTTTTAAAAAAAGAAGAAACGGATGCAGAAGAATAAATGATCTAGAGAATGAAGATGGAAGCACTTTCAGATGAATAGACTGCATAATGTCGTCCTACTGATGCATGCATGAATTTTCAAGAACACATAAATCTAGATATATCTGAATACATGACATATATGCAATAGACACAAAATTTAGAGCATAACATCAATTTGGTGAACACAAAGTTTCATATTCAAATATATAAAATACACATTCATTAGATAGAGAGCAGAAATAGAGAGAACATAGTAAAAGATATGGAGGAACTTCTTTTGTATTGATATTCAATGGTTCTACACTTTTACATCTCAAAAAATCAAGATCAAACCCCTATCATAATGGAAGATGAGTTCTTTTATAGTCACTCGGAAAGTTACAAACTAAGTCTCTTTAGATTCCTTTCTTTTAATTAATCATTAACACTTTAATTAAAATTATCTTAAGTCGGTATCAAATACAAAATACATCATTACAATAAGGCCAAATTGAAATATAAGAGAAGTTAAAATAAAGGTTCATGCACTAGTCGTGGGAATGTTTGAGGAAGATGTCACCACAGTCTTTATCTTGAGTATCCAGTTTCTGAACTTGACCATTCCTCCAACAATCTCCATGACCCTGGGAATAGTAGTATTTATAATAGCATTTGTCCAACTATTTAGGCAACCTTCCATTTCTTCCCAGAATTCTGAATTTTGTGAGAGGCCTTTGTTTTCTTGAATGAGTACAACTGGTAATGTGTGGAGTTATTTTATCTTTTCTTTGGTAATAAAATTAGCTTTGAACATCTCTTCCCTAACAAATATTTTGAACGTTTCCTTGATATCATGCACTGTGTTTCTCCCAACCGGTTCTTCCTTAAGGAACTGACAATGAAGATCTCAAAATCCATCAAACACAAAAGTTTTAAATGATTCTTCTCATTTTTGAAATGAGTTCTTTAATTCCACAATCACCTCTTCCAAAACCCTTATCTTCCAATCTAAACTATAAATCCACTTCTTGGAAAAATTATTCTTTGGTTCATCAAATACTCCAGTGGCAATGATAACTTTCTCATAAGTGGTACTCATTTTCTTCAAGTCTTGCATTTATTCAGTCTACAATATGAGTTCTTTATCAAGGATTGTAATTATTAAGGTGAGATTTTGGTGGACTAAACAGATGTTATCATAAGCTTTACACACTTCCTCTATGAAGTTTAGACTAGATATTAGCATATCCTCCACCATATATTATATTGATTTTCCATAAGAGGCATGCTTGTGAATGTCCTTGATGCTATGCACCTCTTCATTAGTCAGTACAATAGGAGGTGGAGTTAAAGTGAGAGGAGCTACGTCTAAGACCTTATCACCAATCAATAAGGATATGATGAAGTTACAGAGGATTTTCACCTATTCTTCCAACTGTTCCTATTTTTTTACCTTTCTCCGCTCTTTTTGTCACATTTGATATAACCTCTTTTAAGTTATGGACTTCACTTTCTATAGTGGAATCTCCCAATGGTATCCTGGTCAATTGTAATTCATTCAAATCCAAATCTTTCTCCTCTTTCTTAGTCCTGTGTTTGGAAATATCTAAAAAATACTGGCATTTAGAATCAGACACTAACCTAGATTTGGTTTTGGCCTTCTTGACAGATGGGGTAGGAGTTGTTCCCAATAAAGCAACTACAACATCAAACTTGGGGGAAACTATTTGGGATGAGGCCTTCCTTTTCTTATTGTCAATGAATGGTTGGACCCAAGTAAAACTGGTATTGGAAGGAGGAGGAGCAAGAGGACCTAATGCAAGATTACTCATTTAACCTAGGGCATGTCTAGTTGACACTTCCAAAATAGATGTTCTAATGCTAGGAACAGGCTTCTTCTTGGTAGAAGATTCTAGAGTGTTTGCTATTTTTTCCTCTGATTTCACACTCTCCTACTTGTTTTCCCCCTCTTCTTCCTTTTCTGTGCTTCCCCCTTCTTGATTACTTTCTTCTTCTTCTTCTTGAAATTCTGATTCTTTCCCTCCCTCTGAAAGGTCAATGATTTGTTCAATTACCATGGTTGCCTCTGTCCTCTTGGGAGAAAGGGATTGAGTATCTTCTTCATCAATCAATGTTTCTTCCTTCTTGGCCTTTTTAGATTTCCCTTTCTTTTCATACACTAGATTTGAAGATTCTAGAGGAGATGGGGTTGATTGATTTTGTGCTTCAAATGTTAAACTAATAGTATCTTTGTGGGATGTAGAAACTTCTTGGGAAGGAGACAATAGTCTTCCCACTTTATACATTTTCATTTTCCTATCAAACCAAACCTTGGTCCTGACCAAGAATGGGTTGATGATTTCTTGCAAGTTATCCTTTTCCTTCTTAAACCAGTCAATGGTATCAAGAGGAGTGTGTCGTAAAGTCTTGTTGTACTCTAGGGATTACAAGTCATTAACATCATCTTGTAGGTCATCTAGTACTTTGTAGATGCCAAAATCCTTAATTATTTGCAAAGAGAGTCAGCCAACATTTACTCTTTCTTGCTTCATAATCATCTGAGAAATAAGCCTACTAGTCTTCTACATTATGGAGGTAATAAAAGGACATTCAAACTGTAACACCCCACCTTGGGACACTAAAAAACAAACTAAAATTCAACTAGAAAAATTTGGGGTAATTTTTTTTTAAATGATTAATTAAAATTAGTCTCTTTTGAACCATATCCCGTTAATTTAATTTATACAGTTTTAGTTTTCTCATCCTTAATGGTAGCCCAAAAAAAATTAATTGTTTATTCTATTTAGCTTACTATGCTCTCCAAAATGAATACACACATCCTTTTAATTTTATTATTTTTTTCCCTTTATTTATTAATTTGCCACACCCCTCTATAATTTTGCCTCCCATACCCATAAAGTGCTCATGACTTAAAATGTGTAGGGTTGACGATGGGCCCTTGGATCAAATCTAATCTTGGCCCTTGATTTTGAATTTACCCTAAAGTTGCCCTAATTTTCTCTATGTTTCTCTTTCCCTTTTCTAATCTTCTCTCATTACTTTGTGTTACTTGCATGCACAGGTTATGGAGGAGTTCAAGGAAAGATAGATTCATGGAGTTTTCCAATTTATGAGAATGAATCTCCTTATTATTTCAGTATATATATATATATATATATATATATATATATATATATATATATAAGTAAATACACACACACACACACGGCTGCTACATTTTTTTGGAGAGGGGGGGTGCCAGTTGGAAGCCATGGGGGGGAGACTGAGAGGTGTTGTGCAGGTTGGGGGCAAAGAAGGGGGAAGCGGGTAGCAACGAGGCGCATGGTTACCGACCGAGGGCGGTGGCAGGTCCGGGGGGTAGGGCAGTGTAGAGAGGGCGGTGGGAGGTGGCCGCACTAGAGGGAAATCGTGCACAGGGAGTGGGGAGGGGGTTCGGCCCTCCCCAAAATCCCTCTTTTTTTTGTTTATTTTATATGTATATATTTTTTTAATTTATTTGTTACTATTAATTGTTTTTTTTTATATAGAGTTTAAATTTATATACATTTTATTTTATATATGATAATATATAATTTAAAAAATAAGTTATATATTATCATATATAAAATATATACTAATTCCTACTAGTATAAAGTGTGCCATATTAATATATAAGGTGATAAGAGATTTTTTTGTAGAAATATAACTTTTATATATATATATATATATATAAGCTATAGTAAATATATGCATATATGTTTATATGTTTATATTTCCTGCAGTCCTAAATCTATTTTAGGTTGATAAAATTAATGGATTATGTTCAAGTATTGTCACAAAACATGCATATATTTAGATGATTTACTAATTAATGTGATGAGTAGATTACAACAATCTATCTCAATAAGAAAGGATACTTGAAATATGACTAATAATTAGCACAAGAAATTCATATTCAAAATTTGATTTTATTTATACAATCATCCATTTAGTTTCGCATAGGGGAAAGAAAGTAAAATAAAATAAACTGATTTCCTTTCATTATATAATACTAGTAACATTTTGCAAACAAAAGTCTATTATAAGAATGATAATATAACTATTTAAAATAAGACCTCAAGCTCCATGTAATTTTGACCTTCCTTCAAATGTGAAAACTAAACAAATATTACAGATTTCTACAAGAGGGGAAATTCCAACAAAGAATAAATCATATTTTCTTTTAATACTAGTAACATCACAATATTTCTTTTTGTAATACAATGTTTCCAATGAACATCTTTCCTTCCAAAATGGATTTGCAACAATTCTTATTAAGTGATTTTCATACCTATTTTACAAGCTTTCATTTCTAAGGACTTAGGTTCATATTTGTGAAAAGATGCTCAAATTCATAGCTATTCAAGACAACCTTTTTACAAGATACTTGCAATATTGAAGGGAAACTTCTCAAACAAAATGACTTAAGTTTGCAAGTAACATCAAATATCAAATATATATTTTACAAGATAACGAAAGCTTCCACATAACCATTCTCTTTCAAGATACAATGAAAAAGAAGTCTATAAAAGGATGAAGGAGACAAAGAGAACCAATATGACAAGAAAACTCCTACTATCTCCAACCCTTGAGCTCCAAATTTTGAATTCTTTAAAGACCCAACACAAGGAGAAAGAGCTTGTTAAACCACCCAACCTTTAGGCATCATTACATGCCTTTCTAAGGTTGGAAGGCATGCTAGCCTCCCCTAAGCCCATGGGAAAGAGGACTACTATCCACAACTTTTCACAAGAATAAGGAAGAACAATCCAATATTACATTCACATAAAGACGACAATTATTAAGAAAAACACCAATTTTGTAAAGATGAAAAAGAGGAGAAACCATGTTCTACCTCTAAAATGGGGAAGAGAAGAAGGAGATCTCCAAATTCCAAAAGTGTAGTCAACATTGGTTGCACAAAAACAATGATCTCCACAACCTCCTTATTCCTCCAAAGTCATCAAACCCTCCTTATTTCTCCATCCATTCACCAAAATCCTTCTTGGGAGTATTTTCAAACCCAAAAGGGTTTCCTCTCCAAGAATGGGGAAGGGGTTCAAACCATATGAACCATCTTCCTCACATCAAACCATTTGAGGGAAGTAACTAAAATCCTACATGGCTTGCCCATCAAGCCATGAGGATTGAGAGGGAAAAATCCCTCCTCTTCCCCCACAAACTCAAAAAAATCCATCATGCCAAATGATGGATGGAGAAAAAGAAAACAACAAACATAACAACAAATAGCCACACCCAAAAGCAACACACATTTTAAACAAAACAAAACTACAATATAGCATGATGTAAAACATAAGAAAACATGAGCTCAAGGAGCCTACCTCCAAAATCTCTCCAAAACTCTAACTTTTCTGCTTCTTTATCCAAGCAAGCTCTAGCTCCAAAATCCACAAGCCTCCAAGAAAAGCTCCAAAAAAAAAGTTCTCTTCTTTCCCCATGAGGGAGAATTTGAAGACTAAAATCTTGGGGTTGTATTGCCTTTGCTTCCACAGAAAAGGTTTGATTCCTTGTTTCAGAGGAATGTAATGTTGCATCTCCCTTGGCTTGAATGATTTCAAATCTTCAAATGAATAGGCAAACACATCAACATAAATTTTTAATAAGTTCACCATTTTAATTCTTTCTTCTTTTGTGCAGCATTTGCCAATGTTGACAAGCTTGGGTTCCTCTTTGCTTCCAATATTAATATTTTCATATTCTGCAGACTAATGAATCTCATGTGATATCTTTGACTTGATATACATGTCATGCTTGTCAAATAAATCTTCAAGACTTACTAATCCTTTGGGTATCTTGTTACCTTTCAAATTAATACAACCATCCTTATCAGATTATTCCTTTACTCCTTCTTTATCCATGGTAGATGCTACTATCTCATGAGGGACAATTTCACTTCCTTCAAAATACAACTGACTGGAATTATCCTAGAGTTTGAGAAAGGAAAGAAAATGTTGATCATTATTGAATAATTGCCAATTGTTGGCATTATCTAGTACACTTGGCCTATGTATCATTTCGATTGTGAACTTTTCATGGGAAAAATCAGGGTGAGGGATCAGCAAGGATCCTGAGATAGCTAAAGCATTTTCTCTATTATTCCTTTCCCGAGGAACAACTTCTATGGAAAAGGCATCCAAGAATTCAACAGAATCCCATACCATATTTCTATAGTGTTTTAGACTTTTGTTCTTAACTTGAAAAATATCTCTAACTTTCTTAACGATGAGTTCAACATCCCCTCGTGCAAAGAGATTCTTAACCCCCATCTCCTTGGATTTTGACATCCCCAAAAAAAGAGCCTCATATTCTAATATATTATTGGTGTTTTCAAATTGAAGCTTGTAGGAGAATGCAAAAGACTTCTTCTCAAGAGAAAATAGGACCACTCCTGCTCCAAAACTAGCTGAAGAACAACTACCATCAAACTCAAGGGTTCAAAAACCATTAGGTTCCTTTACCAGACCTTTGGAAATTCTCATCTCCTTATTTGACATGATCATGTAATTTCCATGACCAATGTCCTCATAGAGGATTTGTGATTTAGGATCATCAGTCTTCTATACAATATAGTCGGTCTTCCTCTCAGGTAACAATTTCTTCATCTTCCCATTCAATGGAATGAGAGCATGTGATCAATCCATTTAAATTTCACCACCCCCTTCTTTACAAAAGTTCCTACTTAGCAACATGCCATAGGATGGGGGAATATCTGCTACTGAAATAGTAGTTGTGATTCTCTTCTCTAGACAAGTAGCAAAAGACACTTGTGCATCTTTGATTCTTCCCACTAACTGCACCTCCTTACTTTCCATGGAATAACAAGAGCCAAATGTGTGTGTCAAGGTTAGACCTAAAGCATGAGCAACCTTAGAAGGCATAACATTATCTGATGCTCTTGAATCAATGACACAATTATTGATCATATGTCCTACTATAAGTAGAGTTATATATAAAGGCTTGATTTTCTCAGTTACAGAAGGGGTTGTGGCCATTAGGTTCTGTTGAGGTGTAAAGGTGGGAGTAGGTGAACGGCATTTTCAAGTTATAGGCGTAGGACTAGATTTGGATTTGAAATACTTGAAAACTTGAGAAAAGGCATCAGGATGGGTCTGATAGAACTCAGCCTCTAAAATTTGGATTTTAGTTTTCTTAAGGTGATCAATTATGTCAAAGGATCCTGAGATAGATGGGGTGTCTGAACTAGAAGGGGAAGAGCATTTAGGCATATCAGTTTTGACATTCAATTTTTTTTATTAGTGGATAAAGACGAAGAGGTAGAAGTATTAGCACTACTTACCTTTTGAGAATAAGTGGTAGGAATAGGATCTCCTCTTTTTGCAACAACTGGGATGGTAACTGGAACCTCCTTGGGTTTTCTTGTGGGTTGGACCAATTCCTTTTTTTTTACTCATTTGTTCTCAGGTCATGACAACATATGACTCATTATTCATATCTACCACTACTTCATCATAATCATTTGTGTCATTATCAACTCCCTTGGTGTTGAGGAAGTTAACCCAAGAATCACTGACTTCTTCTAATGTTTCATCTACTTCTTCTTCAGGTTCTTCATATCCTTCAACTTCCTCTTCATCTTCTAGTTCTTGAACTTCACATGTTGCATTAACAGGAACTTTTAGAGGTTCCCCTTCAATTGTTAGTTTCGGATAGAGAGGAGGAAATTGATTTCGAGGCTGAAAATTCCTTCTTGGAATATCCTTATAAGGAGTATTCTGGGCTAATTACTTTTTGATAGCTATGAGATCATTTTCCAATTTTTGTACCAATTGATCTGAGTTATTTCCTAAGGAACATGCCTTAGATTTAGCATGATCCTTTTTTTATTTCCTAGACATTATTAAATCATCTTCAACACTTATGGCTAAGCATTGATCAACATCCAAAGTTTCCAGATTATCCCTTCTCAATGCATAGCTTACTTCTGGTAATTGTGCATTTAGGAAAAAGTATTTTTGAATTTTATCTACAATTCAAGTGGCCACTAGAATCTTATTTACCAACTTGTTAATTTTGGCCACAAATTCTCTCATAGGTTCATATGGTTCCTTCTTAATCTGAGAAATCTGGGAAAGGAGAGCATGCACTTCTTCAGCAGGTTTGAATCGATCCTCAAATTGTGTTCTCATGTTGGTCCAGTTAGTGATAGCCCCAGCAAGGAGATGATAGAACCAATCAGTAGCATTATCTTGTAACATTTCCATAAATAGACTAATGGAAACATCTTCATGCTCCACTCTAAGTATACCACACACCATAATGAATGGAGCAATGTGCTCATCTAGATGCACTTTTCCATCTCCTTTGAATTTAGGAAAGCTTTTCCTATTCCCTTTTGGGAGATCATGCAATGGTTGAGAAAGGGCTAGAGGTCCAACCCGTTGTCCCCAAGGTAGAGCTTTTTCCATTCTCGAAAAAATAGTTTGTAAAGGAAGTGTGACTCCAACCAACACCAATGCTTGAATACAAGGGCTTAGTTGGGTTTGTGAGTCTATGTTTCTTATAATTCTATTTTTAATAGGGGAAGTACTTGTGGATCTTGTTCTCCTTCTCTCTAGGGTTAAAGATAAGTCGTGTTGTTTTAGAAACATAAAATCTAGATCCACAACACCAAGTGATCTTTGACCTCGTGTATATCTTCTATTTGTCAGGTTGTCAATGCTTCTGGTTTGAATGAAGTGGTTTTGGTGGGAAACACAATACATGCCCCACAGTGAATGCCAAAAACTATTGGTTGTAGAATTTAATCTTTTGAAAATAAGCAACAGTCAGGGGACAACAGTCCCTCCTCTTTGTGGGAGAGGTTCCCTTATTGAAAGCAAAAAACCATATTTACAATATAAACATTTGTTCAATATTTTGGTGAGGATTTTGATATCTCTGGATGCATTTATAAAAGGTTTTCAATACAAAAGAAAATAGGAAAAGTCAGGACTGATATTCAGAAACAGAAGATAGGAGAGCATTTTCAAACATATAGATAGCATAGAGATATCTTACTTATGCTTGATAAAATAAAAGCATTTAGACTATGCATATGAAACATAGGACATGCATGTATTAGACACAAAGTTCCAAATACACTTATCAACTGAAAGACACAAAGTTCTTGCTTCAAATACATATAGCCTTATATGAATCAGACAAAGAATAGGAAGAGAAGAAGCATGAGAGAGGGTGAAATTTCTTCTGTATTGAGTATTTCAATGTTCTCTTTTTACATCTGGATATCAAAAATGTCGATCCTTTACAATGATGAGAAGAGTGCTTTAAATAACCTCAAGAAACGGTTACAAAGAGCCTTTTTAGTTTCCTTTCTCTAAATCCCAAAAGCTAATATCTAATTAAATATTACAAATTCAATTTATCCCTTGCTTACATAACACATGATTTTAAAGGGATAAAGACACCTTAACTAGATATTCTACAATAAGAAAGGAAAATAAGAATTAGGAAGTCGAGACACTAGTAGAAGCACTTGTAGTCCCCTTTACCTTTAGTATTTGATTTCTGAATCGCTTCAATGATGCAGCTATGTCCATTCCTCGAGGAATTGTTGTATTGGCAGTGGCATGAGTCCAACTGCCCAAACACTTCTCCATGTCCTTCTCGAAATCTACATTCTCCAAGAACTCTTTGTTAGCATCTGTGATGGCAGCCTGTAGTGTGCAAATTTCTTTCATTTTCTCCTTAGAGATGGTGTCCTGCTTGAATAGATTTTCTTTAACAAAAGTCTTGAACTGGGATTTGATCTCCTGAATAGTGAACTTATCACTTGAATTCTCTTTGAAGATTTGGCAATGTATATCCAAGAAGGCAGATATGAAACAAGTTTTAAAAGCTTCCCCTTTCTGCAACATATTTTTGAGTTCTCCAATGGCTTCTTCTAAAACTTTGATTTTCCATTCAATGCTTTAAAAGTTTCTCCTTTCTACAGCATATTCCTGAGTTCTCCAATGGCTTCTTCCAGATTTGATTTTCCACTATTTGGACAGATTCTGTTTAACATCATCAAAAACCTTATTAGCCAAAAGGACCTGCACATCTGTCTCACTCATCAATTTGAGATCTTGAATGCACTCACTCCATAATTTCAACTCTCTATCTAAACCACTGAGTGTTGTAGAGAACTTCAGTTGAATCTTGGCAATTTTCTCATATGCCTTGAATGCCTCTTCAATAAAATTCAGGCCTGTGATTATTAAATCATCAACCATAGCTTCCATTGTTTTACCATAAGTAGCATGCTTATGGATGTATTTAATGGCTTGAACTTCATCAATGGACAAGATAGCAGGAGGTGGGATGGAAGCTAGGGGAGTGGGATCAAGAACCTTATCTTCTGCCAATAAGGATTTGATGAAACTAGATAGAATTTGGTTCTACTCCTCCAACTGCTCTTGTGTTTTCTTCCCCTTCTCAACTCTTTCAATCACCCTAGACACAGTCTCCCTCAGATTATGTACTTCACTTTCTGGGGTTGATTCTCCAAGGGGAATTCTTGTCAACTCCAGATCACCCATTGATAGGTCCTTTTCATCTTTATCAAACTTGGGTTTTGCAATTTCCATGAACTATTGACCTTGAGAGTTTGAGACCAACCTTGATGTGACTTTGGCCTTTTTAGCCGGAGGGGGAGGAGTAGTACCTAGAAGAGCTGCCACTGCATCAAACTTGGGAACAACAACACTTGAAGTAGCCTTTCTCTTCTTGCTTTCCAGTAATGGTTGTACCCAGGTAAATGAGGAACTAGAAGTGGAAGGAGCAATGGGCCCAAGTGTAGAGGCACTCATAGCACTCAGAGTTTGCACAAAAACCACCTCTAACACAGAGGTATTAGTTTGAGTGGAGTCAGGAGCTTCCTTGGCAGATATTTCTACAGACTCTGAAACCATTTCCTTTGACTGATCTTCCATCATACTGCTTGCTTCAGGTGTATTCTCTTCAGGATTTTCTTGCTCTTTTTCTTGACTTGTCATCATTATCATCCAAATCCACAATTGTTTCCTTTGCTTCAGCTTGTTTAGGAGAAGGTTCACTTTCTTGAATAA
This sequence comes from Taxus chinensis, assembly GCA_019776745.2. Lineage (NCBI taxonomy): Eukaryota > Viridiplantae > Streptophyta > Pinopsida > Cupressales > Taxaceae > Taxus > Taxus chinensis. The sequence goes on from CM034149.1 coordinate 648,213,309, forward strand.
CATCAGATGCCTTATCTTCTTTCTTGATTTTCCCTTTTTTGGTATACACTAGAGTTGAGGATTCTGGAGGAGAAGGGACAGATTGCTCAACTGTCTCAGGAGCTAACACAGGTATTTCCTTCTGAGGAGTAGGGGTATCTTGGGAAGTAGACCTAGATTTCCTTTCCCTGAATCCCTTCATTTTCCTATCAAACCAAAGTCTAGTTCTCACTAGGACAGGATTATTTAGCTCCTTCAAATCATCTCTCTCCTTGAAAAACCAATCAATGGTTTCAATAGGAGTATGTTTGATTGATCTTTCATACTCAAGAGACTATATCTCTTCATCATCATCCTCCAATCCTTCAGGGACATCAAATATACCAAAATCAATGATCTGTTGTAGAGATAACCTCCCATAGTACCTCCTCCTGGCTTCATAATCATCAGAACAATCTGCCCAGTAGTCTTCAATATCAGGAAGATGTTGATAACCCATTCTGAAATTGGAGGAAATGAACTCCTTAATGTCAAAGCAAGTTCTGGGCTTATAGTAATGAAGAGTGAGAGGAGCAATTGTTCTATCAACATTCTGAGCATCTAGGGCAGTCCTGCAAGTGTAATTACCTAGTGTGATTGGGAATTGAATACCTGCAATCTTCTTGTCCCTACAAGTTCTATGCAACTTGTCTAATTGTCTGCAGATTTCTACCAAAGCCATCTTATCACTGCAATACATGGGAAGTTTCAGGGGTTGTCCCTCAAATCCAGCCAATCTTATATATGAAAATTTTCTGAATTGGGTGAAGAAGCTACCATAGACACTGATCAATTATTTTGCCTCATCTAAAAATCTTTTAGTAGTATCTCCTTCCAGCAGCCTGACAATATACATAGTGAATGCATCATTCACCCTCCTAAAGTGATGATTACTGATCTTCAGGGTCAACTGTTGGCTGATACATATAAATGGGGGCATCCTTCTTGTCATCCACAGGGGAGAAACCCAACCACTCTCTATAAGCTGCAATGGAGTACATCAGATAGGAGGTCATGTAGAAGGTTTGGGTTCTCTGAACATTTGATAATTGCTCAGTCAGGCTATCACAAATGATTCCTGCCCAGTTTAAATTATACTTACCCTCACATATGATATTGATGTAGGGGCACATCCAATAGTGAAACTCATTGGTGGTGGGCATTCATGCTATCCTGGCCAACAGAGTGATGACGTCTGACAATTCTTCATGGAAATCAACTTTGAACATTGTCTTAGGTAGCCTTGAGGCTCCTTTCTTAGGGTTCTTGAACCAAGACTTGGCAACTCTGCTTTTGTATTTTTCACTGTCTTGATCAAAAAGAGTTTGGGCCTGATCCTTGGTGAGAGTATTTGAATTTTTGACCATGGGAATTCTAAGGGCAATGTAAATGCAATCTTCATCAAGTCGTGCCACCACCTGACCTTGAGGATCAACGATTTCTTTTGTATCAGGATCAAAACAAGAGCTACAAGCAAGAATTGTATCGGCACACTGGACTGAAATGGGAAAACCCCTTGCCTCTACGATCCCATTGTCTTTAATCAACTGAGCCATAGGAGTAGGGTTTTGACAATTGATTGTGCCCAGAATTCTTCCAAGTCCAGGTGTTGTGCTTCACTATCACCAATGTTTGGTACAACCGTCTCCAAGGAAGACAGGTGTTCATGACCTTTAAAATTGATCTTCATCTTGCAGCCAGAGCAGAAGATTACTTGTGAGAAAAGATTCCTTAGTTCCTTGATCAGCACCTTGACGTTTCACAGCTTCTTTTTGCACCTGCAGATTTGAAAACAATGGAACAGGACTCGACCACGGCTAGAAATGGCGGAGGAGAGAGAACACGAATGGTCAATAGCAATTTGCAAGTGAGGTGGTGAAAATGATTGATTACCCAAGTATTTATAAGCATTTAAACCCAAGTAAGTCGGCGGGGTAAAATAAATGAGGTAATTAATACTTATACCGACCTTGAAACAATGAAAATTGGGTAAGGCGGATCAAAAGAGCACAACTGTCCCATGGGACATTGGGACAGCTGGGACACGCAAAGCCGAAAAAAAACCGATTTGCGGCAAAAGTGGAAAAAATTGGCACAATTGTCCCAAGGGACATCGGGACAACTGGGACGCGCAAAGACGAAATACCCGCGAGGAATAGAAATCGGCAAAGGCGGGTTTGTGGGGAAATGGTGGTCAAGCGGCACACGGGACACACGGGACAAAAAAAGCCGAAACACCCGCAACATATGAAAATTGGATAAGTCAGAAGTATTTGACACAGCCGCACTTGGGACATTGGGACCGGGACGCACAAAGCCGAAATAGCCGACTACAAAGGAAAAAAGCAAGACCAATCGAAAAAGTGGAAAATCGGGGAACAGATGGCCCGGATGAACTTGGGACATGAGGGGCAAAAAAAGCCGAAATACCCGCAAAAGACTGAAAAAGCCTCAAAACTCAAAATTTCAAAAAATGACTAACTGTTTAGAACTAGATTTGTTTCTTAGGAGACTTCTACAAGGGTATTTAGAGTCACCAAACCCGAAAAAATCTCAAGAATTTCCTTGACTTAATGCTAAGGATTAACATATACATTCCACCAAATTCATCTGAACACATTATAGATATATTGACTCCTCGAAGTTGTGGAGGACAAGTGAAGATGATTCCAAGAGGTGGGAATGGTAATTAGCCATGAAATTTAAACTTTAGCATAGGCACTTCATAGTGCAAAATGACAAGGAGAATTGGACATTAAAAGAGTCCACGTGCAAAGGTAATGAAAAGTTGTTTTCTCACGTTCCTAGGGTACAAATAACGTATAAAAAGAGGGCACACGGACACAACATTATGTGCCTGCCATTGTCTCCACACGTAATGAATAGGGAAATGGAATCCGAGGATTTCGATTACAGCATTAAATTCGTCTTCTTGTGCACAATCTTTATCCACCTATTTTACTATTTATTTCATTTTGTGTGATGACTACACTATTCCTCCTCAATTCTAATTTTAGTAGACGCTTTAATTTGGCGGTGTTTTAGCTATTTTTTCGTGATTGCATACTCAAATTGACACTGTTTTGTCTTAATAACAGTTGATTAGTTCAGCGAGAAATATTTGTTAGACGTTCCTTTTTCAACCTCTTTTGTGTTTGTATGTCTCGAAGTACCTGCTTTGTCATTTGAAGTCATATATTTTGTTTATGTATGGTTTGGAAATGTTTTTTATTTTTACTATTCTTTTAAAAAAAATTGACTCAAAAAAATAATTATATAAATATTAATAAGTTTGGTTTTTCTAAATTCAAGTTGTTTGATAATCGTGTTGTTATTGCTATAGTCTCCTTTAAGAAAATATTTTGTTTTTTTTTAATATTTTTCATAACTTGAGTTGGCCTAACGGTGAAGAACTTGTGTTCTTGAAATAGAGGTCACAAGTTCAAAACCTGCAAGGGTAGGGTATGTACACCTTGTTTGTAGCACTGTTAGGTGCCTCTTTTGTATTGGGATTATTAGGTAGTCCCATATGTTATAAGCTTCTTGCAAACCCAAAAAGAGGCCGCTCGGCATCGTGGACTATAAAACAATTCTAATTATTATCATCCTCTAACTAATAAGTGGCAAAATATTTTGCATGGGTGCCAAAAGAAAAATGGATTCCAATCGACACGACACTTTAATTCATATGATTATTTTTTTATGAATATAATCCAACCTCTTATTTTTCAAACTTTTTGGGAAGAGAATAAGTGAGGTTTATTAATTTTTGTAGGGGAATACTATCAGATTGCTTTGGCATTTCAAGTATTCTATACAATACAAAAAATAGGTCATGCAAACTCTGAGGCATGATGTAATTTACAGGCTTGTTGTAGAGGGGCTTATGTTCATATCCTTTGAGGAAATGATTACGTTAATAATTATTGTCTCTCTCGTGTTTCATTGAGATCGTTGCAGTATATGTTATAGGATTATGCAAGGCTTATAGTGTCTGAATACAAGAAATATATGTATAGTAAATTTCTTTGTGATTATAACTATGCAAAAAAGCAAAAAATTCATTAACTATATAAGTTGTAGAAAAATACAAATTATATAACTTTATAACTATGTTTATAATTTTTTTGTTGGATTATTGTGCTCGGTATATTAGAAAGTAGTGATGAAATTTACATCTAGATTTTTGTGGACAATGCAACAAATGTACCAACTGGGATGTCGAATGGTGGTAATCTAGGAGTGAAGGTGACTAGATCTTACAATGGGGAGTGCACTACAAAGCTTCAACAACTGAGATTTGTTATAAATTTGCAAAATTCTTCACATTCACATATAGCTTCTCAATGGATATGGGCTTATTTAGCAACCATGTAGCATACAACCATAATAGTGCTCAAATATTGTTTCTCTCTTTTTGGTATATATTTAAATAGGAAATGTCATGGTGAATTTGCAATTGACCAATAAGCCTTTAATCCCTTAAAAATGTTTTGTTATATTTTAAAATATTTTTCAACAAAATCAATATGCATATTAGCTACTCCATTGAGGGATCTAAACCTCAATATTTGAAATCTTTGAACTCAATAAAAAAACTACAACAGTTAGACTCGCTAAAAAATACTTAAATAAAAAAATCCTTAAATGATATCCAGTAAATGGTAAAAATACTTAAATAAAAAAACCCTTGTATGATATTTAGTAAAATTGAAATGAATTAACATTTTTTATTTATTGAAGGTTTGATATTCTCATGTTAACTAGATCAATCACCTGCAAAACCTAACATGAAATGCACTCTTATAATATGACCTCAATTTTTTGAATATAGATTATCTATAAAATCATTTTCATTTTTCAAAATCTTCCTACATGGATTTTTAAGATTTTGAGATAAGTGCTTCGATGATTTCCTAATATACACAAACTTGTAAGAAAAACAAACTCTTAGGTATAAATCTAAATTATGCATTATTTTGTACTATTCTTCAAACATGTGCCAAAATGAGATTCCATCGCTACATAATTAGAATCATTTTTTTTATCAAAATTTGTAGCTACAAGTTGTTTAGGAGACATTTATTAAGAATATGAAAACGTATATATAACATGTGAATTGTTTAATTGAAAGATCTCATAATCTAAGAAAATTAAAAATAAATTGTAGTCTTCATCAATACTTTACAAATATCTAATTTATCACATGAAAGTACGAAAAATGTTTACTATTAATAACTTTTAAATGTATTATTATGAAAAAATAATATTTATGGATTGTATACCGTCTTTAAGAACACATTCATTATTTACTTTGAACTAATATACTCATTCCTATCAACTTGTCACAAGCACCTGTGGATGTTGCTAATTTTTATGTTAATATGAGTGACATCATAATAGATGTGATCATTTTACTAACATAATGGTTGATTACTTGCCAAATGAGTATGTTTGCTTTATGGGTCATCTCATCTTCTTTGTGGCTTCATAATCTAAAAAACATAACATCTTGGTATTGCTTCCATGACTCTGAAAATCCTCATCCTCATTTGTAAAATCTTGTAAATAATTTTAAATTCTTTAATTTAATTTAGATATTAATGTCCACGAGAGGGCAAGAATAGTCTATTAGACTTAAAGAGATATTGTGTGGATACAACGAATAAATGGAGTGCCAAATGCATCTCTAAAACATACCAAAAAATAAATGAGAAACATCAATTCTATGATATGAAGGCCATAGATCTAGAAAACCAATAAAATTTACGTTGCCTAATAGACATTGACCATATCATCTAGCTATGTGATCTATTTAAGTTCCTAAGTCACTTATTTGGAAATAAGAATTGATATTACTAGAATTATCTATGTTTGAATACATCAATTTAAGTGATTTTCTTGAAGTCAAAGTGTCTTGTGAATAAATAAAGCTCAACATCAATAAACCTAATATTGAATGAAGCTCCTCCTTGAAGATTAATAGAATCTTTAAAAAAAGAAAACAATAGTATTGAAGATTAGTAGAATCTATAAAAAAACCAACAGTATTAAATCTCATCATAAATGAAGCAATTAAATGCAAAATGTTCTTCGCTTTCAAAATCTTAAAAAACACAATAAGCAGATATATGCATCCCATAAGAAAATACATATTGAAGAGATGTATTCAACATGGAGCAATATTAAAGTGGATTTTCAACCAATATTAAATTGTAGGAAAGTTTTAAAAAAAGAAGACCATGTTAGGAATTTGACCATATGTGTGGCACCAACCTTAAAAAGGGTTGAATGGTGCATCCATTACCAACCAGGTACAAATTTCTCGAAATATGGGAACGTTTATACTCGAATTAAAAAAAGTTCATACCAAAATGAAGCAGGCAAACAAGTACCATCAATCCTGCTGCATACAGTTACAGTAGTAACTGCAGATGTGCATCACCTACCATTCCAAGAAGACCAACTTTGCAGCTTCACACACAGTTCCTACCAGAATTCATGCGGAGAAAGTTGGTTATGATGGCAGACGCAGGCAATGAATGAATTAGTTAAGGTACCTACGCTTTTGCCTTTTATTAGAGTTAAAAAATGCATTATATTATCCATGTACAACCTGGGCAGTGGCACTGGGCAGCCGCAATGGCACAGAAATTCTTACATGGGAAATTATCTCATATGATCTCTGCAACTTACTGCAACAATCCCAGATTCATGGACGACGATCAAGTTGAGGATAATATATGGATGACGTCGTTTCTCCAAGCGAACAGACATATTCATGGAATGGATGAGAATGCACCATGTAAGTATGTTCATGCATTCCATGTCATGCATGCTCACTTTTATACTATCACCATAATTGTATTTGACTCGGTGTTTGTACGGACACTAAACTAGAATTTTATTTTTATTTAAGTTCAAAGGTTAATGATTTTTACAAATTTTGACGAATGGGGATTAGTTTATTATAAACAATTTTTAAAAGTAAGGTTTTGTACTTAAAAGTATTATTTCAAAAATGTTACAATTAAGCTAACCCAAAACTTAAATATGTGTAAATATCATCTTATCTAAAGTGTCTTTTTCAATCTAAAAGCATTAATGGAAACAAATTTATGATTGCGTTAGTTTAATAAGTTGGGAAAGATGTAAGCAAGTTGTCTAGAGAGGCACAAAGTTGGGTTTACAACTCGAATATGAAGCAAGTTTGAGAGGATGAACAAGAAACTATTCAACAAACAAAGATATGTTATGTATTATATGTAAAGATCTTATAAGTGGTGAAATGAAGAGACCCATATAATAATAGTCACAACATTTTAAATAACAAATGAAATTTGCAACTTAAGAGTTTTCGTTTTACATTACTCAAGACGTTTATGTTCATCAATCATTAACACTAGTATCTACACAATAGGTAACACATTAAATGAATTGTTTTTAACATCCTAAAAAGCTTCCTACCTAGTTACATCCTTCTGAAATGCATGAATATCACGTACGACATGACATCCACCTAATTTACAATAAAAACTTAACAGTCCAAGCTTTGCAATCCTACTTTAGTGCAATAGATTCAATTAGAAATTTGTAATTAAGAACACTTACACCAAAATACTAGGAGTGTGATGCCCCTAAAACTTAGACATTTTTATTTTAACATGTTTTCATAATTTATCATCAGTAATTAAATTAAATTAAATGCATTTATCTAGGCTCAATACCTATTGCAAAGAGACTTTAATATTAAATATTTATTTTCAATAATAAAATTAAGAATTATAATTTAAGTAGCAAGAATTATCACTACAAAATTATATTAACTAGCATACCTATCTTGAATAAATCACAATTTTATTCCTATGCCCATGAACCAAACCATATAACCTCTTACACACACACACACACACACACACACACACACACACACACACACACACACACACACACACACACACACACACACACACACACAACGCACACACGCACGCACGCACACGCACACGCACACGCACACGCACACGCACACGCACACACGCACACGCACGCACGCGCGCGCGCACACACACACACACACACACACACACGCACGCACGCACGCAGCCCACACGCGCACACGCGCACACACGCGCGCACACCGCACACACACCCGCACGCCCGCCCCGCACTCACGCGCACGCACCCGCACACACCCGCACATGCACGCACGCGCGCACACGCACACGCACACCACACACACAACACAATACTTATAAATATACACAAAAAATATTTAAACTAAATAATTACATTAAGTTGTCAATACTTATAATATCCAAATTCATACACATATCTAATCATATTTTTCCTCGATAACCACATATTTACCCCTACATCCATGAATCGAATCATTATATATATATATATATATGAAAAATTTAATGTTAAATATATTACATAATTTTTTCATGTGTACATTTAGTATAAGTATTTATCAGTATCATTAGTTATACATATAAACACTTATAAATGTTATTAGTTACAGTAACAATACTGAATGTAATAATAACTAATAATATTTATAAATATTTAAATTAACATTTATAATATACATTACCATTAATTAAATAATATATTTAGCAATATTTATAAACATTAAATTAAATATACACAATAAATAAATAAAAATAATTATTAAACATTATTATTTATTTATAACTAAGAAAAAAAATAATACAAAACATCAATTTTTGAGAGAAAACATGCAATGTTGAATTGATTATTCTCAACCACGAAGGGGGATTTATACAAAACAGGGATGCATGAACTGTCCATAGGAACAAGGAGTTACAAAACAAGTGTTGACCAAATTCCCTCATTCCTACTCAAATTAGTGAATTAGCTCTAAAGAAAATGAGTAACTCCAAATATGCAAGGGTTTAAGGTACCTTGAGATGGGATGATGATGTGTATGGGTGCAAAATGAGATCCTTCTACATAGCGAGCTATGTGACCTGCAAATCAAATGAATATCAATAGAAAAATATTGGATTAGTAGATAGATGGGTGGTTTCCTGATGAAATTAGTCCTGAGAAGTGAGAACTTCCTAAGATGGATGTCAACCCATCATTTTAATAAAGATAAGATAAAATCAAATATTGATAAATTGGATGTAGAAAGAATCTGAACCAAAACATAAACTGTAAATTCTAGATATAAGATAAATATGCAGATTTGATCTAAATGCATGTAAAGTAAATAAAACCTAGGTGGGTCTACAGAAACCCAAGGCTGCACAGAGGGATAATCGACTATGACGAGATTGCATAGCATAGTTGAGACTGGTGCAAGCAAATAGAACAACAATTAAAAATTTATAGATCTGAAATCCTTCTGAAGGCAAATATGAACTGATGATGAACTAAATATGGAAGACATGAAAATGTAAAAGATCTAGAGAAACAAGATCTAATAGAAAGGATGTAAGAAAATTATTAAAATCTAAGGATGAATGCAATAAATATAGATCCATCCAATGGGTCGATGCCGACTTGGCTAAGTCGGTGGAGACTAGGGGTTTAGACAGAATAGATATCTGCTCGATGACAAAGAGGTAGAATGACACATCTAAATATCTAGGGACTAGTTAGGATAGTGGAGACAAACTGAATGGGAAAAGATCTGAAATAGATCTAAGCAGGAAAATAGTAGATTGGTCAACGATGGGTATAACTGACAAGGTTCGATCTAGGGATAGATATAGGATGAGGTGTATGGAAAATGAATGATGAGAAGGAAGAAGAGATGATTGAGGCTATGAAAAAGATCTTCAAAGGTGACTGATAAAGACTTTTGTAGGAGAACTGGAAAGCTTAAAATATGATGTAAAATTATGGAAAGATGATGGAAGAGGGCTTCAAAACAACACAAATATTTCCAAGATCTCCAAGAATGATGAAAGAGGTGATTTAAAAAGTAAATCTCCAAGATGAGAGCAATTGTTGATGAGAAGAGGAGAAACCTGCAAAAGAACAAGCCAAAGCTGGAAGAGACCCAAAATTCCATCCCTTTACAAGGAGGAGGTGAAGGTAGATTTATAGATCAATGAAAATCCAGGTAGGTCACCGCCGATTGTAGAGAGCTCCTTCTATTTGGGTGGTGGAAATGATTCCCAACTCGAGGAAAATGAGCAAACATAAGGATGTGGAAGATTAGGGCTTTCGGGTGATAAGGATGAAATAAGGGTCTAGGGAAGATAAATAGGGTAGGTGGAGGGTGAAAATGTATTAAATAAAGGCAAAGGGATGATGAAATTATTAAATGCAGAGCATAGTAAGGATAAAATAAAGAGATATTTAGTAAGAGGAAATAAATTAAATTAGGTGATGATTAAGATTAGAATTAATGGATGATTAGGGATAGTTTAAGATAGGTAAAATAATGGGATGGGATAGAAATAGGCGGGATGATAATAATAAAATGGGAATAAATGGGAAAATTTTGGAGGGAAGGGGAAGATTTAATAGGGAAGAGATAGTATGTATGCAAAAATATGACAGAGAGTGAACATGGGGTGAGGGGTAGCAATACCAAAAATTGGTGTCTACATTTTCCCCTTTTTGTTGAGTGGTTTGCATTGGGAAAGCCATGAGACAAAAATGAGAAGAGATATGAAAATATGATTGATGAGGTGCTCCCCCTCAAACTTGAGGGATCGACAACATGAAGAGGAAGTTCGATCATGAGTTTGAAAGAGATGGATGAAGAAGGATGTAAAGGATGAGAAAAGGAAAGATGAAGAGAAAGGATGCCCCAAGAAAGGGGAAAGATCATTGATAAGATACAAACAAAAACAAATAAAAATATGGCGGTGATCCTGGAAACACATCGGTAGGGATATAACACAACATGCGATGGAGGTGAAGTTAATGGCTTATAGACCCTATGAGTTAGCAAATATCACTGCAAAATGGAAGGGAGTCCAATGGAAATCATGCTCGGATGGATGTATAAGTCATGGGACCAACGGGTCGAAGGAAAACATCAAAATATGTGCAAATAAATGTGAGGATGGTCCATAAAACAATGGTACACAAAAGGGTTAAAGTAACATTATGTGCACTATCCTTCAAATACGAGGAAGCAAAAATGCATCTAGGTGGGATTAGGATGAAAAATATGGCCACAATGGTGGGATTATGATGAAAGATATGGTGCCCCAAGAGTGAATCACAAGGATGGACACATAGACAAGGTAGCTGGAGATATGAGTAAGGATTGAAGGATAAATAGATCTTGAAAAAAGACGGAAAAAAAGCCATGACAAAATAAAGGAATGTTATGATATGGGTGACACACTAATCTATGGGATAGAGGTCAGATAAAAATATGGATGATAGATTGGATATAAAGATTGGATTGGATGAGATAAGATGAGCTAATATATAATATTGATAATGAGAAAAAAGATGAAAGATGGATGACATATTATATATAGATGGGATGGATGAGATCATAAGATGGGATGGAAAAATTAAATGGGATAAAATTAGATGTGATAAGAGGAGGATGATTAGATAAAATAGTTGGATGAGATAAAATTGGATTGGGTGACAAACTAGTTCAATAGGAACCAAAGTGTAGAATATACACTTCATCATAGATAAGGAGCGCATGGAAGGATTGATGATCTTTGAATTGGATTGGAGGTAAACATGAAAAGGAACAACACAAGGCAATGCACTTGTAGCCAATAGCAGGTGTTAACACATAACCAATGATACTTAATTTATTCCAAGGATCATGAGGAAAATATGGAAAGTGTTCTTATAGACCTAATGTCAGACATGACAAAGGGGTTTAGATGTAGCTTGTATGGGGGAAGAATAGGTTCTCCTTAAATGGTTTTGGACCTAAGATCTATGCCATAGCTCTGAGAAATACAACATAAACTGATCAATGCAGGAAATTTGTGGATGGATGAGAAAGTTGATCGATGCAGGAAGCTTTCTTAGGATGCTTGCTTTTGAACTTTTTACTTTGATTTTTCTTTTGAGTATATAGAAGGTTGATCAATGCGGGAAGCCTTCACTACCATGATATGATATGGTAGCCATCCTTCGAGGGAGTGGTCTACATTTTTCTTTATGCTTTTGGATTTTGATTTTTCTTTTATAGAATGGAGGGCTAATGATATGCATGATAGTATATCCTTCAAGGGATCAGTCTATTCTTTTGACATTATTTACTTTATATGAACAATTGTCCTTTGAGGGAGCAATCTGTATATTTTTGGATATGATAGCTTTTGAATATGAGCATGACAAGATTTTGAATTTTTATGGAAGAGTTAGGGATAACTAAGTAGACCACTTAGGAGGGGATAGATATAGATGTACAAGTGACACATATGGACCCTTAGTGTGGTTTTAGTAGGTAAATAAGAAGGAATGGACATAATGATCGTGGAGTTCTCACATAGAAGGAGAACCTATCCATAAGGAATATGCTATGAGTAGAGCCATGGTGCCCATATTTAAGGTCAAATAGGAAAGTGATGGTAGACCACATAATTCCAAATCATTACGATGAAATATGGAAGAGGCTAATGATGGATGGATGACCATAGAGATGACTAAGTTCACATAGTAGATATGTTAAACAATAGAAAGGCCACAAGTGCAATGTGTTAAGAGGTTCCATTTCTGGTTTACCATCAAGAGAGAAGCCAAATAGGTTTGAGATCCATACTTATGTGTGATAATGTATGATCCAATCCATTTGGGAGAAAAATTTCCATGTTAAGGAAAAGGTCCTAAATTCATGCTAGAGGAGTGATAGATAATTAAAAGAGGTTAGGTGGGGAAGGGATGCAATGTCAAAAGTACCTATACCCATGGGATATGTTGGATGAAGCAAAAGATGGATCATAGATAATGTGCATTGGATATGTAGATGAGGAAGAAGATGTAGGAATATTAAGAGTGTAGGATTAAGTGGATACTCCCCTAGAGTGAGAGAGGTTAGGGGAAGGGATCTAATGTCATCTTGCGTCCAAGGGGTTATCGATAATATGGAATGATTACGTATGCTAGATATGTGGATGAGAAAAATAGTAGATATTAAGAGTGAGGGAGATGACTCCCCCAATAGGATTGTTCACATTAAGAAACTTATGTAGATATCTATTACAAGTGGATTAGAGATTTTTATTAGAAGGAGAATGATTGACTCTAGGTTTGGATCATAGATGGTTGAGATCATGATTGGTAATATTGTAATGTGGCATCAATGAAGAGAGGGGGGATATCCTTTTAGGAGAAATAAATAGTTGGGTTGGAGGGATTGTGATGAATGATTTGGATGGAGAGACCTATACTTAGATTTCTTAGGAGGTGACAATTTGAAGATTCGGAGGATTGGATTTTGAATGTGGATGAGATGGAAGGAAGAGGGTGCTCTTCGTTGATGAGAATTTCATCTTCTTCTATGAGATTATGGATGAGAGTTTGGAGGGCCTTACAATGTTCTGTATCATGTCCTTTGGGTACAATGATAGGAACAAATGACATTAGATTCAAACCACAGTGGGTTTCAGCCCCATGTGGATTGAAATATTTGATGGGGGGAAGTGTGATTGCTGATACTTGGAGTAAACATTAGAATATTTCAGTGTAGGATCCGATGGGGGTTATTGAAGAAGAGGTTATAGATGCAGTGGATTTGTGGAATGGTAGATGAAGGTAAGAGGGATGGTTTTCTTCAATGAGGCTTTATAAGAGCCTTTGATTCTAGATTTAGATTTGGAAGAAGAAGAGGGTGTATTGCGACTTGGTGTCCATTTTGATGATTGGTGACTTAGATGATTTGGATTCTAGATTTGACAATTAGGGATGTGGATGGTTTTGAAGGAGGATAAGATTTAGGAGGGATCATTGAATTGTTTTGTAGTAGATGTAGATTTATTGATGATGGGATTCTTAGATGAAGGGTCTTGGCCCTAAGATGGATGGATGAATTCTCCTAAGAGATGATGATGTAACATTATATTGCATAGGAGGTTTGGATCTGGGAGGAGGAAGCTCCAAATTTTTTTGTGGGTGTGTGAGGGATTTTTGGATGGGAATGCCAAGGTTATTAAAATTTGGTTGTGAGGATTTTCCTTTGGCATGAATGATGATGATTTAAACTAGAGGGGTCCATAGAAATATAACTAGGATGATGTGGATGATGTTGTATGAAGTAGATATGATAGGATGGAAGGGGTTTTTGGATGATGCACTTGATGAGATCAAAAGGGGTTGTAGATTTTTGTAGGTTTGGTATTTGGTTGGTGTAGAGTTGATTGGTTTTGTAGATGGGGTGAGAATATCATTTATAATTATGTTGAGTGGGGACATCTATGTAGTAGATGCTTCAAGAGATGGAATGGATGTGGATATTGATTTAGATGTTGATGTGGGTATAGTCATGATTATAGATTTGGTTGATGTGGAAGTGGGATAGATGTAGGTGTGTGTGATGAAGATTTCAAGGTACGTGTTGGGGTAGTTTTAGGTGAAGGAATATATGTGATAGGTTGGGATGTAATAGATATGGATGGGGTAGTAGGTAGGGTTGAAGTTGATGTGGGTGATAGTTATAGATATAGTTGATGATTGATAATAGGTGTGTAGATAGGTGTAGATATTAATGAAGTCTTGTGATGAAGGGGTAGGAACTGAAGTGGAGGATAGATTCAGTTGATGAAGGAATGATGGGTGTAGGAGAAAGAGTTGAAATAGACGTGGGTATCAATGGATGCAGAGGTTATAGGTGTAAGGTGATAGTGTTGGATCTTGATTTACAATATTGATTGTGTGAGCATTAGGTGCATAAAATGTCGGGGTATGGAATTTTATTTGATGATGGATGATTGGGGAAGGGTTGTTTAAAGACATTAAGGAGTTGATTACGTGGTGCATTAAGATTTTCTACTTAGAGATCACCTTGATTATAAATTATTTGGAAAATGATATTTGAAGGAATGACACTTCTCAATTTCGTGACCTTGGACTTGATGATACTTACAATAATGCCCCTCATGATACCATATGGGTTTGGGTTGTGAGTCATCAATAGGGTCATATGTGAGAAGTTGAATAAGATGGACCACCATTAACTTGTCAAATAATAAACTATAGGATTCCTAGAGAGGGGTATAGTTAGGAGGTGGTCTAGGAGCTCTTTGTGGAGGCTCCATGTGATAAGTAGATGTGGAGGAATACTTTAACCACAATGGCGTTGACAATTTTCTTATATTTTTCACCATGTGTGGAGGACTTGGTAAACTTGAGTTTGGGCTGATTGGATCGAAGTTTTGAGATGGCCTTTCTCAAGAGAATGGAGTTCAATTTTTTGAGTCATGGTAAACACCTCTTCAAAGGTTTGAAATGATTGGAATTTGAAGAGTGGAGGATATATGCCTTTGCACAAGAACATGAGAAGAGTTCAATAAGATAATTCCATGGAAGGTCATAATGATAGTTGGTTAATGATGTTACATCATCGTGTGATGAAATCTGTGATATAGGCTCATCATCATAGTTGTCTAATAGAATAAAGGTTGGTGATGGTGATCTTATGTGCAAAATATTTATTGAGAAGCATTTTCTAAGGAATAATTATGTGAATTTGCATGAATGAGAATAATGAATGTTGTCAGATGTCATTATACCAGTCCAACGAGGGTCTAGTTAACGACATAGGGAAATGCATGAAGCATAAGATCTTATCATGGGAAATTGAGTAGCATGCATGTGCTTAAAGGCAAGAATATGTTGTTGCCAGGGATCCTCCTTACTATTGAATTTAGAGAAATTTGATAAGTTCCCAATGAGGAGGATAAGGATTTTGTTTGGAACTAAGGATTGATAGGTTCATTGCAAAATTGATCATATGAGAATGTGGTTTTGGATCCTAAGCTAGCGGTATTTAAGATTATCCATTCTACTCAATAACAGATTACAATGGGATCATTACATGTGATGGGGTTATGAGGTTGAAGGATGATATTGTGGATTGTATATGAAGTAGATAGGTTAGGTTATTGATATGTTTGAGGATGAGTAGGTGTTAGAGGAAGTGGTTTGATACGGGGGCACGTAAGTTGAAGGGGTTACTGATTGAATGGTTGTGATATGGGTTATTGTTGAGATATGGGGATGTGATAATATTGATGAGATTGAGTTGGATGTTGGGAGATGGGGACATTTGATTGGTGTGGTATAGGGATGAGTTGGAACATAAGTGATGGGTGGTTGAGATACTTGAGTGGATTGGTTAGGAAGTATGTAATGATAAGAAATTTTGAGGAGGAGGTTGATGGGTTTGAGTTGATTCATATGGATGAGGTTGTGAAGTGATACATTGGCATGAACATGGGAAGCATGGAAATAAGAAGTAGAATAGATAATTATGTCGCTTGGATATGTAGGAGGAAGAAAGTGAGATTCTTGTGAAGTTTGGATAGGGGCATATAGTGACAATAGTGGATGAAGAGGTAATGTGGATAGACGATGTGGGGATAGTGGTTTGATATGAGGAAAGTTAGGGTGGAATGGGCTCAACTAATTGAGTGGATTTATGGGATTGGGGATCATGGTTGGATTTATGGATAAGATAGTCATAAAGTGTGATGGGATTAACATTAATGAGTTCTTGAAACTTTGAGCATCCATGAAGGATGGTAGGAGGTCCAAGAGTCTCTAAAGGAATAACAGACATGGAGGCGTAACTAGTCTAGAGGAAATGGAATGATGAGAGGTAGAAGGATTAGTTTCAAGATGAGTGATCATTTTGGATGACATGGGTCTCAGTGAAGAGAAACATAGAAACAAGGGGTTGAGGAGACTAAAGGCATGGTGATAGTATAGGTGTAGAAGAAGTAGTGACAAGTGTATAAGTTTTTTGTTGAGAAAGATCGTCAGAAGTAGGGATGTTGTTGGATGAGGTAGATTTTTGAGTTTTCTTTGCTTGAGAATGGGTAATGACATAGGAATGAAACAAAAAAACAAAAAATTTTATAGTTTATTAATAAACAAATCAAACAATTTTTTTTGATCATGTTGATTATTTAGAATGATGTGAGAAATAAAAGAAAATGGGCTATAAAGGGAACCTAGGAAATGGAAATCTATGGATGGTTTCAGGTATTTTATGATTGGAGTCCTTGATATACCCAGAAGGTACGTGAGGCCAAAATATTTGATGAATACTAGTATGGGGATGCTTGGTGTTGTGGCATACCCCCTCACTTTACAGTTCCACACAGTGATAAGGGAGTCGGGTGCTTAACCAAAATAACCAGTAGTTACAAAAAATTATAATGCACGACTAGAACAACATGGAAAGATTTTCTATTGGGTGATGAAATCCCAATAGTTCCACCTAGGAGGAAGTGTTTAGATGTGTATATTTTATTTGCATGTGTTATAGGATGTGTGTGATGAAGTGTATGCAATAGTATTAAACCCCCTAGTTAAACTATATTTCTAAGAAACGTATGAAGGGTTATTTTTAGATCCAAAATGAAATGTGTAGATTCAATGAAAAGGAGCAGACAAGAGATGTAATGCGATAAAAGAAAGAGATGGGTAATAAAAACAAGGAATACTATGGATAACACTTTTCTTTTTATGAGAATTTGTAATTTTTCAGGCAAGAAAAGAAAAATCCAATCCAAGAAACATGATCCAATGCAAGAAAGAAAAACGAATGCTCACTTACCTGCAAGGTTAGTAGAATATGGATAGAAGAAGATAGAAGTGAAAGTCAAATGATATAAGACTCGCTGAAGAAAGGGTGGGTATCACCATAGGGTGTGCTAGTAATTTTTACTGAATTACCTCATTCCTATTTCAGTTTAGTGAACTATTACTAAATAAAATAAGTAACTCCAAATATGCAAAGGTTTAAGGTACCTCAAAATGGAATGATGATGGATGCATGGTGCACAAAATGAAATATCCTTCTCCACAGCAATCTAGGGGACCTACAAATCAAGTAGAACTCAAAACGACAAATATTACATTAATATATAAATGGGTGGGTTTCCTGACGAAATTCTGGTACTGAGAAGTGAAAACTTCCTAGGATGGATGTCAACCCACACTTTTGATAAATATAGATTAAGATAAATGAATGTATGGATGAATTGGATGTAACAGCATACTTTGAACTGTAACATAGAAGCTTGAAATACAACAGATAATTGATATAAGATGTATATCTGATCCAAATGCATACCAATTAAACCAAACTTGGATGGGTTCTATAGAGAACTGATGACTACAGAGGGCTTATTTGATGACGACTGTGATAAGATGATCAATTGAAGATGGACGAAAAAAATGCCTAAAATACCTTCTAAAGTCCCTTATGAGAGTTGATCTAGAAGTTGGAAGTGATGTATTGAGCTGGAATGATAGGAACACTGTAAGATGATGTAGAAACTGTATCTCATAGAAAATATACAAGAAACTTAAGAAATATGATTATAGAATGCAATAACTATTGATCATGGTTGATGAAGACCATGTTGTATCGACCGAGATTGGGTGTGATGGAAGTGGAATTTGAACACATCTAAGATGTGCAGAAATGGAAAAAATGATAGGATATTTGAGGGCAGGAGTGAGGGATGTGGAAACAGAGGAACTAGAATCACTAGGGATGATAAACAAGAACATGGATGGGGATCGAGTCAACAGTGGACTGGTCTGGGTTGATGGTGATAATCGAGGATAGATCTATAGATGTGGTTTATGGAAAATGGAGAATGAGAAGGAAAAAATGAAGGTTGAAGTGATGACATAGAGCTCCAAGGTTAGTTGATTAAATACCTGTAAGAGGAATGGAAAGCTACAAAGCTGATGTAAAATTATGGTAAGATGACAATGAGGGCTTCAAAAAAAAAACAAAGTTGTCCAAAATCTCCAAAATAGATGAAAGGAGGTATTTAAAAGGTAAATATAAGATGAGAGCAGCTGTTGCTGAGAAGAAGAGAAAGCTGTAAAAATAATTTAAAGCTAGAAGAGACCCACAATTCTATCCCTTTGGTAAAGAGGGGGTGAAGATGGAATTATAGGGTTGACGATCGACCCTAGATAGGTCACCGGAGACTATAGAGATATCCATCTATTTGGGTGATGGAATGATGTCCAAATCAAGGGAAAATGGAGCCCAAAGCGATTAGATTATGGGTTCATGTGATGAGGATGAGCTAGGGTGTCTAGAAAAGATAAACACATAAGTGAGAGGTGAAAATTATTAAATAAAGGGAAAGGGATGATGAAATTATTAGATATAGACCTAGAAGGATAAAATGGAGGATAAAAAAATTAGGTGATGATTAATATTCATTAATGGAAATTATGGATAATTAAGATAGATAAAATAATGGGATGGGTAAAATTGAAATTAAAGGTGGGAAATAATAACAAAATGGAATAAATGGAATTTTGGAGGGAAGGGGAATATTTTATTAGATTCTTGCATGTAAGAAGAGAGCAAATGTAGGTGAGGGGTAATGATACTAAAAATTGGTGTCTACAATAGGTGTTGAAAATAATGTAATAGTTACCTACACTAACTACCTATACTACTATGAGTAAATAGACTATTCGTTACTTATCAAAAAAACTAACATGAAGTTATATCCAGCTAAGATTCTCCCCTTATTACATTATTTGTATAAATGTACTCCCTAAACAGTCCAAATCTTACCTTTCCAAGGGATTTGGTGAGTATATCAGCTATCTCAAGGTGATTGGGACCAAGATTTAATCTTCGATTGTCTCACTGAGTGCTAAAAATTCCGTTCATAGCTTAGCCACTTGGTGTAAGAATTCCACAAATTTCTTGTTAGACCTCATAGATAGGGTGCAAAACCTCGACTACAGATGGAGGATCTTCATCTGATTTTTCACCTCATAGATGGTTGCCAATTTATACCATGTTTCCTTTGCTATCATGGTATCCTGGACATGTGGTTACACGTCATCATTGATGATTAACATGATCACCATCAAGGCTTTGACATCAACCCTTGCATACTTCATCCATTCATCAGGGTTAGTTGGGACTGACTCAATTCCTGTGACGATGATTGATAGTCATTTAAACTGAAGGATGGTATGCATCTTGGTTTTCCAAGTGGCATAGTTCGGCCTTTTAAGGAGTTGGGCATCGAACATAAGTAATTTTCGAGTAAACATTGTAAAAAATATATTTTATTTATTTATGGGAGAAAATTACAAGGGTTTTGACTTACTTGCGAGAGAATCGATCTTGAAGATGAGCTCAAAAATCACATGATGAGATACAGGGACACTTCTTGGGGCTTTTAACCTCATCTTCATAGTTTACATTGTATCTAGATTTGAGTTCTGCTCATATTCTCTTTACTTAGCAACACACGTTGAACAAGAAATATTTGAGAAGTCCCTGACGAATGAGCTTGTCAAACTGAATATTTTGGATGTTATGGAGGGAGTTAAGAAATGCAAAATAAAAGCCACTACTTTTAAAATTTTGATCTTGTTGGTCTGAAAATCTGTCGCGTGGACAGATCTATGGATAGACGAGCCAACAATGTTGCAGGGCTTTGCCCCTCTTTGAGACAGCAAAGCAAAACTGGTTTATTGCTATTTCTACTAGCAGGAACCTATGCAAGTCTCACAGATTCTGCCTTCGGGGGTTGGGATCTCATCCCAGTAGAGTGTTCCAGGCTGCGAAAAGAAAGGAATGAAAGAGGGAGAAGAGAGAGAACCGATCCGAAGGGAGAAAAGAAATGGATTCCAAAGCAGAAAGGTCAGAAGATTTATGTTTTTAGTTTGGTAGTAAACAGAGCCAAACCTACTTACATAAATAAACAAAGAAATACTGATAAACAAATGACGGAAAAGTAGATATGAATCAAACAGATTAAACACATACAAATATAACGTAAGAAAGATCTAATGTATAACATAGCTATTGAGCACAAAGTCTGAATAATTGTATTACTTGTTCTTTTCTATTACAAGAAAGCTCAAAGTCTTTCTCTCCTCACTTCTATTTCTATCTAAAAAAATGTTCACACTTGAATACAACAAGTATTCTCATATTTATAGAAGATGAGGGAGAGAGAAGGCAAAATGGAGCCAACCACTTATTTATAAAGATATTTAAAAAATATCTAAAAGTCATGTTGACTTTAACAACTTGGTGGATGACATCACCCCATGATGCAACATGGATGATGTCATCATTTGTGCCAACACATTTTAGACATTTCGAAAAGAAAGTCGGTGAATAGAGAGAAGAAGAAGAAGAAGAAGAAGAAGAAGCTACTCATCATCATCATCCTGCGGCCGAAAAGGGGTTGCCTGTTTCTGGTACTGCTCAGGTGACGATATGTGGAACTGAGCGCAGTATTCCAAAAACTTGTTGATCATTGGCCCAAATTGATCCTGTGATGGATCCTTGTGCCGTTCACTGATTGCTTCACAAGTCTCCCGCTCGTCTATGAGCTTTTTCGGGAGTTTGGAATAATCTTTCCCCACCTCGATAAAGAACCCGATGAAGTCTCTACAGGCCAGTAGGTTGTTGATAGATTCATTTTCGAATGTGACCTCTGGCCCTGTCCCTTGAGAAGTTATCTCCTTGAAGATCCGGATAGTGTCATCAGCTGATCTCAAGGTAAGGGAAGGAGTGAGCAACCCTGGAGTCATGGCGAGAACAACTTTCTCCATTTGGTGCATTGCATCTAGGGCCTCTTCCTTTATCTTGTCTATCTTTTCCAAAACGAATTCTAGCTGATCTATCCGATAGTCCAGAGTGGACATAGTTTTGTTGAGGGCCCTTGGATGACCGAAGACTTCGAACTTGACCAGATCTTCGACTGAACAGTTGAACATTTGTTGGAAGGTTTCGTGCTGGAGTCTAGTATGTTCTAACTCTTCTGATATCGGACCTGCTAATGCTTGGAGTTCCTTATTTGCCTTCTCGATGTTTAGATATAAACTGATATACTCGGCGATTACTCTTTCACTATCCTTGAGGATCTGGCTCCTCCAAGCAGAAACAGCCATACCTTGCTCGCCGATCTTTGAATACTCATTGATCTTCTCCTGACTGAGCAGCTCAGGAGTCTCGGTGGCAGTTTTGGGAGGTGCACTTCCCATCTTCTGTAAGGCTTGAAGAAAATACTTGTTCTACTACTTCAGTAGTCTTTTCTCTTCTTTTGTTTCCTGAAGCTTTTTGCAGAGTGCATCAACTGCGGAAAGAGCTTCCCCCTGGAGACTTTCTGAGGATGTCCCCATTGTGACTTGGGTCACGGTGAAATCTGTCGGAGACAGATCTTCTTTCTCTTTGAGGGGGTTGGGGTATGCTATTTCCATGACTCTCTCACCTGCAGCGCTCTTCGAGAAGCGTGTAACCGGCTTGTGCTTCTTTGCTCCTTTAGCCGGAATGACCGAAAAGTCCATCGGAGCGATGGGGACTTTCCTCTTTTGTTGGCTCAGCTGCTGAGAGATCCAAGCTGGTCCTATAGAAGAAGGACCAAAGACAGAGGGGGAGGCAGGCAACGGTAGAAGATGGGAAAAATGTGGAGACACGCGGCGGCGGCATGGAAAGAATAGCCGAAGATATGTCCACGGGAGGAAGGGGAACCGCAACTGCAGAAGACATAGGAAGGGAAGGGAGCTCGGAGATGAGGGAAGAAATAGAGGAAGACAAATCAGCGAGGGAGGAGAAGATAGATGAAGAAGCAGGGGAAAGGGTAGAAGAAGGGGCAGAGGACACGACCAAAGGGGTGGTCGTTTGAGTCACTCGAGGAGGGGAAGGAAGAGAAGAAGAAGGGATAGAAGGGACCTCTGAAGTTGTAGTGACGCTGACATCCTGGGTGGATGGGCGTATAGGACTATCCTCTGTCAATTCTTTCTCTGGCGAATCCAGAGTTATTACTTGTTCAGGCTCTGAAGGAAGAGGACTTTCAAGGGCTTCCTCCTGAATGGTGCTAGGTTCACCTTCTGCACCTTTTCCTTTCAGCTGCTTCTTGGACCTTGGAGGTGCGTTGCCCAACGGGGAAGTTGTGAAATCTACCCCGAGGTAGATTAGTCCGTTCATGCGGCACCAATGCTCTGTTCTCCGCAGTCTCTTTGACCCTCTCCTCAATTGTTTGAGGAGACTTATTCCTGTCAATGGCCGGGAAGGGCCAATTGTCCCCATCTGTGTCATTATACACCTTATCTACTTCGTCTTCCGTAGTCTGGAAGCCTTCGGGGACAATGGCCACTCCGTATTGGATGATTTCCTCCAATGCTAAGCGCGAATGATCCTTTCTTCTGAGTTCCACCTCATGGAGAACGTCAATGTAAATATCCTCAATTTGAGGGACATGGATCGGATCGAGCTTCGCTTTTGGCAGGCAGCTTCTTGGGTCGAAGGTAGGCCTGGCTGGGAAGTCATGCTTCAAGTTGAGTAGCTCCAGCTCTGCGAACATTTCCTTCGCCTTATGGTGGGTGGAGCATGTGTATCGGCCCATTGTGAGGGGGAAAGGAGTTCCACCTTTCTTTCTTTTGAGGCACTTCTCATGGTACGTGACCAGATGTCTTGATAGTTCTAGTAGAATCAGCTTAGGCCCAGCATACCTTGGTAGCCTGGTTGGCTCTCCCAAAAAGTTGGCAGCCCTTAGATAGGTGAACGTGGGAAATTGGGTGAACAGGGCCCCCCATTTCTCTGTGACTGCCACTATGTTCTTGGTCGTCCGGCTATGAGTCATGTTTGGCCTCAGTAGGCAGATGACATGATAGAAGAATGCATCGTTAACTTTTGCGAAATGTTGGATGCTATTCTCCAGCCTCAGCTCTGGATAGTAATCAAATATCTTGGCCTGAGGCCATACTCCACTTCGGTTCAGCCCCGGATAATCCCTTGCTGACGCTGCAGCATAGACTACATAGGAGTTCATATGGAACACTCCTGTTGTGGCGAACTGTTGTAGCTGCTCAGAGATGGTGCTGCTGATTATTTCACCCCAGCAAAAGCGCTGATCGGGAAAATTCTTATTCATTGTCTCCAGGTACCGCAGCATCCACTTATGGAAATAGTGGGCATTTGAAAGCTCGAAGACTCTGCTCAGGAAAGTGATAGTATCGCTGAGCTCCTCTGAGAAATCACTTCGGTGGATAGTCTGTGGCCACCGGGTCACCGCCTTCTTGTTTTTTAGGTAGACCTCATTCATCAACTGCATGCACTGGTTTTTCGTTGTCTTCCCAGGCCTTGATGCATTCTCGTTGGCTAACAGCCACGAAGTTCCGGTGGTGAGGGATGCCGAGCATTATTTCAAAATGACGGGCAGTGAGGTTTATGACTACCTCGCCCTTACTGTTCTCGACACATCTTGTGTCTTTGTTGTAACATTGGGCAATCACCATCATGAATTCATTGTTTACAGCGCTGACGGGGATTCCTCCGGCGAAGTGTAGGGCACTGCCTATTAACTTGTCCATCCATGGACTTCTTGTAACTTTTTGAGTCCTAACCCAGAACTCATCCATGTCAATGTGACCCAATTCAGAGTCTCTGACATCCATACTGCACTCGGCCTGTGATTCGGGCATCCTGACCCTCTGATATTTGTATTTCATCTCTTCTTCTGTCAGCTTAGCCTTTCCTCTTGGTTTGGTGGGCTTCTTGCTTGACGTAGACATGTGTTCTTTCGAACTCAGTTGCTGATCTGCATGAAGAAGAAGTGAGACCCAATCCAAAAAGGTTGAATTAGTCATTTGATCTTCCATTGGAAAGCTAGCAGAAGAAAGAGTTAGAGATTTTAAGGCTCAGGGGAAAAATGCAACTAGCAGGCCAAATAGATAAGGCGCACAGAAAAGGAATGTTGCAGAGGTTATACTGGCGCCAAAGGCGCATGGCGCATGGATGAAGCAGGTTGCATTTTATAGCAGGGCACACAGGAAATGCGTGTTACATTGGGGTTTGGTGCGCCCTTTGGCGCATGGGAAGGTTGTGTAACATTAACAAATGGTGTGCCAAAGGCTTTGGCGCGGCGCATGAAGGTTTTACACAACATTATGTTACTGCAATGGAGGGTGCGCCCGTGCCTTTCTAACTTTATACTCGCGCGAATAAGGCTTGTGTTGCATGAAAGCTGGGTGCGCCCTTTGGCGCATGGAAACATTATGCAGCATGGATAAAGGGTGCGTCAAAGGCTTTTAAGGAGGCGCGGGATTTAGACTTGTAGCATGCAAAAAGGGCGCGCCATTGAGGGCGCATGAGTTCTAGGTGCAGCATGACAAGAGGGTGCACCATTGGCGCGGTTTTTGGTCATGTAACATGGCGGGTAAGTGCGCCGAGGGGCGCAACTGTTTTTGTTGCAACAAAACGCGCCAGTGCGCCACAGAACTACACTAACTACTCAAATATTTTCTATTCTTTCTTCCACTTCGAAGATAGCATGGACAGAGTGTTTCATATAAAAAGTCTAGCAGACCAAGCCCTTTCAAAACAGCTCCCTTTCAGCAGATCTGGAAAGAGGGAGGAAGGAAGGAGGAAAGAAAAAGGAACAGGACAGCGCAGGGGAAACCAGCTCAAACATATCTCACTTAAAACAGGCCAGCAAACCAAAACATAGACCAAGAAACGCCCAGACCAAGAACACAAAAGCACAAAATGGAAAAGAGGGAGAACCTCTTACCTGAATATATATCAAAAATTGAAGAGCGGGTCCACAGGTCGATGACAACGACAGAGCAGAGCTGACAAATCCAGAGCAATCACGTGTTTTGACAAAAAGGAATGAAAATGACATTGGGCGCGCACTGATATTTATAGAAAAACTTGTCATCAATGCGCCATCCACTTTTGAAATGGCGCATGAAAACTGCTGTCGACAGGGGAAAGTGTGCGCCCTTTGGAGCACGAAAGTATTTGACAACAGAAGACTGAGCGCGCCTTTGGCGCACCATATGCATTGTCGACATGAAGTTATGTGTGCCCTTTGGCGCACCAAAACTTGGTGTAACACATAGATTATGTGCGCCCTTTGGTGCACCGAAAGACGTGTTAACATGGAAAACCATGCGCCAAAGGCTTTTAAGGGGGCGCACCAAAACTTGGTGTTACAAGGCAAATCCATGCGCCCAGCCAAAAAAGGCTCAAAAAAGACTAAGTTCGAAAACTAGATTTCCCGGGAAGGGATTTTACGACGTTTCGAACGCGAATGATCCCTAACGAGGGATCGAAACAAAATTTTCCGTATGGTTATCGGTAAAATTGCCCTTGTCAATTTTACGGGATAACAGATCTCAACTTCCTAATGGTGATTCACCTCATTGATTGCTTGTAGTGCTACTTTTGTTGTCTCAAATATGTGACATATGCTCCCGCGGGTGTTTAAAATTGATATCTCGCTAATACACACAGACATTTCCCATGAAAAACCATATGTATTTCCCCACACACATGTCACTTTAAATGCTCTACATTAAAAAAATGCCTAAACTAGTTCCTCCATTAAATAAACAATCTTGGGTATTTTTTCTTACATGTTTAAAGAGCCAATACAACAAGAAAAAATTGAATACAACATCAAAGTGTTGTCACATCTCAATAAAAAAATAGCTAAATGCAAAAAAAATGGAAACAATGTTCCAAACCAGGTTGGTTAAAACAGGTTTTCCTCCACATGTTTTGTATGCACACACCTCAACTTGAATGGTGGATGAACAATTTGATTAAAAAATAGGAATAATTTTCTATCTTGTAGGATCTTCCAAAGAATAAATTCCACCACATCCACCGAGGTCTTCACATGCATGAACTCAGCAAGACCGCACAGTCTCTAGACGTCACAATAGACAAATCTTCCACACATCCAGTATTGCTTTCCACGCAACAATTAGATTATCCTTTATATCTCCACGTAGGATGCCAAATAAAAATAGATGCTCGGATACCATATTGGGAGAAAACATGGCAATGCTGAATTGATTATTATCAACTGTAGAGGGGAATTTATACAAAAGAGTGATGCATGAACTGTCCATTAGGAACACCGATTTACAAAAAAGTTGTTAAAAATAATGTAAAAGTTTCCTACACTAACTACTTGTACTACCATGAGTAAACAAACTATTAGTTACGTATCAAAATAGATAACGCAGAGTTCTAACTAGCTAACAATTTTATACTCCATCCACTTCTTTATTTTGTAAAATAATTGATATCACCAAAAAAATACCCTCTGATTTTTCATATATGTGTGTATGATCAATTAATATTTTTGGGTAACATGGGATTGTCTCTCAAGTTGTGGGACTTGCTACTTGAGACAAACCTCCAAAGAAGGTTGGTTCATCTACCTAATCTCAATGCTAAACTACTCCTAAGGAAGGAAATGCAACTATCTAGTCCTACTCTAACAATCCAAAGGACTAGGGAAAGAGGAAGATGCATGAAAATGGGATATCCTACACTAACAGAGTTGATAACACCAAGAAATGGTGGAGGGACACTTTCAAATGAGGAAAAATGGAAGAAAAATGATGAAGGAGAGGGCAGATAAATGTGCCATAGTCCAAAACAATCTTCAAACCTCCATATTCAAGGAGAACAACAAATTTATTTCCTACAATGAGAACAAAAGATGCCCAAAATACCTAAAAATACAATTAAAGGTAATAAATTGCAATTGAACACAAGCTAGGACATATGAATAACCACAAAACAAGTATTTAATTTCTTTATAAGGATGTAAAATACATTACAATGAAGATGGAAGACAAGATTCACAATGAGGAAACCCATATTTGAGGCTTGCAACTCAAACACACATGTGCAACACTTGAAAAATAATGCATAAGCATTATAAGAATGTACAACCCTTACAAATGAGTCTCTTTTTACATTATATAGAGAATGGGAAAGAAAGAAGAGGGAAACCCAAAATTCTACCACCACCCACCAACAAGTTACATTAATTCCATTGAAAAGAGTGTGGTCAACCTACAAAAACCATTCTCCCATGATGTCTTACTTGTAGGAGAAGCCAAGGCACCAAAGCTCGTGGTTGAGCTACCTAGGATTGCATCCTTTAATGCTGGAGATGTTTTTTTAATTTTTTACCAACCTATCCTCACCAAAATTAATGTCTCCAACTTTCATTGCGTATAGGATGTCGAGACATTCCTGAAAGTCCAATTTTTTCAAATTTGGAGTTATGGAGAGAAAGATATGGCCATTTCAAGTTTTGCATGTTATGATGAACATGAGAGTGACACGTGTCAACGTTTGATTGGCCTTATAGACTACCTCTGCCTATGTGTGCATTTCTTTTAATTTTCCATGTGTAGCACTTTCATCGGTTTGAGGGTTTAGCTTTCCCTACATATTGGCTTCATTTTCTTTTCTATGTTATGTGGCTTTGCATGCAGGTTTGTTCCATTATAAAATGTGATCCGGTAAGAAAATTCCATGTACCTTTGTAGTGTCAGAATGTTCTTTTGCTTGTATTGGCCATCACGAAGTGCAAGCCAATTAGAAATCTCCACGCTCCTTTTCAATTCACTTTCATCTATAGGGACCTTTTCAGAGTGCGAAGCATAGACCAACAAGAACATTCCATTCAACTAGCAATGTCAGTCTTTCTTGCTTCATGTTAGTCTTTCATTGGTTGCAGGGACAGGCCTATTGACCGCAAGAAGGGCTTATGGACCCGAAACTCTATCGAATGTGGCTTATTCCGTGGGTTGTAGTCTACCTAAGCCCATCACTTTGAGGTTTTACAGAATGGTGATAGGTGTCTAGCGAATGATACCAAAGGATTGTGCCAAGTGTCCATGCTAACTGTTCAACCCCTAACCAGACCCGAAACTATCATTAAGTTTTTTTATTCCCTGAACTTAAAGTCTGTGGAACCCAAATTCCTTGAGGAATGTTGAAATTCCACCATGTGTCCTCTCCTTTCACCCTTTATCTTGCGCCATACATTGGCTTGATATCCAATTTTGGGCGTTGAGGCTCGCTTTGTATTCTCTTTCTCTCAAATGTCTGGAATGAATGATACTTGGTGAATACTCATTCATTGCAGTTTTTGAAAAGGTTTAGCAGCCCTCCAAATGTTTAACCTTGGCTTTGTGGCCTATCTCTTTTCCGTAATACACTAGAAATTACCCAAAATTTCCATTTTTTCTTGGTTTGTTTACTAATTCTTTTGGCCAAGTAGAGAGTTGAGGAGTTAGGAAAGGAATAATAGAGTGCCTCCAAAGCCAATTTTCTTCAATTTTACCATTTTCCCACATTTGTTGGCTAATTATGGAATCTTATGAATCCTAGAGAGAAGGATAAAGATTCCTTAAGACCATTCTAGTGCCCAAGACATGGAAAAATTATTGTTTTCACCATTTACTTATTGAAGTTCCACCAACTACCGAAGTCCAATTTTCCAAGTTTTCCAATTTTTCCAGGGAGAAAAAATGGATAACAATTTGGTGACTCATGGGGTAATATTCCTGATAGATTAAAAATATCAGTGGCCTTGAAGCATCCATTGGGCATAGAGTCACCTTGATAATATGAAACTAATCTAAAACTTAAAAATCACACCCCCGAATCAACTGTAACCAATCTATTAGGATTGAATGAACACTCACTAAAAATTGTCCCAAAATCTAATTTTGCCAAGTTTGAAGAAATTAAAGAACTTGGTCCCTAATGATAATTGAAAACTGTTAAAATTTGGACCTAAATGTTGATTTCTTGACGAGTACCATAAAAATTATATACAAAATGGAAAATCATACATGTTCCAAGTGGAAACATGCAAAGTGTGCGAAATCACTTCTTTTGCTTAAAAAAAACCTACCTACCCTAGTCTAACTAGAGGAAAAGTGAGATAAACAAAACCTACAACATGAAGGGAAAAATAGCTACCTTTCTTTACAAAATGTGGCCATGTAATTAATTTGGAAATGAAATGGTCTTTAATAAGAGTGAAAAATTGATTTGAAGTTGGTTTTCCACCCTTTTCATCAAATTATCAGTTGTAAATAGAACAAATACCTCTTTTAGTTGTTCTTCATTTGGATTTGAGAGGAATTACAAATAATCTTTGGTACATTGTAGCTCTTCCTCATGCTCTAAAGTGAGCATGATTGGTTACAACTCCTTTTTTGGCTCTACACTCGACAAATACCTGATTGGGTAAGGCCTAGTCTTTTAAATTTTTCCCATCTTCATTGTATGTAACCCCAAAGATGGGGTTGATAGACACAATTTCCTCTTCATTAGATATGCTTACAAGTTGAAGGAAACTTTTTTCTTCTTCCACAAACTGCTGTATCTCTTTCATGATGACCTCTGATTTAGAAATGTTGTCATCATCTTCCTCCTTTTCCTCATTCATGGAATTTGACATATCAAACTCATTTCTTTCTTCTTGATGAGGATTGATTTGGGTAGTAGGTTGTTCTGTTATGTTCTCCTCTAAATCTTATTTTGTGAAAATTGACAAGGAAGGATCTGCATTCACTTGAATTTCTTGTTTCTTTTCAAGTCCAAGGGAGATCTTAGCAACAAGATGCTCTCTGTATTGGAAGACATATGGTGGAACTTCAAAAGTAGTGATTTCAATGGGATCTTCCTCACCAATGCAATCTTCTAAATATGATAAAAAATCATCCTCTTCATGATCAAACTCTTTGGAACACTCTCTGTGGTCCTCATCTTCCTTGATCTCCTCCTCATTTGAATATGATTTCTCCTTCTCTCCTGATTTTGCAAGCTAGGATGAATCAACAACCTCTATGAATATGGTGCCATCATGCACACTACATTCAAAGTAAATATATTGTTGGTCATCTTATTCTTGTGATTTCTCTTCAAAAAAATCAACCTCCGCCTTGTGTTCTTCATTCCTAACCCTTGTTGAAAGTTTAACTAGTTGTGGCATTTGATTGCGTTCAAATTTTGAAGCCCAATCGTTCAAATTTTGCACAAGTTATTCTCTATTGGGATCTTCAGTTTTCTACCCTCATTGACTAATTTTTTGATTTGGTTCTTCCCAAAATGTATTTGGGAATGCAAGAGGAGATGTGGGTTGGGTAACGGCATGATTTTTAAATGTTTCTATTGAAGAGGAAGGTTTGATTTCTTCTTGTGGGGAAGAGGGAATGGAAGGAGAAACTTTAAGAAATCTAGGAATTTTAACCTTGGGCTTGGGTGGTTAATAAGGGATAGGAATTGGATATTGATATGGTAAAAATTTAGGAACATCTGGTTGATAGGGTTATTTAAGCTTAGATTCATTATATTCTAATGCATGTAATGATGTAATGAAACTAACCATTTGAGTCAAAGGACTCATTCATTACCTCAAGCCTTTGTCATGGGCTACACCAACTAAGTATAGGACCTCTCCATAGATAGGGATACCTAAAACCAAGTTATCTAGCTTGTAATATCTATAATTTCTCCTTGACAACCTGCAATATCTACTCTATCCTTTGAATTCTGCACTTAAAATTATCTTCATGTGTAAAATTGCCTCCAAAGTATGCATATTCCTACTCTTGAATTACTTTATGGATTGATGAATGACCATACTGATTTTCATTTGGATCATAGGAATACACATTTTCAAAATGATTTTTTCCATAAAATTGATCTAGAGGTGTGTTAAAACAAATTAAAGAAGGATTTTGAAAGGATGGGGGTGGATATGAATGACACTGCTGCTGAAAATGAGGATTCCATAGAGGAAATGAATTCATGATTGCATATCTTCATGAGAAATAAAAATTAAAAGGCTGAAGGAAAGGAAATGGTTTGGTGTCTAAGACAATGGGATGATTAGACCAGTGGAGTTTCCAGATATGCTTGAAAATGCCTCCAAAGGCTAAAATCTCACCAAGAGCACATCAACATTCATGAAATGAAAATGTACA
This sequence comes from Taxus chinensis, assembly GCA_019776745.2. Classification (NCBI taxonomy): domain Eukaryota; kingdom Viridiplantae; phylum Streptophyta; class Pinopsida; order Cupressales; family Taxaceae; genus Taxus; species Taxus chinensis. The sequence goes on from CM034149.1 coordinate 648,245,289, forward strand.
CTAGGATGTTGTAATGGAACACCTGCAAAAGGTATTACTTCAATGTCCCATCGGGCATGCCAAAACTGTTATCACCAAAAAAATAACCCTTTGATTTTTCATATATGTGTGGAGGAGCAATCAATGTTTTTGGGTGACATGGGATTGTCTCTCAAGTTGTGGGACTTGCTACTTGAGACAAACCTCCAGAGAAGGTCGGTTCCTCTAACTAATCATAATGCTAAACTACTCCTAAGAAAGGAAATGTAGCTATCTAATCCTACTCTAATAATCCAAGGGACAAGGGAAAGAGGAATATGTATGAAAATGGGAAATCCTACACAAATAGAGGTGATAGCACCAAGAAAGGGTAGAGAGACACTCTCAAATGAGGAAAAATGGAAGCAAAATGATGAAGGAGAGGGCAGAAAAATGTGCCACATTCCAAAAAAACCTTCAAACCTCCATTTTGAAGGAGCACAACATATTTAGATCATGCAAGGAGAAAAAAAGATGCACAAAACACCTAAAAATGCAATGAAAGGCAATAAATTACAATAAAACACAAGCTAGGACATATGAATAGCCACAAAACAAGTATTTTATTGCTTTAAAAGGATGCACAATACATTATAATGAAGGTGAAAGGCAAGATTCTTTATGAGGAAATCAAAATCCAAGGCTTGAAGCTCATACACACATCTACAACACTTGAAAAATAATACACAAGCATTACAAGAATGTTCAACCCTTACAAATGAGTCTCTTTTTACATTATATAGAGAATGGGAGAGAAAGAAGAGGGAAACCCAAAATTATACCTCCAACCACCAACAATATGCATTAATTCCTTGAAAAATAGTATGGTCAACTTACCAAACCCATTTCCCCATGATGTCTTTCTTGTAGGATAAGCCAAGGCACCATACCTAACCATATCTGGTGGTTGAGCTACTTAGGATTTCATCCTTTAATGCTAGATATTTTTTCTTATTTTTATCAACCTTTCTTCATAAAAAATTCAATATTTCCAGTTTTCATTGCGTAGAGGATGTCAAAACCTTTCCGAAAAAGTCCAATTTTTTCAAATTTGGAGTTGTGGAGCGAAAGATATGGCCATTTGAAGTTTTTTATACTAGGATGAACAGGACAGTGACACATGGTAGCATTTGATTATCCTCAGAGAATGCCTCTACCAATGTGTGCATTGCTTTGACTTTTCCACATCTATCACTTTCATTGGTTTCTGGGTCAATCTTTTCCTACATGTCTTCTCCTTTTCTTTTCTACATTATGCGGATTTGTGCGCAGGTATGTTCCATTATGAAATGTGATCTAGTAATAAAATGCCACGTGCCTTCACTGTTATAATGTTCTTTTACTTGTACTGACCACCGCTAAGCACAAGCCAATGAGAAAGCTCCAAGCTCCTTCATAATTCATTTTCATCTATAGGAACCTTGTCAGAGTGCAAAGCATAAACCAATAAGAACATTCCATGCTACTGGTAATTTCGGTCTTTCTTGCTTTGTGTTATCCTTTCATTGGTTGTGGGGTCAGTCCTGTTGACTACAAGAGGGGATTCTAGACCCAAAACTCTATCAAATGTAGTTTATTCCATGGGCTAGAGTCTGCCTAAGCCCATCACTTTGAGGTTTTCTAGAATGGTGACACGTGTCTAGTGAATGAGACCAAAGGATTGTGTCGCGTGTCCCTGTTGACTGTTCAACCCCTTCCTGGACCTAAAACTATTATTAAGTTTAGTTTATTTCGTAGACTTAAAGTTTATGAAACCCAAATGCCTTGAGGAATGCTAGAATTATGCCACATGTCTTCTCCTTTCGTCCTTGATCTTGTGCCACATATTGGCTTGATATCTGATTTCATGAAACAGGGATTGCTTTGCATTCTCTTTCATTCAAATGCCCGGAAATAGTGACACTTGGTGACTCCTCATTCACTGTAGGTTTTCAAAAGGTTTAGCAACCCTCAAAATGTTTAACCTTGGCTCCACGACCTATCTCCTATCTGCAATACACCAAGAATGACCCAAATTTTCATTTTTCTTTGTTTTTTGACTAATTCTTTTCACCAAGTAGAGAGTTGAGGATTTAGACAAGGAATAGTAGAGTGCCTCCAAAGCCAATTTTCTGCAATTTTACCATTTTTCCCGCATTTTTTAGGCTAATTATGGAATCTTCTGAAACCTAGAGAGAAGGAGAAAGATTCCTTAAGACCATTCAAGTGCCCAAGACATGGAAAAATACCTATTTTCACCATTTCTTCATTCAAGCTCCACCAAATTCTCAAGTCCAATTTTCTAATTTTTCCAATTTTGCCAGTGGGGAAAAAATGGATAACAATAATCTTCTTTACTCTTTAATATTTTGATTTTTAAATGTTGGGTATGTTAATGTAAAGTTATAATATAAATATAAAGTATTTTTTAAAAATAATGTTGGCCTTAGTTTTTCTTTCACGGGCATAAAATGAAACTCCTTCACTACATGCTATCATTGTAGAATGCCTCTTGGCATAATTAACTAACCAATAATAATAAAATAATTTAATTAAATAACACTTACTCTGTGCTAATCCTAGAATGATAGTCAAATTAAATATATAATTCATGATGTCTCCTGTTAATAGGGCAGTCATATCGTTTCCTTCTCAGGATGAATTAAGAAGGCTTAATGCTAAATTTGGCTTCCCCATGACTTGAGTTTTTAAAGCTAAACTATGATGGGGATTCCAAAGGAAATATTGGGGTTTAAGGATTTGGTTGTATCATCAAGTATTTTTCAAGCTCGTTAATTTTTGTTAGTTATTTCCACCTTATGGATGGTTTGTGCAATGTTACTGAAGCCTCCACATTATCTCATGGTCTTCAAATTTATCTTTTGGAATTGATGAGATTTTCATTGAGGGATATTCCATGGTAATCTCTAATGTTATCAACTCTAGAAAATCTAAGACATGACAAAAAAATTATTTTCCAAGATTGTCACCTTCACTTCCACTTTACAGAGTGGAGAATTCAACATTTTTACCTCAAGGCTAATAGGGTAGAAAACTTTATAGAAAATCATTAAATTTCCCAAGCTATAGATGATTTGGTAAAAAACATGGTAGAGCCATTAAATGGTATTTAAAACTACTCCTCCATTATTTACCCTCCACATCGACAAATCATCATTAAGGAACCTTTGGTTCCATCTCCATATCGAGATATAATGAAGCGAAAAATGGATGATCACATTAGATTTTACACACACATCACACCTTTTGAGATGATTGTTCTATTATTCCTCACACATGCCCTCAAACCACTTTTATTAGTGGTGATCGAATCCAATCTCTTTATCCAATCTCTCACATTCAACTTGATCGCCCTGCGTTATTCAAACTTTTAGCTTTTAATAATGAGTGACCAGTAGCTTCCTTGTTTCCATGTGATTGGCTTAAAAAGGGAAATAAAATTGTTTCTTCCCTATCTGATAAGAAGATGCATTGTATTTTCACCATTCATTCTAGGCCAATGATGAGTGCCATCAAGGCGGTGCTTTCTGTAGAGTATATTTGATTTAACAAAAATGATTTTTTGAAAACCCTAATTACATAGTAACTGAATGTAAATTATGATATGCAACTAGTAAATACAATATGACACAAGAAATAAGTAAGAAAAGTACAGAAACCTAAGGAAGATATATAAGTAAAGATGAATTAGTTGATTTGTGCTTGATCTTGAAGTGTTCTGAACTGTGAAAAATGTTACACATGAGGTGAATTATGTTTTCAATACTCAGGATAAATTATGGACTACAAGAATACGATTGGACATAGGTGCCCATGGCTGGATAGGGAGGCCTGCATGCTAAATACCTCTGTTGGGCACCTGTGACTGCACAGATGGTCAGAGTCTAGTTTTCAGTGTTATGTAAGTGTTACAAATATTCCCTGTTGATCACCTGTGTTTCACTATTTAATCACCGAGGGTACCTATAACCTACAAAAACCATAATACCACATCAAATCCAAATAAGAAAGATGTAATATGGGGAGTCAGACTGACCTCGACAGTCACCCTGAGAGTGAACTTACAACTGAGTTCTACACTACATCTCAGACTCCATGTAGTTTTGGTGAGTGTGTGTAAGAATCGTGCCATGGGACTCCCTTGTGTAAGATAGCAGGTCGTAGATAGATGTAAGAATGTAGATAGATGTTTGGATGGAATAAAAAACCTTCCCCTTCTTATGTTATGTATGCAGAAATTCCAGTCCCTTGAATGGATGCCTTGATGTGTTTTATGTTCCTTTGGATGCATGCTTAGGTGATGATAGTATATGCTTAATGCTTGGTCCTTAATTTTGAACACATAACTATGTATTTATATGATTCCCTTGTTTGAATTTTTTAATTGAAAACTGGAAGGCCAACCCATAAGTGAAAAATATTCCTAAAAGATAAAAGAAACTCAAAAAGAGTAAATAAGATAAGAAAGGGTTAGGGGCACCCAGAGGGGATAGGGGTGCATGGGTTCTCCTAGCCTAGCTGGATTCTGGTGTCTGGATCCATAAAATATAAATAAGAAAACTATTGACTTGGTCGTGGGGTATGAAAGACCAAATAGAAATCAAGAAACAAAGACAAGAGGCCAAGGACAGTCATCAATTACTAGTTTTCTTACTTGGGAATCATATGAATGCTAGTATATGTTTAAGACCTAGAAATGTACCCAAGTATGTGATTTTGTGTCTACATTTTCCCCCACTTTATGTTGTTGAGTGAATACTTGATAAAATAAAGTAGATAGAATATACGTACCTGATAATTATGTAGAGTGTGTGGTGAAGAATGTGTCGAGTGGATAAGTGAAGTGTGGAATGATACAAAAAATGAAGTGTGGAAACTAGTAAAGGAAAGTTACCCTAGGGGGTGAAGCGTATATGTTGTATTGTGTTATACCTATTATTTTTGTATCTTTTGTATTGCGTTTCTTCTTGTAAGGAAGGACCTAAACAAAGAAGAGCAAGAATGTAGTCAAAGTCCTATAGAACTGTATAAGTATGTAAAAGTGTTTAAAAGGAAAGTGCGCACCTGTTATACAAGAGTGTGAAAGGATAGAAATGTGTCCTGAAAATATTGTGTAGGATGAGATTTTTGGGCGATCTCATGCCAAGAGCTATTTTTTGGGAGATCTCATGCCAAGTGCAAGTTTTTTGGGTGATCTTATGCCAGGTGTGATTTTTTTCGGTAATCTCACGCCAAAGAGAAAGTGTTGGGGAGAGAGGTTTAGTGTTACTCTCCTTCCATGAATCTTCCGATAAACACCACTACAGATGGTGTGTTCTTGTTTTGTTCCCTACTATCCATGATATGTTTTGAATGTATTGTTTATTCAGGTTGAAAATGGAGATAGAATGCATTTTACTTGTTGGAGGATTGTGCCTGTACTGTGAAAACTTTGATATGTGAACTGTGCTGATTTGCGAAATTGATTGTGTGTTCCCCCAAGAAATTAGCACCTATGGGAGGACACAGGTCCCCAAGAACTCCTATATGAGACCCTACATTGTATGTGTTGTGTTGAGGACCCAAGTCAAATTTTGGGTCATTCTGTAACTATTTATCTGTGATGATTTTGTATTGTGCTGGAATGAATTGTAGCTCTGAGCTATTGTATGGGGTGATTTGTTCACCCAACATATGTCCCCTTTGTAATTTGGGTGCATGCAACGTCAATAGGAGTGTATGTGACCCAAAACAGAAGCCCTGATGCTGATCTAAATTGTATCCCTGCAGGGGGAGGGAATGTGCATGCTAGAAACCAAGGCACATGCAAACAAAGTGGCTAGATACATGTTTTAGTAGGAAAAGTAACAGGCATGTCATAGAAAAATAATATAACAAACAAATGTGCATACAAGATAAACCTCTAAAAGTGGGTTTCAAACATGGGACATCACAATGTCACAAGACAATCAGGGCCAAAGTAGCAAAAAATATATAAACAATGATCAAACAAGACATAGGGTATAGCCCACAAACAACGACATACAATAGCAAACAATGTCAAACAAGATGTAACAGACAACCATGGTAGACAAATAGTCATGTAAGGAAAATGTTGCACATGAAGCACCCATTAGCATGTTAGAAAGATAAAAAGTATGTCAAAGTGTGTATGTACCGATAGAAAGTAGTGTGCTAGGAAGTAGAAGTAGTAAATAATGAAATAATAGCACCTGTAATGTGTGATAAAGTAGATGCACCCAAGAGGCTCAGTGGGACTAGTAAGAGGTATAATTCCAAGCATCATTACAACGTGTAAGGAAACCTGTAATAAGACTCTGCATTAAATCTGAAAGACCAAGTGAACGTGCATGTGTATATAGAAAAGATAATGACATACTGGAGTATTCGTCTAACATTAGTAAGCAAATTGCAACATGTAAAGTATAAGAAAGCAAGCATAAATGCAACCAAGATATTCAATATGCAGTGTATGAGTGTAGATGGAATGGTATGTAATGTGTGAATATGGAAGGAAGAATGTGCCCCCAGCAGATGTGGATGATCATGAGATGAGGTTAATTTATAAAATACCCCTCAACAATCAAGAATGAAACATAGAACAAGAGTGTGTCATCGGGAAATGGTTTGATGATGTGCGCTAGAAAGATATATCATGAAGCATAGAGTGTAAAGAGTGAATGTGGTGAGGTTCATTTAAGATTTAGACCCTCAACATTCGAGTATGAACCATATAACTTGAGTGCTTCATAGGTTAATGACGATACAATGTGTGTATCAAAGGGTTTGAAAGTGCTAAGAAATATGAATCATGAAGCGCGAAACGTTAAGGGTGATAGTAGATGTTAGATATAATTGATAGTGCTAGAAGTGGGGGTGAAGTATAATGCCCCCCAAGTGTGCTAATGATGAATATATATGTGGTGATGTGAGAAGGATCATGCCATGGTGGTGGATCTTGAAATCTGTCTTGGCCATCAATATAAGGAATAGTTTGTTTGAAAAAATGAATTGGAAACAAAAGCGAAGTAGGGTGGGGAGGGATCTTGAATGGTGGTATCTTATGTGGGATTGATAACACTATAGAATACTTGAGAGGAGGAGGTGTTGGACTAATTTTGAGAGGAAGTTTCTTAGATTTGGGTGGTAGAAGACTTGAGAGGAGGTGTTGAATGGATTATGACAGGAAGTTGCTTAGGTGGTACTTGACTTACCATAGAAGGAACATTAGTAACGATGACATGATACTCATTAGACATAGATGACTCAGATTTAGGAACCCGATGAGATTTAGCAATTGGAGATAAAAAGGTAACATCATTTTCTGTAGAAAATTAAATGATACCATAATGCTTAAGGTGGCTGATTTGTCATTTTAGAGCATAGAAATCATTGTCATTATGTCCATTAATTTGATGATAATTTCAATATGGGTGACCATGGTATTTTGGAAGCCGATAAGGAGGATAGGAATGAGTAGATGGTAAGTTTATCAATCAAAGAGTGAGGAACTGAGGAAGAATATCATGTTTCTTAGCATTGTGAATCAAACATAAGAGGTGCGGGGAGTGGTAAGACTTGAGGTTCACTAATATGAGCACATATAGAAGACATAGAATTAGGATGAAGAATAATATGTAGAAGGATAACAGATCATGAACATGAGAAGTATACTTGAGATGTTGGATTTCTGATTCAAGATATGTAATTATTATTTCCATAGCTTTAATTTTGTCTTGAAATAAAGAATGTACATCTTAGATGGACTCTAGGATAGAGTTGATTGAATGGAGGATTATGAGCGATAGAATTCATCATATAGATGATTAAAAATGGTACTTACTTGAGTGGGTAGTGTATTGTGAGGGAGATATATAATGTCTTGGGATTTTTGAAGATACATAAGCTTGTAGTGTAGGATGCATTTAAATTAAAGTCATGTAAGGATAAATTATGAGGATATTTAGGAGCAATGAGAGAATAAAAAGGGGGGAAAATGATGATCTAAGAGTATTCGATCATGAGTCAGATTCACCAAATGATTTAACAAAAAATATATTTTCGTAAAACCCTAATTACATAGTCACTGATATGATAAATTTTGATATGCAGCTATTAAATACACATATTTGATACAAGAAATAAGCCAATAGAAGTATAAAACCTTAAGTGCAAGAGAGATAAGAAAGATGGACTTATCTTATTTTTGCTTGATCATGGACTGATTTTGAACTGGGGAAAAATTTTGAACATGAAGTGATCTATGTCATTATTTCTCAGGAATAAATTATGTAGATCATGCAAGACATATGGATAGACATGAGCATCTATGGACTAGGACATGCGCACCTAGGCAACGACGACCTACCTATCGCTGGTGCACATATGACTACAAAAATGGTTGGAACTCTAATTTCTAGAGTGTCACACAAATCACAAGTATTTACTTTTGATCACCTATGTGTCCCAATAAGATAACGTCGATGGTACTTGTTACCTGTAAGACAAATATTTTCTTGCAAAACCCACAATACCACATCAAATCCAAAAAAGAAATATGTGATATGGGTAGTTGGAGTGACCCTGACATTCACCCAATAGGGTGAGCTTACAACTGATCGTTACACTACATCTCATAGAATCCATGTAGTTCTTGTGAGTGTGTATAAGAATCATGCCATAGGATTACCTTGTGCAAGTGCACTTAATAGTGGGTAGCTAGATGTAAGAATGTAGATAGATGTGTGATGGAATAAAGAAACTTCCCCTTCCTATGTCGTGTATGTAGAAATTGTAGTCCCTTGTACCTTGAATGAATGTTAGATGGATGCCTTGAAGTGCTTTAGGTTCCTTTGGATGTAAGCTTAAGTGATGATAGTATATGTTTAGTGCTTGGTACCTAATTTTAAACACATAAATATGTATTTACATGATTCCCTTGTTTTAATTTTGTAATTGAAAACTGGAAGGCCTACCCATGAGTGAAAAAAAATTCCCAAAAGATAAAATATACCCAAAATGAGTGAATAAGATAAGAAAGGGTCAAGGGTGCCCAGAGGGGAAAGGGGCACTTGAGCGCTCCTGTCTTGGTTGGGCACTGGTTTCTATAGCCATAAAAGATAAATAAGTAAAATACTGACTAGTCCGTGGGGTATGAAAGACCAAAGAAAAAGCAAAAAACAAAGACAAGAAACCAATGAAAGTCATCAATTACTAGTTTTCTTGCTTGGGAATCATATGAATGCTAGTATATGTTTAGGACCTAGAAATGTACCAAGATTTCATGTCTAGAATATTGAGCTCTCTCCAACTGCCCTCGAGTAAACTCTGAAATCACCTCTGTGTTTATTGAAAATATTCTCTATATAGTGCCCTACAAATAGGTAGTGATTGGAATTGCCATACATTTCATTCATCATACATATAGGGTAGGGCTTGTATCAGTTGTGAAATACTTTGATTTACATTCTCTTGGGATCATGTTGTCTAAAATTTCACTCCCATGCAATTTTGAACAACTCATCCTTGTTGGAACTCTAGACAAATTTTTCTCAAGAAAATCCACAAGATACTGAGTCATTTTTCCATAGAGTGTAAATAAGTAGTGTTCTGTGGGTTCTCCATACCATCCAAACAAAGTAATGAGCACTCAAGACTTAGGTGGATCTTGATGGAGATAGTGATTCACGTAGTTTACTATAACTTTGCGGCATTGAGGAATTCAAACTTCCACAACACCAAATCATTCTCTCATGGGTCAAAGCCAAGTGAGGGCATTACACGGTTACATTCCCGTTAAAATTTTGAAAATTAGCTAAGTATAGAATCTAGGAAGTGAAGGATGAGAAGTTAGTGCTTCACGGTATGAATAAAAAATAGTGTCACTGGAACTCAAGAACACGTAGTATTCCATGGAGTTTGTAAATTCTGTGAAACCAAGGATGAAATCTACTAAGTTAAAATTTTCGATGTAGAAGAAGGTGCCGCAAGGCACCATGCAGAAAAATTAAAAACAAGTTCAAATGTGACTAAGGCTGGAAGCCAAAAGACATTAACTTAGTGTCAGCGGGTTTCTCAATTAAAGCACTTCACGGGTTCTCAAGGTTCACCGAACAAAGGGACATAGTCAAAGGGTAAGGTGACGCATAATAGAGAAATAAAATACCTATGCAGCATAGAAGGAACATTAAATGGATAAGGGTAGAAACATTTATGTACCACATGACAAGGAAATTCCATTCATCACTCAAGGAATATAGTAAACCACAGAAACCTATAGAACCCTCAAAATATATGGAAAGCACAAAACCCACATTTATTTCTAAACCAGATGGCCAACCACTAGAATTTAATGAAGCATGACATCATCTTGTGTAGTCTAATGACATGTAATTTAATCAAGGCATTGTGTTGTGGTAGTTGGATCTGTTCATATGATGTTTTTTTCTCTTACTACAATTCAAACACTGCAAGAAATCATGGTAGCTATGCTTGTTCATAAATATTTCAGAGATCGGTATTCCAACATGGCGATATTTCCTTCCATCTTCTTTCTCTCTCTTCCTCCCAAAATTTCTATAAATGAAACTACTCATACACATTGTAAGGGTTATTTTCCTATTCTTCTTTCACCTATTTTTAGATCTTTTCTTCTAGGAACCCTAAATTTCATGCATTTGACCTCTGCAGCTTGAGAATGTGGACTTTCTTACCTCGATTCTGTTTGTAAACTGTTAAGCATCAACTAATGCAAGTGTGGCTCTCTTCTTTCCTTCAAACATTCGATGTTTGGCGTGAATATATTTTCTCTCCCATGTATTTTGTATTCTTTTCAATTACTTTCATTAGAATTGTGTGTATCTTTATGATATTCATTTTAAAGACTTGTATTTGTGTCACTTAGAGCTAGAAAAGTTCCAAAATTAAGTCTGGTGCTATCACCAACCATTTTAGCTTAGGATTTTTTATGCATCTCTTTCCTCCTCTCTCTCATTGGTTCCTTAGATGTGTTAGTGTAGGTTATATGTAGGAATATTTTTAACATTAGAATTAGATTGTTTTCGATGGATTTTCTTAACTCGTTAAATAGAGGAAGTTAGACTTCTCCAGAGGTCTGTCTCAAGTTACAAGTCCCACATTTAGATATAGCACCATGTTGGCCCAAAATTATGGATCTCCCATGATTTAGGAAAAGGTGTAATTTTGAGCTCTAACAGATCCTCTTTAGGGCAGCTAATTGAGTAGATGAGGTTGTATCTTGGAAAAATTTAGTGGAACTAGAAATTTGTTTCAATGTGTTGTATGAATTTGTAAATAAGGTGGTAAATCATTCTTGAGACAAGGCCACCACTAGTTGTATCCTCCCAAAATTTGTTTAGGATTTTTCGTGTGCCTCCATCATTACAGTGGCTCTAAGGCATATGATTTTAAGGAAGAGAGAAACATGGGCCCATAAGTTTTCTTTCTATCATGGTCATACTTTCTCATAATGATGTATCCTTAGGCAACTGTATGAATCTGGTGCCCCATGCTCTAATATGGATTGTGAACAGCTTGCCAACTGTTGGAGATGAATTGATAGTGGTGGGTGAATCCCTGGTTTGATATGGAAAGTCTTTTGGTATTTGATTGTTTTTCCCCATGGGTGTAATGTTAGTATCTTTGAAATTGTATTAGAATGACTATCTGATAGTCATCTTTCATTAATAAGTAGGTTTTGGTATTTGCCTCTTGAATTTCATGGTTTATAAAACTTGTTTCGGAGTAAAATTACCTTGAAATGTAATAGTTACACATATTTCTTAGTTTTATATAATATAAACGAGAGAGGGACTTGAGAACCTCTCTCTCTCTCTCTCTCTCTCTCTCTCTCTCTCTCTCTCTCTCTCTCTCTCTCTCTCTCTCTCTCTCTCTCTCTCTCTCACACACACACACACACACACACACACACACACACACACACACAAATCATGATGTCATTAAAACCTGACTCAAGGAAATAAATATGGAATTTTAATAATTATACAACAATAAATAAAGTCCTCAACATTAATTTAAAATATATAAAGCTTATCTACTAGTACAAATATCTTAAATAATTTATCTAAAAAATGTTGAGTGATATCAATATCAAAGATATCATCTTAATATTTTTAATATACAAAGACTATTAATAATTTTATTACCTATGTTTATGTTTTTTTTCTTGTAGCTTAAAATCTATCTTTACATTTTAAATACATTGTATTAAAAAACATCAAGCATTCTTATTTTTGAAATCTAACAGAATTAATTAACCTGTTCATTTTATTTAAAAGACTTGGGGATTTTTTATTTTATGGTAATGAGAAACTAAAAAATTAAAGTTTTTGTTCTTACCTCTTATTATCTATATGTTATCGAATAGAATTAAAAAAACTGGTCTTGACACTTACCATACAAATCAATAAAATTAATTAATTTAATTAAGTCTATTTAGGGTCATCACTCTACATAATGGCCTAATGTAGATTAAGCCCTAGTTCTTAGATCAAAATAATATAACTCGTATGATCTAGGGTGAGCCTTAGTTTTCCCTATAATTTCTTTGTATTTTTATTTAAAAACTTTTTTCATTTTATTTACCTTTATTTGTAATTTTCAAAAAGAGAATGGGGGAGGATCATGGGAGGAGTATACTCTTTTTTTAGGTATACACGTAGGTGTACTCTTCCTCATAGATGGAGTTTTACATTTCTTATGTTGTAGAAATGAATCTTAGATCCATAACCCCGAATGGAATTTATTTCTTTTGCAAGAAATATGTTATTTTTTGTTGTAAAAAATATACAATGTGTATATACTCATGCAACCTAGGTTATCATTTGGATGTTATCTTCATTGTTTACAATGTTTTTATTTCTTGGTTAGATGGGTTTTTACAATTTAAAACCACCATTTTCAGATGGGTCAATCATTTTATGACTACCCTATTTTTATTTGGGTGAATACACACTCATTTGGTGAGTATATATTTATTTAACTCTATTTTATTGGTAATTTTTTTATATTTAAATGTTTAATATATACATATGCACGCACGTGCGTGCGCGTGCGCGCACACACACACACATATGTACGCTAAAATAAGTTTCTATAATGACATCCAAGGGGAGTTAGAAGGATGTAATAGAGTGATTTTGTTTATTTTTAATAGTTGACATAAAAAATTATAAAATAAAATATTGTGAAATAAAATGACAAAATGTATGAAAATAATTAATCATATAAATATAAATAACAAATGCAATCAAACAAATAATAAAAAAAAAAGTAAGAAGAAGTAGGTCGAGAGGAGGAATTGTGAAAAAAATAAGCACTAAAGAAACTAAGAAAAAAAATCCTTTTTTTAGAATTTCTCATAGATTAATCAAATAGATATTTGATTGTTATTTAAAGACATTTTTTTCTTTATTGTATTTGATAACATATAGATAATAAGATGTGATTTAATAAAATTTGATTATTTTATTAAAATTTGAATGCAAAGATCTGTTATAACTGATATATAATGAAATACAAACATTTGGAAATTTATTTAATCTTTATATGAAAGAAAATGTAAGAGATAGGGAACTTTCCTTAATTACAATTATCCTAAAGTGAATCTGGAATGGAGAATGTGATGGAACAGGAACACATATTTTGGCAATTATGCTCATAAAAATGCAGAGATGCTCACAATTCCTGGACACAGGAATTTGGGAAAGGATAGGAGTGCCCGCGGGTTCCGCAAGACCTCTGTGGGGGTGCTGGGGTCTATAGAAATGGTCAGAACCTAGTTCTGATAGTGTCACTAAGGGCTTTGCACTTATTCTCATTTGTCTCCTGTATGTCACACTTGGATCACCGAGGTACCTATAAACCTGCACACAAATATCCTCCTGTAAAACCCTCAAAAAGACATCAAATCATGAAAAAGAAAGATGTTAAATGAGGGGTCAGACTATCATCATATGTCACAATGGTGAACTTATGACTAATTTTTGCACTACATCTCAAACCCAATGTAGTTCTATGTTGTTGTAATGGGTGGGATCCAATCAACCCTCCAGTTCATAGCTCCATTCAAAAGTTTTTAACAATAAAAAAAAAATGATGAAATTCAAGCAATGGAATCATATATATATACACACATATACACACATGACTTATATGTATATGTGTATATATATATATATATGACTTACTAACTATTCTAAGGGGAAGCTGTAGCAATAAAGGCAATTGGGATATTACTTTCTATCTACTAGTTGGGAAAAAGTAACACGTAAGGACTGCATTATTCACTACATAGGAAGGGAAAATTATGAATTCCTTCACACACATTATCTTAGGAGAAAATTAGTTATATCCCACTATCTTGGTGTGAATAACACAAGGCAAACCTAGATTTAAGGGACACAATTCTTTCACACACATACCCAAACAACATTGAGTGTGAAATCTAGTACAACGCTTGGTGATAATCACATTGAGGTGACCATTGAGATCAATCCAATTCAAACATATGCATATTTTACTCCATCTAATGTGTGTTTGAGCCTTGTGTAGGTAGTTAGGGTTTGTTTTTTACTCTGATTTTTTAAAACCAACAGATCCTTATAGGAAAAATATTTTTTTATTCTGAATATTTTAAAACTCTGAAATAAAAGCCAACTAAAAATAAATGCAATGTAAATAATAAAGGACATTACACAAAATTTGTTAACAGAGTTTGAAAAATGCCTACGTCTCTAGGTTCGTTAATTTACGAACCAATCCATTATTAATTTTTTATTACAAGTACAAAGAAAACTTACAATACTATAATGAATGTTCTTGTCCCACCATGAACTTGGTGTCATTCATTCCCTTCAAAACCCAGAATGGTCTTGGAATGTTTTCTCAATGTTCCAGCATGACCTCTCGACTTCACATTTCCTATAGACTTCTCCTTTATTGCATGGCCTCCAGCTCTCTACACAGAGCTAAGTCAAATAGTGTCAATTGTCAAGATCAACAACACAATCATCCTTCGTGACATTTAAACAATATGAAATTGGCTATAATAATACCCAATGAATAAAGATTCAGATCTCATGTATCACATTTCTTCAATGCTTGAAAACTCCTCTTAGCTCCACACTTAAGCTCTGGGTCACGGCATGAGAAATAAGTCTTTAATATCCTTTTACAAAATATTAATGAGTTAAAAATAATAACTCATAATAATTCCTTAAAAAGGGACTTATTTCTTCATCAATGCCTTAATAACCCTAAGGCTTTCTAATATTCACACTAAGCTTTTGATATAAGCTTGACTGTGCTTGTGTTTTTAAAATGAGCCTCGACGCCCTTTCACACTAGGGTCAGGCTCAAGTTTTTTGGTTATAATCCTTATCGGATTAAGCTATAACAAGCCAAATCGGTTGTCCGAGTTGGTTGATAGTGTCCATTGCATATGGGAGATCGGCGGGTCAAACCACCATGTTATATATTCCCCCATCATTCAATTTTCTCGCCATGTGTTGTCCACTCCACTGTTGCCACTAGCAAAATCCTTATACCACGTCATTGTTTCCATTCTCTGACTCCCACATATGTCGATGCCACCACCAAGTGTTTCGAGCTTGCCTCTTTTTCAACCACTTCTTTGACACATCCCAAGATATCTATTAGGATGTTGTTTTTTTAGCATGGAGAATGGGATTAATCCCACGTTTTGTGGGCCGAATACTTACCAAGCCATCTAATAGGATTTTCCTACTCGTTATACTTGTGGATTTTTTCCATGTGCTCGCCAAGTTACATGGGGAGGTGGCTCCACCTACTAGCTTGGTGAGCTATTTGTAGTTTCATGATGATCGAGTTCCCTTCCAAAACAAGAGTGGACCCCACTATTGAAAAACATTTTTATCAAATGTTGAATACCAGTGGTAAAACATGACCTTCATTTTTTCGTCATGCTACTTATCGACATTTCAATGACCCATTTTCTAATTTGTAATGTGACCAGTCACTGCATCACCTGTGTCTTGACTTTGTCCTATAACTCATGTTCTTGTACGAACTCTATTTGGAGGATACAATGTTCATTTCCAGCGTTCAATATACCATAAGAAATCTCTAGACCTTCTCTTCTGCAAGGAATAAGCTTATAGAGGTTTCATGAAATTTTGATGCTCAATATTGACCTATGAATCACATCTCCTCACTAAGGAGGCTTTTGGTCCACCAAAAGCTTCTTCTGTTTTGCTCTGAATTTGGTACTTTGTGTTTCCTTGAAGATATCTCTGTAGTTAACTCAATGGTCTTCAAAATTTATACTCCTTCAATCAGAAAATCACCATACGGTTTGATCTTAGGGCCTGTGGCAATGGGACCACTACCTTTTTCTACGCCACTCTGATGTTGACATTGCTAAATCGGGATAGAAAATATTTGTCTAGTATTTTACAAGGACTTTATAATAGAGCTTAAATACCAATTTTGTAAGAGAGTTACTAAGCATGATAAACCTGTTGTGAAGTATTTCCTTACTTGGTATCTCCAATCCTACATCATCTTCTCACTATACTTCAATGATTAAGGTGAGGTAGTTTTTCCCTGTCTTCATCAATCATAACCCTCTAAGTGTGTTTTTTGTTTTCCACACCAAATCACACAATGGCTATTTGATCCATAGTAAAAACATGAGTATGTCCATAATAGCTCTAGGGTTATTATAGGCTTGTATTTCTTGTAATCAAAGAAGAAACAATCATACCTCTTAGGACTATTGCTTTTGTAAGACTTGTAGGGAGAAACAAAGCCTTATTTTCTTGTATTGGCTTCACGAGATATAATAAAGTGACGAATGGATGATCACATTATATTTTACACACCCATCACATGTATTTATATGGTATTTCTATTCCTCCTCACACATGCCCTCTCACTTTTATTAATGGAACTCGGCTCCATTCTCTTTATTTGGTTTCTCACATTCAACTTGTTCTCCTTGCCTTTTTAAAAGTTACGACTTTATATAATGAGTGATCCATATCTTCCTCATTTCCATTTGATTGGCTTCAAAAAGGAAATAGAATTATTTTTTCCCTATATGATAAGAAAGATGCATTGAATTTTTATCATTCATTATAGGCCGGTGATGAGTTCCATCAAGGTAGTGCTTTTTGCAAAGTATATTGAGCTCTACACCTCCCCTCAAGTAAAATCTAAAATCACCTTTTCCTTCATTGAAATTTTTTTTATATATTTCCTAAAAAATAGGTAGAATCAAGGATTTTTTTAGTGGTGAATATTCATAATTTGGTAAACATTCCATTTTGGGAAGATTTGGAAAGGTGAATTTTTTGAAGCAGGTCAATGTCCTATTCACCTAAAATTTATAGTATATTTTTTTAGGGGTCGGATTTTCCTACCCCTTAAAAACATATCCTATATAAACCTAGGTGATTCACCGGGTAGTATACTACTAACTTACTACTAGCTTACTTAGGTACCAGTATATC
The DNA here is from genome assembly GCA_019776745.2 of Taxus chinensis. Lineage (NCBI taxonomy): Eukaryota > Viridiplantae > Streptophyta > Pinopsida > Cupressales > Taxaceae > Taxus > Taxus chinensis. The sequence continues at coordinate 648,262,841 of CM034149.1, forward strand.
AAGTATCGTGAACTTGCAAGGCATGTTGATAACACACGACAGGAGGTTGTTGACACACGACAAGAAGTTTTTGATGCACGACAAGAAGTTATTGATGCGTGAAAATCATGTTTTGTTGACACATGATAGAAGGCTATAAACATAAAATAGGGGATTTGTATTTTACACTCATGCGGTAATGAGTTTTCAGTCATGCAACAATGAGTTTGCTATCGTGTGACAACAAGGTTACTTGTCGTGTGACAATAAGTTTAATGTCGTACAACAACAACCTTATTGTCGGGAAACAATAAGGTCACTGTCGCGCGACAACAAGGTTGTTGTCACATGACAACAACCTTGTTATTACGCATCAATAAGGATGTTGTCGGAAAACACCCTTGCTAACGTGTGATACCAAGGGTGTTTTCTGACAATATCCTAGCTAACACGTGACAACAAGGTTTTTTTCGCGTGACAATAACCTTGTTGTCACGTGATAGTGAACTTATTGTCGCATGACAACAAGGTTACTGTCGTAAAACAATAAAAAAATTTGCCACATGACAGCAACCTTGTTGTCGCATTTCTTGAAAATTAGGTGAAAATGTTGCTGTCATTCATAAAATTTCTGCCACACCAAACCCCAAAAAAATCACCTATTTCACAAAAGTGGTTTTGGGGATATTCACTAGGGATTTTCCACCTTCAATTTCCTAGAGGTCTCTTAAAATGAACCCTGGGTAGAATTTGAAATTACCATACATTTCATTCATCCTATACATAGGGTAGGGCTTGTATTAGTGGTGGATGAATTTTATTTACATTCTCCTGAGATCCTGTTGTCCAAAATTACACCCCCATGTAATTTTAAACAACTTATCTAAGTTAGGACTCAGACAATTTTTTCTCAATAAAATCCATGAAAGATTGAGTCTATTTTTTGTAGAGTGTAAAAATTAGTGTTCCACATGTTCTCCATACCTACTAAACAAAGGAATGAGCACTCAATACTTAGGTAGATTTTTACCGAGATAGTGCTTCACGAAGTTTGTTAGACCTTCGCAGCATTGAGGAAGTCAACCTTATGTAACACCAAATCATTATCTCGTGAGTTTAAGCCAAGTCAAGGAATCGCGGGGTTACACACCCGTAATTTTTTTGAAAATCGGCGAAGTAAAAAATATGTGAAGTGAAGGATGGGAAATTAGTGCTTCATGGTATGAAGAAACACAATGTCACACAGACTCATAACACATATCACCCCAAATATTTTTTCAATTATGTGAAACCAAGGATGAAGTTTGCCAAGTTAAAATCCATGATGTAAAAGAAGGTGCAACAAGGAACCACACAATAAAATTAAAATCAAGTTCAAATGTAACTAATTCTAGAATCCAAGAGACATTAACTTAGTGTTATGCGGGTTTCTCAATTAGAGTGCTCCATGAGTTCTTAAGGTTTGCATAATGAAGGGACATAGTATTAGGTAAGGTGTCACACAATAGAGAAATCAAACACCACCACAACATAGAAGGAGTTGTAAATAGCTAAGGGTGGAAACATTCAAGCACCACATGAGAAGGAAATTCCACTCATCACTCAGGGAATATAGGAAAGCCGCAGAAAACTATAGAACAATCAAAATACATTAAAATTCGTATGAAAGGTACATTTGTTTGAAAACCAAATGACCAACCACATCAACCACTGATAATTTTATAAAGACATGGCTCCATTTTCCTAAGTAGTCTAATGGTATGTAATATGAATCAAGGAAACATGATGTGGTAGTTAGATCTCTATTTAACTGGTGCCCATGCTTATATTGTAAGCCAATACTTTAACAAATCATGGCTGGCCATTACTTTTTCAGAAAGATTTCAGATATTGGTGGCTCCAAAATGTATACTATTTCTTTCTCTCTTCTCTTTCTCTCTCTTCCACCAACAAGATTATATAAATTCCAAGTTATCGTGTAAAGTGAAAGGGTTCTTCTCCTATGTTTCTCCTTTGTATGTTTTTGGAGAATTTCACACCTGTGAACTCAACATGTCATGCTTTCTGACTTCTGTACCTCATGGATTTGAAAATTTCTTACCTTGAATATATGTGTATAAACTATAAGGGATTGATTAATGAAAGTATGGATCTATTTCTTTCCTTCAAACCTTATTTGTATTTGACATGAATACCTCTACCCTCTTACATATTTTGTATTATTATCATTTATTGAATGTAAACTATGTGAGTCTTCATGATCTCGTTTTACGAACTTGCATCTATGTCACTTCGAATTAGAGGAGTTCCACCTAATTCATTCATGGTGCTATCAATACCTATTTTATCTTAGGATTTACTCTTGTATCCCCTTCCTCCTCCTCCTCTCTTTCCCTCTCTCTCTCTCTTCCTTGTTTCCTTGGATGTGTTAGTATAGGTTAGCTTGTATGAGTAGTTTTAGCATTAGAATAGATTGTGTTCTGCATGGATTCTCCTAATCCAAGAAACTAGAGGAAGCCTTCCTTCTCTGGAGGTTCTATCTCAAGCCATAAGTCCCACACTTGGAGATAGTACCATGTTGACCCAAAATATTTTATATCTTTCCTATGATTTAGGAAAGGGTGCAATTTTGAGACTCCAATAGTTTTGGCACACCTGATGGGACAGATTTTGATGAGATTTAAATCATTTCTACTAAGATTTTGGTGTGTGACTTAGTAGTTTCATACTTTAGAGGTGTTCCTTCAACACATCTGGTGACTCCTAAATGCTAAATCTCCTAAGTTTCAAGTAGTTTAGTCCTCCCCATTTCATGAGAAGAGTGCAAACAATGCTAAGGGATATCTAGAGGTAAACCATTTGACTACCTACAACTCTCACCTCATGAAGAAGAAGAATAGAATTAATCCATGGAGGTCCATGTTTTATCTCCCCAAGTATATGAATTTTTTCAACTTCACCTCTTGGTAGGCCATTTCCTTTTCCTATATAAGTTTGAGGCCCATCCCACTAATGGCACATCAAAGAAACTTTCCATTTGTAAGCTTTAGTGGAAGTAGTTCATTGCTTCTTGGCTGCATCTCAACATGATATACCATTAGCCACCTTGAATAGTATCCCCTTATTCATAGGTGAAAAACCCATATCACACCTGTGGAGCATATTCAAGATATTTTTGAAATGTCTATTAAGTACAAGTAGTCATGGAGGATGATGTCGCAGTGACGTCTATTGGCATCGTCTCTCAAAGGAAAGAATTTGTAGTGGTATAGAAGTTTTATTGGCCATCATCAATCTGCATACTTGGGATGAGCTTGGGACTTCCCTCTGTTAGTAATTTGGTGAGAAGGTGGAAAAATTTCTCTCCTCGAGCAGTTAACCCACCATCAAGTGGGCTCCAAGTGAACTTATGGCAGATTTCAACTTTAGGTTCCAGAAAACATGGGACATAATTCCAATCCTTCTAAGACCAACTCCTCAAGGTGTATTTCTACTATTTTCTTAGAGATTTGAATTATGATATAACAATAATGATTCAATCTATGGGTGCTACTCAATTACCCAATGCTTATGCAATATCCATTAGGGCTGAAAATTGTTTGATCCAAGTACGTAAACTAGCCCCTAGATTGTCAATGCCCATTTCCCTGAATTTCCAAAAAGTACCCCAACCCACCATTTCTCCTATTCCTCAACCATCTAATTCATCATGCATCCACATCTAGTTCCTCCATGAAATTAAGAATAAATTGAAATCCTTAGTGTTTAGCTAAAAAAATTAACAAATGAGATTGTATCCCTTAAGAGACAACAAGCTCAAGCCCAAAAAATTATCCTAATCCTCCTCAGAGGTTATCCAAAATAAGGCTCTCAATACCCAAACTAGATATTTGGACAAAATTACCCACCAAGGAGACCACCAAATCCAAATCCATGACAACCTCCACTACTCCTAGCTTTGAGAAAATCCATTGTTCTAGTCCAGAACAATATGGCCCAAGTTTTGAGTGGTGTTATCCTTGTGATCAACCACATAATCAGTATGCATGTGAAGATTGGAATGAATTATTTTACATGGGAGAAATATATATGGTGCAAACCCCATTTTATCAACAAGAAACAAGTTGTTGCTCCATTAGAAAGTAGTGTAGAAGAGATACAAGGAATCTGCCCCTGAGCCTAACTTCATGCTTTTTGGACTTGAAGATTTTTGTGTGGTTAACCAAGTCATGGGAAATTTGAAACATTAGGCCACAACTTCATGTGGATGGATAACACAAGGTCTAAAAAGAGAAAAATGGATGTAAGGTATCCTCCCCTTATTTCTCTAACTCCACACAAAATTTTGGACAACCCACTAAACTTGGGCAAGAATTTGAATTCACCTAAAGTCAGCCACAGATCACTCACTCAACCATAAAGAACCAATGTTCATAGAGTTGCATGCTTTAGAAAATCCATGGAAAACTATGAAGGCATCCACAACATAGGAAAAATCCAATAGCTTCTATGGAATGAAGTAATTCCCACCATCCAAATAGCTTCTTCTACAGATGGAACAAGTAAGAAAATAGAATGTCACTCCCTCATTACAAAACAGTGTAGTATTCCCCTCAATATTGTTAAATAGATGAAAAGGAAAAACTTAAACATCACAATGTGGGATTCCCTATCTATCCCATCTCAAAGGGATCTCTTACAAGAAGCCTTGAAGTAACTTCCACCTCTTGAAACCCACCATGCAAAAAGCATACTCCACAGTCAACATCTATCAGCCCAAGGAAGAACAAGTAAGTGTAGTTTTCAAAACTCCTCCTTTTTACATGTCTCTAATTATTGGCAAGCACCTTTGTACACAACTGCATGATATAATTATGGTGCTAATACCTTAGTGATGCCTAAAGAAGATTGCAAATATATTGGGAATTGAGTATAATCCAACCTCAAAAGGTGTTTGTAGCTTGATGGGTCAACAATGCAAGTCTTGGGTGTGATCAAGGATTTGGAGTTAACTCTTCATGCTTTCCCAATCATGAACTATTAATGCAAGACATCTCCATGATTGAATTGTCACCTTTTTTTCACCCTCTATCTCTTCTAGATATTTCACAACCAAAGTGGGTAGATACCTATCTTTAGATTAGTCTCATATGTTATTGAGAACAAGGTATGGGACTAGGTTTACAATCAAATATTGAGCCCATCTCAGCTTATCATGTTGAAGTTCATGATCCTATTCCTATTAATGCAAATTACATGGTCCAAGGAGAAGTGAGCAGTGATCTTGAATCCACCAAGACAAGTGCATTCATCTCATTCAATTCCCAATCTGATGCTTGATGAATAGGATAAAGAGAATTATGATTTTTATCCCTATGAATACAGTTAAAATGGAGACTAGGTCTATGAACCTATTGTATCTATGAAGAAGAATTCATAGTTTCCATTACACAAAAGAAGACAATGATGCTTCTGGTTTTATGGAAAATGTTATTTTATGGTTCTAGAAGCAGAAATGGAGTTGGGGTGCAGGTGTAGTTCTTATCTCCCCAATAGAAAAAAAACTCTTTTTTGCACATAGATTAATTTACATGCTCAAACAATGTGGTGGAGTATGAGGCATTGGTTCATGGTCTTACTCATTATGGAAAAGAGACAAATAAAGGACCTATACAGATATTTGGGGATATAAATTGGTCATCCACTCAAGTCAGAAGGGAAGTGTGTCACCAAAAATAATATTTTAAAATATTATAGACATCAAGTTTGGGACCTTTTGGAGAGTTTTGAATGTTGTCAACCTTCAAGTAGTGACCACTGAAGAAAAAAATAAGGAAGCAAATCAAATGGTGGTCGTTGGCTCATCAGTTTTCCCTACATAAGATGACCTTGTCTAAGGTAAAAACGTATCAAGATGGTTGTAATAACATCCATCCCAGATAATGAAATCAATTAGGCAAGTGTTTGAGAATGATGACAAATAGTTCAATTCATACCAAAATGAGGTCGAATTCTCTTTCAATTGTACAACTCATTTTGCAAGAAAGTTATGGTGATCAAATCATTCAGCTGTAAAATAAAAAGTTGCCTAAAGGGTTGGCATAACTATTGAATACATATCTTTCAATCCTGATGATGATATCAAAGGGTAGAACAAAATCATATTCATGGCCAAGAAGGATTGCAAACCAGTCACCATTGCACAAGGTAAGGAGATCTATTTACTTGGAAAAGTGTGTGATCAAGATGAAGAAAAAAATCTCTTAATTCCTTATGTCAGAAATTTTCATGATGTATTTTCATGAAACTATGAATACCTTAGAGGTTTTTACCCTGATGTTTCTCAACATATCATTGGTTCTTAATCCCATCAGCCAAGGACTAGTCTAGATAGAAATGGAGAGACTATTTGAACCCAAATATTAAGACATACCCTCATGAGAAAAGAGATGGTATCAAAATATCATCTGAGGTAAACAATAATTTTTCCCATCAAATACTCCATCTTGGGTGGCAAAATTGAGTCCCAATGTAGGAAGAAGTGCTCACTCAATGGAGTAGACAATAAGGACTACAAATGTTGTGGAACTTCAAAGACTTAAATAGGGATTCATTGAAGGATCATCAAGCACTTCACTTTAATGGAAAAAAACACTTTAAATATGCAAGGCTTGTGAAGTTGTGCTAAAAGAATCTCTATGTATGATGACTAATGCAATGGTGATGATCATTTGTAAAGTTGGGGTAGGAAGACCAACATAGACAATGTAATTTGACAACTAAGTGGGGGTGGAGGAGGTACACTTCATGAAAACATTCCCTTTGGTTTCTCAAATGTGGGGTTCCACATTTCTGAATCTGAGAACAAAAAAGTCACCCTCCCAAGGTTAGTTTATTCCATGGACAACTAAGAAAACAATCCATCCACAAACTACCTGAGACTAGACATTTCAATCTTATCCAATCATGCTAAGTCACTAGATCACATAGATGCATACCTTGAGAGAAAGTATATGTTCAGACTCCTAGTGAGATTGCAGACAATCGAATTTATAAGATCTAAAAACCGAATAATGCTAATTAACACTACAAAAACACCATTCCCTTCACGTAGCTACAAACCAACATTATTCACTAAAGAACATGCTTTAATTCATATATTTTCATTTGATCTATTCGATAGATATCTGTGTAATCCATGAAGCGACTGATTAAGGGTGTATCCATTTGGTCTCTAAGATCTCCCTTCGTCAATACTTCGAGAAACAATAAAATTAACATGGTAGCATACTGGCTCAACCTGTATTTAGGTTATAGACAAAAACAAGGGGTGACAGTATAAGGGTGTACCTCAAATCATGCTAATGGATGTCCCGACTGTAACCATTCTTAAATCTGACCATCTTAAATGGACCTCATGATGAAGTAAAACTTATGACAAAAACCAATCCCATGAAGAGGAAACCCACACATCCTAGTAGAAGTTTCCAGAAGTCTACCAAACTATGCTCAACCATCCCTGCATTACCTTGGCCATAAGTCAATTTCTCATGAATCTTATGAAGATACTCATTGCAAAATAATAGTCCTCTAATTAGTTTTAATAATCTATCAAAGCCTATCCAAAAATATCCCTTTGAGCAATTATCTAGCTCATCAAAAATTAAGGATTTAAAAAGAACTCCATTGATAATATTTTATTTTGCATACAGTTCAGATGGAGATAGATTCCGAAGGCCTATCATGATCATTATGTGATAAGTACATTCCTTTTAAAAAAATGTAACTATTTGAATTTTCCCTGTCTTGTCACTATCAATCATGAACTAATTTAGAGATAGTCTATTATACTCACGTGTATTCATCCATTGAGTATATACTGAAAAATGTTGATTGTATATATAATCATGTCTATTTAGTCTTTAAATTTTGGCGAACATCACTTGGAAAATGGATATAATTTGTTGACTCACTTAGAACTAACTTCATCCCCCAGTGCATCTCACCATAAGGACATGACTATTAGACATTTGGCATGAATTAACACAACCATTTTATTTTTTAACTCATGTTGAGCACTTGGATAAGAATTGTAATTGAATCATCTTGAGTACAATGTTCTACAAAAGTGACTTCAGGGACCATCCCTGATAAAATCTCATCTTTTTACCATAATTTTGTAAGTCTTTTCATAATGGTACTCTGTAAGAAAAACCCTTGATGAATATCATTTATAGATCCCTTTTTACAGTAATGGATATGTCAGAATTGGGGGGCTAACCTGTCTGAATTAAATTATATATATATATATATATATATATAGATATATCTATCTATATATACTCTATGGACATATTTTCAACTCTCTCTAAGCCTATGATGACTAGATTAGCTATTAGGATGTCACTTCGAAGGTTGAAGATCAAATAGGATCATCTTTTGATCAACTACGTTCATTCATAGGATAGTTAAGACTAAATTTAATGAGGAATCTCATTAGTGATAACAATTCCTATGACTTTTTAGTTTTCACAAGTCCATGTTTTATCATTCCTGTATTTATCCATAAAGCTATGTTTAACCTAAATATAAACTATAGAAATTTTGGCTCCAATTAAAATAGAATGAGTCATATCTCAACACAAGTAACTAGTTGTATAGTCAACAGGATCATTTTTACTCCCAAATTGAGTGGGTCTTGGGTATAATTCCTCATAGAATGAAGGATTGCGATTACATATACAGTGATCAACTTAGAGATATCACATCCTTCAGTTGAACATCGACTAGAATGATATGGAAAAGAAAGTTGTTCATTTGAAGTTGCACAGCTGTTAATAAAACTTCACTAGCCGAGGAAAATCCTATGGAGCTCCAACCTATCACCTGTATGATAGCTAAATATTAGGTAAAATCTAGTCAGCCCTGGTGGTATGGTGTCAATTCAAAATTCAACATGGCAAGAATATACCACTCCATTATGGGACCATGTAATGTATCTTACATAGGGGAGCCAATCTCTAAAGATATACATATTGCTTCCCTTAAAAAGAATCAAATGAGCTAATTACATATTATGAGAAGAGCCTAGGAAGAGCATATCTGAACTCATAAAGACACAACTATGGATGCATCACTAGGTTTGTAGGACCAATGTGCTATTATCAGTGATCATGGTATCCCTCTAATAGTCAAGGAATTTGAGACATAGGAAGAAGCAGCTTCAAAGCAACAAATACTCAACATCTAAATTTGTAGGGGACCCGTTTGTAAATATATAATTAGTAGATATGCCAGCCACAATATATTTCCTTATATACTTCTTCCTTGAAATAATCAAAGGACTGACCCAATCATAGAATCAACTCAAACTTTTATATGATTGTGCAAAAATACAGATGTTATTACATAATGATGCCCTTCTCTTCTTCAGTTTTCTTGACTCAACATTTAAATATATTTCATACCTTTACATTTTCTATTAGTAAAATGTCACAAGATTTAGTGCATCATATCATTTCTTGAATCATGAAAAACTGTAGAAATCTCTTCATAAAATATCATGACATTAATGCCAATGATTTCACCAAATTTGGTTCAATGGGAAATAAGTTATGGATGAAAAATTCAAAACATGAGTTTGATGCCCTAACACATGACTTACTACATTTCTTGGTTTGAACAGCCATACAAGGAAATGTCACATGTCATTTTGTCAGGATTAGAATATGGGATTCAGGCCATTTTTAGATTGTAATTTATAATTTAGAAACTACAAAATGTGAGACTATACACACCTACATATTATTTCACTGAGATCCCATTTAGGTGTGCCATGTAGTCCTAGGGATTGGGAATATAATTCTGTAATATGCAAGCCCCATGCACAAAGCTAGTGCAAAACTACACCAAATTTTCATTCGAAATCCCCATAATTCGCTAAATACCCTCATCATGCACCATATTTTTACTTGTAAATCACAATATTTACTAAGATATTTATTTATTTGACTAGCCCATTAATACATGAATACCTTGAAATATTCCCTTTTAAACAAAGCATGGTGGATGCATTCGTATCTCATAACTTTGCACAATTTCCAAACTTTCTTGAGATTCCCATAGGTGTGAAGATACCGAAAATACTCTACAATATCAAACATAAAAGGTAGACTTACATCATGTACTTACACAACTGTAAAAATATAAAGAAAATCCTTTAGAAAAAATACTTAATCTTATTTAAATGGGTGTCCTTGCACTCAATCTGGAATGATGTCAAGAAGTCTTTAGATATCCCTCACAAAACCTGCAAAGCTTATGCAAATTCTCTCTGAGATTGCTAAATTGAAAATTGAAGCATGCTGAGATTTATACTACTCAACCATAGTACATTGCCAATATGGGGAAACTCCACATGGTAGACGTACCGAAAAAACATTCTAAAACTTCCTCATCCTATTCACATGAATGCCTAAAAATTACTTTTCAAATCAAAAACAAGGAAAGAAACTAGATTTCAAAAAACCCCCAGCACCATTTTGTAGACCCACAAGAAGAATTAGAACAGGGATTTCTTTTTACTTACTTAAACTGCGAATTTTATATATATATATATATATATATATATATATATATATATGCCATATATAGATATAGATATATATATAAATAACTTGCACCAACTTTACACACCATTGATCTTTTTCACCAACATCTAATCTATGATGCTACATGATTAAATATGGCCACGAGGAAATGCCTATTCCAATCCTACGATCAATTACCGCTCATGAGAAAATATCTATCAAAACTCATTGTGGCCAAAATCACATTACCCATTAAATATTCCTCTTGGGTGGATAATTTGGTCCATATTATGAAGAAAAATGGATAAATTAGGCTTTGTGTGGATTTCAGGGACTTTAACAAGGCCTCCCTAAAAGATCATTATTCGCTGCCCTTTATGGAACACATTTTGTAGACAATAACAATAGCTGAAAGATTTTTCTATACTTGATAGCTACTTGGGTTTCAATTAGATCAAAGTTAGAGAGGAGGATTGATATAATATTACATTCACAACTAAGTGGGGAACATATGCATATTAGAATATTCCCTTTGGTTTATCAAATATGGGTGCCACATTTTAAAGAGAAATGGATATTTATTTTAAATGATGCATAAATGATTTCCTCCTCATCTAATTGGATGATACCATGGTTTTCTCAAAGGATAGTAAAGATCATATCATTCATCTTAAGACAATATTTAAGAGATGTAAGAGAATTTGGGGTATCTCTTAACCCCAAGAAGTGTGTTTTTTCAGTTCCACAGGACAAGCTCTTGGGTTATGTTGTTTCAAAAGATTGTATTTCCATTTATCCTGAAAGAATCTCTATCATCCTATCTCTTTCATTTTAAACTAACAAGAAGGCATTGCAATATTTCATAGGAAAGATAATTATTTTTTAGGAAATTCATTCCTAATTTTGCAAGACTAGTCAGGCCTATAACCTTGATGCTCAAGAAGGATGCAATTTTTTAGATGGACCCCAGAGGGAAGAAAAATATGTGTAAGTATATAAGGAACAATTACCCAAGATCTAATGCTCATCAATCCCAATTTTACAAAGGATTTTATCCTTTACGCACATGGGGTATATCTTAGCATCGTTGTGGTTCTCACACAAAAGAATGATGAAAAATTGGAGCAACATGTAGCCTTTTTCAGCCAAAACTGAAATTTTTTTAGTTCAACTATAGTTATATATAAAAATAGGTCTTTGCAATCTTACAAGCTCTCAAAAAATTAAAACCCATGCTAGCCGCCAACCACATAAAATTTCTATTCTCACATCCTAGTGTGAGAGACTTCATCATGGGAGCAAAAATATGTGAAAAGTGAGATGGATGGGTAACCAAGATTATGGAATATGATGTAACCTTCAAGGCCACAAAATTGGTAAGAGGAAGGGAAATTTGTGACCAACTTACCTTATATGCTTAGGATAATCAAAAATCCTCCTTATTCATAGAATAAGAACAAAAACAAACCATATAACTTCCACATAACTTAGGAGTTCCTCAAAGCAAAAATCCAAAGAACATTCCATATCTACGCAATACATAATTTTTGCAAGACAAAGGAAATAAACCTATCTGTGGTGGTTGGTTCAACAACATGGAAACATTAGTAGTAACTTATGGATACCCTCTTAGTTTGAAAAAAGAAACAATAAGACATCTCAAGTTGCAATCAGTTCCTTATGCATTCATTGATGGGTTTCTATTCAAAAGGAACCTTAATGGAGTGTTGTTGAGATGTATGGAAGGTGAATAGGTGAACAAAGTCTTGGCAGAATTCTACAATGGTTTCTCTGATATAAATTTCTCATCTAAGGCCACAAAAATGAAAATCATGAAGGTGGGGTACTTCTATCCCATGTTGTTCGCAGATGCACATTAATGGGTCAGAAAATGTCAAGAATGCGCTTTATTCACTATTAAAAAGAGGATGGTGGCCCTCCCCCTTCATCCTATTCAGGTGGATGAAACATTTTCTCGATGGGGACTTGACTTTATAATAATGATCAATCCTCCATCAAGTGTAGGTCATAAGTGGTTTTTGATAGCAACTGATTACTTTATCAGGTGGATGGAAGCCATACCTATCAAGAAGGCTAATGAATCAGTCATCCTTGATTTTCTAGAAGATATTGTGACAAGGTTTGGGGTCCCCCGAACCATCATTTCAAATAATGTTAAAGATTTCATAGGCTCTAAGACTTATGATTGGGATCTCAAGTTTGGAGTCTATTTGAAGACTTCCTCCAACTACTACATGCAAGGTAATGGCTTGATAAAATCCATTAACAAGAACCTGATCAGAATCATGAAGAGAAATACGGAGATCAATCAAAGGAAATGACACAAAAAGGTAAGAAATGATATTTGGGATGATAGAATCACATAAAAAAGGGTAATTAATAATTCTCCTATTAGACTTGTATATTGTAGAGACGATAGGATTCCTTTGTCTTTGGAGTTTCCTTCATTAGAGCTAGTCTGATAGTTAGAATTTGAGGGTGAATAAAAAAGAGAAATCAAAATGGCAGAGTTGGTTGAACTTGAAGAATTAAGGAAATGATTCATGACCAGGTTAGAAGAGCATCATATGTTAACTAAATAGTGGTTTGACAACAAAAGCTCAGGATTTCAAATAAGGAGACCTAGTTATCAAGTGGGATGCAAATAGAGCTAAACTAGGGTGGTATTCCAATTTTGATGCGTTTTGGAGTGGGCCATACAACATCACTGCTTGGAAAGAGGCCAAATATTTCAATTTGTCCAACCTTGATGGAGAAAAATTACAAATGGAGGATAATGTAGATGAGGATGTTGACCATGATGTCCATACAACATTACTGTTTGCAAATAGCCATACTACATCATTTCTTGGAAAGGTTGGAATGGCGGATGGAGGATAATATAAATGAAGATGTTGATCATGTTATCTAGAGTAAGCTACGAGATTACAAGATTGTGGTGAGGATGTTGACCGTAATCTACGAGTTTATATCGATGAGGATGTTGAGATTAATCTAAAGGATGAATCATGTTTTTTGGACTTTGTAAATATATTTTTAAATTATATTATTATGACCTTTAGTTTATTATTGTGTTGTGTAATTATCATGTTTAAACTACTATGATTTTATTAAATATTTAAATGTATCATTTATTATTGTTTTCAAATTTTTAAATTTTTAACATGTGATTTAGCTCATTTTTAAAAACATTTAATAGGTTCTTCAAATCAATTTTGTATTTACTGTAGTTAAAATCTTAGTAACCATAGTGTTACAATTCACATTACCATCGTAAGTATAACTATATATATGATAACATGATTCTACAATTTGGAATATTAATTTATATTTAAAATTTTAAAAAACATATTTAATTTTTTTAAATATCATTACAAATATTAAATTTGACCTAAAGTCACAATTGCATCATACAAGTTGGTATCATGAATGAATTCAAATTCAACTATTTAATTAAAGTCTTCTCTAGTGTCGCAACTAAATTCATATTCAACTACATAACTAAAGTCAAGATGACATTAAATTCATTGTTTAAGTTACGGTTAAGTCTTGTTTCAAGACGAAGTTAAAATTGAAATTAAATACAAAATAAAAGTCAAAATTTAAATCAACATTAAATATGAAATTTAATTTGACATCATATCTAACTTTAAGTCATAATTTTCATTGAAGTTAAAGTCACAATGCTTTATATGGGCTAACGTCGCCCAAAACATCACCTAAACATTTGATGTTAGGGTGAAATTTTGGGCAACATTAGGCCATATTTAGGGTGACATTGTTATATGTGTAATGTAAGATTTCATTAAGTCATGCCCGCGACTTTAAATGAGACTTTACAAATGCGATTTGGAATTCAAAAAACCCTTTTTGGCAATTGAAGGTGACTTAAGGAATAATCAAACTATGACTTATTTTAGTCAAAATGCTATAGTGCGTGATGATTTTGTACCTTGATCTCCTCCTTTGAATTAAAAAGGGGTTTGTATAGTTCAAGATGGAGTAACCTCCCCCCACCCCCATTGATGAGATGAGCATTGAACTATGTACCAATATTCCAAAAAGTAATCAAGCACCACATAGTTCTCTATATCTTATGACGATGTGGAGGTTATAAAAATAAACACGATGGAGCCCTTGATTTGGCCCTCAATACTTTGATTGTATATAATGCATAGCTATGTGATGTAGGGATTAAGTATAGATGTAACCATATTTGAGTAGTTTTTCTATAGTATGCTCTAAGAGAGAGGTGCTTCAATGCATGACTCAATGTCTTTCTTAGAGTATGCTTTAAGATGGGATCCGAAGATGCCAATAACATGTAAGGGAACATATGTTTACATAAGTGACTTATTCCAATGATTTCCCACTCAACTAACCCTAAATCTACTGATGTAACTTGTGCATTTGAAAAGATGAATGTTGCAAGTTCAAGGAACAATTCTGTCGGACTAGGGACATATTCTTTGATCACACCTATCATGGGCCCACGAACCCATCCGAGTTTAATTTGAAACCATATATGAGATAAGAGTTGGTTTGTAGATAGCCTAAAGATGTGTTCTATATAAAAAGCATTGATACCTAAAATGTTAAGTTGAAAAGGAAGTCACAATCTATTATACTTGGAGTCTAAGATAGAACATAAAAATTTAAAATTAATCAAGAACTAAATAATGGAATAAAGTCAGGATAGATGTCAAAAATATATTGCCAAAGGCCATAGAACCAAATTTTAGGTACTCTATATATCCATTAAAAATATTTAATTGAGAAATATATATAAAAATAAAATCATAATATTTCACTATAATCTTGTTGATTGTTTCATTTACATATAAAATTAAAAATGTCTAAACTATATTAATTTTAAATGAAACACATTATAGAGACAGTGTTAGCATGCAAGGTGTCTAAAAACAATAACCTATTCAAACTTGTTTACTATGGTTAATTTTGTAAGGGAGGGTTGGGATGGTGTTATTTTCAAAAGTGTTAGGTAAAATTATTGCACTTCGAATAGCAGATTACCATGTAATGTTCACCTATATGTATAATTTGTAATTAGTAGATTACCATGTAATAAGGTACCATGTTAAATTTCCTTGTCACCCCTCTCCGAGATACCATAGTGGCATGCCAAATTATCTTATTAAAGAAAAAAACAAGAGGAAAATGTGTTATTAGTATGGCTAAATGAGGCTTAATCAAATGTAAAGGCAAATATAAGTGAAGGCTTAAAATATTTAATATTTATTAACCTTGATAATTTTTCAATAGTTGTAACTCGACATGGCCTTTTGCATATTTTAGTCTCTACCCAAACCACATTACAAGTTCAATGGAGTGTTCTCAAAATTTGTATTTAAAGGGGAAATTAATCCATGTTAATGTTAATGCATGTCTTTTTTTAGAGTTTTGTGTTCTTTTTTGTAATTAATATATCTTAACATGATGCATTTGTATTATTTTTAGACCAGGACTTATTAAGGTGAAATAATTTTTTGGCATATTCTTGGCATAATATTTCACGTATTTTCGGATTGCTTATTCAATATGTCTGAGGTGAGGGGGGATTTTTGGTCATGACTCAAACTTGTGTTTAACATAGATGGCCATTTACACTTGTTTAAATGTTTTTTTTTACTATAAATAATTATTAATGTCACAACTTTATTTGTAAGTTTTTTATTATTTATTGATAAGTGGTGTTAAGGAGATTTAGATAATGCATTTTTTGGAACTGTCGACTCTTCCAAATTATCCAAAACAAATTTGTTGGCATCCATGACCTTCCCGACCTAGTGCACTAGTGCCCAACCCAAGCCACCATGGTTAGAGGTCATGGACAACTTGTTAATTGTGGTCGTGATAATTGTTCGAATAAATCCCTCATACAATCCATTGAAACTATTTCATCAAATGCAATGAAAAGACATCCATCGAGGAAAAGTAGGAAGAATTTTTTTAATTTTATAGTCAAGATGCCCTGTTTGATACCTATCTCAAATGTGGAGGCATACACAAGGCATGTAAACTATTTGACAAAATGCCCCAGATAGATGTCATCTCATGGAATGTAATGGGTTCAAGATATTTATAAAATGGGGTTGTTGAGAAGGCCCCGGGACAAATTAAATGCCAAAATGGGAGCTTTAGTAGATGGATGTAAGGTGCTTTACCAAATGATCGAAAGTGTTAGTTTTTCATGGTTTATCAGAATTGCAGCTTGCAATAGTTGTGGTCATCCTCAAGACACAAGCTTAATGCAATTTAAGATAACATACATTTCACCACAAATTATAGCTCTAACAAACTTAACAATGTCATCCCCTACGTTCCGATCCATTCAGCCTATATTTCATTCATAATATTTGAACTTATCCAATTCACTGTCACACTTAAAATATGTGTAGAAATTTATTCTTTATAAACAATATTTTTATGTCCCTAAGTGTTTTTCATTATCATTATGTTTATATATGTTAGTTTGTATAGATACTATGTTTATGTTATAAAAACACATAATAGTAGAAATGCCAATAAATTACAAAGCCATTGACAAGCAAGAATTTTTTGTTGCTCACTCTTAAAGAAATAATTTATTTTCAAAATCTGAAACGATAGCAATACAATCTTTAAACACTTCACCCGCATAAAATGTTTTTTTTTCTACCACAATCTATTTGAGCTCTGATAACAGAGCCAGAATATTGAAGAATAAAAGTAAAGAAAATATGACTTATTTGTTTACACGGCGGCAGTTGTTCCTTACTTCACCAGTTATGAAAGTGAGAGGATTCACAATATTTCCCATCTTCACCATGGAATCTGAGAATTGTTGGAAAAAAGCAAGTGGATCGATGGCATAGCTCTTAACTAATTGAGAAGTTATGCTTCCATAAATGCCTATACTTGTCATCTCTTGATCAGAAATGAGAAGTCCTTGTCCATTCACTAGGTTTCTGTAATATGTGTTGTCGAATAACACCGGGCTTACCAAATCCAAGGGTGATAAATTGTTGTCCCCACCGGATGAAGGACACGTGGCTTTCAGTACAGACATATATGCATTATCTGAATCTAAATTCCCATTCTCTTTGTAAATCCTATCCCTGAAGCTTGTGCATCTAGCTTGTCCAATTGTGTGCGCCCCTGCATATCACATATGTTTGCAAATATTATAAGTAAAGTTATGTGGCTTGTAATTTCATGGTCTACCACTGTGTTGTAACAAAAAAAAATCAAATTTTTGACTTTATAGTCATTCTGATGTTTAAGCACAACACAATAGAATTATAGAAAAAAAGAAAATTGGAATAGAAAAATTAAATTTTTTTAAGAAGATTGGATAAATGATATTAGTCGGCCGAGTAATTTGCCCATATGTTTCCGGCGTAGTACTCCATAAGATCATAACTGATAATTTGTGATTGCTATGTATTGAGAAATAATTTTATAGGATAAATTATAAAGTTACAGTGGAAAAGACGTGAAGACCAAACAAACAAATATATTGCTTGAAATTTAAATGAGACAATAATCCTATTAATGAAAAGAATCTTCAACTTAAATATCATATATGTTTAACAAGTTGTGCTCTTGACCAACCAATGGAAAAATACCACCCAAAAAATAATAAATAACCCATTGGTTGGTCAACAATTCAACTTATTAACATATGTGGTTGTTAAACACCAAATAATCTCACATTTACATGTTAAAAAAAGGTATAAATTCACATTAAAAGTGACTTTACTAGACTAAATTGACCCAACAATATTCTCAAAATTGCTTTTGTTGACTTGAATATTACAATTGATTCACAAAGTTCACCAATTTTAATGCAAGATTTGGAGTGCAATTGCAAATCCCCAACCAAAATAAGAATTTAAACAAGAAAATAGTAAGATATAGAAGAGGTTATATATTAAACATGTTTGCAAATACTATAATATAAGAAACTCGAACCTTACACGGTGAACCATTGCAATATATATATATATATATATACTTTGAAATTTAAACTTTGTAAACAAAATTTTAACAGTGCATACATATGTAATATTTAAACACAACTGTAAGACATATATGAAGGAGTACCATTATTACCAGAGAGTGCGACCATATCAGCGAGTGTGAGGCCTTGTTTTACAAACTTTCCGAGCAGAGTTTGCAGAGTAGAATTTGGGGTGGGAATATTGTTGTTGGCGTCATCCAAACTTGCGGTTGTGGAGTCTTTCCTTCCCAAGGGAACGTCCCAATAAGGCCCTCCATTCTGAAAAAAACACCATAATACATTACAGATTCGTCACACATCAAATCGATCTTAAAACCTGCTGAATATATATTTACCAGTAAAACAGCATCACGAGCTGCAACGGTAACAATGTCAGCGCAGGACACAACGCCTGGGCATACACTCTCCAGTTTTTCCTTAATGCTATCAATCACTTCAAATCCTCGAATAGAATTTCTATTGGCGTTGGCCGTCTTTTCGCCTGTAAATGTGGGAGTGTCGTCCAACAGCACCGACCCATCGCATCCCTACAATACGTTGAATTAGATATACTCAACCGTAACTAGCACGCACAAACCAGGTGGAAGTATACAAAATATATTTTACCTGGACGAAGCAGTCGTGGAAATGTAGGCGTAATATGGAGGCAGCCATGCGAGCTTCTTTGGCAACAGCTAAATCCATTCCCGATCTGATAATGGAAAGTGCGAATGGGCATGACTTGTCGTAATAATCATTCGACAGCAGCAATGGAAATGGAAACGAACTCGAGGCGGGCCACAGACATAACAAAACAACAAATAATCTCCATGCCATTTTATCCATTTTCTCAAACTATACAGTCTTCTTCTTCTTGTTGTTTGTTTTTTCGTTTGTGGGGATGTTCTTGCAATTGCTAGTATTATATAGAGATTATTATCTTGAACATCACGATTCTGTAAGCCTATAAGAGGGGGTGGTTATACCTGTTATACTTTTTAACCTAACCATATGTTAACTAGCTGATGAACAACTCAAACCATAATAACAAATTTAAAGCTAATCTTTCACGACGGGAAGAGGAAATTGCAGGTCATTCTAGATTTAATTTGATGGAAGCCGTTACAACAAAGGTTTTTTTAATAAATAAATATGAAGTATTTGCACATTATCATTGGTCAAACACGGAATGTGGACCACACAAAATTAAATTATATGCTTCAATGGATATAAAACACATGATGAAACAATACTTAGGTTGTTTTGATTTACTATGTAAAAAGCAAAAACATAAGAGATGAGAAATTAATAATATAATAGTTATAACAACATCCCTTTTTATTCACATCTTCGAACATTGCAACTTGTTTACCAAACTATTTATTTTATTTATTTTTAACAACATTTCAACAAAATGATGTGGTAAAATTACACTTTAGAAACAATGTGTTTGTTTGTAGACGCTTAATTTTTTTAGGGGAATAGTTAGTTGCTTTGGTGCTATTTTATTTATGTGTTTTTTTGTTATTGGTCGGTTTTTTATTGGGGTGTTACTTTTGTAATTTTTGATAAATTTTTATTTCAACAAAAAAAAAGTCTCCTTGTCAATTTTATTCTTATTTTTTTTGTCTTTGCTTTTTTATATTTCCTTTTCTTTCATACTTTTCTCTCTCCTTTCACGTTTTTTTGCAGTATTAAACATTGATTATTATAATATGATATAGAATTAGTCCACCATTTTTCATCTCTAATATAGAAATAGACACAACCTTTGTGGGTGGTCCTTCTACCTTCTTATTTTGAATTCCTATTTCCCGACTTGAAGGATTTTGGTTTTGGATTTTACACCCATTATATGTATATTAATAAATTAGCATTTTACAATATTATTTAGTAATTATTAGATAATGGTGTGGATATTAATACACCTCTTAAAGTGTTTTTGTGACTTGTTGTTACTGCTAGTTAGACTCTAGGGTGTCAATTTTGTTAGGTGTTCAATTCAACACACTACTGAAGTTAACTAATTATCTCCTTCTATCATGAATATTCATATCAATTGATCATCTAATGTAACTAATTGTCACTTAGTTTTTCAATGCCTATAAATATTGTAGCTTCATTTGGTTAATACAAATATCAACTTTGTAAGTCTTGCATTTTTTTTTTTTCTAATTTTCAATATTCGGTACCAAAGATGTGTGTGCAAGCTATTGATCTTTTGAGGAGAGAGAGGTTTTCTACGGTCTCATCAAAAATAAAAATATGTAATTTTGAGAAGATCTAAAAAATCATTTTTCAATATTTTTTTTGTTTGTGGAGGAGGAGCACCAGGAACTCCCCACTTTAAAGTCCTAGTTTTCAGTTTTATAATTATTGCAGTTCAAATCTAGTGGTGTCAGGGTGTTATTCAAGGTTGTAGTTTTTGGTGTTGCAGGGATTCACCTAAGCTCTTTCTCTACATAGGTCAACCCACACCAACTCAGTTCCCAAGCTTATCTCGACTAACCGAGATTCTCCGCATCTAACCCAAATCGAATTCTCTTAGCTTGCACCTGCACCAAAATACCCTTACATTACACCATCGATTGCATCCCAAGTCATCTCATGTCCTATCTCCATAGATCTCAAATTGATATCACTTCCTCTCTAACCAACTCATATCACTCACGTCAGTCAAACCCTAATTGAAATTAGAGAATGAATCGATGGGAAACCTCTTTATTTATTAAAAATCATTTCCCAAATTGTGTTGCTTAAGTATTAAGTCAAACACTTAGCTATTCAAAATTGTCATCTTGAATCTCCTAATCAGTTTGGTGCAAGTAAAGCATTTAAGACGACTAGGTCAGGGGACGAAATCCCACCCCTCTAACTTACTTTTTACCTTTAAATTGTGACATTTTCTTAAACAAAGCAAAGTGGCCTCACCTATATACTCAAACCACTATCTCTCCCACGTAGCTAGTGGAGACAAGAAAACTCACTTGCAAACAAGAGATGGGGAGTTTGACCCCAACCATATATAGTTTGTAAACTTTTTTTTAATAATCGTTTGTGAATCATAACAAAAAGGGGGTCAATTTTTTCAAAACAATACCAATATTTATTTTAAACATTAATAAACCTAAGGGGAACATTGGCCCTAATATCAAGAAAAAAATTACAAAAAGGTGAAAAAAAAAATATTTTTGGCAAATAGTTTTTTGAAAGGGACTATACCCTTGAAAACAAAAGAGGGCCTAGAAGCCAGAATAGGAAAGAGAACCAGAACAAAAAGGATCAAAATCCAGATGGGACAATGAAGCCCAAAGTAGCCAAAGAGCAGCTACCACTACAAAACCAAAACAGAGCGAAAACTGCAGAAAAGCAGCAGAACGACAGCAAAAAAATAGCAATAATTACACAGAAGTGCAGCAAAAGCACCTCCAATTACTTCTTGGCGGCTTTTTCGATGCTGGATTTGATAATCTGCCAAGATTTGAACATCCCCAAGGTCATCATGTGGGCAGAGTCAGTAACATCCAGCTGATCAATGGTCCTTTTGCTTTTCTTATCAGTGCCCCAAAGGGTAGCCGGAACCCCGCTAAGATTGGAGACACTTCAGACATGCTGCTCAATGAACTCCTCAATAGCAGTAAAAATGGCCATATTATAATCATGGCAAGTCTTGGCCTTCCCTAAACGGGATTCTAAGGAGTTCAGCTTCTTGTAAATATCTTCAAGTTGGCTATTATCCATAGCCACCTCCTCCTCCTTCTTCCTCTTACCTTTTTGTTTTTCCATGTTTTTAACCTCTTCCCTCAACAACTTCATGTCGGCTTCTAAGGCCTCCAGCCTTTTTGTGGAGCTCTCCATATGTGCTTCCTAAGAACTAGCACTGCTAATATGAAGGAGGTTATGGGAAGTTTCAATCTCCTGAGGACCCTTCCCCCACAACAGGGGTATCAAGGTTCAATCTTCTAGAGGACCAGATAACCAGTCTAGCCGAAGTGGAAGTAAAGGGGGTGGGGGAAGAGGTGGGGGGAATGGGAGATGGAGCCGGGAAGGCCGAGAGAGGGGTGACAGCAGCAGTGGCGGGGACAGAATGTGGAGAGATGGGGCTGGCGGCCGCAGAATTGGGTAGAGGGGGAACAGAGCCAGGGGAGGAAGGGAGGCCAAGAGACCAAAGAAGACATAATTTATGCAACAAGAAAATTAGCCCCTGGTGCAAAGGAACTGCATGAGCATGCTTTTGAAATTCCAAAATGGAGCGCTCAAGAGAGCTAAGCAGATAATGGGGAAAACATACCGTGTGATTCCTACGGAAGTGATTGAGGAAGAAAAGGTGTTTAGCAGGTACAGTGATGAACCTCCCTTCTAAAGAAATGAAATGCACCATCATGCGGGTAACCTCATCATAGGGCGAGGGGATTGAATTGACAAGCAGGCCCGTCGTGACAAAGATCAGCTTCTCAGTTCCTTCAACGAATCTCCTCTCCTCAGCTTCTCTGTCAACCCTTTTATTAAAAAAAGGTATCCGTCCATGCCAAGGCCATTTGCTTCAGCTATCAGCTCCTCATTGATCGCAATCTTCTTCCCCCCATACTCAACAGTGCGATCCTTCCAATATTTTACAAAACATACTGAAATACTTTGGTCATGGCCCTGAACCTTCTCCATAAAGTTGGTGATGCCTCCCTGGCTTAGAATATTCCAAAGCTCGACATTATCCCTCCAATCCGGATCTGCGCTGGGCTCGATCTGGCAAGGAGGGCCCCCCATTGTCACCGTGCTTAACTACTTGCAAAAAATATCAAAAATCTTAAGAGCACTAATACCAGTCCACCTTTTATTATTGTTATTCGCGTAGTGAAAATGCTAATGAGAATAGTCGTTGCTTTTCCCACAAATACCCGCGTGACTGCTGATTTGAACCTATGGAAGTTTGCATATGGGAACTACGACCCTTTTTCCAGCTTGCTCCCTATCATCATTAACATTATTTTTGTCTTGGGGATCCGTAGAGTCTTGCAGCCAGATTGTATAGAGCACAATGTTGCCCGCATGCGCGACTTTCCTTTAATATAAATCCACTTGAACTTTCCATTATTCTTCATATAAACTTGATTGTTTGACAAGATTTGTATAAGATTAGTTTTAAAGTCAGCACGTGTGGGAGCTTTATTAATACTAATCCTCTCCCAATGATCATATCCCAAATCTTGAATTTGCATGTTTATAGATATCCGCTTGAATGCTGCTTTGAAGCTATTTAGGAATGCTATTATTATCCCAAACAATGTGGTTAACATTAATGCCATAATTTGCCAATGCATCTGCCAGCTTGTTACCCTCCCGGTAAGTATGTATGATCCGGATGTTAGTGAATGTTTGGCAGATACTTATGGACTCTGAGATAAAATCCTTGATGTTCCAACTTGGAGGTGAGTACTGATTATAAAGGGGATATTATTTGCCTTTTGATAACAAATTGGGCACAATCATCTAAAAATAAAGAAAATTGCCAAAAATAATAATTTTCCCCATTTAAAGGGGGCATTTTTTCCATGCTACATTTTTTTACATTTGGTACGAATTCGCAAGTTTCCATAAATATGCCAAACCATTTTGCATGTAAAAGTCTACAATAACTTCAAAAACTAGTTCTAAACTACACTCACGAGATATTAAATCTCATCGCAACTTTGGATATTAGAGATGCCTCTACATCAAACTTATAGGTAGTTTCATCATTATTTGATCTGCTACCTCCAACACCTAATATAGTTGTAACAACAATGCTTATGTCAGTGTCCTTATAAGTAATTGGGGGTTTTTATAAGGACATTTCACTCACATCCATTCCCGTTGTTTCCTATGCCACAATTGTTCAACACGAATCTTGAAATGTAAAAATTTGAGTATATTGGGACTTTTCATCCACATGCAAATATTTTCCTTTTCTCATCTTTCATTAATTAGATGGATCCCTTTCATGTACCACTCTATTCTCACTCTCATTGATGTCTCTTTCATGTAAGACCATGTATATCAAGAGGATGAGTTTTTTCCACATATAAATAGGTATATAGAAAGGGATTGTATATAGAGAGGTTTTGAATAAAAGACTAATTATATATATATATATATATATAGAGAGAGAGAGAGAGAGAGAGAGGGAAGCCTTGTTGGATTAATAAGGCACCAATCCATCTCCCATAGTACTGTTCAATTTTAGCGCAATGGAAATTTTTCCTAAACTATTTGTAATAGATATGCAGCTCTAGGAGGAGACAATTATCCTACTTGGAAAACTAAATTAAATACTTGTTTGGAGTTTTGAGACTTTTATTATCTTTCGAATGTCTCTTTTGTCTAGGATGAAAATGACATTGATCAACGATAGAATTTTGACAAGGTAAATAATAAATCCAAGCTCTTCATCATGTTTGCAATTACAATTGAGGTATAGTCTCACATAAGATATGCCTACACCATCAAATAAATATGGTATGAGGTTTTTATTGTCTTCAATGTGAAAAATTAGAATATTTTTCTCTACTTATACACTCAAACTACATAATTTGAGGTTGAAATCATTAGAATCCTTTTTCTAGATAATTGTAATACTGGGGACCTCCTTATTAGCACTTGGAGAAGAAGTTTTAGATAAATATCTAATATTTGTTATCTTTAGAGGTAAGTTACCCTCATTTAGGACGTTCATGACCAAACTCAATTTCATAGAACAAAAATTGACCCTCCAAAATTTAGTTAACATATTGTAGCAAGAAGAGTCCATGTAACATGAAGTATGTGATGATTATCATACACTTGATTTTAATTATAATGGGAAGAACAAATAGAAGTTCAACAAGAGGAAAGAAAAAAACTAGAATTCTCGAGAATTTGGAAGAAAAAAAATTCCTCTTTACAATAAGGGGAATGTTATCAAGAATTATTGGCACCATGGGTTAACTAAGTCATCAAATAAAAAACACAACCAACAATAGTAGTACAAAATAAAAAATCAATCTTCCAAATAGCAATCTCATGGACATAATAAGAATTGGAAGAATAAATGTCAATATTATGATGGCATAGCCGATAAAAAATATGATGATCATTTTAGTGGGGTTGAAATATTGGTTTCACAAACAATAGATGAATCAACCTCTCATAGTTTCATACAATATATAGAATCAATTGCAATTAGGAATATGACAAGATGCAAATATTATCTCATGACACTAAGTCCATCTCGCATAAAACATTCAATTTCATTAGGGAATAATACCTCCTATAAAATTTAGGTCACTAGCGATAAGGAAATAGAAACCACGCCCTCAAAAATGTACAATATATTCCAAGAATAAAAAATATTCTCTTATTCAGCTAACTATTGGATAACAATCTCAATTATTTTAGTTTCACTACATAAGTAGCAAGAATATGTGTCTCATTTGAGACAAAGAAAATAAGTGCTAAATTATTTCATGATCATATGACATTCATAATATGTTTCAATTGGAATTTAAGTCATGTGATAATCAAGAAATCATTACTAAAGAAACCAATTCTATAAATTTTTGACACCATACATATAAGCATGTCATTTTTTTGTTCTTATTTAGACTCGGTCAGAAGGAAATGGTTCAAGGATTAGCATAGTTGAAGAAAAACATATATATTTACACTAGTTGTTTAAAAGGAAAGCAATATCAAGCACATTTTCCTATGAATCTATGTAGATATACATGCAATTTGGAGCTAGTTGATACTGATGCTTATAAAATAATTTCATCCACCTATTCAAGTTATCATTGATACTTTCATCTCTGTATTAACAAGTATTCATGCAAAAGGTGGATATACATTCTTATGAAAAATGGTTAATCTTTCCAATCTTTCAAATAGTTTAGGATTTTGTTTACAAACAAAATGGTTATAACATAAAGATTCTTCAATCATATCAAGGAGAAATTCACTAGTAATACATTCATAGAATACCTAAAATCATAGATAATTCATTCTCAATTGGGTGCACCCTACTCTTCATAGGAAAATAGTGCTGTAGAATGGTAAAATTTCACAATCATGGAAAAGATGCAGAACATGATAGAGGAAATAGGATCAGATAAATCCTATTGGGTAGAAGTAGCCAAAATATTAGTATATCCACTCAATGGTCACCAACAATGTCACTTAACAACATGAGTTCATATGAATCATGGTTAGGAGAGAAACCCTCAATTGTTCATCTTCAAATTTTTAGAATTAAGGCCCATATGCTAATTAGTTGGATGTAAAGTCTAAACCATAAATATTCATTGGATGTAGTGAAGATTCTTTGGATATAGGTTAATTTATCCAAAACTCAATAAATCATTTATCAACAAGGATTTTTAGTTTAACGAGATAAGTGCTTCCAATCAACCATCTCCATACTCCCTAATAGAAAATTCATAAGAAATACCTATGATGATTGAATAAGATGAAGAAAATGGTGTGTGTCATAATGGGAAAATTGGTGAAAATATACCGCTCACTAATTAATGAATGCTAAGATGGTATAAAAATGTCATACAAAATGCCAAGATAGATAGATTCCTCTACATACCTTCATCTAGAACAAGGACATGAAACCAAGATTGTAAAGAGGTAAACATGGCCTTGATTAGTCATGTTATATAATCCCATAAACTAGCAATGGACCATGGATACCTAAAATCTCAACCTTGGAAACAATTCATGGAAGCTAAATATCAATAATTTTAATGAAAAACAAGATATAGCATCATGTAGATCTTCCACTAGGGAAAAATCCAATTAGATGCAAATATATTTTCATAAATAAGTACACCATAGATGGTAGACTAAGAAAGCACAAGACATGATTTGTAGCTAATGGATATGCTCAAAAGGAAGGAATAGACTATGGGGAGCCATTTTCTCCTATAGCTAAGATCAAGATAATTAGGATGTTTTTTTCCCTGGTCACTTGATTTAGTTAGAAAATTCATCAAAATGTACATCAAATATTACCTCCTAAATGGAGACAGGAATGCAGAAATATACATGAATTAGATAGAAGGTTTTTTCACACTAAACCAAGAGACAAAGGTGTGTAGACTTTCAATTCATTATATGGACTCAAAAAAATTCCTAGAGCTTGGTACAAAAATAGTGGAACATCTCATTCATGTGGGATTCAACAAAAATCCTTATGATCCTAATATCTACCTCCAAATGAAACGGGGAAATGGAGATCATATTTATATGTGTAGATGATATAGTAATCACATGTATTTATAAGCACGTGATATAAGAAACAAAGAAAAAATTGAAATATTAATTCAACGTGATAGACCTTGAGCTACTCCATTATTGTCTTGAAATAGAGGTATGGTAAAAGAAAAATAATAAATTTTTTAGCTAGAGAGAAAATGCCATTAAATTTCTTGAGAATTTTGTAATGATGGACTAGAATCCTATTCCTATACGTATGGAGGAAAGGTTTCAACATGTCTAAACATATCCATCACCACAACTAGATGAAACTCTCTATTTATAGTTGATTGGGAGTCTCATTTATTTAATCTACACTATGCCCTACATAAGCTATTTAGTAAGCTATCGATATAAATTCATGTAAGTTCTAGAATAAAGTCACTAGAAAGAAGTAAAACATATACTCAGACACATCAATGGTACCATGAAATTCATCCTAGAGTATAAGATGAAAACTCAATTCTTCTTGGAAGTTTTATCAAGATCATGTAGGTGTTTACACCCTTTTCATGGTTAACTTAATATTAGATTGTAATGAAATGCAAAACAAAATAAAAATGAATGTAAGGTTAGAATACTAGGTTAATTAACTTCCAATATTAATCATACAATATCATAATATTGTATTGATACTTGCAATCTAGTTTTAACAATATACTACAAGCTTAAACATATAATAGGTTTTGGAAAAAAAATGTACTTAAACAAAACATCAATAGTTCAAGGGATTTAAGTCCCTCCTATTGATGGGGACGTTCCCTTATTGAAATACAAAACTATTAATTATAGGAATATGTATATAATTTATAATGTTTTATCTGTATTTTTATGAATTATTAGATTCCATATGCTAGTATTTCAAGGAAATAAGGATTAAATAAGAGAATGGGAGAGGAGAGAGAAGAATTTAAATAATGAAGGGATGATGGAACTTTAAAATGAGAAAAATATAGATCTAAAATCACTTATGCAAATATGAATTTAAATAACATTTCATTGAATTTAAATCACTTTTGCCCTTCTCTGGGCTGCTTCTCTCATCTTTACTATCTGGATTTTGAGCCCTTTTGTATACAGGGTATAGTCCCTTCAAAACTATTTGCCCTTAATAAAAAAAAACATTTCATTGAATGAAAACACATTCATGAATCACACCATAATTGATATGATCATAACATAAGGACAAAAAGTTTGCAATATGTTCAGGAAGATATGAACATAAAGTTTCATTATATATTTTTTAGGAAATGTACAATAAACATAGAAAATAAATAAGGAAATGAGATAGAAAATTCCCTTCAAAACTCTCTTATTTCTAAAATTCCATTCTACAAAACTAAATATGCAACCCTTTACAATGGAAAAGACCCCCCTACTTATACTTTTTTTACACGTAACTAACTTGTAACTGTTTCCCACAAAATAATGTAAATAAATTTTAATTAATTACTTAATCCATGATTTAAGTGACTTTATATTTGAGTAAAATTTTACAAAAAGTGCATTTCCCAACGTGAAAATAGAAAAATCACTTAAGTGATAAAAAAAGTTCTTTTTTCCAACACACAAATAGAAATGCACTCATGTGATGAGAGAATGGAAATGAGAGGATATAAAGAGAAGCAAAAACCACTAAAAAAACTACTTAAGTGATCTACTTTATAACCTTAACATTTAGCACATGTGACCAAAAGCACACAATGACATTCTTTACATCATGCTCACATTGGATAATAGTATTATCTAGAACATCTATCCATGCATCAATTTCCTCCTATATATTCTTGAATTTTCCAAACAATTTTGGATTTCCTTTGTTACATATGAAACAATATTACAAATATTGGCAATGAGGTTCACTGAATCAATACTAACACAATGAGGGTGGAAGATTTGATCATTGATGTATCTTATAAACTATTCCTTATATTATTTAATCAATCTAGTGGAATTTCTCTCCTTGAGTGGTTGATGACATATGTCTTGCAAATAAACAAATTTTTATGATTTCAACATATTATTCCTATACAAATGTGTAGAAATATCATCAATCACTTCCTTGAGTTTTTTTATTCTCCATTCAATAGTTAACATGTACTTTCTTGAAATATCATCTTCTACATGTAGAAACACTCCTTTGGAAAAAAGAAAATTATTTTCTAAATTATCCAAGGATCAAATTTCAAGAATCAAATTCTACCATTGATATATTTTAGTGTCAATTACTTTCATAGTCTCATTAATTTTTGGAGTCATAGTCTCAATGTACCCATATACTTCGTTGACTTCATGAATGAATTTACAACCATTCAAAAAATATATACCCACGAGTCTATTTGTAATAGAATTAATTGAATATAATTGTGGATAAATCAAAATATATAATATATTTTTAATCCACTTTGAGGGGGAAACCTCCTAAGTCTTACAACAAGACACCAACTCACACTCTTCATACTTATGGGTAGGAATTACTCACTCATATATATATGTATGATTATGAAAGGTCATACCCCTTCATTATTATTAGTTTATACCTAATGATTAAGTAACTAATGAATATGTGTAAATGTTATATAATTCATATGTTATCCCATACTTATATCTATACATGTGGTAGGTTAATCGCTTATCATTCCCTTCCCCTTTAAAAAAATGTTTACCTCAACGTTGATCAACTTAGGATGGCATTGTAGAAAATAATTATCTTTGATTACCTCTTTTGCCTTCATTTCCTCTTCATCTCATGTGTCTTCATTGGCCCCTTCAATGTATAATAATTTCTTTTCAGCAAATGTATGTCCCCTAGTCCATTTTCTATCACAATTGAAACATAAACCTTTTTCTTGTTTTTCTTCAATTTGTTGAGGAGTCAATCGAGTAGGTCGAGGAAACGATTGTAATGACCCCATGGGCTCTATATTAGTATTAAAAGACCTACTTTCTAGTACCTCTCTTTCCTCAGCCTATCATGCAAATATCATAGATTCAGCTATAGAACTTGAATTGAATATGTGCACTTCCAATTGGATATTATCCTTCAAGCCTCCTAAGAAAAAATCATTTAGGTTGTTTTCAGAGATATCATCCACCCTTAAGGATAAGTTCTGCAATTGTCAAATATAATCCTTTACTTTCCTTGTTTTTCGTAACTTGGATGATTGGTTAAATTATTTTTATGTTACATTATTTGAGTAGTGCAATTACATTTCATCTGTGAGTACTAACCAAGTGACATTAAACCCCTTCTTTTTCTTATGGGTACAAAGCCATCCATACCAAATGAATTTATCTGGCTCTAGATATAAGGATGTCATTATAAACTTTTGTCCACAAGGTATTTGATGTACATCAAAAAAATTCTCCATTTGATTGATCCTAGTTACAGGGTCCTTCCCATCAAACTTACACATTTCTAATTTTGGAAACATGTTTCTTCCCTATTGTGCATTGTTATATACATTAGCATGGGTAGAAGATCCACCATGGTTCGGTTATGTATAAATATGTGTTGAAGTGGATTGAGGTTGAGAAACATTCAAGTTTGGAATGATGTGTTGTATAAGATCATCTAATCACTAATTGATATGGTCCACTTTAGTGTTCATATCCAATTGTAAGTTACGCGTATCATATCCGATCTGGCTCACTTTATGATCCATCGAGGAAAACCCAAGATCAGATGATCTATATTTCCCCATTTCTGATTCCATATCATCATTATAAGGTGTTTTACCTAGAGTATCAGAATTCTTGTTCTTACCCCTAGTTTGGGGACCTGCCATAACAAGGGATTTCCCTTGCACAATTAGATTTGCCTTGTTTGACTGAATTTGACAAACAAATTTCACAATGTAGATGACCTCAAATTTGAAAATGTAAAGAATAGAATTATATGGAAATTTGAATATATTTCCAAAAATATAAAAATTTCAAAAAAAATTATGAAAAATGTGGCTTGCAGATTGATTTTAGGAAACATTTTATATATTCAATAAATTTCACAAAACAAAGAAAAAAATTCTGAAATTTTTACTGAAGATTTATAATATGTATCCCCGAATGTGATAAAAATGTCTCTGAAAATTTCACAATAGTTCTTGAGATGTAGTGAAGAAACCAGTCGTTTCTAAAATCAAGGCTCTAATATCGTATGTAATGGAATTACTTGAATATAAATGCAGATAAATCAAAATATATAAAATATTATCAAGCCACTTCAAGGGGGGAACCTCCTAAGTCTTACAACAAGACACTAACTCACACTCTTCACACTTATGGGGAAGAATTACTCACCCATATATATAGGTAAGATTGTGAATGGTCATACCCCTTCATTATTATTAGTTTATACCTAATGACTAAGTAACTAATGAATATATGTGTAAATGTTATATAATTCATATGTTATCCCATACTTATATCTATACATGTGGTAGGCTAATATCTTATTACTATTATTCTCCCTTGTTTACTAAATTGATGAACTTCTTCCATGTATTTTTTATCAAACTTGTTTATGGGAGAGGTTTCCTGAGTTGAAGAAGCTGGCAAAGCATATGGGTCCATAAATTATTAGATGTAGGATGAAAGAAAATGCACATGCTCTACCAGTTTTTATTGAGTTTTATTTCCCTTTTTTCCCTTTTAATAATAATTGCAACTAATTCTTTGAGGTTGTGCACATATCCTTCATGCGTATAATCCCTCACTAGGATTTTACTAAGATCATATTTAACAAAAAAAAAATCTTACTCATCCTTCTCAACACGTGAAGATGAAACTTCTACAAATTGTTCTTCTGAAGTATCAGATACTATCCTTGAAGTGGTTTTATATTTCTTTGTAGTTATTCTTAGTTATAAGATTTTTGTAACAACATAATAGTTTGGATTAATAGTTTTATCAATTGTCTATTTCTTCACCACAATCAAATGTGAAACTCTGGAGAAAGAAGGATGGAGAGAGGAAGAGCTAGGTTAAATTATTTATAATAGTGCGGGATAAGTATGAGGGAAAGAACAAATGGATGGAGGAAGATGAATTACAAGGGAGGGTGACCAAGAATGAGGAAAATTCCTATGATGAGAATCCATGGGAAGTGAAAACGATTGGTAGATTTTTTCCTCTTGGACAACTAGAATATCCTTCAGGGGAGAAGAGACAATTTCCTCTGGCTCAAAGGAGGTTGAAAAATTCTTTCTTACCAGCAATTTTGAGACAATATAAGTGCATTATTTCTCTTGAAAAATGACTTTACAAGGATTGCATATTGTCGTAATTTTTCTTTCAGTGGCATGTGACCTTGATGTATTAATATAAAATTCAGTGCAAGAAGTCCCTTCACCAGCCATAGAGTCAATCTATACCACAGAAAGTGAAATTTTCTACCTTTCTAAAATATCATTTCTTAGATCTCTTTATCACTACAAACATGTGATCATTGATATGACCTTTCTCCCTAACTGCCAATCAATAGACTTAGTGTTTGATCTTTCTCGTTTTTCATAAAGTGGGGATTGATCAAATCATTACCATCATCAACCAACCCCTTAGTTACCCATTCCAACCTAAATTCTTTCATATGCTCAATGGTCATTCTTATATAATCCCTTTGACAGTCTTCAATATAGGCAAAGAAATCTTCCCAAAAAAATTCAATTTTGGGTTGATGGTTTTTTGTGTTGGACATCCTCATGTTGCCTTTCAAAAAGTATTTACCATCAAAATTATTCATTTTTGAATCTGGGCATAAATTGAAGGGGAGTAAAATGGGATCAATATTTTTGGCATCTTAGGAATTCTTGCAATGATAAAAACCAAACTTGATGGGAAATTTCACACCCTTGAATTTACTTTCTCTACATCTAGCATGAACCACTCCTAATTTTTTTTAAATATCAATTAATACCAACTTATCATTTTTGTATCTAAGAAGTTTGTAAGAAAGACCTTGAAAGCCATGGTAAGTGCACAAATATGGGGGACCAAAAAGTAGACACAAATCCACTTTTTGGCCATTTTGGCCATAATGCGCTCATGTTATGGCTCAGTCGCACTATAACGTGATAGAGGTAAATCGAGGTCGTATTATAATGCAAGCGTGTTACAGATTGGGTTTACCAATCTTAAGCACACTCGAATTCTAATGTGTTAGTACTATAGTGTAGTCGCATTCTAGTTTACAATGTGTTATATCACATTATCCCTCCCAAATTGATATATTCCACATTGGAAACAGGAGCGCGAGCACGTTATAGCGTGCTCATGTTTCATATTCTTTGGGTTTGAAATTCCCAATACATAGGCTTGTATTTTCCTTAGGTATCCAAACCTAAGGTTTAGACTATGTAATCCATGAATAAATCTGTTTTTGAAAAAATAACATTAAAATCTCACATGTACACCCCGATATCTCATGTGTTATAATATAATATTAAAAAATATATACTACGATGTCAAGCTCAGTTTCACCTTAATGACAATATAATTCTTTCTAAAATTCTATTAGTTTAAGGTTTTCATCCATAATTTCTTTTACTAGTGCCTTCTTTTCTTGCCAAAACCTATGCATATGTTTTTAGACACAATTTATAATTTTTATCCAAATTTCCAAAAAACAAACTCCTTGTCTAAACTCCATTCTACACGTATTAAAAAAACTAAAATTTGACTATTTTTCTCAAAGTTACAGGGGTGTACACACAAATATTTCATTTTTTGGGATGTGTGCACTTTGAAAATTAATTAAAAAAATTATATATTCATCCAAAAATTATGAAAAACTAATGGGATCTCGTACATGATCTTAGCTAACTTTCTATTGAAGGGATTTGAAAAATAATTTATAGAACTCAAAAAATGGGGGGGTGCGCACACACAATAGGTTCTTATCTTTTTGACACAAAAATAGACATACTTTGTGTGCACACCACATTTGACCCTCTTAATCTCAACCTTTTTTTTTTTAAATAGTAGTTTAGAAACTATATTCTGAGCTCTACGGTAGTTATTCTTATCGCTTTGTCAAATTTTTAGCATATGCACATGATGAAGTATTAGATGAAGTTCAAGTTTACCTGATTTCAGAAAAATGTTTCCCTTTTTTACCCCCTTTTTGCCCCCCATTTCCATGCACTTACCCGCCACCAAATTTGATGTATGTGAAGGTTTAAAATTAAACGAAGTAGCCAATTTTTCATTACAAGCTCTACAACATCCCTTGAAATTATCATTGTGGTTTTTCCTTCCATTATTCTTACCACAAACATGGTGAAACCATTATTAGCCCATTTTAAATGAGTCAAACTACCTTCATGAGTGATTTTTAGATGAAAATCATAAACTTTCTATATTTCACCCAACTCTCATTTTGAAGACAATCCCGGCCACACCCTGATTTTTGTAATGGAATAAAATAGGTACGAAGCCATATATAATATTAATCAATTGTTACTACAAGATTCAACGTGGCATTGTGAATGTTATCACTAATGAGCTAACACCATTCGATACATTATGATCCATCACATATAACGTTCATGAACTGATCTATCCATGGATTTAATTCTTTTATAGTGGGTTCACCCATTACCCTTCTTAATAGAGCAATCATGTCTGAAATTTCTTTGTGAAAATCCACCCATACCAGGATCTTTGGAATCTTTGATGAAACCTCTTTGTGCACCTTTAATCAATAATTGGATAACATGTTCTGAATCTTAGAATTTCAATTATTCCATTCAACCAAGGCATTTTTCTTTGTGAGATCCAAATAATTATTCCTCCTCTTGATTGTGAATGTGAACCCACTATTATGTTAATCTAGTTGGGCTACTAGTATTCCATTAAATGTATTTATTTCATGGCTAATGGAATTATAATTGTTTGAATAGTCCAAGACTAAATCAACACATTAAAATTATAATGAAAATCCAAAAAATCTATATAACCCACTATGAAAGATCTTATCTGCCTCTGGAGTATTGTTGTCCTCTTCCATCCTCACTTGGAGGTCTTTAAAGTCCATAAAATATACATTTTTGTCCCCAATGTTGCACAAGTTTGTAACCAAAATGGAAATGGCTTCCTATACAAAATAATTGAATTTTATGGTTCAAATGGAGTGGATGTAAGTGAAAAATTGTTATTTTAAAAAGAAAATAGAACAATAGAAGTGTTGAAGCAATGGTTTTTAAGATTTTCTAGACCCAAAACTCTTCAAAATCTTCTAGAATTGGATAAAATAAATATGGCGACTATAGAAAAAAAAAATATGAATGTGAAATCGTGTTGGAGGAGAATGTGTGGATAAATTTTTAGGATTTTTTTATGGGAGGAGCAAGATATATGATTAAGAAAACTCATTTGGGGCATGCAAAGATATTTAAGGAAAACACCATTTTGCAAGGAGAGAAAAATAATCTATTTTTTGTTTGATAAAAAAGATAATTCACTTTTCATGTTATGTTTCTATTTTGACTTTAGATGGATATATGAAGGCATTGGAGAAATTAAGTTACCTTGGGTGCAAGTGAAATCAATTTTTGGACCCAAAACAAGCTTGGGAGAACATAGAAATGATTTTGAGAACTAAAGACTTCCCACAAGTTCACTTTGGAGTGCTTTGAGGAACCTTCTCAAGCTTTGCACACATACATGAGGCCACCTAAGAACCTTTTTTACCACTTGGGTGCACTTAAAAGTTTTTTCAATAATATTTTCAAGGCTGAAGTGCACTTCAAACATTCTTTTTACACTACACAATGAATAAAGCACACTTATAAAGTACTTTAAGAGCAACTTAAGTCGTGGTCACTCTTAGAAATCCTTTAGGAACTAAAATATTAATATAAATGCACTTTATGATGTTTTTTTAGAACTTTTAAAATGTAAATCACACTTTAAGTGGTGTTTGAGAAATAAATTAAAGGTAAAGTGCACTTGGGAGGTGGATTTGGAACCAAGAAGGTGCAAAAGTAACCCCTATGGTGTACTTGGGGACCAAAAGGTGTAAAAATTACATGGGGGAAGGGGTTAAAGAACTAAAACATTAATAAAATGACATGGTCAATGAAATTTTAGAACCTAAGAGTTCTTAAGTGTCTCTTGGGTGAGTTTCAGAAACTTGAATAGTGCATGAGTGGGCTTGGGAGTGTTTAGAAACCAATTTGAAGGAAATATTAGCCTTGCAAGTTGTTTTAGGAACTGGTTTGGATGTAATGGACTGTGTACAACACCATATAGGATTCCAGAATTATAAAAATGGATCAAAATGACAAAGTGCAAAAACTTCACAACGAAAAGTCAAGCTTGCAAAATACAGACCGAGACGAGTATCTATCAAAGGAAAACATGAAGGATAACATGAAGAAAAATATGTCAAGGTGAAATTTATCAACATGGTAACAAATTTTGACATAAAAAACGTTGCACCATATTGGGAGTATGTTTCAGGTTGACACTAACTCATTCAAAGTGACAAACAAGACATGAAGAACCACACAATCTC
The DNA here is from genome assembly GCA_019776745.2 of Taxus chinensis. NCBI lineage: Eukaryota > Viridiplantae > Streptophyta > Pinopsida > Cupressales > Taxaceae > Taxus > Taxus chinensis. Next base: position 648,300,216 of record CM034149.1, read on the forward strand.
TAGTTTACACATCTATTGGGCTTATACATTCATTATAAAAATTTTAAGAGAATAAAATGGAAATATTAATAATAAATAATATAATTAAAGGAAAAAATAGAATTAAAGGAAACACAAGGAAAAGACAAAAAAAACCTAGCTCGCCTATATACAATGTGGGGGACAACCCACTTCGTTATTGATATAGTTTTAAATATTTCCCATTATAGGGAAATGAGAAGCAACTCTCATTTGTATATTCAATATAGTAAGTTTTATATCCATAGAAATGACATAATTTGAAGGGTCCAAGATGGAGTGAATTAAATTGTCCATGGCTAACTCTATGATATCTTCTCTTGTCTCATAAGAGGACCAAGTCTCTAATATGAAAATCATGTTTCATTTTCTTCTTATCAAAGATCTTCTTTGTTATTTTTTAATGATCTGTGATAAAATAAACCATAACAACACATTCCTATTCAATATTTTACAAGTACATAATTCTCTTCTATAGAGAATTTCTGAATTGTTCATCCTAAATCACCTTAGCTAATCGTTGTAGCTCAAAATTACACCATTGTCTGAATCATGACATATTTAGAATTCTAGAACAACAAGGGATGATCACAACAATGTGGAACTTGCATAAGTGATATCAACCTCTAGAGAAGGTCATCTTCCTCTTTTTCCTCTGACCAATAGTACTTCTACCCCTAAATTAATGTTGAGAACCAAACTGCAGGTGAAAAGGGATGAGGAAATGCATGGAAGGAAACTAAGATAAAAATAAATAGGATGGAGGTGTTACAAAATAAGATGAACAATGTCTCTTGAAGTCTCATAGAAGCAAGAAGGTACAATGCAAGGTTAGAGGGGTAGATGCTTTCCACTTTCTAGCTCTACAACCATATGTAGTTGACACAAATGGCATGAAACACTGTAAAACATATATGATACATGTCACAAATGAAAGAACAAAAGGAAAGAAGACAATAATGAAACACAAGGGGTGGATTAAAGCCATAATTTTTATCATATTATTGTTGCAAGTATGCACATACTAATACTATAATTTAAGGAGGGTAAGATGCAATATATGGGAAGTCATCCCATGAGTTTGTAACTCCTTGGCTTCTTTCAAAATTTTGAGCATAATAACATTACAAAGAAAGAGAGGATCCTTTAATGAAAAAAAACATTACATTTTATAGAAGGTGAGGAGAGAGGAATCAAAAGATGTTTGGAGAGATGCTTGACATACTAAACCTTGGCTAAAACCTTCTAAAATTCCTCTAGTAAGTGACCTCCCTTCCTTGTGATGGTTCATACTTTTGGTGATGCCTTTGACTTGCAAGTAAACTCCGTATATTTTCTATAGACGAGCATCAACTTGTAGATTAATGGATGCCTACAACATTTGGAAGATGGATGGAAGGATGACATTATCCAAATGTCCAATTCTATTACATAGAAATCACTCATTCCTCATCATTTCAGTTGGGCATGGGAATAATATTCTCTTTTGGAAGTATTCAAAAGGATATCAAGGTGAAGGAGGATCAAAGACATGCATATTACAAACAAAAATGACATCTTCTAACATATGAAAGTGACGTGAAACATAGCCAACATCCTCAACTTCAGTCTTCCGAAACATACTTGATCATTCCTTGAAAAGTTTCATTATTTTGAAATGGTCTTTCCAAGGTGTTAATAATGAATAAAATATGAGGTAAAACAAATAGCTTGACAATGAAATATATCACCAAAAAATCAATTCTGGCCTTCTCTAGAAAAATACTTTTGTTCTATGGAATTGGTTGTTAATTTCACCTTTGTTCACTCATTCCGTGGCCTAGAATATTCTGAAGAATTCAATGGATTTGTTCTATCCCCTATGCTTTGGTTTCATGATTGTCTCAAGACCTCTGCAACCCTTTTTTGTGATTTTCTACATTCTATAGACCTTATAATACTTTATCTTGACACAAAATTTACTTGGTGGTCCTCATTATGATTCATTCCATAGGTTCTGCGATAATCTCACCTAACTATATCGGACATTCTTCCCTTAAACACATTCCAAACACCTTAGCCTTTTTGCATGGCTCTTCTTCCTTTACTATGTGGCCATTGAGGACTTGGGTGCCCTCATTAATGCTGACACTTTACCTACGTAGTACTTCAAAATGTACCTTTATTTTGTGGTTATTCCTGATGGAACCCACAAACTACTGGAGGACTTGGCTAAAACCCATAGACTAGTATGATTGGAAAACCCATAGAACTAGTACGAGAGTGTGGAACACCACATTCACGCATTCTACAAAATTTTGTTTCATGACTTCCAAGACCTTATCTAAATCTTAACTAATTTTTTACTTCCAAAACTTTGCATCTAATGGTGCATTATGTAACGTTTAAGACCTTTTAAATCACCAACTATCCCCCATTAGGAGGAATAACCTGGCCACTCTTCTACAAAATAAAAAAACACTGTGGATGCCCATTTTTATACCATTTCTATTGTCCATGCTCCATACTATGTTTATTACCAACTGCTGGACAAAGCACTAATGGCCATTTCCAGACTCATTTTATGGCTTCACTCCAGATCCATATCTTTGGCCAATTTACGGTCCATTTCTACGGCCATGCTCCAAACCCATGACACTTTGACCTTCCCTCAGACCCGTGGTATGGACTAAGTCAATTAAAAAAAATATTGTCTTCTTGAAAATCTACAATTAAGTTTCCACAAACTGATGCTTCATTGGTTCCATAGGTTAGGAGAATTCACAGGAACACTAAGTTCCTTAATTCTGTGGAAGACTAAGTTTCAGTGTTCTGCATCTTTTTAACATAAAATTTTTCTTTAAACATAAAATATCTCCTAAGTCCAAAATTAAAATTGTAAGACTTGTCAAAATATCCTGGGGGGTTAACTTGAGAAACAATAGTTTGGAAACTCAATGTGGATTTCTATCCTACATGAAATATGAATATTAGTATCCTTTTGAGACAATCCATTGGGCAAGGAGTCATGCCTTCAAATAATTTGAAAAATTGATCTTCTAAAACTTTAAATTTCTTACCCTTTAATATGTATCAGACCCTAGAGATCTTCAATGAAATCACTTACCCTTGGCTCTTGAAAGCTAAGATGGATTCTTGGGATTTTTTATAATACAATTAAAAACTATCCAAAAAACTCCTTATTACTCCACCATGACAACTTGACTTTGAATTCAACTATGCATACACCACAAGGAAACTACCCGTACAAAAGGATGAAAATCATACATGTTCTAAATGTAAACATGTAGAGTGTGGGCATAAGCAGCTTGTTTTTCAAGAAGCAACCACTATATAGAAGGTGACACCTTACCTCAATATTAGATCTTGAGGTACATCCCATTAACTATGATATGGAAGTTCATCTCCATTCAGCCTTGATAATTTAAAAGTCATTATTTGATTATGCAACTAGAGATGGCATAAAATCCACTCCAAATGACATCAAATTTGGCATGTGCCTTCCTTGGTTGATCTATTGTCCTTATCCCATTTGAGGACAAGGTCTTCTTGCTTAAAGGTTATTTTCATTACTTTCTTATCAAAGCATATTTTCACTGTAGGATTGTCTGCCGTTTCCATTATATGCATGGAATTAATCTCTCAGTTATTCTAGCTCCATCAACTCTGCATATCTAACCTCCATTTCCTCTTCCTCAAACATCTCAAGATGGATTATGAGTTCTAAGGCATGGGAACTCAAGGGATATATTGGAAATATTTCCTCCTTACCTACAAATAAGTTTGAATGACAAGTTACTAGTTGACCTCTTAGGAGTGATCCTATTGGTCTACAAGGCTGATTTCAGTTTTGTGTGCCATGTTCTTCAAATTTCTCTCAAGGTTCTCTTAGTAATCCTTAGAAAAATCTTGTTCATTTGATTCATCAAGACCATTTCCTTAGGGATAATAGTTTAAGGATTTTCTTAAATGTGTTCCATTTTCCATAGGACCCATCCAATTATTTCAGTTCACAAGAATGCCGAGGCATTATCTGGTATGATTTTTGTAGTGAGCTCCAAATATTATTATAATTATGTCATAGAAGTTTATGATACTAACTTAATTTACTTCCTTCAAAGTAATGGACTTCAGTCCACTTTGGTAAAATAGTTAGTCGCATTCAATATCAATTTTTTCCCCAAGCTTGAATGCTAGGTTAATCTACTCCTATAAAATCCAACCCCCATTGCATAAATGATTTCTTAACTAAAATGGGGTGGAGGGGAAGGGCAACTATAATATTTTATTTTCCTATAAAAAAAGCACACTTCTTACATGTTTCTTATTTATGCATGAAAATCCTTGAATATGTCTAGGTTAATAATAACCAGCCTTAATGATATTTAGTGTTATAGTCTCTTGGGAGAAAAATGTCCTCCAGTACGAGCCCATCATGAAACTCCTGTAAATTTTTTTCCATCTGATTGGCATCAACAGAACTCATAAGAACACCATTGATTATCATTCTTAAACAAGATTCCATTTATAAGAACATAGGGAGTATAAATTGTAATATTGAAGTATAGAATTTTTTATTTGTTCAAAACATGAGGGTAACTACCCATTTCTAAGAAATGTATTATCATTATTGATACCAACTATTAATAACATGGGGAGGATGTGGATGATATTCTTGTAACATAGTAGAACCTCCTTATCAGCTTCCTAAATTTGTTGTAAGTTTTTAACACAAAACCTTCACCCCAAACTATATTAGTGACCTTGGTATGGACACCATACTCCATGACATTGGTGATCCACCAAAATATCTTCTCATTCACATCTCTACTCAAGAGGAAGTATTTTACGCTTGGATGAGGCATCATTAGATTGAATCTTATTGTTTTAAAGCACATGTCTGATTTTTTTAAGTGCGTAAAAATAACAAAAACATACTCATCTTCTCAACAAAAACTTTACCTAAGCCCCTAATATGTGAAGTGCTTTACTGAAAAAATATACATGTTTACTCAAGAGAAATCATTGTTCTATTAAATAAAGATGGAAGAAATCCCGTCACTTCCTCTAAATGTATAAAGAATAAAATCTTTAGCATAATTAGGCTTTATAAGAGTGGGGTCCTGAGAAATGGATTTTCTTAATATTTTCAAAACATTGTTCTTTCCTTCATTTGACCAGACTAAATATGAAAAAATTCTTAATCATAGAGGTATGATGTTTGGATCTAAAGTAGATAAAGTTGGGAAAAGAACCTTCATATTAAATTTATTATTCTTAGGAAGCTTTGTAAACCTTTCATGTGATCTTAGGGAGAAAGATAGACAAAATTACATTCACTCTACCCAAATTTATGGTAAGACCATATTTTGAGACCGACATATCTATAATAACTTCCCTTCATGAAAAAAAAACATATCACTTCTTTGGATTTAAGGAAACACCAAACTCTTAGCACCTATCAAATACCTTCCTCAAATGATTTAAGTGTTCACTTGTGTGCTTTGAGTCGATAAATATATCATCCAAATGTACCAAGATCATGTCACCAAAAATTCCCTTAAAGGTCATATCCATTAGCCATTTTGAAGGTATTGCACTAACATTTATTAACCCAAAAGGCATCTTCTTATAAGTATAAGTACCCCACTTGGTGGTGAAGGCTATTTTAAACTGACTCTGATTATTGCATAAGGACTTAGATTGTACCCCAAATAACAATCTAAGAGAGAACCTCTCTGAACCTAACCATAGTTTCAAGGATATTTTACATGGATGGGAATGCTGGTAATGGTATTTTAGAGATTCTCTGTTTAATGTCCCTAACTTCTACATCATAATCCAATCTCCCCATTATTTTTTCTGTCTATAACCAAATTTTCCACCTAAGAAGAATGTTTGATTGAGATAATGATATTCTACTTCTATGAGCTTAGTAAATTATTTTTTCATCAAGGGATCCACTCTTAGATTTATAGGCCATCTGTTTCTACCTAAAAGGTTTTGTGTTGGGATCTAATTCAATGGTATGTGTTGTGCAAGGCTTGGATCAAAATCATTAATATCTTCATAACTCCAAGAAAACACATCATCATACTCTTTAAAAAGGTCAAAAAGGTATTTCTTGTAAGAATTACTACATATCATTCCAAAATATAAAGACTTGTCTCTTGAAATGACCACCTTCTCATATATTTCCTCTTCAACAGTTATGTTCATTTTCTCTCATTTAAATTGATCATCAGGGTTAAATATGTTCTCCAATGTGATTAATCCCTTTGGAAAATTGTTGGTCTCGATTTGGATGATTTGATCTTCATATTGATCTTGAAAGCTTAACTGATTTCTAGCGGAGAACTCTACCTCATCCTGTAAAAAAAATTATAATTTTCCTATCATTCTCAAAAAAAATCCAACAATTTTCATTATCTGTTATGGCAGGTCTAGCCATAAGCTTAACATGTTGGTCCACACCTTTCGTTATGTCTTGGGGAATGTCATATTGAGATCCAACTACTGTAAGTCTATCATCATCTTTGTTTTACACTTTTGGTATCACTTGGATACACATTGATCTCTAACCTAATGTATTTTTATCTCACTATCCCCAAATACCTGTAACAACTTCATTCCTTTCTTTTATGCCAATTGGAGACCTTGGATCAATGCCTCATATTTATCCACATTATTATACAATTGAAATAAATATTTAACAAAAATAAGTATTTACTCTCACTTGGATAGATCAACATAACCCCATTTCCAACATCATTCCTACCTCTTTATCCATCAAAATAAAATTGCCAAACCCCATCTTGATCTTCATGTGACTTCATAAGGTTAGGTATAAGGGAATTCTCCTCATGTATACAATAATTCCCTAACCTTGTCTTTTACATGTGATCATAAGTATCAAACTCGAAATGTTCCTTTGTCCAATTGTCAAGTAGAATGTTAGGAACCTCCTGTAAGGATGTGGAGACCTCATGAAGATCATCACTCTCCTCTTGATCATTCATAACACGATTCATGTTCATAGGACCATGTACATAAGGCTTAATATGATTATGGGAAATAGGATAAACTTTGGTAGTTATTTTAATTCTATATCTAGTTCTAAGAAGCTTATGTGACCAATCTATAGACAAGTATCCCCCCACTTTCGTAGTAAAATATCTAAAGAGGCATATGGCAAGGAAGGGAGGGAGATCAATGAATGAAATGTCCTACAATATTGAAATACTTAGACATACATGAAAAGTAAGATTAAAGTATTTTATGATCTCAGGTGTGTTAGAAAAAATTCCATCTAGTTGGGAAATCCCCTTGGTGATTTACGCTTAATGAGTGAACAATTTTCTTAGGCATAACAAAACTGCTAGCTCCAGAATCTATCATACAATTTTGTATAAGTTAATTACCAATTATTAGTGAGACCTAAAAGGGAGGTGGTTTGATGATCTATCTTGTTTCCCCTTTTCTTGGATGAAACAAACTTGTAGGATCACCTAATGTACCTTTTTATGGTTCACTTGTATCGTCAAGATTCTTCAAAGATTCTTGTAAAAAATATCTTTGTGCTAGAATGGAAATGGCTTCCCACATAGTCAAATTCATGTTGGTTTTACTCATTTGTTCCACTACATTTAGAGTAATATGGATAACCTTTGGCTAGACCTCTTTTGTATCAACATCCTCTCTCAATCATTGACTGGTTTAAGTCTCATTTCTAGGAATATTATCCCTTTTAACATTATGATTTTCTTGCAATTCATAGGGTTTAGCAGTTGTACCTTATATTTTTTCTTGGGAGGTAGATGCTTAAAAACCTATGGTATATGTTTCTCCTTTGCACATCCCTCTTCGTATACCTTGTGATGAGTGCAATCAGACTAGTGCCCCTGTTTACACCTTCCTGATTTACTCCTAAAAACTCACCCTCTTGCTAATTAAGAAGGGTAGATTCATTTCATACATGTCCCTAAGATTCTTCTCCTCTTGCAACTGACTCTTCATGTTTCTCTTTTAGTGTAAATTCACTTTGGGTCATTAGAGCTTGGAAAAGAATTTCAATTTTTTTAAAAATTTGTTCATGGGATTGATTACATAGGTAACACCACTCATAATCATGTGCTAGGATAATATGAATTAAAAAAATGGCCTTAAAAAGAGCTTGCAGTGGTAGGGTATTGTTTGTTCAAGGGTCTAGGGTAACCTATTTTACCTTGTCCTTGGGTCTTACCTTGATAGGGCTGCTTATTGAGTTAATTTGCTTAATTAAGGGTCTGGTAAGGTATTCTTTGTTTGTTCACTTTCCTATTTATGGTCACCATTTCATTTCCAATATTTTGTAACATAATTATAACTCCATGTGACTCATTGGATGGAAAAATAGGAGGAATTGATTAACTAATTTCTCCATGAATGGGTTCCAAAATAGGATGCATTAGTGACCTAGGGGTTATCTTCCCACCTTAGAATAAACAATATTCAGCTCTAATAGCTATTTCATAAGAATCTGGTAAGATGGTTCATCCCATGGATTAAATCATAATAACCACATCACTATTCAAGGCTCTTAAGAAGTATAGAAAAGTAGTGCTTTGAGAGGGATTAAATAGAGGATTAAATAGTAGTGCTTTGAAACCTGATATTAAAATCCTTCATAACTTCATGAGGGGATATCTTGATAGTATTAATCTACTCAATAAGGGATAAATGGTCACTTTTATCTTCAAAATTCTTGTAGATTTTCTCCCCAAGCTCATTCCACGTTTGAATAGAAGTTGGATGTAGAATTTTATACCATGTTAATTTACTCCTCTTAAAAGATGAAGTTATTAACCTAAGCGCTACCTCATCTTCATTAATAAGGTGGACAGAAAATTCATTTGCAACATCCAAAATGTGTTCAATGGGAGTGATTAAATTATCTCCTATGATAATGGGATGCTCTTAAGGTAAACTATTAGAATCATCATGATGTGCATTTAGAATCAGGGGCTACCACCATTAAAAGTAATAAAGGGTTGATTCCTTTGGAGTGCCATATGAGAGGAGGGATTTAGATTATTATGAGTAGGAGAGGAATGCCTAGCAGAAGGGGGAGTTGAATGGACTCTAGGTGATTGGAATAGAGACCTCATAACTAGTTTTACGCTTTTCCTTGGTGAAATTTTTATGTATTTAAAACGATCACCTCTTTATGTGTTTTTCCTTTATTGTAATCTTCTCATGAAACAAAGACACTTGAGTGTTGGAACTAATGGATATGTTGTTAGGAGTCACAATATGTGATAATGTGAAGCCTCTAAAGGCTGGATATAACAAAGACACACACCAATTGTTGATCAGAGAACACTTGACAGAAAGCGCACAAGAAGTCCACGTGGTAAAATAGGTCATATTCAAATGCGTGAATGGATAGGGAGAACACACGCACAGAGAAAAAGTTCATCTTTCAGGACTTAGCCGTTTTTGCTCATGAAGGTTTATTTTTAAAGATGGTGTGAGAGGAGGCACACAAACAAGGTAGAGACATGTGCACCATGCATTGGCTATTTTTGGAGGATCGAATACAAAGCGCTTTACATGGACATAGGCTAGAAATATATTTCTCACTGTCATTTAACTACCAATAGTTTATTGTTAGCACACTTGCATGTGTGGCTATTTTTTTAACAACATGTGGCTAATAATAGCATGCGACCTATTTTGGGATTAGATACGCGGTGAAGGGAAATTCCCCACCCTTGTGTGTGTGTGTGTGTGTGTGTGTGTGTGTGTGTGTGTGTGTGTGTGTGTGTGTGTGTGTGTGTGTGTGTGTGTGTGTGTGTGTGTGTGTGTAGTGAATTGCGTAGTAGATGTATGTATGATGATTAATATACAGAGAGAGATATAGTGAGATTATGTTGTTGTTGTCACCAAATCACTGCACCCTCCAAATGTCTAGAATGTGAACAGGACGTTTGGTGTGATTGGGACACATGAGATCACCTCTCAAGCTGTGGGACTTGGGCTCGAGGTGAACCTCCGGAGAAGGTCGACTTCCTCTTCCTAACTAAACACAACACTACTTCTAATGCAAGATAAAAGGGTTATCTAGTCCTATGCTAACACTTCATGGGATTAGGGAAAGAGATTTGCAAGGAAATAAAACCTATACTAGAAGTGGTGATGCACCAAATTAAGGGATGTTCAACATCTGGAAGGGTTAATGTGGGAGGTATGCTTGCATCACTGACCACCTTCACCTATCGCAACTAGAAAGGGCACAAAATACCACAAACCAATGCGGACGTTCCTTTGTTAAACTTGAGTATTCATAAGGGTAGATCAAATCAGATTTGACACACAATTAATTCATCATAAAGAAACCACACATGCATATATCAAACATCTATTTCTGCAACTAGGGATAATAATGACATAAAATTAACGCAGAAGGAAAATAAGATTTCCACAACTGACATAAAAGATAGTAGTAGTATTCCTTCATATCATGAAATAAATATTCTGAAATAAAGGTAGGATAATCACTCTCACTAAGGATTTGTAAATTCACAAAGTAAACATTGATTAACCATTCAACACAATAAATCAGATTTTCAATAGCAAAGTGTAACTCTGAATGTAATTAAAAGGTATCTTAGAATCTTAGAAGCACTCTTCCAAGCTTGAAGAGCAACTCCTCTAAAAAATAATCTATCTCTACTAACTAGAAGCATCAACTATTTATAAGTTCTTAGGCTGAGCCATTACATTGGGCCCTTAACTAACATTTAACTAAAAATAGAAATTTCATTAATATTAAGGGAACATGCTCCCATGAAAATAGTGAATTTGTTGCAAGGGTTTGACTCAGTCAACCCTACAACTTTGATTGATCAAAGCTTGGACTTGTCCTTTCATGGCCGCTCAGCTTTGGCCTGGTTCAGCTACTCCTCCCTCACCTACAAGTTTTATGTTGTCCTTCTTCCCACACATCCATTCGGTGTTTGTACTCAATGAAGTGCTTGATAATCCCTTGAATTTCTTCATCTCTAGGCCCACATGCGGTAGTGATTCACTACATCTGACTATCTCGATCTCTTTTGTGATCCTGGCTGGCAATCTTCGAAGTTTATTTGTAACTTTCTTTAGTCTCCCTATGAAATTTTGACATAAGACCAATCGGTCAATGGAGTCACTATTGAAGATCTTGGTGACCTCATCGTCACGCTTCACCAAATCTTTGAAATTTCCCTTAATCTGGTCCTTAGGAAGAGCATTGATATTTTCATTGAAGAATTTGCAATTGGTGATATCAAACTCCTCTGAGATGTCATTTAGGGCATCTGTGATCTCCACTCGTTTCTCCTCCAATTTCTTAATCAGATCCTATAATACTTGACACCAGAATTCCATGGCCTTTTGATATTCAAATAATTTAGAGACATCATCGATAACCTCTTCCTGAAGAAGCAAGTCGATGATCCTCTTCTCTGACATGTCACTCCATGTTGCCAAATTTAAATTTAGATTATTATTATCTTTAGAGAAGGCCTCATCCATCTTGGAAATGGTGGTTTTTGCAACCTACAGATCATTATATATCTTAACTACTTCCTTGATTAAAGGATTGGCTTCCTGCAGAATTCTCTCCATCCATCCACTCACTGATCTCCCTTTCTGGCCTAGCTTCTCGAGCTCGTGATAAGAAATATCATCGATTGTAGATGAAATTGTCATAGCTGTAGTAGTTGAGACTTCAGTGGATGGAGTGGGTTGGGTTACTTTACGCAGCAGTGCAGTGAGTTGCTCAACCTTAGCTTTGAGCTCATCCTTGGTGGCCTTATCTTTGTCATATTTCTCCAAAAGGGCCCCAAGATCAGTGTGCACATCTTGCTTGGCTCCTTCATGAGTAGCCTTCCCCAATGAGAATTTTGAAATCTAGTAATCCGCAGCTATGATAGTTTCTTTAGTTTTCCCCTCAATGGGGGTGGCAACCTCTATCACACATTCTCCAGATGGGTTAATCATCAGACTTGACATGGTTCTTGGTCTCTTGGCCTATCTCTTGGGCATATGCTCTAATATGTTGAGATCTATGACATCTCCCAGAGGAACCTTCTTCTTTTGCTTGGGATTTTTCCTAAACAACCATTCTGGTATGGCTAGAGCTGATGAAGATGGGGTTGCAGATCCAATACCTGAAACATTGGTTAAAGCAAGATCACTAGAAATACCAGTTGGTATCTGAGTAGAGGTAGCAATGATGGAAGGCATGGATGTAGGAACAACCATAGGAATTGAGCAGAACAATGTTGGGGGTTGTGATTGAAGAAAATGGAAGTGTTAAAGGAAGTGAGGAGGAAATGGGTGACCCAATATTTTCCCCATCTGATAGAACTGGAAGTGATGAGAATACTTGGGCCATAGAAGGGGATGGGAAGGAAGAAATGATTGTGGAAGTGGAAGGAACTGATATTGGAAGTGATAATGGAGGAAGAAGAAGGTGTGATGGATCTTGGACGATATACTAGGAGAGTCATTGACTTCAACCACTTTTGTCACAGGCACTGCAGGAGATGTGATCTTGGGAGTAGAAGCCTTGGAGAGAGATGAGCCACCAAAAACAAATGAAATCTTCTTTGGGATTGTAGGAGCCTTTTGAGTCGACATTTTCCCCTTAGTAGGTGTTGGTTGACTTATTACTGGTGTAGCTCCTGTATTTGTAGGTTGATTTTCCCCTTTGGGTGAGATTCCCAAAGTGGTCAACCAACTGAAAGTCCTTTTTAAAATGGGTCCCACCCTCTCTTTTGTATTGTTGCACTCTTTCACATACCAATCAATCCATGGCAGCAGTTGATTGGCAACATTATCATTCTTGTATGATGAATCCAAAACCTCATCACTGTCTTACATGTCCTTGGGCACATCGGCCAAACCAAATTGTTGAACCTCATCAAGGTTCAGTCTTTCATAATCTCTTTGTCGAATGATGTATTCATCCGACAATGAATCCAGATATCTTCCAATTGGGGTACGTGGGCACTAGACCGGCCTGTTTCCCCAAACTTACCCCAATAATCAAAATTAGTCCACAGATGAAAGGTCCTGCAGGGTTACCTCGGCCATTTATGCATCAACATTTTTTGCCTTGTGAATATTTGGGCAAGAGTACCTACCAATCAAAATAGGGAAATGCATTCCCACTTTGTGACGCTTGTTTTGGATTCGATGATAATCCAACAACTTCCGAACTAATTCCAATAGAATCCATTTTTCAATGGGGCACCTTGGCAATTTGTTTGGGACACCTATGAAACCTAGAACCTGGAGATGTAGGTGAATGTAGGAAACTGAAAGTAGATTTCTCCCCATTCTCGCACTTCTTGGAAAGCCTCATTGGAAATCCTTTGATTATATAGTTCTTTGTCAAAACGATAGAGGATGACAGCAAAAAAAGTGTCATTGACTCTGTGGAAATGCATGCTTCCCTCATACAGAGTGAGTTGGGGATAAAAGTCATATATTTGGGAGGTGCTGCGAACACCCCTAGTATTCAAACCAGCAAAATCTCCCATAATAGTAGCCGCATACACCATGAAGGATTTCATGTAGAAAGTCTTTGCATCTGACACTCTACCCAATTGATAGCAAATGGAGCTACTAATATGCTCCCCCCACCACTGGATAAATCCATCGTTCTTCTTGATGGTCGTGATGTACAAAAACATCCATTCCTGGAATTCCTTTGTAGAAGGAAGACCTGAAACTCTGCTTAACAACACAATGAGATCACTGACCTCTTGAATAAAATATGACCGATGCATAGTTTTGGGTTGTTTAGCGAAGTTCTTAGCCAAATAAGTTTTCATCATGATCCTCGAGCATACTTCCTCTTTCTTGTCCCAAAGTTCCACTGCTATCTCTGGTGAAATTGTGGTGTAATCTCAAACATCGGGAAGTTTAAGAAGATCTTTGAAGAATTCTGGGTCCAAATAGATTACCACCTTATCATCACTATCTCTGACTGACATCGAGTCTTTGTCAAAGTGGGCTGCTGTAGCTAAAACAAATTCTTGGCAATGCATGGATGTGGGAAAATCGGTGGTAAGGGCAAGCCCATTATCGTAGATGGCTTGCATCCATGGTTTCTTGTTTGGAGCCTTTAACCTTTCCCATAAATCTGGAAAATCAATTTATCATAGATATGTGTCCCCAATATTCCCTAAGTTAAAGGAAAGGTAGGAATGAGGAAGTAACTCCAAGAAATGAGTACTTCATCTTCTCCTTTTCCTTTGAAGTGGAAGCAGACATCAAGCCCTGTATTTTAGAAGCTAAAGTTGTAGAAATTCTGAAAACCTGAAAGAAAAACTTCTGAAATTCTGAACTGAAAAGTTCTGAAAGGAAACACCAAACTGAAATCTCTAAAAACTTTCTCTGAAAAAATTTCTTTGTTTAAACTAAAATCTCTGAAACCAAAAGTTCCGACAAAATTCTCTAAAAGAATTTTTTCGAACAATGTTTTCGAAAGAAATTTCTAAAAGAGTTTCTCCGAATTCGAAAGTTCCAAAAAATCTGAACAATTTTTTTTGAAACCTTTATCTCCAAAACCAAAATTTCTGAAACCAAAAGTTCTTTCCGAAGGAAATCTCCAAACTGAAATCTCCAAAAACTTTCTCCAGAAAAAGAATCTCGAACTGAAATATCCAAAAGATTTTTTCTGAACAATTTTTCTGAAAAGAAAAAACCTCTGAACAATATTCCTGAACAAGTTTCCCCAAAAAGAGATTTATAAAATAAACTCCTTGAAGGAATTCTCCCAAACAAGTTTCTCCGAACAAGCCTCTCCAAAAAAGGAAAAGGACCCTATCTGAACAATGTTAACTCACAAAATCTGGAAAATGAGAAACGAGAAGAAGTATGGGAGGCCTAAGAGGGTCCTTTGAACAACTCTGAGTACCTGAAGAAAACTCAAAATGCGAAACATGGTGAACAAAAAGAGTGACATTGAAAAATACACAGAGGAAGGCCAAAGAGAGAAAACAAAAATGAGAGGGAAACAAAGAAAAGGATCTTAAACCAAAAAGAAAATAAACAAATTACCATACCTTGAAAAAGACACTCGTAAAGTACAAGAAACGGAATGTCAGAGAAAATGTGTCAAGTAAAAATGACAAGTAAAAAACTGAGTTTAAATAGAAAACCCGATATTAATGGTAGAAATTTGATCCATACGTAGGTAGGTGAAAAATTAATTGTGCGGAGGACCTCCGAAAGTCTGAAACCCGAAAGCCCGAAATTTTGAATTTCAGGGTTTCAAACTTCAGAGATTGGGAGACAAAAAAATGAATTGACAAATGGAAAATTCTAAAACCCAAAAGTCTGAAAAAGACTTTTGGACTTTCTTCGAGAAGTTTTAAAGAATCCTAAAAAATGACTCAGAGAATTCTGAAACCCGAAAACCTGAAAGTCTGAAAAAGACTTTCTTCGGAAGTTCGAGAGGGATTTAAACAAAACGGGGCCAAAAGTTCTGAAACCCGAAAGCCCAAAAGTCTGAATTTCAAACTTTCTGGTTTTTGAACTTCAGAGAGCTAAAAGAGAAATCCCAAATCTGAGCAATAAAACTCTGAAATATGAAAATCTCTGAAGTCCAAAGATTGAAAATTTGATATTTCAGCCTTGGAGAATTTCACCATATGAGGAATTTCTAAAAAAAATGTCTGACACATTTCCTTCAATTTAGGTTAAATGGTTAACATTTTTGGCGACCTCCATGGAATTCTTACCTACTAATATTTGAGACCAGTAGCCTTTAAGCAAAACATTGGGAAAAGGAGTCTAAAAAAACTAAAAACTAAAACAGAAAACACACAAGCAAAAGAAAAGAAAAGAAAACGATGTGCAGAGCACTTGGAGGAAAAGACAGAACACTGTACAAGGTGTAACATCCTCAAAAGAAATCTTTGAGGTGTATCCCATTCACATGAATGGGAAATTCTTCTCCATTGAGTCTGGATAGGTAGAATGAATTTTCCTCTTTGCAGCTTGTAATAACATAGGGCCCACTCTAGAGAGCATCAAACTTGGCATGCCTGCTGGGTTTGGCACAATATTCGTCCCATTTCAAAACCAAATCTCCCTCCTTGAACAACCTATTAGAGGCTTTCTTGTCAAAGGATTTCTTAACTTGAGCCTAATGTTTTTTCAACGTATTCATGGCAGTATTTCAAATTTCCTCCATCTCCATGAGTTCATAAAACCTCAATTTTAAGGCATCATCCTTCATAACCTCAAGCCGATAAGCCAAGTCCAGGGAAGGTATCTCCAAGGAAATTGGAAGTTTCACTTCCCTTCCATATACAAGAATGAAAGGAGAAACCCCGATGGCCTTTTTAGGCATTATCCGATCATCCCATAAGGCAATCTTGAGCTATGTATGTCAAATTCTTTTATTGGTCTCCATTGTACGTTTGATGATTCTTATGAGATTCTTTTTGCTAGGTTCGGCCAATCCATTCCCTTGTGAGTAATAGTTGAAGTCTTGAGATAGACTCCATTCTTGACTGCTCATTCACTTATCTTCATCCCGAGGAAAGCCATAGCATTGTCTAAGATAACAGTAAAAGGAACACCAAACCTTGTCATCAAATTTTCTAGAAAACCCAAAATAGCCTTTTCGTTACTTTCCTTTAGGGCCACTGCCTCTGTCTAGCGAGTGAAATAATTTTTTGTAGTAAGGACCCATTTATGCCCCTTGTTGGATGGAGGATTGATCATCCCGATGAATTCTAATCCCCACTGAATGAAGGGTTGATCCACCTGAACAGGGCGTAATGGGAGAGTTGTCAGTCTCTATTTGCCTACGAAAAGAGCACACTTCTTACGTTTCCTCACCCAAATATGAGAGTCTTTGAACAAGTCTGGCTAGTAATAACCAGCTCACATGATCTTGGTGGCAGTTTCTCGTGCAGAGTAATGTCCTCCAGACAAGACATTGTTGAATTCCTCTAATACCTTATTCACCTATTCTGGTTTGATACAGCGTAGAAGAACACCATTTAGATCCTTTCGGAAGAGAACATTATCTATCACGACATACGGAATAAACTAAAGATGAAAAGTACATCTTTGGACTTTATCCATGTTTGGAGGATATATCCCTGAAAGAAGGAAATTCTGCATCTTGGTTGACAAATCAATCTAATCATTTCCTTCATCAGCATTCAGAAGCATGCCATCCTTCGTATCTTTGGTCTCCATGCCTGCAACTAGCTGCTAACATAACCCTTTGCCCTTGACAATATTAGTGACCTTGATGTGTATGTCATACTCCATTACTTTCGTAATCCACCCAGCGTGTTTCTCATTCATCACTTTATTCAACAAAAATTCTTTGACACCAGGATGAGAAACCATTAAATGGAATTTGTTGTTAGGCAGCATATTCCTAAACTTCTTTAGAGCTCGAATGAATGCAAAGACCTACTTTTCAATGAAGGAATATTTGAGTTCGTATTCCTTAAGAGACTGACTGAAAAAGGCAATGGGTTACTCCGTCAAATCATCATTATGCTGAGTGAGGATTCCTAAAATACTTTCCTGACCTGCGAAAGCATAGAGAATGAAATCCCTGTCAAACTGAGGATTCACCAGCATGGGAGCTTGGGAGATAGTTGTCTTGATGGCTTCAAATCTTTCTCTTCCCTCCTTCATCCATGAAAATGGAGTATTATTTTTAAGCATGGTCGTTAGCGATTTTTCCAACATTGCAAACTGAGGAATGAATCTCTGCACAAAATTTATAGTTCCCAAAAAAAATTGGAGACCCTTTTTATGACTTGGGAGGGATAAGGACATAATTGACTGAATACTAGCTGGGTCGATAGATAGCCCCTCTCCTAAAACAATATGCCCCAGCAACTTTCCTTCTTGTACTGCAAAAATGCACTTCTTCGTGTTCCTCACTTGCCAATAAATTAACATAAGGTTCATATTACTCACCTCATCGAGAACTATATCCAGAACCTCTTCTACGAGAGTAGTTGGCTCATGATCTGCATCCTCATCTTCGGGGTCACAAATGGCATAATTACCATTTATGGGTTTGGCTGTGTACAGTTCCATGTGATTGTGACATATTGGTTCTACCATTATAGTTACCTTAGTTCCATACCAGGTCCTCAGGATCATATGCGACTAGTCTGATGACAAATAACCACCCATTTTTGCAATGAAATCCCGTGATAAACAAATGGCAAAGAGGGGAGGAAGATCAATGACAGATATGTCCTATGTGAATGTCAAGCTAGGACATGTGTGGATAGTAAGTTGAAGCCCCTTAATGACCCCCACAGTTTGGACTGCAATACCGTCTAGTTGAACAACCCCTCTTAAAATTGGAGTATATGCAGTTTACAGTACATCTACAACCTGCTTAGGCATTACGGAAGTGCTTCCTCCAGAATTGATCATATAATTGTGTGCCAAATGGTCACCAGTAATTAGCGAGATGCAGAATGGTGGAGGTTTTTCGGCTTGGCATATATCTTTGTTTCAGGTTGGCACAAGTTGATTTCCACCATTACTTCTTGACTTGATGATCTATTAGTAGTGCTAAAGTTGTTCAAAGCCTCCCGTACCAAGTTCCTCTGAGAAGGAATAGAGAGTGCATCCCACATTGTGACACTCAAACTGGTCTTCTTCATTTGCTCCACGATGCTGAATAGAATCGCTCCCACTTTGTTAATGCCTTTTGGGGCATGGGGGTCCTCTTTTGGAAAATGCCTATTGGGCATTGTGACACTTGGAGTTCCCCCTTCTTTGTAGATTGCTCTATGGATACTTCTGATGATTTCTTTTTCATGCCTTTATCATTCGGTATTTGTGTAGGGGCTAAGAAGTAGATGCTTGATCAGTATTGGAAGACTGTGGATCTATTGCCCTTTTCTTGGAACGTGTGTTGGATGCTATAGTGGAGGCATTAGTATTCATACCACAAAATTCTTCTACTTGCCAATTTAGTAGTGTGGTTTCATCTGGAGTTTGGTCTTTAATTTTGACAGTTGATGGTTCAACAAATGATTCAGGTAGAGCGGATATGCTTTGGACCATAAGAGCTTGACTTAAAAATCCATTTGGGTAGAGGTTCTAGTTATGGGGCTGAGAACAAGGGTCACACCATTCATAGTCTTGGATAAGGTTGTTATGGACTGGGACTATAGCTCTGGAAGAGCTAGTGGTAGAAGGATTCCAAAATTTCAAAGGTTTTACATTCGCGGCTTGGCTTGTGGCTTGATTTTGTGACTGACCATTTCCTTAGAATGGAGGATGGATCATCTTATATTGGGGTTGAAAGGGGTGAGTGTACTAGGACTGTTACCTCTTCATTGCTACGAGTTCATTCCCGAAAGTTTGTAATAGTGATTTTACCTCAGCTAGATCATTTGAGGAATTGGACGCATGCATAGCCGTCATACTAGAAGCTGTCAGAACTGGGGAAACTACTAGTTGTTTGCCTACAAGCTCTACAAATATGGGTATGGGAGGTCTAGGAGTAATTTTACCTACTTGAATCAAGTAATTTTCTTCTCTTACAACGATTTCATAAACATCAGGAATAACAGTACCCCCCATGGATTGAATCATGACGGTGACATCACTATTTAATGCCCATAAGTAATATAGAAATGCACTCTCTGGAGATGTCCTTACGATTGCTGGGATTCATTTCCAAGTTTTTTCAAAATGAAGGTTGAAGTCACTCATATACTCTTGAGGGGACCACTTGATGGTGTGGAATTGTTCCACAAGCGAGAGATTATCACTTTTTTCCTTGAACTGCTTACAAATTTTTGTGCCTAACTTGTTCCAACTGGTAACAGATCCAACAGTTAAACTCTGAAACCATTTAAGTTCTCTACCCTTGAATGAAGTTGCAAGGAGTTGAACTACCACATTGTCCTCTATAATACTGTGTACCTCACAAATGCTAGCTACATCTAATATGTGCTCCCGAGATGAAACATTAGTCTCCCCAGTGTAAAATGGTAAACTTTTTAAGGTTGCTACCGGTATGCCGTCTCTTTATGATAACCACAAATTTTACTGGCATTAAAATGAGGACAAGCATTGGCTACCATGGTGTTCAAGATCTGGTTGTGTCTCAATGGAGGAAAATTTCCCTTAGGAGGAGTTGAATGCACTCTACGAGGTAAAGAGGCAGTTGGTGTTGCTGAAAGGCTTCTTCCTCTTCTCCTTAGGGGAGACAATGAAAGCTCTGTATGCTGATAATTTTCCCACCTTGAATAATTTCTTGTTTGAATTCTTCACATAAGTTGATGTACTGAACTTTGAAATCTAGAGAGATGGAGTCGCTAGGGACTTTTAGGTTAATGGAATGAGAAGAGAAGTACCAACTCTGTCCCATCGAGAGTGCCAAAAGTTGTTGTCACCAAATAACTGCACCCTCCGAATGGCCAAAATGTGAACAAGACATTTGGTGTGATTGGGACACATGGGATCACCTCTCAAGCTATGGGACTTGGGCTTGAGGTGAACCTCCAGAGAAGGCCAACTTCCTCTTCCTAACTAAACACAACACTACTTCTAATGCACCAAATTAAGGGATGTTCAACATCTGGAAGGGATGTTCAACATCTTAATGTGGGAGGTATGCTTGCATCACAGACCATCTTCACCTATCGCAACTAGAAAGGGCACAAAATACCACAAACCAATGCAGATGTTCCTCTCTTAAACTTGAGTATTCATAAGGGTAGATCAAATCAGATTCAACACATAATTAATTCATCATAAAGAAACCACACATTCATATATCAAACATCTATTTCTGTAACCGGGGGATAATAATGACATAAAATTAACGCAGAAGGAAAATAATATTTCCACAACTGACATAAAAGATAGTAGTATTATTCCTTCATAGCATGAAATAAATATTTTGAAATAAAGGTAGGATAATCAATCTCACTAAGGATTTGTAAATTCATAAAGTAAACATTGATTAACCATTCAACACAATAAATCAGATTTCAACAGAAAAGTGTAACTCTGAATGTAATTAAAAGGTATCTTAGAATCTCATAAGCACTCTTCCAAGATTGAAGAGTAACTCCTCTTAAAATAATCTATCTCTACTAACTGGAAGCATCAAGTATTTATAAGTTCTTAGGCTGAGCCATTACAGGCCCTTAACTAACATTTAACTAAAAATAGAAATTTCATTAATATTAAGGGAACATGCTCCCATGAAAATAGTGAATTTGTTGCAAGGGTTTGACTCAGTCAACCCTGTAACTATGACCAATCAGAGCTTAGACTTGTCCTTTCATGGCCACTCAGATTTGTCTTGGTTCAGCTACTCCTCCCTCACCTGCAATTTTTTGTTGTCCTTCTTCCCACACATCCATTCAGTGTTTGTACTCAATAAAGTGCTTGATAATCCCCTGAATTTCTTCATCTCCAGGCCCACATGCATAGTGATTCACTACATCTGCTATCTCGATCTCTTTGTGATCCTAGCTGGCAAGCTTCAAAGTTTATTTATAACTTTCTTTAGTCTCCCTATGAAATTTTGACATAAGACCAATCGGTCAAAGGAGTCACTATTGAAGATCTTGGTGACCTCATCGTCACACTTCACCAAATCTTTGAAATTTCCCTTAATCTGGTCCTCAGGAAGAGCATCGATATTTTCATTAAATAATTTGTAATTGGCGATATCAAAATCCTCTGAGATGTTATTTAGGGCATCTGTGATCTCCATTCATTTCTCCTCCAATTTCTTAATCAAATCCTACAATACTTGACACTAGAATTCCATGGCCTTTTGATATTCAAATAATTTAGAGACATCATCGATCACCTCTGCCTAAAGAAGCAAGTTGGGATCATCTTCTCTGACGTCACTCCATGTTGCCAAATTTAAATTTACATTATTATTATCTTCAAAGAAGGCCTCATCCATCTTGGAAATGGTGGTTTTTACAACCTGCATATCATTATATATCTCAACTACTTTCTTGATTAAAGGATTGGCTTCCTGCAAAATTCTCTCCATCCATCTACTCACTAATCTCCCTTTCTGGCCTAGCTTCTTGAGCTCGAGATAAGAAATATCATCGATTGTCGATGAAATTTTCATATCCGTAGTAGTTGAGACTTCAGTGGATGGAGTGGGTTGGGTTACTTTGTGCAACAGTGTAGTGAGTTTCTCGGCCTTGGCTTTGAGCTCATCCTTGTGTTAGGAAATAAGAGATAAAATATGCGGAATAATCCCTCACAGAATCGCAACAGTAGAAAAATAATATGCAGAAATTATTACAGATCTCAAATAAAATTGCAGAATAAAATAACACAACACAAAGAGACAGTATTTAACATGGTTCACCCAATTTGGGCTACGTCCACCAAGAATCACTTGCTCAGATTTTATTACAAGCCACCGCTCTCTCAATACAATACCCAGATCTATTTGGAGCTATGCTCAACAAACTCTATAGAATTCATAGCCAAATTCAAAACACATCTACAATACATTTACTTATACATCTATCATATGCATAAGACCATATAAATAGACAACTACTTAAGTAGTTTTACAAAACCGTGGGTATCAAAACCATGGGCAAAACCCGTCCCATAAACCTTACTCTTAGTATACAGTCTTCAACACTTTCACACATGAAAACAGGCTCCACAACCTAACAATCTCCCACTTGGAGACTAGTTTTCCTCTGAGCAAGCTTCTCAACCCTTCACTAGTTTCTGTGAAGACCAACCAAAGCTGAACACAACTTTAGTTTTTCCCTTGTGACCACCTTGGTCATCATGTCTGTAGGATTCTGACTGGTATGAATCTTCTCCAACTTCAACTTCTCTTCCTCCAAAGTTGTCCTAATGAAATGGTACCTTAACTGTATATGCTTCATCCTGGAGTGGAAAGTAGAGTTCTTAGCTAGATGTATAGCACTCTGACTATCACTATCCAGCTTACATTCCTCCTGCTTATGCTCCAATTTCTCAAGTAATTGTTGTAACCAAATCATCTCTTTGCTTGCCTCTGTTGCAGCAACATACTCAGCCTCCGTGGTTGACAAAGCCACCAGCTTCTGTAGTCATGAAATCCAGCTCACTTCTGTCCCACCTACAGTGTAAATATAACCTGTCGTGCTCCTCCTGTTGTCTTCATCTCCAGCCATGTCTGAATCTACATAACCATGTAAAGTGGTGTCTAATCCACTGTAGCACAAAATTTTCCCCATGGTCCCTCTCAAATACCGAAGGATCCACTTTATTGCTTGCCAATGCTCTTTACCTGGATCACTCATAAATCTACTCACAGCTTCCACTGCTATGGGCAATATCAGACCTAGTGCACACCATAGCATACATCAAACTGCCAACCGCTGAAGAGTAAGGAACTTTGGACATCTGGTTTCTTTCCTGCTCTATCTTGGGACACTGCTCCTTTGATAACTTAAAATGGCCTACTAAAGGAGTCCCAACCAGTTTAGCATCCTACATTTTAAACCTATCCAATACCTTCTTAATGTACTCTTCCTGAGATAAAGTTAGCTTCCATTCCTTCCTATCTCGAGTTATCCTCATTCCAAGGATTTGTCTAGTTGCTCCCAAATCCTTCATATCAAAGGATTCACTTAGCTGTTTCTTAAGTACTTTTATTTCCTGCATGTTTTTACCTGGAACCAACATGTCATCAACATACAAACACAGGATAATATAACTTCCATCCTGAAATTTCTTTGTATACACGCAATGGTCATAATGACATCTAATATAACCTTGCTCCATCATGAAGCTATCAAACTTCTTATACCATTGACGTGGAGCTTGTTTCAGGCCATACAAGCTCTTCTTCAGTTTGCACACCATCTCCTCTTTACCTTTGACCTCATAGCCTTCTGGTTGCTGCATATATAGTTCCTCCTCCAAATCACCATGGAGAAATGCAGTCTTTACATCAAGTTGTTCTAAGTGTAAGTCTTTTGCTGCAACTATTCCTAGAACAGTTCTAATAGAAGTCATTTTTACTACAGGAGAAAATATCTCATCAAAAATCTATACCTTATTTCTATGCAAACCCCTTGACCACCAACCGGGCCTTATATCTTTTCTTTCCTCCTTATTCATCTTTAACTCTGTACACCCACTTGTTCTGCAATGCTCTTTTTCCTTCGGGTAGCTTTACCAAATCCCATGTCTGGTTCTCCATGAGAGCCTTATGCTCCTCATCCATGGCTTGCTCCCACTTCTTCCTAGCATCTACCTGCATTGCTTCATCAAAGCTCTTTGGTTCTCCACTATCAGTGAGTAATAAATAATAAAGAGAAGGAGAAAAATGTTCAAGTTCTCTTCTTACCCTAGAAGACCTCCTCAATATAGGAGTTTGGGGTTCCTGTTGAGGGGGTTCTTGAACTGATTCATGTGTCACTTTCCCATCCGGAAGATCCTCTACCGCTGCATATTCTTTCTTGGATTTTTCCATGTTTTCTTGCAACTGCTTCTTATACATGACTTTCTCATTAAAGACCACATCCTTAGATCGAATGATTTTCTTGTCCTTAATACTACAACATTTATATCCAAAGTCATCACCACCATAACCAATGAAAGTACATTTTTTCTTATTTAGCCTCTAGCTTCGTCCTATCATCCTTGTCTATGTGAACAAACACCTCACATCCAAAGACTCTAAGAAATGAATAATCAACTTTCTTACCATACCAAGCCTCCTCAGGTATGCCTCCATCCAAGGCACTTGAGGGTCCTCTGTTTATCAAGTACACAGTTGTGCTCACCGCTTCTGCCCAAAAAGAAAGAGGCAGTCATGCATGTAACCTCATGCTCCTAGCACGTTCCATTATTGTTTTGTTCATCCTTTCTGATACCCCATTTTGCTATGGAGTTCCTAGAACCGTCTTTTGCCTACGGATTCCATTCTTAGAACAGTAATCATCAAATTCATTACTACAATACTCCCCTCCATTATTTGACCTGAGACATTTTAGCTTAAGACCTGTTTCATTCTCTACCAAGGCTTTCCATTTAACAAAATTGTCAAATACATCAGATTTGTTTCTAATACAATAAACCCAAACTTTCCTTGTTGCATCATCAATAAAGTAACATAATAACTTGAAACCCCAAGAGATGATACCTGAGATGGCCCCCATAAATCAGAATGCACCAGCTCTAACTTACTCTCTTTCTTTTTAGGTCCAACCTTGAGAAACCTTACTCACTTTTTTTCCCCATATATGCAGTTCTCACAGAAATCCAAACTTGTTCCTGTATATCCAGGAAAATTCTTCTTTATGATATTCATGCCCTTATGGCTCATATGACCGAGCCTATAGTGCCATAATGGTGTATCTGCATCTGAAGCCACAAGATTACAATCATTAGTACTATCAGTGGTTAAATACAAGGTTCCAACCTTCTTACCTCTTGCCACCACAAGAGCACCCTTGGTAACCTTCCAAGAGTCTGCTTTAAATATCACAGTACAACCATCACTTCCCAACTGCCCTGCTGATATCAAATTTCATCTTAATATAGGCACATGTTTGACATCCTTCAATAGCCAAGTATTCCCATTCTGCATCTTAACCTGAACAGAACCTTTTCCAACTATGCTGCAAGGCTCATCATCACCAAGAAAAACATGCCCAAAATCTCCTTGAACATAATCAACAAAATAATGCCTACGTAGAGAAGCATGGAATGAATCCCCTGAATCTAAAACCCAAGATTGAGTAATATTGTGCAAAGAAAGAATCAAAGCATCCTGACATACATTACCCGTTGCCACATTTACCTCCTTGTTTTCTTCCTGTTGTTTCTTCTTATCACGAAGCTCCCAACAGTCCTTCTTTACATGCCCAGGCTTTCCACAATTCCAGCATACAATCTTGTTCTTGGATTTTGACCTTGCCCGATCTTTTGATTTTCCACGGTTTCCTCTATTCTTCTGTCTCCCTCTAGTTTCCACTGTCAAAGCATTCCCTGAAGTAGAAGATTCCCCAGAGCTTTTTCTTTGCATTTCCTCACTTAGAATCACCCCTACAACATCCTCAAACTTCAACTTTGAGTTAGCTAGAACCAAGTTACTTACCTCCATTACCAGGCTATTCCAACTCTCAGGTAAAGAGCATAGAATTAATAAAGCCCTAACTTCTTCATCAAATTCTATTGCAACAGAAGCTAGAATATTAACAACCGTATTGAAATCATTTAAATGATATGCTACTGAACTATTCTCAGACATCTTCATATTAAACAACTTTTTCATTAAAAATATCTTATTAGAGGCAGAGGGTTTTTCATACAACTTCCCTAATGCATCCATTAGATATTTTGTAGTATTTTCCTTTGAAACATTACATAATACCGAAGATGCAAGACACAGCCAGATCATTCCAAGTGCCTTCCGATCCAACAAATCCCATTCCACATCTGTCATACTCAAGGGTTTGTTCACCTTCTCAGATAGCGGAGTATAAAGATCCTTCTGATAAAGGTAATCTTCAACTGCATCTTCCAAAGACTGAAATTCTGCGCGTTGAATTTATCAACCCTAGATCTTCCATCATCTGCCATAGCTCCCACTCAAGCTAAAAAACTTTCCCTATGATTCAACACTTCAGCAAACCAAACCAAGCTCTGATACCAATTGTTAGGAAATAAGAGATAAAATATGCAGAATAATCCCTCACAGAATCGCAACAGTAGAAAACTAATATGCAGAAATTATTACAGATCTCAAATAAAATTGCAGAATAAAATAACACAACACAAAGAGACAGTATTTAACGTGGTTCACCCAATTTGGGCTACGTCCACCAAGAATCACTTGCTCAGATTTTATTACAAGCCACTGCTCTCTCAATACAATACCTAGATCTGTTTGGAGCTATGCTCAACAAACTCTACAGAATTCACAACCGAATTCAAAACACATCTACAATACATTTACTTGTACATCTATCATATGCGTAAGACCATATAAATAGACAACTACTTAAGAAGTTTTACAAAACCATGGGTATCAAAACCATGGGCAAAACCCATACCATAAACCTTACTCTTAGTATACATTCTTCAACACTTTCACACATGAAAACAAGCTCCACAACCTAACACCTTGGTGGCCTTATCTTTGTCATATTTCTCCAAAAGGGCCCAAAGAGTAGTGTGCACATATTTCTTGGCTCCTTCATGAGTAGCCTTCCCCAGTGAGAATTTTTTAATCTGGTAATCCATAGATGTGATAGTTTCTTTAGTTTTCCCCTCAACGGGGGTGGAAACCTCTATCACACATCAGACTTGACATGGTTCTCAGTCTCTTAGCCTGTCTCTTGGGCATATGCTCTAATATGTTGAGATCTATGACATCTCCCATAGGAATCTTCTTCTTTTTCTTCGGAGTTTGCCTAAATAGCCATTCTGGTATGGCTAGAGCTAATGAAGATGGGGTTGTGGATCCAATACCTGAAACATTTGTTAAATCAAGATCACTAGAAATACCAATTGGTATCTAAGTAGAGGTAGCAATGATGGAAGGCGTGGATGTAGGAAAATCCATAGGAATTGATAGAACAATGTTGGGGTTTTGATTGAAGAAAATGGAAGTGTTAAAGGAAGTGAGGAGGAAATGGGTGACCCAATATTTTCCCTAGCTAATAGAAATGGAAGTGATGAGAATACTTGGGCTAGAGAAGGGGACGGGAAGGAAGAAATGATTGTGGAAGTGGAAGGAACTAATATTAGAAGTGATAATAGAGGAATAAGAAGGTGTGATGGATCTTATATAATACTAGGAAAGTCACTAACTTCAACCACTTATGTCACAGGCACTGCAAGAGATGTGATCTTGGGAGTAGAAGCCTTAGAGAGAGATGAGCCACCAAAAACACATGAAATCTTCTTTGGTCTTGTAGGATCCTTTTGAGTTGACCTTTTCCCATTAGTAGGTGTTGGTTGGCCTATTACTAGTGTAGATCTTGTATTTGTAGATTGATTTTCCCCTTTAGGTGAGATTTCCAAAGTGGTCAACCAACTGAAAGTCCTTTTTAAAATGGGCCCCGCCCTCTCTTTTATATTGCTGCACACTTCCACATTCCAATCAATACATTGCAGCAGTTGATTGACAACATTATCATTCTTATATGATGAATCCAAAACCTCATCACTGTCTTACATGTCCTTGGGCACATCGGCCAAACCAAATTGTTGAACCTCATCAAGGTTCATTCTTTCATAATCTCTTTGTCGAATGATGTATTCATCCCGAAAATGAATCCAAATATCTTCCAATTGGGGCATGTGGGCAATGGACCAGCCTGTTTCCCCAAACTTACCCCAATAATCAAAATTAGTTCACAGATGAAAGTTCCACAGGGTTACCTCGGCCATTTCTGCATCAACATTTTTTGCCTTGTGAATATTTGGGCTAGAGTACCTACCAATCGAAATAGGGAAATGCATTCCCACTTTGTGACACTTGTTTCAGATTCGATGATAATCCAACAACTTCTGAACTAATTCCAATAGAATCCATTTGTCAGTGGGGCACATTGGCAATTTGTTTAGGGCACCTATGAAACCCAGAACCTAGATGTAGGTGAATGTAGGAAACTTAAAGTGGATTTCTCCCCATTCTCACACTTCTTGTAAAGCCTCATTGGAAATCCTCCGATTATATAGTTATTTTTCAAAACGATAGAGGATGAAAGTGAAAAAAGCATCGTTGACTCTGCAGAAATACATGCTTCCCTCATCCAAAGTGATTTGGGGATAAAATTCATATATTTGCGAGGTGCTGCGAACACCCCTAGTATTCAAACCAGCAAAATCTCCCATAACAGCAGTCACATACACCATGAAGGATGTCATGTAGAAATTATTTGCATCTGACACTTTACCCAATTGATAGAAAATGGAGCTACTAATATGCTCCCCCACCAGATAAATTCATCGTTCTTATTGATGGTCACGATGTATAAAAACATCCATTCCTATAATTCCTTTGCAGAAGGAAGACCTGAAACTCTGCTTAACAACAAATTGAGATCACTGACCTCCTGAATAAAATCTGACTGATGCATAGTTTTCGGTTGTTTGGCGAATTTCTTGGCCATATAAGTTTTCATCATGATCCTTGAGCATACTTCTTCTTTCTTTTCCATATGTTCCATTGTTATCTCTGGTGAAATTTTTGTGTAATCTTGAATGTCGGAAAGTTTAAGCAGATATTTGAAGAAGTCTAGATCCAAACGGATTAGCACCTTATCATCACTATCTCTGACTGACATGGAGTCTTTGTCAAAGTGGGTTGCTACAGCTAAAATAAATTCTAGGCATTGCATGGATGTTGGATAACCAGCGGCAAGGGTAAACCCACTGTCATAGATGGCTTGCATCCATGGTTTCTTATTTAGAGCCTTTAATCTTTCCTAGAAATCTGGAAAATCAATTTGTCCTAGAACAGTGTCCCCAATATTCCCTAAGTCAGAGGACATGTAGGAGTGAGGAGTAACTCCAAGAAATGAGTACTTCATCTTCTCCTTTTCCTTTGAAGTGGAAGCCGACATCAAGCCCTGTATTTTGAAAGCCGAAGTTATCTAATTTGTAGAAATTCTAAAAACCTGAAAAGAAAAACTTCCAAAATGAAAAGTTCCAAAAGGAAACACCAAAGTGAAATCTCTGAAAACTCTCTCCGAAAAATTTTCCCGAACTAAAATCTCTCAAAACTTTCACCGAACTAGAATCTCTGAAACCAAAATTTCTGATAGAAATCTCTGAAAGAATTTTTCCGAACAATATTTCTGAAAGAAATTTCCAAAAAATAAATTTTTGAAAGATTTTCTCAAAAGTCGAAAGTTCCGAAAAACCCGAATAATTTTTTCTGAAACCTTTATCTCCGAAACCAAAAGTTCCAAAGGAAATCTCTAAAAACTTTCTTCGAAAAAAGAATCTCGAACTGAAATCTCCGAAAGAATTTTTCCTAAAGAAAAAACCTCCAAACAATATTCCCAATCAAGTTTCTCCAAAAAGAGATTTCTGAAATAAACTCCTTGAAGGAATTCTTCCAAACAAGTTTCTCCAAACAAGCCTCTCCAAAAAAGGAAAATGACCCTACCAAATAATGTTAAGTCACAAAATCTAGAAAATGAGAAATGAGAAGAAGTATGGGAGGCCTAAGAGGGTTCTTTGAACAACTCTAAGTACCTGAAGAAAACTCAAAATATGAAACATGGTGAAAAAAAGAAGCGACATAAAAAAATACATAGAGGAAGGCCAAAGAGAAAACAAAAATGAGAGGGAAACAAAGAAAAGGATTTTAAACCAAAAATAAAATAAACAAATTACCATGCCTTGAAAAATATGTCGTAAAGTACAAGAAACGAAATGTTAGAGAAAATGTGTTAGGTAAAAATGACGAGTAAAAAACCAAGTTTAAATAGAAAACCCGATATTAATGGTATAAATCCTATCCGTACGGAGGTAGGTGAAAAATTAATTGCGTGGAGGACCTCTGAAAGTCCGAAGCCTGAAATTTAGAATTTTGGGGTTTCAGACTTCGAAGATTGGGAGACAAAAAAATGAATTGGCAAATGGAAAATTCTAAAACTCAAATGTCTAAAAATTTGGACTTTCAGACTTCGGAAGTTTTAAAGTAAAATCCTAAAAAATGACTTGGATAATTCCAAAACTCAAAAACCCAAAAGTCTGACAATTCAAACTTTCATATTTCGGAAGTCCGAGAGGGATTTAATCAAAATGGGGCCAAAAGTTCTGAAACCCGAAATTCTGAATTTTTGACTTTCGGATTTTCGAACTTCAGAGAGCTAAAAGAGCAATCCCAAATTTGAGCAATAAAACTCCAAAAGATGAAAATCTCTAAAGTCTAAAGATTGAAAATTTCAGATTTCAACCTTGGAGAATTTCACCATACTAGGAATTTCTTAAAAAAATGTGTGACACATTTCCTTCAAGGTAGGTTAAATGGTTAACAGCTGCTAAATTTGCCACACACATACTACTGTTATTGTAATGAAGCTTTTATATACTTATTTAAATGAATGGTATTGGATTAATCTGAGTGTATTCTTATGTGTAATTGGATATTACATGTACTTGATTCCATCATGATTATTGTTTAAAGTCTGCTCTCCCTTAGATATAGATCTGGCATGCTTTGTAGAATAATGTGTTAGTAATGGAACTGCATGTGCTAAGTCTTCATCATGCTAACAACCTACAATAGCAACCCTAAAGAGGAACCTGATACCTTTGCGTGCTTCAAGTGAGCTCTTATTCTAGGTTGAGTGATGTGTCAGTGAGTCTAGGATGTTACTGGTAAATTCTAGGTTGCATCATTGGTTCCATCACCGGGACCTCTTTTTTGGTTATTTCTAGGATGTTTCACGATGAATATGTACCTGTTAACTCTATCGAGTGTTAAGGAGTGGATACACGATCTATAATAAGAATATTTCCAGTGGTTCAACACTGAGTTTAACACATGCGTGTGGGTGGAACAGAACTTGTATGACAGTTTATATGAAATCTTTTTTGCTATCTTTTCAATAGAATTATACGAGTGGCTGATTGCTTATGCATCTAAGTGGAATTGGAGGTATCATGCACTTATCTAGACTTGGAGGAAGAATTTTAGGCCCTTTATGATGTTGATCTTATTTGGACTCGAGCGGTGGATATGTGGTTCTATGGTGTCTTGAACAACTATATCTTGGAATACTCAATTTCCACTTATTCGTTTCCAGAGGTAGCTGAATTCCATTTTTTACGATATCCAAGGGGAACTTACCTACAAGGCATTCCACTGGCTATCAAGATCTTAATGGTAAATTTGAATTTGGAGAGTAAACTGATGGCTAACTAAACCCCACCATGTGTGGGGATAGGAATAGGATTGGTGAAGGATGGTGAACTTAGCGGTGGCAAGGCAGAGAGAAGAAAGGTGGCTCAAGTATAATGAGGCGTGTGAGAGGGAGATAGAGAAGTAGTGTGACATTGCAGAGTGGATGGAGTTGAGGAGAGAGATGGATCATGAAGGATTTAGAGCTCATGTAGAAGACATGGAGCCAGAGCATCAGGAACTCCCCCATCTGGGAAAGCATGACAGGGAACCCTCCTTAGCCTCACAAGGAAGTTCGCCAGCAGAGATGACCTAGGCCGCAGGCGCACATCTGAACCTACCTAATAACCTAGCCCTTGCGCTTGGTTTTCCAGTATCTAGTATGAAAAGTAATCAACAAGCAAGTTTGGGAAGTAAGATAGCAAGTACATCAATGGCAAGGTAGATGGCTTCATTGTTATTTAGAGGTGTGTTTTCAGGCGCATCATCCACACAGAACATGAGCACGTAGAATGTTGGATTCACCTCTGGAAGTGGAACTACTTCACAGACCATAGGGTTTCAGTATAGTACTACTATTGGAGCACATAGGGGAGTATGTCTATAGGACCTATTCCAGCTACAAGTTTGAGGATTAGGAGGCATAGGTAGCTTTGGTTCAGGTGGATCTGGAGGTTCTGGAGGCAGGGGAAACATAGGAGGTTCTGGATCAGGTGGGCAAGGTCTGCACCAACCCCAAAATATTTACATGGAAATGTCTCTTCATCTTCTAGAGTATAGGGGCATAGAAGATGCTGTTGAACATGTGCATATGTGTGAAATACTATGGCATGCAAAAGGGATCATGGCTTCTGAGTGCAAGGCAAGCCAATTTTCTACCACATTACAGGGACGTGCCCACAGCTGGTATAGAAAGTTTGACCCTGATCAAACTTGTGTAGATTATGCAACACTGAAGGATGTGTTCTTGAAAGAGTTCTATATTCCATAATTTAAGCAAGAAGAGTATAAGTGTGCTCAAAGAAATCAAGCAAGGCACTACTAAGAGTGTGTGTGAGTATGATGCCCATTTTAAAATGCTTATGTCTAAGCTTTCCTATGATATTCACGCAATCCAACATGCACAATGGTTCGTTGGAGGATTGATTACACCATTTAGAAGGGCGTTGTCACATAAGACATATACTGATCCACATGAGGCATTGGAGGCAAGCCCTACATGTCTGAGGTAGTTAGGAGTATTGACACTGGCATTAGCCCATTCTTAGAGGCACATATTACAACTATGGAAAAGCAGTTAGAGAAATTATCAGTGAATTCAACCCATGAAACGTGCTCAGGGATTTGGTGTACAGATTGTGAAGTGGAGGGACACACCAAGGATAGTTGTCCTCACAGGTCCATACATTCATTGTTGTTAGACTGTGAGATTTTTCATTTGAATCATGATGCTAGCCATTGTCCTTTGCTACAACGCGCGATAAGGAAGAACGTATCCTGCTATTGCAAAAATTTTCTGGTCCACAACCCATGATACTGAAGATTGTAGATTGATTGGTCAGATCCATGATGTTATAGACATTGGGGTATGGCAAACAAGTGTAACAGATAGTTCTAAAAACAAGAATGAGCACCAAGATCAGGATCACAATCAACCACGCTATGACAGGAATGAGGGGAATTTTAAAGGAGGTCGTGGCAGAGGCTGAGGATATCGTGGTGGATTCAGAGGATGAGGCCATGGTGGTGGGAGAAGTGAGTTCCCTTGTGGAACGTGTTATACATGTGGATCTCCTTATCACTATAGGTGTGAATGCCCCCAGAATATTGCATGTTCTTTCTACGGAAAGAACCATAGCTATGAGGAGTTCCCAGACTTATATGAGCATCTGAGTAAGCAACATAAACAAGAAAACAAAGGCATAGGGATGGTTAGGATACAATGCGCTGTGGAAAATCAATGGATTCCCAAGTTGGCGGACAGAATCTGAAGAGTTACAAGTAAAGATCATGACCCGCACTGAGGCTACACACTCTAGGGAAGCATTGCAGCAGAAACCAACCATCACTAAAGAAGAAGTTCTTCATGCACGGTACCCAGATCCTGCCTATCAGAAGGAGGTTTATTAGGAAACCATGGAAGTTCTAAGGAATCTTCAGGGTGAGATACAGTACTTAAAGGAGCAAAATAAAGCATCAGAGATCGGTCCAAACTGATATAGATGACTTGAGGGAGGTGTGTAAAATATTGCGTCAGGAAAACATCATTCCACTGTTAGGGAGTTGGTTAAAAGGAAACACTTACGTGTAAGTACTGAGATGGGATGGATAGATCCTGCATGTGAATCTTCCCCCTCATAGCCTGGATTATGACAAGGAAATCACTCTAAATGTTGTTGTGGATGGGTGGCTATTGAGTAATATACTGATTGATACAGGCACGGAAGTCAATGTTCTTACCTTGGATGCATGGGTATAAATGGGA
This sequence comes from Taxus chinensis, assembly GCA_019776745.2. Classification (NCBI taxonomy): domain Eukaryota; kingdom Viridiplantae; phylum Streptophyta; class Pinopsida; order Cupressales; family Taxaceae; genus Taxus; species Taxus chinensis. The sequence continues at coordinate 648,334,634 of CM034149.1, forward strand.
AGACCCCCATTGCATCCATCCTCTAATGTATTATTCATGGCTAATTGGACTAAGGCCACTCCCATCAGAGTTTTGAAGGATGCATCCATTACCATACAAAGAGCCAAGTTCACTAGAGACTTTGAAGTTTTAGTACTGGCAGAGTCATATAGCTTCCCAGCTCTATTAGGGCATCCTTGGTGCTATGCAAATAATGTTGATCTTCAGTTCAACAAGGGATATATCAGTTTTGAAAACAAAGAGGAAAGAGTTATTATCCCTTTGACAGATGGAAAATTTGTGCCCTATGTAGAGCCCTTAAGTGAAGAAGATCTTAATAGGATTTATGTACATGCATCATCCGAGACCTAGAGACGATTGAACCAACCAAAGAAGGACTAATTCAGTGGGAGGATGCACATTCTATTAGTGATACTACAAGTGTTGCTTGTGATAATTGGGCTCACAACACTTATGAGTTGGTAGGGCACAAAGTAAAGAGCATATTCCCTCGAGGCACAAAACCACGTTATATCAGGAGGATAGGTAACAACTCAGTACCTTGTTACATAGGAGAAGGGGATCCCATGGTATTCCTAGCGTGCCATGGAAGAACAGTGGATAGACCCACTAGAAAGAAGAACTATGCTAGCATATACACTATGTGGGATAGGAGCACGCTGGTGGGTGACCCACAGGGATAATCTTGTTGGGTGGAATGAAATTGGGATTGCTCTTACTACTAGGTTTTTCAGGAGCAATGCACCTACTCAAATCAGTACTTATCACGGTAATCAACCTGTTCAGCACCATGTTTAGAAGTGTGAGAGACTCTAGACAAAAGGGTAGGAAGCTTTACCACCTTTGCTATGGGTGCACAAGTTTTATTCCACTTTACAAGGTTGCACGCATGCTTGGTATGTGTATGCAGAACTCCATAGAGAAACTAGAAATTGGCAGAATTTAATTGCAGGGATGACCCAGACATTTGAATTCTTCTCTACAAAGCCTTCGGTGGAGGAAGCATTGAAATTCATAAAGCACTTAACTATGGGAGATAGTGCCAAGGCTGAAGAACTCCTTCAGGAGTTATTAGGTAAAGAAGACTCAGGAGCACGTCTTGATGAAGAACCAGAGGCTGATGCAACAGTACTTCAATGCACTTTCCTTGAGAAAGAGAAAGGAAAAATGGTCTATTTAGTGGATGATGAAGAAGTAGATAATCTAGATGTAAACCATTCAACAGGGAGGCGTGAGGTATTGGATAGTGTGGATAAGACCACGCGTGCCTATCATGAACCTATGAAGACAAAGCGGGTGAATATTGGAACCGATACTGAGCCTAAGGAAGCCATAATTGGAGACTATTGGTCAGACTCTGAAGTGGCAAAAATCATAGAGTTACTAAAGGATTACCAAGACTTATTTCCTAGGGGTACCATGAACTTAAAGGTGTGCATGAATCATTAGGAGAGATGAAAATAAAGCTTAAAGAGGGTGCACACCCAGTAAGAAAGAGACCCTATAGGATGAACCCCAATTTGTGTGAAAAGGTCAAAGAAGAGATTGATAACATGTTGAAGTCTGGGATTATCAAGCCCCTTGATGAGTCAGAATGGGTTAGTCCAATGGTGATCAGTATCAAGAAGGATGGATGGATTAGGATATGTGGACTATAGGGAGCTGAATGTTGCATGTGTAACTGATCCATTTCCTACGCCATTCACTGAGGAAATACTAGAAGGTGTTACAGGGTGTGAAATCTATTCGTTTACAGATGGGTTCTCTGGGTATCATCAGGTTCAAATTTCCCAGGAGGATCAGGAAAAGACTACATTTACTACTGAATGGGGTAGCTTCACCTATACTGTCATGCCTTTTGGTCTGAAAAATGCGCCTGCTGTATTTTCGCACATAGTTGTCCAAGCATTTAAGGAATTTATTCATAACTTCTTACAGGTATATTTAGATGATTGGACGGTGTATGGATTAGTTAAGGATCACTGTGACAATCTATGCTTAATGTTTGAAAGGTGTAGACAGTTGAGTATCTCTTTGAACATCAAGAAGTGCATATTTACTACACCATTTGGGATACTTTTAGGACACATAATCTGTAAGGAGGGTTTGTTGGTTGATCCAGCAAAGGTTGCAGTCATTATAGGCCTAAGGGAGCCTACCAGTCAAAGTGAGGTGCATGGATTTTTGGGTCATATAGGATATTACAGAAATTTTATCAAAGGATATGCCAAAGTTTTCGCACCATTAGAAGAGTTACTGAAAGGGAAAGGTACATTCTACTGGGGAGAACAAGCAGCAATGCGCATTCGAGACATTGAAGGAGAAACTTACTACCACACCTATTCTGCATTTTCCTTCATGGGACAAACCATTTCATGTACATGTTGATGCCTCTGGCATGGCCATTGGCACGGTGTTGGCTCAACCTGGAGAAGGTATTGTAGATCATCCTATTTGTTTTGCTAGTAGAAAGCTGACTCCTGCAAAACAGAATTACACAACTACAGAGCGCGAAGCTTTTTCAATGATCTATGTGCTGCATAAATTCCACCAGTACCTACTAGCTACACCATTTGTCTTTTATACAGATCACATGGCATTGAAGTATTTGGTAAATAAACTTGTTTTACAAGGGTGCATATGTCGATGGGTGCTCTTATTTCAAGAATTTGATTTCACAGTTGTGGTAAAACTAGGAAAAAGTAATTCTGGACCAGACCATCTATCAAGAATACAGTCAGGAGAAGAAGCACAAGGCAATTGAGGATACCATGCCAGATGCACAGTTATATAGGTTACAACATGCACGCCATCAGAACTAGAGGACATTGTTGTCTTTCTACGAACAGGGATGACACCAGAAGGAATGAAATCCTTGGAGAAGAAACAACTTGCTATACACGCCGCACCTTATATGTTAATCAGTGGTGACTTATACAAATTGGGACCGAGATGAGGTATTGTGTCATTGTGTATTGGAACATGAGTGCACATGGATATTATGGAAGAAGCTCATGGTGGTATTGCAGGTGGCCACTATGTCGGTGATGCCACAACACGCACAAGATTCTACTCATTGGATTATGGTGGGAGACCCTATATAAAGATTGTAAGGAATTTTGTAAGGCATGTGATCATTGTCAATGTCTTGGGAAACCAGGTCAATGAGATGAAATGCCTCTGAGACCTATTGCTAGCACAGAACCATTTGAGAAATGGGCTATAGATTTTGTAGGTCCTATTTCACCAGTTACGTAGAACTAGATCACACTACATCATAACTTGCACAGACTATCTGAAGAGGTGGGCAGAAGCAGCACCTACAAAGGACTGTACAGTGGCTACAACAACCCAGTTTCTATGGGAAAATATTATTACAAGGTATGGATGTCCTTTGAGTTTGACCAGTGATAGGGGCACACATTTTCTTAATGAGACAATCATAATTTTATTGGATGAGTTCATGATTGCACACCATAAGACTACACCCTATCATCCTCAAGAAAATGGAACTGCTGAGGCTTTCAACAAAATTTTGAGCCAGACATTGACAAAAATATGTGATGTTGGAAGAAAGGATTGGGATGATAAAATATCTGCAGTACTTTGGGCATATCAAACAACATATAAGAGATTGAACAAAGCCACACCATTTCAGTTAGTGTTTGGCACAGAAGCAGTTCTTCCTATAGAATTTATGTTACCTTCTTTACGTATTTGCACATGCTGGAGGTCTAGCTAATGAGCAAGCTTTAGAAGAACGGATTGAAAAGATAATTAAGTTGGATGAGTGATGAGCCATAGCACGTTGGAGTCAGAAGCAAGAAAAGGCCAGGTAGAAAGCATGGCATGACAGGAAACATCAGGGATAAAAAGCTTGAGATTGGACAAATGGTACTTCTCTATGACTCTAAGTTCTTTGCGCCATCCAGGAAAACTTAAGGTACATTGGTTGGGGTCGTATGTTATCACTTACATCCTTGAAACATGCACTTTCCAGTTAGAAGCACTTGATGGAACATGGCTACCTAGTTACTTTAACGGGAGTAGGTTGAAGCCCTACTATAAATAAGTCTTCTTGGTGTTTGTAATAAGGCAGTATTGCCATTTAGATTAGGTTTTCAATTCTGTATTTCCTTAATGTGTTTCCTTCTTTGTTGTTATGCTTTGTCAATTTAGTTATTGTTCTTGTGTAATAAGCGTGCTTGCGCACATGAAGCTAATTACTATATGAAGCATGTTTATGCACAGAGGACTACACATAATTTTAGTGTGGGGTGGTTGTCGATATCCAGGTACAAGATTGTGGGAATTGAAAGGTGAAAGGAATAAGCTGCTACGGGTGCTTTTCAAGTCAAAGGATTGCCTCTAAAAAGTGACCAAAGATGGAGATGAATGAAGGGATAGTATAACATGAGGTAAGCAGAGGCCATAACAACTACCAGAAGAAGGTGCAGTGACGAGGTACTCAGGCACAAGGAAGCACGCTGAAGAGAAGTCTATGACCAAAGGGTAGGAAGGCATGCTAGAAGGTTATAGCTGGGGTGCGAAGATGTACCATGCAGAAAGAATGGAATTGGTCAATTAATGAGAGGATATTTGGTAGGTGAAGGAGCAATAAATGCATCAAAAATTTGAAAATATATATAAGGATGGGATGCGAGTTCATTTTTACCATTGTGATTAAGAGTATTTGAAAAGGAGCTAAGTGCGAAGATCCGAGTGATCGAATTGAGGTGTGAAAGGTGTGTAGCTAGTCATGACAAAGAGATCTGTGCACAGAAAGAGCTTGTGTCCCCAGTGGTGAAGGGTTTGAGTGAAGCAAGGTGACAGAGAGGAGTGAGGGCACGTAATTTCACCTAGGGCATGTTGAATCGAGCTAGGGTTTGATTCACACATTGCAGAATTCAAGAGGTGAGTGTTTACAAGGGATTGCAAGGTAGAAATGGCACCCAAGAAAGCAGTTGCAGCAGGAGTGAAGGGAAAAGAAGAAGGTGGTCGTAGAAGAAGAGGAGATGGCTCCCGAAAGAAATTTTTCTGAAATGCAATATCCAGAAGGGGTTATCATAGGCCAGGAGTGGGATTCTCACATAAGGAGAAGCAAGGTGAGTGAATACAACCACCATACCATAGAGAATAAGAAGGAGCTTGATGCCTTGCTGAACACAAAGATGAATAAACACACGGTGGAAGACATGTCTGGTGTACGACGATGCTGGTGAGAAGCTCTTGAAGAAGATTGGAGTTTACCAGCTATACAAGCTCCCTTACTTATGGAAATATGATCCCTTGTACCAGTGGCTCATGAGCAGAGTGCATGAAGATTTTTTCTACTTTGCAGGATGCAGAGCCAGAATTTCAGCCACTAATCTCCATGGTAACAGGATTGAAGGGCACAGGAGAATATTTGAAGAATGATTTAATAGACAAGGCCACAATCTTGGAGACCAGAAAGGAGTTGGGGTACACAAAGGGTCGCGTGTGGCATGGACATCGATAAACTGAAGAAGTATCTAGTTGTGCAGGCAGTCACACACCTTGTGACGAAGCTAAATGACCAGGAAAGGTGGTCACAAGTGAACACCATGTGGCTGCATGTTGCGAAGAAGATGTCTAAAGGGGTAGTCTACAATATTTCAGGCTACATTGCAGAAACTATTGTTGAAGAAGCGCACACAGGAGGAAAGATCATCTTTGGAGTTGTTCTATTATCATTGGTGTTCATGGAGATCGGAGTACCTGATGGACCAAAAGAGAAGATATGGGAGTATCCCATGGAGCATAAGTCACCAGTGGAGTGGTTCAATAAATACCTATGTGAAGGATCCATGACAGAACCAGTCAAGAAAAGGGCTGAGAAATGGTATGATAGGCTCTCGCGTGGCCTTTGAAGAAGAATGGTGCATCCCCAAGGACTTGCCTTTGGTGGTTGGAAAGGCAATTCAGTTCGTTGTATACCAACACTTTTGCATAGTGTGGTTCACCATGATAGATGGAGCATGGAGCCCTTGGTGTAAGTTACCATATGCCTTCACAGCAAGGTACTTCCAGGCATCAGTACATAGGTTCTCAGACACGTGATGACTAACGTTCAATGTGGACAAGGTAGATTGTGACTACCACATGCTAAGGAAGAAATATGTGTATCCAGGATGGGGTGCATATATTGAAAGGCTCATTTCAAATGTATTGAGCATTAAACCAGTAAGTTTGGTTGTGGGAGATATTGGAGCAGCACTGGTGTACCTTCAACTGAAGCCCAAGTTGGAGAATAACAAGTACGTGGAGAATGAGTTTGTGCACTCCCAGGGCCACCAAAGGGTAAGCATACCATGGAGAACATTCCAGTGCCTAAGCCCACAGAGACAATTGAAGTGGAGGATGAGGAGGATGAGCGCGAAGATAGTGGGGTTTGGAGCATAGAGGTAGAAGACATCCTACGAATAAGGATGAAGTTGAGCGCGCAACTACACCACCTCAGCCACAAGAGGGGGATGAAGAGGACTTGGATGCAGTCTAAGGAGAGCACAAATTTAAGAGAGTGTTCAGGAGAACAAGGACCCAAGGTGCTACTCCGTAAATAGTGCGAAGATCACCCAGACTCTCTCCACAGAAGGAGACAACCATGAAAAGAAGAAGGAAACTAAAATTGAATGAGGAAGCGGAAGAGTCAGAGGAAAGTGCACCTAATTCTCCTACACCTCCTGAGAATGTTGAAGGACAACAAGGTGAAGAAATGAAGGAAGGAGAAGAGGAAGAAAAGAGAACAGATGAGACAGTTACAGAGACTGCTCAGGACATGGGAACACAAGTTCCAAATCTGGAAGGCTCAAGTTCCTAAGCAGCCTAGGTCAAGAAGAACAAGTGGAGAGCACATTCCACCAGCCATGGGTTATGCTGAGGACATAGGTAAAATTTTCACACCCGTTTCCAGAGCACACTGACACAAAAGGACTTATATGGCTGGGAATTAATGGATGAAGATATGGTAACAGTGCGCACCAGGAAGCAATTATCATGGTCGATGCACACACACATGGATGAACCGGATTTTGATGTGTGTGAAGAGTCATGCGTGTTGAGGAGGTTGAAAAAGACACCTCAGGCTAGACACATAACAGTAAAGCCTACTATTATGTCAGATGAATAGGTGAGCAATGCATTGGTTAAAGTCTCAACAGAGGTGGCAAGGTGGAATATGGACAAGGCTACCACAATTAGGGTGCTAAGGGAAGAAATTAAAACTAAGGATAAGGAGATAATGCATGCCTAATGCAGGAAAGAGACTTAGCACAGAAAAAGAACTCTATATTTATCAACATCGCAGAGGAAATTGGTGATAATGTCATAAGAGCTAGGCCACACTTAGAGCCAAAGGTACCAAAGACATTTCCTTTGGCAATACACTATGTAGGTACATTGGTGGACCTAGTGCTTGAAGATGAACCTCTGTGCATGCCAGCACCAAAGGATCCAAGCCCAAGATGCAGAGTGAGAAAAGGCTTCAGTGATGCGGAAGATTGCATCATATGAGGGATTGCTACAAGCATTGTAGGAAGTACTGAAGAAGGTAGACCAAGCCTTGAACATCTGTACAGCTCCAGAGGCGCTCATCAACATAAAAACCCTGGAGGAGAGCAATGAGGTCCAGAAAGTAATGAAAGATGACACATTGGGCCACGCAGATAGATTAGCATTGGTCAAATAGAAGCACGAGGCCCTGGTAGCAGCCCAAGAACCACACAAAAATTGGCTAGAAGAGCTTGGGAAACTCATCGCGCAGAAGATGGATTTGCTGGAGGGAAGGATGACTGCAATGTCCAGCATTGTGTTGGTCTTGCAAGAATGAGAAAGGAGAAATTGTGAAGGAGGAACTGGAGTCTATTGTTGTGGACATTCCAGAAAGAGTAGAGGAAGCACTCATTGAGTGGCAGACCTTGGAGGCTGAGATTAAGGAGGAATATCCTGAATTGATTTGTCAGGATACAGAAGAAGAAACTGCATGATAAGAACATTCTTTCATTCATTCAAATTCTTTCTATTCTTCTATTCTTTGATTCATTTTTGGAGATAACCATTGTCAGGGCAACAATGCAATTAGTGTGGGGTAATGTTGATCAGAGAACACTTGACAGAAAGCACACAAGAATTCCACACGGGAAAATAGGTCATATTCAAAGGCATGAATGGATAGGGAGAACACGCACACGGAGTAGAAGTTCAGCTTTCAGGACTTAGCCATTTTTTCTCATGAAGGTCTATTTTTAGAGATGGCGTGCAGAGCACACAAATGAGGTAGAGACATGTGCACCACACATTGGCTATTTTTGGAGGATTGGATACAAAGTGCTTTGCATGGACACAGGCCGGAAATAGATTTCTCACTGTCAGTTAACTACCAGTAGTCTATTGTTAGCGCACTTGCATGTGTGGCTATTTTTGTAATGGCGCATGGCTAATAATAGCATGAGACCTATTTTGGGATTAGATAAGTGGTGAAGGGCAAGTCCCCACCCTTATATATATGTAGTGAACTGCGTAGTAGATATATGTATGATGATGAATATACAGAGAGAGATATAGTGAGATTATGTTGCTAAATCAATGTCACATGCATACTATTGTTATTGTAATGAAGATTTCTATACTTACTATTAATTTAAATGGAGGATATTGGCTGAATCTGAGTGTATTCTTGTGTGTAATTAGATATTGCATGTACTTGATTCCATCATGATTATTGTTTAAAGTCTACTCTCCCTTAGATATAGATCTGGCATGCTTTGTAGAATGATGTGTTAGTAATGGAACTGCATGTGTTAAGTCTTCATCATGCTAACAACCTGCAACAGCAACCCTAAAGAGGGACCTGGTACCTTTGCGCACTTCAGGTGAGCTCTCAGTCTAGGCTGAGTGATGTGTCAGCGCGTCCAGGGTGTTACTGGTAAATTCTAGGTTGCATCACCAATCCTAGTGAAATGATATAAAGTTCATAATTATTGGTCCCATTAGTTGTGCCAAAAGTTGTTGTATCTCATAATTGCACCTTTTTCTAGATCATGGAAGATTAAAAATTATGTAACAACATAGGATGATCTCCACAATGTGGGACTTGTATAATTAATATCAACCTCTAGAGAAGGTCGTATTTCTCTTATTCCTTCGACCAACACTAGTACTCCTAAACTAATGTTGAGAACCAAACTACAGGTGAAAAGGGAGGAGGAAATATATGAAACTAAACTAAGATAAAAATAAAAGCGATTGCGATGTGCAAGAAGAAGATGATATCTCTCTCTCAAAATATTAGAGAAGAAAAAAGGTCCAATTAAGGTTAGAGGGGCAGATGCTTGCCATTCCAACTCTACAATCAAATCAAATCATAACCCTATTTATTTGAAAAAAATGACATGAAACTCTACAGAAGATAGATGATACACAACACAAATGAAAGAAGAGAATGCAAGAGTACAATATTGAAACACAAGGGGAAAATTCAAACCACACTTGTTATCATATTATTATTACAAATATGTAGTGAGTGCTACAATAAATGGCAGGTAAGGTGCAATATAAGGGAATTTATGCCAGGGTCTGTAAAAATATTTTGACATAATAAAAATACTAAGCAAGAGAGAATGCATTAATGAAGAAATACATTACATTTTACATAAGGGAAGAGACAAGAGGGAATAAAAATAATGTTGGGGAGATGCTCGACCTACTAATTCTAGCTAAAACATTGCAAAATTCCTCCATAACGTAACCTTTATGCCTCATGATGGTTCATGCTTTTGGAGATGCCTTTGCTTTTAAGAAAACTCTAGATAATTTATGTGGATGAGCAACAACTTGTAGATCAATGGATGCCCACAAAATCTAGAAGATAGATGGAAGGATACATTGCCAAATGTCCAAAACTGTTATACATATCACCATTTGTCATCATTTCAGTTGGACATGGGTCAATATTCTCTTTTAGAAGCATTCGTAAGGATATCAAGGCAAGGGAGGATCAAATAAGCATCTTATAACCAAAAATGACATCTTCAGACTTATGAAAGCGGAATGAAACATCCCAAAATTCCCAACTTCAATATCCCAAAATACTTGATCATTCCTTATAAATTTTCCTTCTTTTGAAATTAATCTCCAAAAAATTCTTGATGAATCAAATCTGAGGAAAAATGGAGCTCCATAACAAAAGATATCATCAAAAAACCAAACCCACCCTTTCGCAAAAAATCCTTTGTTCTACGAATTTGGTTATGACCTGCCTTTGTTTTCTCATTTTGCAGCCTTAAAAAAAATCTTGTTTTGTAGCCTTGCTTTTGGTTTCTAAGACATCCATAGCTCTTCTCCTTGTTTGGTGTCTTTTGAAGACTTCCCTGAGTTTCCTTTGTTTACTATTTATTCCCTAGTTGTTCAAAACCTACGACCCTATTTCCAAAAGTCTAAGGAGTTATTCACTTTATTTTGCATGGCATTTACCCAGTGGTCTTTGTTTCTTCAATCGTATGGGTTAGGAGAACCTTTAGAACCATATGCTAGCTCTTTCACTCTTAACCACATTCTTATTACTCCTGGGGTACCTTTGGGTGTGGGAATTTGAAATGAACCATCCTCTAATATCAGATCTAAAAATGTCCACACATAATGCATTGCAGCTAGAAAATTTCTTAGGTACCTTGGATTCCAAGATGAGGCACTTTATGAGAGAATGTGATCACCTATTTCCATTCATTCTTTTCTTCTGGCTCGCTCTTTCTCTTCCTTCAATCACTGAGCTCAAATCCTCCGTTAAGCATTTTATTTCCTTTGTATTAGTGCTTTATTATCACTCCGTAAGCACACCTTCCATGGTGGAAAATTGTATCAATGTTTCTTCATGCCACCTCAGTAGATACGCTTAACCAAGGAATTCCTAACCTACTCTTTAGACATTTTTGTGGGCTTTAGACCTGATAATTCCTTCTCTGAGGCACCTAAATATCAACTTTCAAGTGAGGAACAATATGGCCCACTTCTACATACATCAAAGTCTGGATTGTCCATGTGCCAGCTCCAAACCATCAACCATGGAGAAGTTACTAGACTATGTGTATGTATGGCCATATCCAGGACTATTTGCATGCAATAATACAATTCAATGTCCCATGACCTTCCTCCTTTGTTCTCCAGGTAAGGAGAACCTACGAAACACTAAGTTCCTTCATTCTGTGGAAGACTAAATTTCAATGTTATGTGGCTTTTCTGAGAAAAAATTTCCTAAGTCCAAAATTGAATTTGTGAGTTGTCAAAATAGTATGGGGGTTATTTTAGACAACACTAGATTGAGATAAGTCACTTCCAATGTGATGGGAATTCAAAATCAATTTCGTACAGCAAGTGAAAGGGATATATACCAATTTCACTTTTTGGAGTACTACATTCATCCATAAGACATCATACATCTTCTTTTTCTAGTTCTTCTAGTTATTATCAACCATATTTTGGAAAATGGTAAGTATATTCTGATTTTATGGTTCTACTTGATCACTCCCTTTTGGATAGTAGTCTAAAGAATGTGATAATTAAATACCATAACCATATTAGAATCCCATTATTTCATGTGAAGAAAACGTTTATGCATTGTCAGTGACAATTTTGTGTGGAACTTTAAAACAAACTAGAATATTTTCCTTTGTAAAATTACAAACAAATTCAAAAGTTATTAACTTGAATGCAGTAGCCTCCACCCACTTTGTAAAATAATCTATTGTTGTAAGCATATAAGTGTGACCTAAAATTATGTGAGGATTCAAAAAACAATCTAAAATATAACCCACTATTGGAAGGGTTCTTCAATAATCATTAACTTTAGCGATAATACTACAAGTTTTCTCCTTCCCACGAATTTTTCTCAAGCCTCGCATTTAGAAACCCACTTGGATCCGTCCCCAAAAAGCATGGGACAATAGTAATATGCTCTTATATTTTTATAATTTTTCATAGGAGAATTGAAGTATCCTCCACAAGTGTGATCCTCAATTTCTCTTTTAAAGAGAGAATTATTCCACAGTAATCTTGACACTGTAAGTTTAATATATCTTTTCTCTTTGGTAGTGATATTAGCTAGGTATTCTCCTTAAGACATTAAATGCATAATTTTTTAATACCATTCACTAATGGTGTCAATGAATAAAACCAAAGCCATTTCTTCTGAGTTATTATCACCTTTCACTTCATCAACTTTGTTCTCATAAATTAATTTACATAAATCCCATCCTCAAGCAAGTTTTTTGGTTTGATGTCAATGTTGTACTCATGTATCTTGGCAATCTTGTTTCTCCTTTTTGTACCAATCCCTATCAAGTTAGAATTGACTTCACAACAAGATTATGCACTATAATTGTTTAGTGTGAATTTGGGATGTAAAACCTAAATGTTAGGAAAATATCATTTTAATACATGTGTAGATCGTGATTCCTATTCCTTCACATTTTCTACATTCCTCGAAGGTCGTTAATCCATGTATTTGCTGCAAATTTGAATTGTCTCATTCAATTGCATGAGTTTCAACAATATACTTGGGAAAAATTTTTAAGGGTTGAGGATAGTTATTGTCTTGGCCACCTACACGTATCGATGTAGTGCTAGCAAGAGGATTGGCTCTCCAAATAGTATAATTCGATAGTCCTATACGTACATTGTGAAGTTTAAACTATAGAGATCTGCAAATGGTACACAGTAAATTTATTTTCCGTGGTTATAGGTATATTCTTTGTCGACTCCATAGCTTGAAGTATTTTTATTTATTTGTTCAAAAATAGTGTGATCCAAAGAGTCCATGTGGTCATATGTTTTATATGTCTATTTAAAATTGGGTTGAGTTATATAGCGAATAGTTTGTGAACTTAGATGTTCGGTGTTGTTTAAAAGAGAGAGAGAGAGAGAGAGAGAGAAAGTGTCATTTTATTTTTGTTGTTTATAGTCAAAAGTGTCAAAGTCACATGTTGTGTAATTAAAATACTTTTTCGATTCCTAGTAAATAAATTATAAGTTATTAGTTGTTATGTCGAGTGTCATTGTTAAAATCGTCAATCCAATCTTAAATTGGATTTGTTATTATTCTGTCATTTTGTCTTATCTTAATTTAGTATTGTTTAAAAAGTTGTTAGTTTGTAGTCATGTCTTTGTTCAATTAGTGTCTGTGTAAAAGTTGTGTCGTCAATTTTTTTGTAAAAAATAAAAAAATTTGCCTCGCGGACGCATTTTCAATGTTACCCAACATCCGAAAAATAAAGTGTTTCACATTGCGGGAGAAAAGAAAAGAATAAGCTCAATGTGGAAACAAATGAGCTTCTTGATCGGATTCGGCTAAATTAGCAACTTCATATTGGAGGTTGGAGGCAACGTAGGATGGAGGGTGATTAGCGCCTCTAGTCAGTCACCAACAACGGGGCCGCATTTTAGTATGGTGGAGTCTCTTTTTTAGTTGTGTGGTGTGTGAAAAATCAAATGGTGTGTGGTTTCCTTCCCCTGTTATGATTCAAGTGAGGATTATGTGCATTTTGGAATCTGTGAATAGTTTTATAAAAGGGCAATTGAACTAGAGTGGTCCTCTGACTGTTGAGATTCTTCGATTGTCGTACTTCTAACATCGATTGACCGGTGAAAGAGCGTTCACTAGAAGTAAAAGTGGGAATTGTTGAGTTCACGTATGTAGGTGAATCGGTGGAAGTGTGATCATACGGTATGAGATTCACTATGGTGAAGCAAATTGGTCATGTACAACAAGATCTAAGCCATCAGTATGCAGAGGCATATGATTTTGTTTCCAGTCTTTGAGATGTGCTTTCTCCCCATGTTTGCACTAGGGGGAATGCTAGAAAAATATCATGTTATTTCTTACATGTGTGAGCAAATATATATTGTTTTATTTTTTTTGTTTAAACAAACTTGCGTAGTTTGGCTTATGAGATATTCTAAGAGGCTTTCTAATTTGTTACAATATATCTCCTAGTTTATATGAGATCATTGCCTATATGTATTATTATCTAAAGAAATATATATTGATGTAGTATTCTTTTGTGCAAATATCTCTATCTTCCACATTAAACTATTGAATAAAATGGGGTGGGTTACGACTTACGATAAGTGGGTGTAATTGATTAAATTATTTAATTGAAGGGTACCGGTGGATTACCTAGGTCGGGGAAGGTTATGAAAGGGAATAAAATAATGTGACGGCACGTTTTAATTGTCAATGGTTATAAATGATCGTATTTAATTGGATAATTGAATGAAGATGGGAGGGTGTAGATTTTCAATGTCTACATATGCCCCTTTTTGTCTGATAGTTTGAAAAAAACAATGAAAAAGTTTGTTCGTACGGGGTGAATCAACTACAACGCAATACAATGAACACCGAGGAATCAAATGATAGCATGACCAAAGGTTTTGACACCTATTGACATATTGATCCTTGTCAGGTAGGCTATTTTGACGGGGAGATCAAGTGATGGGGGGCCAAAGGGCACATGTCCCATAGACATATGCCGAGTCCCAAAATTAAGTTTGTTTATTTGATTTTAATGTTCCAAGGAGTTGGGTTCTTTGAAAGTGGCACACTTGTGCAAAAGTGGTGTTTTTTTTTCTATGCTTAAGGGGGCAGATGATAATTCTTGCTAAAAATGATTTAAATCGCAAGTGATTTGGGGAATCACCCATTGTTGTTGATGAATCGTCAGTAATCAAATCATGGTAAAATTTGGGGTATATAAATACCCAAGCCCTACAGTTTGTTATTTATTTTGACTGCTGGGTAAAACAGTGTTGGGAGTGAATTTAAGTCATTGTGTGCAATTTGGTGTGATTCGATTGAGATGGTGTCCTCCAGTAGGTAGAGGCAACTACCCATAGGAAAGGTAAGTAGATTTTTCTTCATTTTGTGTGATTTTTGGTAGTTTTAGGTCTTCTTTTTCATTTTTGGGGCGTACAGCTACCCTAACCAGAATCGTTGGCAATTGATGTGATCGTTGGAGTTTCAATAGAAACATTGGTGATCTAGGTAGATCGCTAGCGATTTTCCTATGTTTTGGCAGTTTTTGAAATGAAGTGGGATGTTTCAATGTTTTAGATGTTGTTGGTGTTATTGTGATGATGTTGATTTTCATTTTTTTATGTTTTTTATTTATGATATTAATGTTAATTTGTTTATTAATTATAAGTGGATGTGAAGTTATCTATTTTTGACTCTATCTCATTGATTTTGGAGCAAGCGAGGGAGGTCATGACCGACGATGACTAGGAGCATGTAGAGGTTGTTGGATTTGGTGCCATGATATATTATCGATGGATTCATAGATGTCTAAGCTTAATCCTAGCATTGTTAGAGAGGTGGAATTCTTCCACCAACACTTTATGGTTGCCTACAAGATATATCACGATCACCTTATAGGATGTTCACTGCATCCTAAGATTGTCGATCCATGGAGAGGGGGTGTATATCATTACTAAGGTAGAGAGAAATTGTGTGATGACTAGATTGTATGGGGAGGATGCCACAGATATCATATATGAGTTAAGTACTTTCACTTATGGCCATGTATATTCACCTGAGAGAGAGGATTATTTATGGATGACCATGATGATGATGGCCATCATTTTTTACGCATTTTTGGATTCTAGAGGTGGCTGCTTCCCATGGATGATGATTAGGGTAGTAAGCCGAGATGATGGAGCGGAACACTATTTTCGAGTGGTGACCTACCCTACTTACTCAAACATTCATAGATTTGTGGGGGTGGAAGACCGATAAACATTATGAGATTGATGTTGCTTTTCTCCTACAAGATTGGACCTTAGAGCATATTGTTATTGCTCGACCAGTGGGGCTACCATGGGGCATTGGTGATCAGTACCCCGGTTTTATGAGATGGAGATTAGACAAGGGTTGCATGGACAAGAGGAGGACAAGGATCTATAGAGATTTGTTATCTGGATTACAGGTGGGGGGTGTTGCATGTAGGCCTTATTGGATTTACCTGCATGACCTAAGTATCCTCAATATTTTCTTGGGTTACAGTAGCCTATGTGGCTTCAGGCACATAGGGTAGGTGAGCATGATTTGCTTTGTTTTTACCATGTTAGAAGGTAGTTTGGATTAGTGTAGGGGGTACCTGATGATCCCAATCAGTATAGATGGGAGGATACATATGTAAAGACTCCACAAGAAACAAGTTCGAGACCTATTGTTATTGAGGAGTTTCTAGGGGCTACAAGCCCGAATGAGGAGGGAGAGATAGTACAGATTCATGATGCGAGGGTTACCCTAAAGCATACTGCATAGTGGGTTTCATCCTTGAGGAGTTTTGAATAGAGCCTGAGTATCACAGAGGGTTGCGTAGAGGGTGAGACGAGTATGTGCTAAGATGGAGGGAGGAGCATAGGAAGTGCCAAGTGAGGAGGATGAGGGAGATGATGACATAGCTTCAACTATTGTAGTAATGATGGCTGAGAAGGTCATAGTGGAGGGAGAGAAATATCTGGCTCAGAAGGATCAAGATGACCTTCTTTGTGTGCGGGATGCCCTTATTACAGAGAGGGATGGGTTGATTGTTGAGAAGGACACGTTGGTGGCAGAGTGAGATGGTCTTTGTGTACAGCTTGCACAGGTCTCTGTAGATAGAGACAAGTACAAGGGCCATAAGGATTCATTAAGGAAGGCTTTGGGGATTACAAGGCCTTCTATATCTGGAGCGGAGTTATATGTGATGGCTCGATATAACAGGTAGAAAGTGACACCCACCACATCTCCTTCATCTGGCATGATTTTGGTAGCTCATTATGAGGTTGTATGAGCTGAGCGAGATTATTATGTTGATTTGATCATCAAGAACTATCATGATGCCACCTTGTATGTAGATCACTTGGCTGCCAAAGGGGAAGCTACAGCAGTAGCGAGGCCTAGTGTGAGTGCAACGAGCACGGGATAGCCACCTCATAGGCCAGAGAGAGTGGATGGTGGCAAGGGAGGAGCCAAGGTGAGATTATGGCAATGAGTGCTCCCGAAGGGGTTAGAGATACAGCTGTTGCTAGAGGCACACATGCTCTAAGAGTAGAGGGTGGTACTGTAGATGTTAGTACGGTACTCATAGATATAGATTTTACTAGTTGATTCTTATGTATATGATGACATAGGATCATAAAAGCCCCATTTTGTATGATGATGATATATATATTGATTTTTTGGCCATTGATCATGATGTATACCAAAATTTTATTTATATATATATATATGATGACAATTTTTAATGGCTTATACTATATTTTAATTTCCATGTGTTGATATTGTATGTTTTTAAATTGGAATGTGTTAGTGTTAGATGGATGTATGTGATGTGAAGTTAAGAAGCATGGTTTAAAAATATGTATGGTTACATATGATTAAGTGTGGTTGAATGTTTCATTGATTCAAACGACTTTGAAATGTGATTTTAAAATATGGTGTATCAAAAAAATGTGACTAATCCAAACGAGGTAAAAATGAAATGATTGCCCCACTATCAATTTGATATATACATGACGGGTTTCAAAAAGTGATAAAATGCTTGCACTTCTGGCATTAACAAATGTTAAATAAGATTATCAATAGGTAGTTACACAAATCATGATAGAAATGTGACTTTAAGTGAATGTGCCTTGTTAGGATGATGAAAGAGATTTTTTTATATGTAGACCGATGTGGGAGAAAGGGGTTTCCTCTTCAACAGGTTCAAAGGGAAAATGCCCCAGCTTTTACATTTTTAATTTTTGAGGCAAACTGATCGATATGGGAAATCTTCCTTAATGGGAAAGTTGATCAATGTGGGAAGCTTTCCCAGGATGATTTTTATATTGATGTATTTTAAAAGGCTGATCAATGTGGGAAGCCTTATACATGAGTAGCAATCCTTTGGGGATATGGTCTACATTTTTTACTTTTTTACTTTTACAAGATGACTGTCCTTCAAGGGATTTGTTCATAATTTTGACTGGTAGTTGTCCTTCGAGGGATCAGTCTAATTTTTATGTTTTTGATAATAATTTAGACTTGTGAATATTTGTCCATCAAGGGATCAGTTTATTATATTTTTTATATTTTGATAAGAGGAGCATCCAAATGATTTTTACATAAATTTTTGAGCTGAGGGCAAAACTCTAATGGAAAATTTTGAGGAGGGGATAAAATGTGTACATTACCTACACACACATGCCCCATGTCATGTTTTCAGTTGGTACAGAATGAATGGATGTAATGATTTTAAGGGGTTCCTGCAAAGGAGGAACTTGTCTGTAATGAAAGATGCGATGAACAAAGCCGTGGTACTCATCTTTAAGGTGTATTTAGGATGTTGATGGATAACTACATACTTTCAAATCATTACCATAACATGATGAAGTGATAGGATTTAAATGTAACTACATTCATCGCACCCAAAATTGTATGTGCTACATTGCTAGAAAACAGTTACAAAAATCCCTAATGATGATTTAGGTCCTTTCAAGAAGGTGTTCAAGCTCCAAAACCCATTCACAGTATATATTTGTGGCCTAGACATCCTTACTTAGCTTTTCCACACTTTCTTCTAGCTTCCCGCTCTTTCTTGCATGTTTTGGCCTTCAGTGCTAGGACTGCCGCCCTGCCTGGGTGGCGGTTCTGAAACTGCCACAAAACAGGGCAGCGGTCCTGAAACTACCACCCTGCATAGGGTGGCAGTCCTGCCCACTTTTTCCAGATTCTTCACACATGTTTTAACATGTGATAGTTCACTTAATTTCACTTTTTGCATGCATCTGTGATTCGAATTGTCTAAAATTAGCTTTGATTTCTTGGTTCTCCTTCCTCTTCTATTTTTAAATAGATTTAATGGGTTGGAACTGCTCCTTCTTTCCTTTGTGCATGAAGGCACCTCCCATCCTCCATTCCTATATATTCCATGCTTGTATTCAAGAAAAAGGCCTAAGAATTTTGTGTATCTTGCATTGTATTGCTGCTACGATCTTGCTAGGAATTGCATAGCCAAGCTCTGATCTCTTGTGTTATCTCTCTTCTACCTGCATTGCATCTGGACTGCCATCAAGTTTCATTGCTCAAGCGCCATCCTCCTATTGTTGTTCTTGCATTCCCAATCTCTTGGACTCACATGAACACTCAGAGAAAGAAAGGAACATACTGAGGGGATAGATACAGACACAACTAGATTTTCCAAAGCTCTTGCTTGTCCAGGTTGGAATTGTGTGTTTGTTTGCCTTGTGTGTTGAATTGTCAATTATCAAATAGAGTAGAAAATCATTCATATCAAATAGAGTAGAAAATCATTCATATCAAATAGAGTAGAGAATCATTCATTTCAGTAAGTTTTCCTTTCAACATTACCAGGGAAGTTGTGAGGAACAATAGCCCTCTCAGGGTCATGATTTGTTCTTCACCTCTGAGGTAGGGTTTGGAGGATTTTGATTAGATTAGGTTGTTTGATTTAGATTGGATTCATACATTTACACACAAGTAACCAGCTACATCTAGTTGATTACTTTTCTTTAGTTTATTTATTAGATTAGAACACATTGCTTAAGGATTAGAAAAGAACAAAAATATTTCCTTTGATAGATTAGTTTGCTTTTATTGCTTTAATCCAAAATATTGTGAAAACTCCAAAAACATAGATTAGATCTCTTTCAGTAATTAGTTTTCTTATTAAAAGTCATTTTATTTCATTTTGTATGACCATCAACAGTCCACAATAGGAAAAGACATACAGTTGTGATCCATTGGTCCCACAACCCAATGGGCCAAAATTGATAACTGACATTGATACCAGCTTACGTTTGACAGTCTTACACACACCTGTAACTTTTGCTGAGAAGATAGAACAACTCAATACACTAAACATAGTTTTTAATCAAGCCTACGATTATTGGACTGCCCCTAGCAACATGGTTTGATTACGTGCATGACCATCCAAGGGCCACAGCCCCCATGAGTCTTTGGTTGTGATCCTCAGGTCCCACAACCCAATGGGCCTACCAGTCAGTTAGACATTGACACTAGTTTGTGTACATTAGTATTCAAATCTTCACCACTTCCACCAGATATTATCGCACAACTTTCCTTACTGAACATAGCAGCCGATCATGCTAATACTTTCTGGACTAGACCAGAAAATCACCCATAAATACCTGTGGCTTCATCATGCCTCTCGTTCTTACTTCCATGACCTTGTCTAGAAATCTATACGAGGCACCCGCAGGTCATTTTCCATGTGTTCAACAACCATAAAATAGAATATCTTGGCTGAGCTCGACATTGATTAGAGTCTACGAGTGGCTATTATCTCAGACCAAACCATCACACCACTTCAAGTTAGGAGAGCATTCTTTTCTTTAGACTCGCAGATCCTGACATTGTGTGTTGAAGATATAAGATTGCCCAATTAGCTTGATCCCATCACCACACTCACATTCACAATCATTCTACACCGGTTGTCTTAGCACGACCTCGGGAGGTCGGGTGCAAAGAAGGTCATGTGTTGATTTTCTATCGTACAAATTGGTGAACCTGATGTGAAGAGCTAGTCTCTAAACATTTCCACTTTCTTCATCCATCCTTTATTCTGTGGGTATTCTTATACCCCCGAATATGTTGGGATACAATGAGTACGGTTGGCCCATCTTGGGTTTTGACATGTACCATTACCAATCAAGTATACCACAACAATCACCTTCACTTTCAACATGGGTGGACAACCGCTCATCTGCTCAAAACCCTCTGCTTCAGGGAACCAATGTTGGTTCCTCTGTACGTATTGAGGAACTTGACCAGGTCACTCAGACCTATCCCCTCAAACAATCAAGTTCAAATAACATGACTTTCACTGGTGAAGCAAGTTCATCTCCTCAGGTATTGTTTCGACATCCCATTAGCATGCAATCTGATCAACTCCCCCATCTAGATGAGGAGTATTTAGCATGATATGCTAGGAGTGAACAACACTTCTAGAACATGAACCAATATTTCGATAGGTTACAAGGACAAGGTGATGTCCTGCTTCAAAACAATAACACTACCCCGCCACCAACTGACAATACTGCCAATGAGGGGTGGCAACATCGTGAACAATTCATAGCAGGATACCATACTCCTCAACAACCTCCGAGGGTTCAACAAAAGGTACCTAAGCAAGGCACCACCCCATCAATGGACGATGTCATTTCAGCTTTGGTAGACAAAGTCAAAGAGTTAGAGCTTTCCCAAAATATGTAGAATTCATACACAGGGCAAGCACAAACTCCTTCCCACCACAGAATTATGGGAAAATACCTACTGCACAGAATCCTCTAGTTTACATGAATACTCAAAACCCTGGAGATCTACTTATGGGGATGGGCACCTTGGGTATGCCCCCCCAAGCCATGTATGGATATCTGTAATAGGCACCAGCCTGGAAGTGCATTCTCAAATGCCATACCAGCCAAAAATGCAATGTTCCCTGGCTTCATGCCTTCAATTCCATATCAAGGTAATCAACCCCCCTATGTACACATGTATTCTAAATCTTTGCAAGGGGACATGTATACCTACCCAGGTCCATATGGACAACCACAGGGGATGTCATACACCCCACAAAATGTCTATGTTGTCCCATTTCAGCAAACTGATGCAGCCCCCACCTCCCCAACAAGGGTCTTCAATGGTGGAAACATACGCAATGGGGACCTATTCTGAATATCTCAAGGAACCCCTAGACTTCTCCATTCGGACAGTCATGCTCCTAAGACCCCTGCCTGATCTTCTGAAGTTCAAAGGGGAGGGTGATCCTAATGCCCACATCAAGGCTTATGTAATGGCCATTCGAGAGCTACTCCCATGGGATGCAGTCGTTGTGCAAAAATTTTCCCTAAGACACTAGAAGGTATTGCTCTCGACTGGTACTATAGGATACCAGAGGCTTCAATACACTCATTCAAGCAACTCGTATCAGAGTTTATCAAAGATTTTGATATGAACAAGCTTTTGAGAACAAGAATCAAGGAATTCCTTCATATCAAGCAAGAACACAATGAGTCTGCAGCCCACTTTATTCAAAGGTGGTGACAAGTTCTCTACTCCTCTGCAAGTGCTCTAAATATGGATCAAACAGAACTTTGTGATTTGTTCCTTCACTCTCTCAATAGAGAGACGAAGGAAGAGGTTCAAAATTTCCCACTAAGGAGCTATGAAGAGGTGCTAGAGGGTGCTCTTCGGATTGACCAAGCAGCCATTGATAGTGGTCATAAGACTTATGGAGAAAATGGGAAGTTAGTCACTCCCAATCAAAATAATCCTGGTTACTCCAACAACACAAACAATAATCAAGGACCAAAGATCCTTAATAAGAATCATGGAGTCATGACCGACGGTGTGACTGACCAGCCCAAAAAGCCTAATGTTGTTAATCCTACCGGTACATGTGCTACAAATAACAACAACAATAATGGAAATAATCAGAGAAACAACAATTTCTCACCCTTGGTAAATGTTGTGGATTTTAATCATCCTCAACAACAACAACAACAACCTCAGCAACAGAGACAAACACTAACCCCAAGCCCTAGTCAATACCCCAACCAATTCCAAAACCAAGGGAAAGGGTTCCAAAAATTTAATTATAACAATCAACAACCAAACAATAAATATAGTTTCGGACCACAACAAGGAACAAACCAAAGGCCTCAAGATTACGATCCTGACTTATATGTGGTTTCCATAGGGTTCGCAGGCATGACGCAAGAACTTTCTGCAATTGTAACAAGTTTTTGTAGCATTTTCCAGAAGACCAAAGATAGTTATTTGTTGACATGTTTTTAGCAAACCCAACTGCACCCACTCAAAACACCTACATGGGACCAGTATCTCCGCATAGAACACACCACTAGGGATCTTCAATGATCCTCTCCCCACGTGTCCAAAGGATGGTAGATTAGATCCCAATGGTTTGAATAAAGGTATTGTAATAGGGACTCATGATCATGAAGCCTCAACTTCATCAAACCCATAGGTGGCACCTCCTTTGGATGGTCACCAGCAAATGAAGATCATGGGATTGGTAGAGTTAGACGTCGAACCCCAAATTAACGCTGCCACAAGAACCAAGGATTATTCTTTGCAGCCAATCCTGATTTATCTGGTTATGTCAGAAAATGTTCATGATACGCTAAGCAATCCAGTAGGGGCTTATGATCTAATCAGTGATCTAACCAAGACCTTTTCACACATTTCCTTCTTGGATCTACTGAATAATTCCCCTACTCATCGAACTACTCTGTTAGAAGCACTAGGTCTTGGCCATTTGATTAATGTTACCCCTCCACCAAAGGCATAGATAAATCACATAGACTTTGATGTTAGTCCTCTAGGGCAGCCTGAGAGAGATATTGGGTTCATGTTTGACATCAGCAAGATGCCCACGGATATTAAGATAGCTCATAGGGGTGACCCGGATTTGTTTCTGCAAGTTTGGATTTACAATAACTATGTAAAGCATGCAATGATCAATGATGGGGAAGTAGTTAACATAGTTCCCTTCTCTTTTCTTCAGAAGTTAGGGTATGGGGAGACCAATTGCTCCTCAACATGGAACACACTGAGAGGCTATGATAGCCTCAAGGCAATTTCGATTGGAACCATAGTATTACTAGTTACTCTCGGGCCCAAGATGGTACTAACTGAGTTTTATATTATAGACTAGGAAACCAACTATAATATGATCCTTGGTCATCCTTGGATCCACCGCATGAAGGAAATCCCCTCCACTCTATTCCAGGAGGTCAGATTCCTACATTTAGGGAAATTCTTTGTGGCACAAGGTGATCCAAAACCCTTTGATATACATTTGGCTAACTTAAAGAAAAGGCCAGGGGTCCACTCTGAATTTGAGCTTCCCACGAATCAGTTAAACAAACCTGCAAGTGTGGTACCAGAAGAAAAACTAGTTCCTACAATGGAGTTAGAAGTCACGGGTTTGATTGAAGGCATTCTAGTGGTCAAGGATGAAACTATTATTGTAGAGACAGTGTCACTAGGAACCACACAAATATTGTTGAGCTATTAGAGAAGGATTTTCCTATTCTCCTCCCCTTTGATTCTATGGGTATGGGACATACCTTGGGACTCAGTTCCCTTCTATTAGATGAGGTTTACATGGTTGAGGTAACTGAGGTAAAGGGGGAAGGTACAAAGGATGACTCAACATCCATCTTTCTGAGTAGTTGTTGGACTCTCCATTTTGATGGAGCCAAGTGTCATTTTGGCGTCGGGGCAGGTGTGATCCTTACTTCACCTGAAGGAAGGATTCTACCTTTTTCTTTCAAGTTGAATTTTGAATGCACAAATAATGGGGCTGAATATGAGGCTCTCCTATTAGGTCTCATTGTAGCTAAGAGAATGGGAATCCTCAATATTAGGGTGTTGGGTGATTCACAACTAGTCACAAATTAGATATCTGAAGTATATGAGACTAGAGCTGAGCATCTACAACTTTACAAAACAGCAGTGCTAGGTCTGACAAAAGGGTTCAATTTCATCTCAATTGAAGTAGTTCCATGTGAACAGAACCTTCTTCATAGATTCTATAGCAACTTCTACTTCATGCTTCACCCCAAGTAGTGACCTGGAAGATACCAACTTCACGGTTTTAGTTCACGCCGAACCCTTGATTCGTAAAGCACCAATGACCCCAATGTTGACATATGTAGAAACTGAGAGTCAGCTTGATTGTTCAGAGCACGTTAATAGTGATGAATCAACTTTAAGTTATTTAAACGCTTTGGCAGAACTACATCTTACCTATCATGAGATAGACCTTTCCTTAATTTCATGTTCCTCTTCTTATTTTGGGAATCCCATGATCGAATCCTCCCCAGGAAGGGGTCTTGAGATTTATGAGGTAGAAGAAGAAGGGGATTTAGAGTTACCTTGGCCCCACCTGAGTTTGAGGAGGGAAATGCCTCCTTAATCGAGGGAACAATTGATATAAACATTGGAACAGAGGAAGAACCAAATATTTTGAAACTAGGATCCTCCTTAACTCCAGAGGAGGTGGAAATACATACCCAGATCCTCAAAGAACATAAAAAGGCTTTTGAGTTTAGTTACAAATAAATGATGGGAATTGCACCACATATCGCGGTACACAATCTCATCACCAAACCGGATGCAAATTCGATTAACCAAAATTTGATACCCATGAAGCCAAAAGTGGCCCTCATGGTGAAAGAAGAAGTAATGAAACTTCTCCAGGTGGGATTCATCAAGCCACTCGATTATTCACAATGGGTATCTAATATCATCCCCATTCTAAAAAAGAATGGAAAGATCCATGTATTTGCATAGACTTCTGGGACATTAACAAAGCTTTCCCCAAAGATGATTTCCCATTACCATCCATTGATGTTATTGTTGATGCAATAACTGGATTTGAATTTTTGTCTCTCATGGATGGGTTTTTGGGATATAATCAAATCAAAATCTCCAAAGAGGATCAAGCCAAAACTATGTTTATAACTCCTTGGGGAACCTACTATTATGTTGTCATGTCATTCGGTCTTAAGAATGTTGGTGCCACATACCAATGAGTAATGACATACATATTCCATGACCTTATTCATAAGATTGTGGAATCCTACGTGGATGACCTATTGGCCAAGGCTAGGAAGCACTGTGATCACCCAGAGGTGCTTCGTATCATCCTTTCATGCTTAATCAAGTACGATGTCACATTAAATCTAGAGAAATGTGTATTCGGTGTAACAAGAGGCAAGCTTTTGGGTTACATTATATCTTCATGAGGGATTGATGTCGACCCAGCCAAAATTTGGGTTGTGTTAGAAATGGTTCCACCATCAGATGAGTCTGGTATTAGATCTTTTCTTGGGAAACTCAGTGCAATCTGAAGGTTCATCCCTGACTTGACCTTTGTTATTCATCCAATCAACAATTTGTTGAAAAAGGATTATAGCATTGATTGGACAGAAGAATGCAATGAGGCCTTCAAGGTAGTTAAAAATTTTTGTTTATCCCCTCCCATGCTAATGCTACCTAGATCAGATCTCCCTTTGATCTTGTATTCATGAGCTATGGATGTTTCGCTAGCCTGCATGTTGGATCAAGAGGATGATGATAAACGAGAACGTGCAGTTTATTTCATTAGTCAAGACGTTACTTGATTATGAGACATGTTACACACAGGTAGAAAAGGAATGCCTTGCCATAGTCTTTGCAACAAAGCGCTTAAGGCATTATATGCTGAATCAAGAAACAAGGGTTATTGTTAAGACAAATCACTTACGAACATTCCTCATGCAAGGATCCTTGTCTAAAAAGGTCGGGTGTTTCATAACCTTAATGGGTGAATGTTTGAATTAACATTTGTAAATCAGAAATTTGTTAAGGGAAAAATCATTACAGACTAGTTGGTTGATAATCCATTAGATGGGGGTGATCTGGTAGATTTAGACTTTCCTAATGAGTGCATGTATTTTGTCAAGACCAGGACCCCTATCTCTATATGTCCTTGGTATACATTGACATTTTCAATTTCATCATGGACCACACATACCAGAAGGGGAAACATCACAACAAAGAAGGTGGTTACGTGTCATTTCTGCTAAGTATGTTATTTTGGAACAAGTGCTCTACTGTAGAGCCTTTGACAAAATGTTGTTAAGATGTGTTGATGCCAAAGAATTTGAAAAGATTCTTTATGAGTCACATAATTAGGAGTATGTGGAGGTCACTTTGATGGCCATGCCACTGCTCAGAAGATACATCAGATGGGCTATTTTTGGCCCACTCTAGAGCATGATGTGGTAGATTTTGTGTGCAGATGCCACAAATGTCAAGAGTTCTCCCATGAGATCCACATACCGGCACAAGCTTTGCAACCAATCGCAACCCCATGGCCCTTTTCCACATGGGGCCTGGATTTGATAGGGAAATTTTCTCCCTCATCAATGGATGGCCATAACTTCATAATCATGGCCACAAAATACTTCACCAAGTGGGTAGAAGCCATGCCTCTTACCACTGTACCTAGGTCTGTGATTGCTAAGTTCATCTTAAACCAGATCATTTATAGGTATGGCATCCCACAAGTCATTATTTTAGATAATGGCACATCTTTCAAAAATGATGAGGTGCGTGAGTTGTGTACAAAGTTCAAAATAAGTCATCACACGGCTTCTCTCTACTATCCTCAGGCTAATGGACAAGCTGAGGCTACGAATAAAATGTTAAAGGCCATCCTTCTCAAAACCGTTAAGGAGAATAAACGAGATTGGCACCTAAATTTTTTTGGCCTTGTGGGCCTATCAAACCTCAGTTAGAACACCAATGGGGGAAACCCCCTTTCTTTAGTGTTTGGTGTTGAGGCAGTTCTGCCACTTGAAGTCGAAATACCTAGTCTTTGTATTTCACTACATGGGATCCTAGGAGAGGAGGGTTATCGAGAAGCATGACTCTCCCAATTAGAAAGTCTCGATGAGGCTAGACTTAATGCCGAACAATGACACAACATTTACACTGACCGGATGGCTCGGAAATACAATAAGAAGGTTTATGAATGTGAGATCTATGAAGGAGATTTGGTATTAAGACTCGACAGCCGATAGACAAAAAAAGTCGGTGGAGGGAAGGAAATTTAGACCTAGGTGGTTAGGTTTGTATCGAGTAGTAGAAGACTACAAAAATGGGGCATTTTACCTATGTACACTAGAGGGTGAGGAGTTTAGTGAATCCGTGAACTCTCTTCACCTAAAGAGGTACTACACATGATCCACCAACATTTTCATATGTACATTACTACATCTGCATTGCATTTTCATCTGCCAGTTCATTTTGTAAAATTTGTGATCAAGGGATTTATTCTTATAGAAACTCCTAAAAAACTTCTGAAAACATTGGAAAAACATTCAGATCATATCTCTTCAAATCTTCATAGTATCATCAATTATTTCTGAATCATTTCATCAGTTCAAGCAAGATAAGAAAAAGTTTTGATCGTGATCATACCAAGGCCTGCATACTTGGTTCTACTTATAGTCTCTTTCTAGATTACAGTGTCTTTACCTATAGTCTGTTCTAGAAGCTTCATGGTGTCACATCTATCCCATAAAAATCTCTTTGGAAATAAGAACATACTAAACATTTTTCCTAGATAAGTAAGTCAAATGCAATTCCATAGAATTTTTTTATTTTACACATTTCTTTGCCCTACCAACCTTCGGTGTTGAGCCTGCATCTCTTACTAGTGATGTAGGGTTGGGAAAGGAGAGAAATTCCCTTACTTTCCTATTCCTTGTCTATGGTGATGAGCCCATGCTTCCTCCTGGTAGCATGGGGCAAGGGGTAGGGGGTCTCGTTGATAAACTTGAAAGTTACAAATAATTCACTCAAATATTGTGAGTTCATAAGTCAAGAACAAAGTGAGTTAGATGTCCAAAATTCCAAAAGAGCTTAAAACCCCGAACCCATATTTTTTCAACCAAGTAGCCATCTATGGATCTAAGTCTAGATAAACTGGAAAGTAAATCACATTCTAAGCTATGAAGTAACTTGAGTAGGGTGAAGTTGTAGTGTCCCAATTTGGTCATATCAAATCCTTGTCTTTCTCTCATCATTATCATTCAACAAATTTCATAACTTGTGCCCTTCCTAGCTCTTGGTGTTGAGCCCTCGCATCCTACTGGTTGCGTGGGGTCAGGAGTGGGGCAAGTACATCTCACTTATCATATCATTATATCATCATGTTTTTTCAAGACAATATGAAGTATCAAAGGTTGCTTAAAGAAACTAAAGTTCAAATATCACATTGTGTTCGCATTATCATGTATCAACATTATGAAATACAAAAATAAATCATTCTGTTATCATTTCACATCCACTGCATACATTCTAAAAAAGCATAGAAAAGTGGAAGTTCTAAATATCTAGAGTACACATGAGAGATAAACCAAAAGCAAATCAACTCAGATACGATTGGATACCGAACCAAAAATAAGAGTTTGTATATATCATGGTGAATCAAGTTTGTATACAATGTCACCATGCACTAGGCATGGTCAAAATGCTTGCAATGAGCCCAAAACATACAAAAAAATCATATAAATGACCGAAAAAATGTCATCAAAGCAATAAAAATGGCCCCATGGCCTGTCAGTCCCTGTGAGATCCCTCAAATGGCACTTGACTGCGTCTGGGGATCCTACTAGGGCTACGACGATGCTGGGAGTGAACATAATGATGTGAGTGCTCATGATGATGCCTGCTACCCATGGCCTCACTGCGAGAATGGCTCTCATCTCATCAAGCACTCGGTAGTCTCATACCTAACCACCTAGGTATGGAGGGAAGTCACTATCTCTGCTACCTTCCACACAGGGAAAATACATCAGTGTGTCTTCCTATGGCTAATGGCTGGCCTGAGTCGGAAATTCATCTTAGCTTGGGTCTTCCCCAAGGGGATCAACAAAGTATCCACACATACCCGATGGATGAGCTCTCACCACTCCTGTTCGTTGTTGGTGCAAGAAGAAATCAAGAAGTGATAAGTTAGGAAAACAAAAGAAAGAAAGAGATACAATTCAACATTCCTAACCAAAAGAAAAAAGAAAAAAAAAGAGAGTATTAAACTTACTCAGGTCTCCAGGCATCCAAGTAGGATCGGTAACTTTTGGTGTTGGTATAGGGCTTCCCCAATGCCATAAAGTGAATCATTGTCCTATGACGGACTCATCATCCCCCTCTCCACCGTGAGGAAGTGTTGACTCTGAGACTAAGGTCTCTCTCTCAGCATTGGCCTCCTCGTATGATGCTCTCAACATCTCCTGAGTGTCATGCCACTCAGGGTCACTCTCCTCCTCCTCCACATGGGCTACCTTGCTAGTCCCAACTCCAACTCCCTCATCCTCTGTGTCCTCTCCAACTGAATCCTCCTCTATCTCATCCCCCGTATCCTCCTCAGAGTCAGAGTCTAGATCAATGGGCTCATCCTACTCCCCGTTGTGAGCAGGAGCAACTCGTAATCTGAAGTAGGGGTGCTTGAGGGGCACTAGCTACCCAGCGAGCATGGACCACCCATCTAACTACAATGGGCACACCTGGAATGACCACTATCCAACCAGGATCCCCTCTAGGGCCCTCCAAGCCTCCTGGATAGTCCTATAAACTAGAGTGACAGGAGGGAGCATATCAATGTATGGAAGGCCAAACTGTTGGGGGACCCAATCAAATGGGTGGACCTCAAGTCTCCCTGCTCTTTCAACCAGCTGACCTGTCAAAGAGCAAGCTACTATGGTGGTCACCTCCAGTCCCCATATCCTTTCCATGTCCTGATAAGGTGTGGCAGTCATGTCATCGTAGTCAGGATTGGCCATGGGCTAGTGTGGCATCCTAAGTACTGACATACCTATCCATCTAGCTTCCCAAATAGCCCCTAGATCTGATACTGGTACTCCCCTACCATATGGGATGAAACGCTCATAAACCCAACTCATCACAAGAGTGGGGTGGCTCAATGACTACCCCTGCCATCTGACCACCCTGTATAGATCATGGTAGGTGGTCCCCAAGATATCTGTGCCCCAAGCATATTTGCAGCCATGCCCCTCAATCTGCGCAATGATAGGAGCCCAGACAATACAAGAGGGTATCACCACCCTTGTCCCAATCAATCAGGAGGACAAGATGCCCATGATGGCTCTATGTATGAAAGGAATGGGAGTGGTGGAAATGGACCAAACCTTCATCCCCTTCTTTGAGCCAGATGAGACAATGGCATCTCCCATATATGTGGCCCATTGCATCATCACGGCCCTGGACCCCGCTATCTCCAAATTCAGTCTCCTCCCAAGTATCGGGAGCCCAAGAATATGGTATACATCCTCTAAGGTGATAGTCCACTCACCCTGGACACCTGGGAACTGGAAAGTGTTCCAGTCTGCATCCCAATAGGAAAATAAGTCACATAGAATGTGACTAGCAGGAGCAACGTGGGGAACCTGTGCAATCCTCCAAATAATGGCCCTCTAGAGAAGATTTGTCTCATCCTGTGTCAATTGATCCAGGATACCAGGGAGCCAATCACACTCCCTCTCCTGACTCCATCTAATGTACTCCTCCTTCTTCTGCATTCACCAAAACATAAAAAGAGCAAGTTAGTAACATATACCAAATAATAAGCTCACCAAAAACATCACAAAGCATGAAAAATCCAAAAAAAATCAAGTTAAAACACTTTTGGTCATTCTGTTCAGAACCACTACTCCAATGTAAAGGGCGGCGGTCCCGTGACCGCCACCCTGCTCTGGGTGGTAGTCCTAGACCGATTTTCCAAACGTGCCTTTTACCCTAAAAATGCTCAAAAAGACCAAAAAAATACTATTTTTAACAAAATAAAAGCATGCCCTATGGGCGCCCCCCCTAGAGACTCATTTAAGACAAAAAATTTGAAAATAATCCCCCCTAGGTGAAATTTTCAACATTTTTACATTTAGGGTATAAAAAGACAAAATTGAAAATAACCAACCTTTGACCGAGCTTGTTGATCTCCTGCACATGGAGGCATGGTCACGATCTCGTCACATTCATATCGGTTGTACTCTCGTCAAAAATGATCACCGTGGGTCCAAAGCTCCAAATTCACCAAATCAAATAGCACAAATGAATTGAATCATGAGTTGTTTCGATATATATGTTGTTTTAACCTCATTTTGAGTGTTTGCGTTCATAGGGCTGGAGCATTGGCGCAGGTATATTTCTATATCCCTGCACAGATGGTAAGTCCTCTTGTCATTTTGATCTAGTGTTTATTTTTTGATATTTTGTCTATCTACATGTGAGTCTTCTTTTCCTCTTACAGGAAGCAGGAGTTTGGGTGGTGAGATTTTGACACACGAGCGTGTCAGGTATAGCTTCTAACTCCCCATTTTGGGAACACCATACTCGGACTCTACGTTTTATGCCTTTTCATGGCTAATATGCTTCTCTAAGGGGGTAATATGTACACACCCAAAATTACATGTGCTACATTGTCAGAAAATGGTTACAAAAGTCCCCAATGATGATTTAGGTCCTTTCAAGAAGGTGTTTGAGTTCCAAAACCCATTCACAGTATATATTTATGGCCTAGACATCCTTAGTTTTTCCCACACTTTCTTCTAGCTTCCCACTCTTCCTACGCATGTTTTGACCTTCAGTGTTAGGACCGTTGCCCTTCTTGGGTGGCAGTTCTGAAACCGCCGCCCAAAACAGGGTGGCGGTTCTGAAACCACCACCCTTGCACATGGTGGCAGTCATGTTTTCTTTTTCCATATTCTTCATGCATGTTTTAACATGTGACGGTTCACTTAACTTCACTTTTTGCATGCATCCGTGAGCCGAATTGTCTAAAATTAGTTTTGATTGCTTGGTTCTCCTTCCTTTTATTTTTAAATAGATTTAATGGGTTGGAACTACTCCTTCTTGCCTTGTGCATGAAGGCACCTCCCATCCTCCATTCCTATATATTCCATGCTTGTATTAAGAAAAAGGTCCTGAGAATTTTGTGTATCTTGCATTGTATTGCTGTTATGATCTTGCTAGGAATTGCATAGCCAAGCTCTGATCTCTTGTGTTATCTCTCTTCTACCCGCATTGCATCCAGACTGCCATCAAGATTGTCATTGCTCAAGCGCCATCCTCCTACTATTTTTGTTCTTGCATTCCCAATCTCTTGGAATCACATGAACACTCAGAGAAAGAAAGGAACATACTGAGGGGAAAGATATAGACACAACTAGATTTTCCAAAGCTCTTGCTTGTCCAGGTTGGAATTGTGTGTTTCTTTTCCTTGTGTGTTGAATTTTTAATTTCATATCAAATAGAATAGAAAATAATTCATATCAAATAGAGTAGAGAATCATTCATTTCAGTAAGTTTTCCTATCAACATTACCAGGGAAGTTGTGAGGAACAATAGCCCTTTCATGGTCATGATTTGTTCTTCACCTCTGAGGTAGGGTTTGGAGGATTTTGATTAGATTAGGTTGTTTGATTTAGATTAGATTCATACATTTGCACACAAGTAACTAGCTACATCTGGTTGACTACTTGTCTTTATTTTATTTATTAGATTAGAACACATTTCTTAAAGATTAGAAAAGAACAAAAATATTTCCTTTGATAGATTAGTTTGC
Source organism: Taxus chinensis (assembly GCA_019776745.2). Lineage (NCBI taxonomy): Eukaryota > Viridiplantae > Streptophyta > Pinopsida > Cupressales > Taxaceae > Taxus > Taxus chinensis. Next base: position 648,367,864 of record CM034149.1, read on the forward strand.
TTTTATTGCTTTAATCCAAAATATTGTGAAAACTCCAAAAACATAGATTAGATCTCTTTCAGTAATTAGTTTTCTTATTAAAAGTCATTTTATTTCATTTTGTATGACCATCAATGGTCCACAATAGGAAAAGACATACAGTTGTGATCCATTGGTCCCACAACCCAATGGGCCAGAATTGATAACTAACATTGATACCAGCTTATGTTTGACAGTCTTACACACACCTACAACTTTTTCTGAGAAGATAGAACAACTCAATACACTAAACATAGCTTCTAATCAAGCCTACAATTATTGGACTGCCCTTGGAAACAGGGTTTGATTACGCGCATGACCATCCAAGGGCCACATCCCCATGAGTCTTTGGTTGTGATCCTCAGGTCCCACAACCCAACAGGCCTACCAGTCAGTTAGACATTGACACTAGTTTGCATACATTAGTATTCAGATCTTCACCACTTCCACCAGATATTATCGCACAACTTTCCTTACTGAACATAATAGCCAATCAGGCTAAGACTTTCTGGACCAGACCAGAAAATCACCTGTAAATACCTATGGCTTCATCGTGCCTCTCGTTCTTACTTCCATGACCTTGTCTGGAAATCTATATGAGGCGCCCATAGGTCATTTTCCATGTGTTCAACAACTAGTGAATAGAATATTGGCCAAGCTCAACATTGATTAGAGTCTACAAGAGGATATTATTTCAAACCAAACCATCACACCACTTCAAGTTAGGAGAGCAATTCTTATCTTTTAGACTCACAGATCCTGACATTTCATGTTAAAGATATAAGATTTCCCTATTAGCTTGATCCCCACCACCACACTCACATTCACACTCATTCTACACCGGTTGTCTCGGCATGACCTCGGGAGGTCAGGTGTGAATAAGTTCACATGTTGATTTTTTTTTGTGCATTTCCCTTTCATGTTCTCCATCGAGAGAATCGGGATGATACACTCTTGACTCATACTTATTAGTAATGACGTATGGACCAATCCAATTAGGGGAAAATTTTTCCACATTTACTCTATTCTAATGTACTGACATTTTGCTTTTCATTAATCACAAGATCACCAATTTTAACGTCACACCCTTTGACATGTTTATTATAGGCTCTATTAACACATTCTTGTAGACTCGATGATGTTTAAGGGCTATTAGACATTTTTCATCTAACATTTCAAGTTGTGTTAAATGGTCTTAGCGATATTATTCATCAAGGATGAAATATTTGAGAGATACATGAAGTGATGGAATTTTGACCTCGAGAGGTAGGGAAACCTCTGAGCCATAGACAAGTGAATAGGGCGTAGCACCTATAGGTGTGTGGATGTTAGTTCTATAAGACTGAAGAGCAAACGGGATTTGGAGATGCCAATTCCTACCTGCATCATCTATTATTTTCATAAGGATTTTATTAAGTGTTTTGTTAGAGGCCTCACCCTATCAATTTACTTGAGGATAATACAGTGAGGAGAAGTTGAGTCTGATGTTGAACGTATCACATATCTTTTTAACCTCTTTATTTTTAAAGGATTTTTCATTATCCGTGACGACTATATGAGGGATACCAAAACGGTATATGATATATATGAAGTTAGTGGTAGGCCTTGATTTTGTAGAGGTTAAAGGGGTGGATTCAACCCACTTAATAAAGTATTTGGTGGTTGTGACAATGGAATGATGTTGTTGTGATGATTTAGGATTGGTAGCACTAATGAGGTCTAACCCCCATTGAGAGAAAGGCCATAAGTCCTAAGCGGGTTTGTAATGCTTGACTAGGGACGTGGATGAGATCTAAGTGGAGTTGGCATTTAATACATTTCTTTACATATGCACAATAATCTTTGGTGATGGTAGGCCAGTAGTACCCTAGCCGTATGAAACGTTTAGCGATGGTGTTTCCACTAAAATGACCACCACAAATACCATCATAGAATTCTTCGATTGCTTTGATTGATTCATGTGATTTAAGGCATCATAATAGTATACCATTAAAGCTACGTTTATAAAGGATGCCACCTATGATGACAAAGTGAGTGATGCGTTGAAGAAATGATCGTTTAGCACCATGTGATACAATCTGATGGCAGTTTATATTCGGTGAGATAGTCATATATCTAAGTGTACCATAAATCAGGTCGATTATTGTCAATTACATTAATAGGAGGAAGCTCATTTTGATGTGAAGGATGGTCCAAGCATTGAACAACTACAGACATTTTAGTGTTATCTTTTGATTTTTCCATTTCTCAAGGGATGAGGGACCCGAGAGATACCATAGTGTCTACAAATCTATTAGAAGATCATGGAATAGTTTGAATGGTATAATGATTGAATGCGCCAAGGAGAAAGTCAACAACAACTTTATATTTTTGGAGGATCTCATTTTTACATTAATATTCTCCTTTAACCTGACTGATAACAAGTTGTGAATCTCCATAGATTTCCAGAATGTGGAAACCTAAGAGAATGACAGTAGTCAGACCCATGATTAAGGATTCATATTCTTTCATGTTATTAGTACATTCAAAGTTAAGTTTAAATGATAATGGAAGTGGAATGTTCCAGGGGGTGATAATGACATCGACTCCTCCTCCTTGGCATTTAGAACCATCGAAGAAGAGATTCATTTTAATGGGGATGAATTCATATTCATCAATGTTGCTGATGGATTTTTCAGGAAAGTATTCATGAGGGATTCAATTATCTGGAAGGGGTGCATCAGTGAGTTGATCTGCAATGGTCTAACCTTTAATATATTTTTGAGATATGATTTCGAGGTCAAATTCAATCATTAGCATAAGCCATCAAGTTATGTGGTCATTATGATAATGTTTAGAGTACATGGTTTTAAGCGGATTAAAGTTGGTAATGACATATGTCTTTTGATTGAGGAGATAATGTCAAATTTTGGAGGTAGAAAAATATAATGCACAACATAAATTTTCAGCTTTGGTGTAGTGTGTTTCATACTAATGGACTGTGTGACTAATATAATACAAAACTTGTTCATGACCTTGATAATCACAGTGAGTGATCATAGCTCCTAGAGCATGTTGTGAAGTGGATATGTATAGATAAAATGGTTCCCCTTCATGAAGTGAAGTAAGCACAAGAGGTTATAATAGATATTGTTTTATTTTTTCAAACACTTTCTGAAAATTAGAATCCCAATAAAAGTCTATGTCCTTATGGAGAAGATGGTGAAACGGTTGACAATAGTCAGAAAGTTGTGATATGAAACGTCAAATTGACTATAACTTACCTTGGAGGCTACGTAGTTGTTTAAGATTAGATAGTGGAGGCATTTCAATGATTTCTCTAACCTTTTCTAGATTAACTTTAATGCCTCAGATAGATATGATGAATCCTAAAAATTTTCCCGATGAGGACACCAAAAACACACTTTGTAGGATTAAGATGAAGACAATACTAGATAAGACGAGTGAAGATTGATTCAAGGATGTAAAGATGGTCTTTTCATGATTTGGAATTTCCTAAAAGGTCATCGACGTAGTCTTCGACAGTCTTGTGGATGAGGTCATCAAAAATTTATGTCATGATGTGTTGGTAAGTAGCCCCTACATTTTTAAGGCCAAATGGCATGACACGCTAATAGAAGGTTCCCCAAGGGGTGATGAAATAATTTTTGTGTTGATTTTTAGGGGAAATAAGGATTTGATTATAACCAAAAAAATCATCCATGAGGGAAAGCATTTTCGTGGCCAGCTGTTAGGTCAATGAGATGATCTATATTTGGAAGAGGGAAATCATCCTTAGGACAGGCGAGGTTGAGATCCCAGAAATTTGTGTAAATGTGTAACTTTCCTTAAGCTTTAGTTACAGGAACGATGTTAGAGACCCTTTGTGGGTAGTCAATGGGTATGATGAGTTTGGCAAAAAAGAGGCATTGTAACTCTTCCTTAACAAGGAGAGCTATACGGGGATGAATTTTATGGATTTTTTGTTTAACCGGTTTAGCATCAGGATATGTGACTATGTTGTGTACAACGATGTTAGGATCGATTCTGATCATATCACTATGTGACCAGGCGAAGGCCTAGTAATATTTTTCTAAGAATGAAGTGAAATCATCTAGTTCTTGTGGATTTAAAGATTGACCAACCTTAACTATGTGAGGATCCTAAGGGGTGCCTAAGTTGACATTGAGGGTGGACTTGTTGAGGATATTTGGTGTGTTAGATGGTAGATATTTCTAAAGAAAGTGGTCTTCAAATCCCATATGGGAAAGGATATCTTAGTCATCCCTGACACTGGAGGATATCTATAGTAGGTGAATCTTCCTCAACCCATTTCTAGCCAAACAAGGGGTAATGATTTAGTGGAGTGATTGGATCGATAATTAAATAACCCTAGAGATATAGAATTGATTTTTTAAAAAAGTTAGGTGGGATGGATATAGTGTTGTCTATGTCCATAAGATCTTCAGGGTTTGTTGGGGATGACGATTCTAATTTGGGAATAAGCATGGATGTAGTGAGTTCAGATGTAGTGGCTTCGAATATTTCAAAGCAATAATTTTTTATAACCTAATCTATATTTCTCATAGGCTTTAAGAGAATGTTGGACAGTCAAGTCATGGGTTCCTTTTTCATAACAGCTGAGGCCAAAACCTCTCCATGCACAGTGGTGAAGATAATTGTGAGTAAAATTTGGATTATCAGAGGATTTGAAGTATAATGTGAATGGCATACAGTGGTGTAGATTGATAACATGGGATAAATTATTATTGATTCCCCCATAAACGAGGTTTGTTTTGAGATAAGTAGGACCGTAAGAGATAACATCTCCTATATTTGGCTCATACATGGGTTGTTTATCAGGTCGACCACATGTTTTGGGTGAAGGGATGGAGTTGAGCATGAGGAGATGGTATTCCTTGAGCGTAAGACATTTTACAACCTCACGAAGAGAGTAATCATCTAGTAATTTGGAAGAGGGGATAGATGTGATAGTATACGCTTCATCAGATGATTCAAATGTGGGTTTAGGTACAAGGACATCGTTTGGGTGGTATGGTCCTGTAACAGTCAACGAATGGATTTAAATTAGCAGGGATACTGAAATCCTGACCCTCGTGTTCATATTTGAGACAACAATGAAGGGTGGAAAGAACGCAGTGCATAGTGTGTATCCAAGGGTGTCCTAACAACATGTTGTATTGAAATTATCCCTTTATAATGTAGAAGATCTCAGGTAGGGTTTTGACGCTGACTTTAAATGGCAATTACTTCAGTTTAGCATGTAATGGAAACTTGCTGGAAAATACAGTAACCATCATCGGTTAGGGGGTAACCGGCATCGGTCACCAGGACCAGCATTGGTCAGGTAAAGGAGGAACCGACATCGGTTAGGGCTAACCGACATTGGTTACCTGTGTGAGGATGTTTTAATTAACTCTCAGGAATTAGATCTATTTTTAGCATTAAAGTATATCTATTGATTGTAATTGCATGGCTAAGTTCCCTAAGTCTATAAACGACTATATAAGCATAAAAGCTAGGGTTTAGAAGTAAGAGATTAACAAGAATTAGAAAGAACTTGCAAAATTTGGTGAGAGAGAGAATTCTTGGTGATGAAGCAAAAGCTTGAGAGAAAGAAAGTACTGTACATCTGAGAGGTGTGGAAGATTGTAAATCTTCATTGTATATCTTGTCAAAGCTTTGGATAATAGATTGGCTTGTTTCTTGGTGGACGTAGCCCACACTGGGTGAACCACGTTAAATCTAGTGTTGATTTATGTCTCTTGGTTTGTATATTTCTTCTAGTAGAATATCCAATTTTATTTGCATGTATGCTTAGATATGATATATTATCTGTACAACCGGTGTGCTAACCCCAACAACTGGTATCAGAGCTTTGTTTGAGGGTTTTGTGTGTTGACAGATTTACTCACAGAGGGTTTTCTGATTGAGTGGGAGCTACAACAATGGCAGAAGAAAACAAATACAAGGTAGAGAAATTTGACGGCCAAAATTATCAATTATGGAAGATGCAGATTGAGGATTATCTGTATCAAAGAGATTTGTATTTACCATTGGATGAGAAGTCTAGACCTACGAAGATGACTGATGAAGAATGGAAGATTCTTGATAGAAAGGCTTTGGGATCTATAAGATTGAGCCTGGACAGCATCTGTGGCTTCCAATATTACAGAAGTGACTTCTACGGTAGAGTTAATGAAATCTCTTGCTAATTTATATGAAAAACCTAGTGCTTCAAATAAAGTTTATTTGATGAAGAAACTATTTAGTTCTAAGATGCATGAAGGTGGATCTACATCTAGTCATTTGAATGATTTCCGATCTATTATAAATCAGTTAAAATTGGTTGAAATACCATTTGATGATGAAGTAAAAGCACTTTTATTCTTATGTTCTTTGCCTGATAGTTGGGATAACTTGGTAATGGTTGTTAGTAATACAACATCTGCTAATAATATTTTGAAGTTTGATGATGTGGTTAGTATAATCTTGAATGAAGAAATTCACAGGAAGAGTACAGAGGAATCATCATCTGGAAATGCTTTGAATGTAGAAAGCAGGGGTAGGCAGAAGGAGAGATCCAAGAGTAAGAGTAATGGGAAATCAAAGTCAAGGGATAGTAGATCTAAATCCAGAAGTAAGGGAATTACTTGTTGGAAATGTGGAAAGAAAGGACATGCAAAGAAATATTGTTGGTCAAAGGATAAAGAGAACCAACAACCAGACAAAGGTAAAGAAGAAAATCTTGCTACATCAGAGGTAATGCAATATGCTCTTATTCTTTCTTTAGATAATAGAATTGAATCATGGGTTTTAGATTTAGGAGCTTCTTTCCATGCAACCCCTAATAAGGGTTATTTCAGAAATTATGTCCAGGGAAATTTTGGGCATGTTTATTTGGGTGATGATGAACCTTGCAGTATTACTGGTAAAGGGGAAGTTCATCTAAAATTGCAGAATGGAAATACATGGGTATTGAAAGATGTGAGGCATGTGCCAAGCCTCAGGAGGAATCTTATTTCTGTAGGGAAACTAGGTGAATCTGGTTGCATGGTTACTTTTACAGGAGACTCTTGGAAAGTCACCAAGGGTGCTTTTGTTGTGGCAAGAGGTAAGAAGGTAGGAACGTTATATTTATCTACCTGTATTATTGATTCCTTTTCTGCATTATCTACTTCAGATTCAGATGCATGCATGTGGCATAACCGGTTGGGCCATATGAGTCAAAAAGGAATGTAGATCTTAAAGGCTAAGGGTAAGTTATCAGATTTGAAAGATTTAGATCTTGATTTCTGTGAGCATTGTATCTTTGGAAAGCAAAAGAGAGTGAGATTTCTCAAAGTTGGGGCAACTAAGAAGGAGTAAAATTGGAGCTTGTACACTCAGATGTGTGGGGACCAGCTCAGGTAGCTTCTCATGGAGGATCCTAGTATTATGTTACTTTCATTGATGATGCTACAAGAAAGGTATGGGTTTATTGTATTAAACGTAAATCTGATGTTTTTGAGACTTTTAAAAGATGGAAAGCCCTTGTTGAGAATGAATCAAATTCTAAGTTAAAGTGCCTTAGATCTGACAATGGTGGTGAATATTATAGCAAGGCTTTCAATGATTATTGTTCAGTGAATGGAATACGTAGAGAAAGAATGGTTCCAAGAACACCACAGGAGAATGGTGTTGCAGAAAGAATGAACAGGACAATCATGGAACGTGCTAGAAGTATGAGGATACATTCTAGATTGCCCTTACAGTTTTGGGCAGAAGCAGTTGATACAACAGTTTATTTGATTAACCATGGGCCTTCAAGTTCACTAGATGGAGGAATACCAGAGGAAGCTTGGACCGGAAAAGAGGTAGATCTTTCTTTTCTTAAATTTTTTGGTTCAGAAGCTTTTGTGCATGTTGATAAGGAAAATAGGAAAAAGTTGGATGCAAAATCCAAGAGATGCACTTTCATTGGTTATGGATCTGGTGATTTTGGTTTCCATTTTTGGGATTTAGAGAATTCTAAAATTATTAGGAGTCATGATGTTGAATGGAATGAAAAGAGAATGTACAGGGATCAAATTTTGGTACCCAAGGATGAACCGGTTGAGAAGTTTGTGAATGAAAATGAACTCTCAGATTTAAAAGAATTACCAACAGGGTTACACAGTAACTGGTGTCAGTTGACCCCTGACCGGCACCGGTCAGATGAACCGGTATCGGTTACAGAAGATCCAAACCAACATCGGTTAGCAGAACTGACGTTGGTTAGAGGTGACCAGCATGGTGGTCACTATCAGATTTGGATAGGAATGTCCAGGAGGTCCAGATTGAGCCTCTGGTACCCCAAACTCCTGTGAGAAGGTCACAAAGGGTAAGTAAACCTCCAGAAAGATTTACACCTTCTCTATTTTATTTATTATTGACTGATAATGGTGAACCAGAGAGCTTTGAAGAAGCAATGCAGGATAAGACCCATGTCCAGTGGGAGCATGGCATGGATGAGGAGATGGACTCCTTGGAACAGAACCAGACTTGGGATTTGGTTAAGTTTCCAGCAGGTAAGAGAACATTGCAGAACAAGTGGGTTTACAGGATCAAGGAAGAAGAGGGTGGACATAAAAGATACAAGGCAAGGCTTGTAGTAAAGGGATTTACACAGAAAGTAGGTATTGAATTTGGTGAAATATTTTCTCCTGTTGTTAAGATGACTTCTATTCATACTGTATTGAGTTTAGTTGCAGTAGAGGATTTGCATTTAGAGCAACTAGATGTGAAGATGGATTTCCTTCATGGTGATTTGGATGAAGAGATTTATATGCAGCAGCCACTTGGGTATGAAGTCAAGGGTAAGGAGAAATTAGTGTGTAGGTTGAAAAAGAGTCTATATGGGCTCAAACAAGCTCCAAGGCAATGGTACATGAGGTTTGATAGTTTTATGCAAGAGCATGGTTACTTGAGATGTGAATCTGACCATTGTGTTTATTTCAAGAAGCTTGAAAATGGGAGCTATATTATTTTGTTACTGTATGTGGATGATATGTTTATTGCAGGATCTAGTATGTAGGACATTGGTGAGCTTAAGAGAAAGCTAGCTCACACATTTGCTATGAAGGATTTAGGAGCTGCAAAAAGAATCCTTGGCATGCAAATACACAGAGACAGGAAAAACAAGAAATTGTATTTGTCTCAGGAGGATTATATCTACAAGGTGTTAGAAAGGTTCAATATGCAGAATGTAAAACCTGTTAGCACACCTATGGCTGGACACTTCAAATTAAGCAAAGATCAGTGTCCATCATCACATGAGGAGGTCAAATACATGACACGAGTGCCATATGCTTCAGCAGTTGGGAGTCTCATGTATGTTATGGTTTGTACCAGACCAGACATTGCACAGGCAGTGGGAGTGGTGAGTAGATATATGGCCAATCCAGGTAAAGAGCATTGGAAATAGTCCAATGGATACTCAGGTATTTGAAAGGGACATCTAGCATGCAGTTATGCTATGGAGGTTCGGATATTTCATTATGTGGCTATGTTGATTTAGATATGGCTGGAGATCTGGATGGTAGGAGAAGCACTACTGGATATATTTTCATAGTAGGTGGGATGATAGTTAGCTAGATTTCAAGATTGCAGAAGGTTGTGGCTTTGTCTACTACAGAGGCAGAGTATGTTGCAGCTACAGAGGCTAGCAAGGAGATGATATGGATGAGTAGGTTCATGGAAGAGTTGGGAAAGGAGCAAGGTGATTGTAAACTGTTCAGTGACAGTCAGAGTGTAATTCATTTGGCAAAGAACTCAACATTTCATTCAAGAATGAAACACATTCAGTTGAGGTATCACTTCATACGACAGGTATTGGAGGATGGACAGTTGAATCTGGAAAAGATTCATATGAGCAAGAACCCTGTGGATATGCTAACGAAGCCATTAGCAAAGGAGAAGTTGGAGCTACACTCCACTTCTATTGGTCTTCGAGTTTGAGACTTGAAGAGGAAGAAACAAAGCTAAGGAAGGATCCAAGAATGATGTTGTATAGGTATGGTGCAGTAATTAATCTCCAAGTGGGAGATTGTTGAGTTGTGGAGCTCAATTACTTCAGTTTAGCATGCAATGGAAACTTGCTGGAAAATACAGTAACCGTCATCAGTTAGGGGGTAACCGGACATCGGTCACCCAAGGACCAACATCGGTCAGGCAAGGAGGAACACACATCGGTTAGGGCTAACCGACATCGGTTACCTGTGCGAGGATGTTTTAATTAACTCTCGGGAATTAGATCTATTTTTAGCATTAAAGTATATCTATTGATTGTAATTGCATGGCTAAGTGCCCTAAGTCTATAAACGACTATATAAGCATAAAAGCTAGGGTTTAGAAGTAAGAGATTAACAAGAATTAGAAAGAACTTGCAAAAGTTGGTGAGAGAGAGAATTCTTGGTGATGAAGCAAAATCTTGAGAGAAAGAAAGTACTGTACATCTGAGAGGTGTGGAAGATTGTAAATCTTCATTGTATATCTTGTCAAAGCTTTGGATAATAGATTGGCTTGTTTCTTGGTGGACGTAGCCCACACTGGGTGAACCACGTTAAATCTGGTGTTGATTTATGTCTCTTGGTTTGTATATTTCTTCTGGTAGAATATCTACTTTTATTTGCATGTATGCTTAGATCTGATATATTGTCTGTACAACCGGTGTGCTGTTGTCGAAGGCGAGGGAGGATATAATGTTAATGGTGGCACCACTATCAATCATGACCCTCTTAATGGAGATGTTGTTGATCTGAGCAGTGATGAAGTGTGGTAGGTCATGGTCCTCCAGTCTGAGAGAGGGAATTTTGGATAGTTCAAATGATATAGTGGTAGATGCTCTCAGGGCACCTACAAAGTTTGTGAAAGGAACAGGACCATTGGTCGGCACAGTTATGGGTTGAAGGGATTCTATCATAGCTTATTTGTGAGAAGGAAATGTTTGAACTAGTTCATAAAGTGACATCCTGATGGGGGACAAATGTAATTGTTTAATAACAACCTTTTTTATTGTAGTGAAATGGGGTGTGTTGCTTGTATAAAAATTTTGACTCTCAGTGACAGTGTTTGATTAAACACTTCGGGAACTAATGAAATAGATACCTTACGTTTATCGGATGAAGTGGATAATTTGGGAGGTGGAGGTATAGTGACGAAAGTTTTACTTTTCTTAGGCTCAGATGGCTCTTTGTCATAATTTTGTGAACGAGTTGTAATGTGCATGGCATCAACTTGATGAGCAAGGCATTTTAGGCATGAATTCTTCAGGTTTTAATGATAGCGATGTTGATGTTTGGCATTGTGTTTGATTGAGAAGGAAGGAAGAGTGGACTGCCAATTTCCTGAACTTTTTAGTGAAAGGCCCTACATTCTTCTATGGAATGGCCTCGTGTTCTATGGTAATCATAGAAAACATTGAAGTCATACTAGGTGGGTTTCCATCCTTGATGATCAGACAGCTTGGGAGGTGGTAACATAATAAGTGACCACTGAAGAAGGTCATCTAAGATGGTGGCATAATGCCCCTTAGGTGTAGATGTGGATGGTGACAAGGTTCTATCTATATTCTCTTCTTAGGAGGAAGCAATATTTAGTTTAGTTTTTGGTTGTAGAGGCTTTCTAGGTGTCATAATGGATGGAGGATGAGGACATTGTATGGGTGGCCATTGCAGAGGGTAGTTAGACTGTGCAAGGGATGAGGTGTGAGGACCTAGTATAGATGCATGTTGTGGAGTGATGGGTGTAGGATACAAACTTAATGTAGGGGCTTGGTAGGTGGACTTTGACCCTTAAATAATGGGGTGATTAACAGGTATAAGGGATAAAGGCCCTGCGTAAAGGGTTTTGATCTGGAAAAACATACTTCGAGGGATTTTGAAGACCTGAACAACACCTTGTTTATGAGGTATTTTTGTGGTTTTAGATGAAGAGGTTGAGAAGATGCAGAAGAGCCAGATTTCCCTGAGGTAAAGGGAGTTTTGGGTTGTTTTTCAGATGTGACTTTAGGTGTAGTTTTGGGAGGGGTAGAGGATGTAGGTACTAGATTCAATAATGGCATGTGATGAGGATGTGGGAATAGTTTTAGTAATATTCTCAATAGACAAAGATTTAGTAATAGTAGTTTTAGGCTCGTTGGGTACTAGTGTTGATTCTGCAAGTTTTGATTTGGTAGGTAATGAGGTGGATCCAAGGATAGAATCTATCTTTGTTATTGTATTGATGATGTGGACAACATTTGTTTTTGGTTGGTTATGAAGATGAGGGGTGATTCAGAAAAGATTGCTTAAATATTTCAAGATTCTGATTTGGGAGTGCGTTTGGATTATCTAAGTGGAGTTCACCCTTGTCGATCAAGTCTTGAAGTATGTTACGGAATGTGCAACACCTATCAATGTCATGTCCCTTAAACCCTATGGTATTTGTAATAGTCATTATCTTGATACCAAATGGGTTTAGATACTGACATGTTGCAATGGGTTGAATAGGTGGGAGAGATATCATGTTGGCGGCAAGTAGTTTGTCAAAAACTACATTGTAAGTCTCTCCTATAGGTGTATAGCTACGTTGTTGATGGGAATGGGCTCAGTAGTGGGTTTTTCCTTGGAAGTATATTTAACTACAATAGCGTTGGTAGATTTTTTAGACTTATCAGGGTTGGATGATGACTTAGATGGAAACTTGAATTTTGGTTTCTTAGGACGAAGCTTAACCTGACCATCTTCTAAAGCTCGCAATTCCAATTTACGGGCCATGGTAAAAGATTCATCAAAAGTTTGAAATGATTGGATTTATAATGTGGATGAGATGTGTTTGATGCATGAACAATAGAAAAAATTGATTAATTATTTTTGTGGTAATGAAAAGGATAGTTGATTAATTACACCTCTCCAGCGAGTAAAAAAATCAACAATAGATTCATCCTCGAATTGTTTGATGGCATATAGGTCATTGATAGTGACTTTGCAGGCTATGTTTATGGAAAAGTGTTCTAAGAAGAGTTTAGCGAGTTTTGCAAAGGAGAATAGGGAATATTGTGGAATGTTATTATACCAATCCAGGGTAGGACTAGATAAGGGACATGGGAAAATTCCTCAGCATAAGGTCTTAGTCATGAGCTATTAGATAACAAGCGTGATGACAAAAGGCATGGATATGTTGTTGAGGATATTCCTTGCTGTAAAATTTAATGAACTTTGGAAGTTCCCAGTGAGGTGGATATGCTTTAAACGACACTGAAGGGTGAATGGGCTCATTGCAAATTTGGTCATAGGAGAGCACATTCTTAGGTGCGGACAAAGCAGCTTCGAGACTGGATATGTGGTTCATAAGGGCTTGGAGAGGATTGGGTTGAGCTTGTTGCTGTGAGGATGAGCTAGGTTGAAATGAAAACTAGCTAGGTTGTGAGTATGCCTGATACTATTGAGGAATGTTTTGTTAGTAGGGAGTATTTTGTTGGGGAATGTTTTATTAAGGAACATTCTATGTTGGTAAGGGACATTTTGTTGTGGGATATTGTATTGTGGAATGTTTTTATTGAGGTATGTTTTTTGTGGTATGTTTTATTGTGGGATACTCTGTTGATAAGGGATGTTTTATTGTGGTACATTTTGATTAGATAGGAATACGTTTGTTGAGAAGATAAAGGTTGCGAGGGTTCGTATGTATTGGTACTGGAATGGCATTGATGTATAGGTGAGTGGTTGTGAATAGGTAAGTGACTGCTGGAAGGATATAGCAGAAGCAACTGAGGATGGTGCTTGTTGCGGAATGTTTTGTTACGGGGATATTGTATTGTGGAATGTTTTGTTGAGGTATAGATTGTGGCATGGAGATTAGGGATGTGATGGTTGTGGTATGTGTTGTGAAACAGGGTGAGTGATAGCAATGGACACTAGTATTGATTAGTGGGGTATTTGTGGGAATAGACATATTGATGCTTTGAATGGGGCTAGTAACTGGTTGTGAAGATACAACAGTAGAAAAGGCTACAAAACTTAAATGGAGGTGTTTGACCTATGAAGATACCGGAGGGGTAGAAGAGGAAGTAGAGGTATTGCTTAGGGGAGGTGTGGAACCTATAGAAGGGTTTGGTGAAGATGTAAATTGTTGGGCATATGTGTTTTGTGATGAAATCATATGAAGGTTATAAATAGGAAATGAAGATACATCAGATGTCTCGGGTTGACTAGTATAAGATTGATCATTCAGATGTTTCAAATTGGTTAATAGGAATGGAGGAGTCTACATTTGATATTTCAGGTTGACTGACATTTGATGTTTCGGATTGATTTATTGAAGTGTATGAGTCAACTGTTGGATGACCGGTTCTTGATTTTGATCGATGAGACGTGCAATGGTAGATGAAGGATTGTAGGTGTATGGAATTATTTGGGGTGTGAATGGTTGTAGTTGAACACCCCTAGCTACTAGATAAGAATTGAGAGTAATGGGGTTTGAATCTAACATTTCTTCAAAAATAGGGTCTCCCCTATTATAGAAAGGAGGTTCAGATGCCTTCTAATTGAGAACTAGGAGAAAGGGTTGTTTTGTTTCTTCTAGTCCAGATGTATGAAGGATTTGACTATGATATTGACATGTGGAATTCAAAATTTTTTGTCTCATTTCTTCATTATATTTTTCCTCTAATTCATTCCAATTCTGTTGGGTGTTAGAAAGGGGAGTGGATGTAATTTTTTGATAAAATGGGATTTGTTGTTGCATTGGTGTAGAAAATGTTGTAGGAAATGGTGTAGTATGTAGTATAAAGTGGAACATGTTTCTGAAATGATATAAGTTGTGGGGTGGACATGTTTTCAAAATTTTAGTTATGATCTTGTTGTCTAGTAAGTACCATGGTAAACAAAAACACAAACACCTAGAAAATGAAAAATAACTAGTTGGGTTGATTTACAAATAACAGGCAAAAGAAAGCAAAATATCGTTTTATACTTATCTTGATTAATTATGAAAGAGTGAAATGTGTAAGATGGTTAATGAAGGTCCTAGGAAATGTTACTCTATGGTTGGTTTCAGGAATGTTTAAGGGTGGAGTCCTCGATATACCCGAAGGTACATGAGGCCTAAATTTATACAGCTGCTGGTATGGGCGTGGTATTGGGGCCTACCCCCTCACTTCATGGTCCCGCAATGATAAGGGTGTCAGGTGCTTTGCCAATATACCAACAGATAGGTGATTATACTCATCCAGAACACCGAGTCAGCTTCTCCTCTTAGGGATCAAATCCAAGTAGGTATCCACCTGGGTAGGAATTATTTAAATGCATTTTAATATTGAAGTGATTTGGTTGTGTGTGGGAGAATAAATAAGTGAATGCAACAAATTTCCTTCCTAATTAGACTATGTGAAGCAAGGAGAACATAATTTGTTTATTTTAAAAACCCAAAATGAAAGTGTTTCTTTCGATGAGGATAAACAAACAAGGATGCAATATGAAAAGCAAAAAGGAAAGTTTTAGGACTCACCTTGAAATCACTAATTTTTTTATTTTAGAAAAAATTTAAGCTCAAGCAATTAAAAAAACAATCTAAAATTAGCAACTTGCAACTAGATTAGGTAGAAAACAAAGACAAAAAGCCAAAAACAGAGATTAAAAAGGCCAACTATTGAGTAATCAAATGCACTCAGAAAAATTGCCAGTGATTGCAAGAAACCCCGATGATTTCCCTAATCACAAGTGATTACTTAATAGAGAACTAGAAAAATAAAAAAGAGATGAAACCATTAATGAATTAATAGGGACAAGGGTCCCACCGGATGTGCCAAAATGTTTAAGATAAATCTTACCTCTTCAACCTAACTAAATAAGCAAGACAATAAGACTTTCCAAACCTCGATATGGCGGGGTTTCAATGATACCCACGAGATACGATGGAAGAAGATTGGATTGTTGCGCTCCATGGAAGAAATGAAACTAGCTCCTCTACCACGAGAATACCTACAGATCACTAGACCCTAAACAAAGAAGAATTAGTAATATAGATAGGCGGTTACCTGATAAAGGCCAGTTCCAGAAGTCAAAGGACTTCCTTGTATGGATGTCAACCCACTTTGAAACACTCAAGTTTATTTATGGAAATGAAATACAACATACAGTATATGAAATATGTGATCAAATGTTTATGATTTATTTAGCTTATTACAGACACACATAGATGATAAAGTGATGATGACATAGAAGGAAATATGACTAAGGCTCAAATTCAGAATCAAGATCGGTGTCTAGATTCTAGAGAAGTTTGAACCCACATAGTAGTCCTGGATCGTCCTCCTCAGAGAAGTATAAATCGGGCTCCTCGATATAGTCATCCTTGAATAAGTCTGAGTATTCTTCTTTGGTGTCATATTGTCATGTAAATTCTGGATCAGACTCTTTGAAACTGGCCTCACTTTCAAATTATGATTCAGATTCAATGTTGGGGCCTTCAGGAATGTCTAATCCAACCTTGTAACGATGCTCAAACCAAGTGAGGTCAGCTTGGATTCATTGCACCTCGTAGTAAACCTCCCAAAAAAAATCAGTAGCTTCACGGATCTTCTGGGTGAACTCAAAATACTCCCTAATCTGTCAACAGGGGCTGAATGGATAATGCACAACTCGAGGTCATGCAAAAGATCATACTGCTCCAATGAAGTGGATGATAGATGATTGGTAAGGAGTTGATGCTCGTGATTGGATGGTTGGGTCCACCTATGGCCATCTAATAGAAGCCATTCTTGACAAAAATGTTAGCAACACAAGAGAAAAAATGATTGATAGGAATTATTGAATGAAATTTGACTGCAGGAAAAATAGAATGCACAGGAATCGCAGGTGATTATGCAATATTTTTAACAAACTGATAAAATGAAAAATTAGACTAACTTATATGAAACTATGGTCTTGTGAAGGACAAATGTGAAATAAGAAATGATCAAATAAGGATATTAAGATGAATAAAAAATAGATTTATAAGACGATAACAAAACCTTGGTTGATGGTGAGAGACGAGAGGTTGATATGGATTGCAGTTGAATGATGAATCAGGATTTAACATGAATCCAAGGTACTTGATGATCGTGAATGATAATTCTAGATGATAAGCGTGCTCTCCTTGATGCAGAATGACACTGATGGAATTGAACAAAGGACTCAAAACATGAGAACACTCATTGATTATCATGGATAATCCCCAAAGTGGTAGAGAAGTTGGTTTATATAGATCGTCAGTGACCGAAGGAATAGATTCGCAGAAATTCTAGTTCAGTTCGAGTTTAGGAGTGATAAGGGTGATTATCTTGCTAATTCAAACTTGATTTGATTGGGGATTTTGAGGGATAATATGTGGTAACTAGACTAAGGTCGAGATTAATTTACTTATATAGGTTTAAGTTAGGAATGAGTTTGTTAGAATAATTATGGGATGATTTTAAAAAGTTTCTTGATTAGTTTTAAACTAGACTTAACTAGTGTGAAAGAGGGATTTCACATGGGGATGAATGGAGATATAGAAAATAAGATTAATTAATTAATTTGAATAAAATGGGGTGGGTTATGACTTAGGATTGGTGAGTGTAATTGAATAATTAATTGAAGGGTACATGTGGATTACCTAGGTCAGGGATGTTATGGAAGGGGATAAAATAATGTGAAGGTGCATGTTTTAATTGTCAATGGTTGTGAATGATCGTATTTAATCAGATAATTGAATGAGGATGGGAGGGTGTAAATTTTCAATGTCTACATTATGTTCCCATGATAAAGTCTCTCACACTAGAATCTAATACTAAAACTTTGAAATGATTAGCTGCAATCATGCTATTGAACTTATTTAGAGCTCTCATGATGGTGAATATCATATTTTCAATATGGTTGTACTTCAATTCATAAGCCTTCAGCGTTTGACTGAAAAATTCCACTGGATGCTCTAATCCTTGATCATTTTGTTGAGTTAAAACTACAGCAATACTAGATTCAGCTCCATATGCATATAGGATGAAATCCTTTGAATAGTCAGGGTTGTTTAGTGTAGGAGATTGAGAAATTTCTTGTTTGATTTTTTAAAAACTCTCTTTTCCTTCATCTATCCATTTGGAAACTAAATCCCTCTTGAACATCAGAGTAATAAGTCTGATCAAACCTATAAAGTTAGGAATGAATCTCTTGACAAAATTGATTTTCCCAAGGAATGACTACAATGCCTTCTTGTGATCTAGCAAGGAGAGAGATAAGATAGTTGATATTCTTTCTGGATCAATGGAAATGCCATCCTTTGAAAAAATATGCACCATATTTCTGCCCCCAAGGACTGCAAAGTGACATTTCTTGGGATTAATAGAAACCCTATATTCCCTGCATCTCTCAAATACCTTCTCAAGATGGCTGATATGATCTTTACTCTGCTTTGAGAAAATAGTAATATCATCAAGATAAACAAGGATGAATTCATTGACATACCCTTTGAATACAATATCCATTGCTCTTTAGAATGTGGCACCTGTATTTGACAAACCAAAAGGAATTTTCTAATAAGTGTATGTTCCTCATTTGGTTGTAAATGTAGTCTTCTATTGATCTTCCTCCTTGACCTTGATTTGATCAAAACTTGAATAGCCATCAAGCATAGAAAAGCTTTCATCTCCTGCTACTATCTATAGAATTTGCTCCATAGAAGGTAAAGGATAATGATCCCTTTAGTGAAGCTTTGTTCAAATCCCTAAAATCAATACAAAGTCTGATTTCCCCATTATTCTTCTTGAATGGAACAAGAATTACCACCCATGTAGATTATTTGATTAAAAAAATATTATTTTTGCCTCAATGAGCTTGTATAACTCCTTCCTCATAAGGGGATCTATCCTAGGATTAATCGGTCTTTTCTTTTATCTAATTGGCTTCACATTAGGATCAAAACTAATAGAGTGTTGGACAATGTCTAGATTAAAACCCTTTATATCTTCATAGTCCCATGAAAACACATCACTAAACTTTTGGCATAAAGAAATAAAAGCTTGTTTCTCATTTTCATAACATACCTTTCCAAGCAAAAGTTCCTTGCCTTTTACAATAGTGATTGATTGACAGTATTCTTGTCTTACTGTTATATTATTTTCCTTTCCTCTGAACTCATCATCAAGAATGAAAATATGCTCCAAAGTGACAAATCCTTTTGGAAATTTGTTTGTGTTTAGATGAATAATTTGATCACCATAAATGTTAAGCAAATCAGATTGCATATTTGAAGTAAAATCAGCGTCATTTTGGATAAATTACACATTTTTCTCATATTTTTCAAATAATTTCCAACTGGGTATCATTATCTGGAATGGAAGGCCTGACCACCATCTTAATGTGTTGCACATTTCCTTTAACCATATCCTTAACATGTGAGAATTGTGAACCAAGGGTTGTTATTTGGTCTACTTCTTTATTCAACTTCTTTGGTACCACCTACAGATTTAGAGGATCAAAACTCTCCAAAAGGTCCCAAACTCTGTGTTTCATAAGATTTTAAAAGTGTATCATTTGTGGCACACTTGCCCCTTCACTTGGTGGATCACCAATTCAGTGTCCCTAAAAATCTTCAATTCCTTTATGTTCCTCTTTTCCACAATTAGAAGACCATGCACCAATGCCCCATACTCTGCTACATTATTAGAACATGCAAACTGCAATCTATGAGAAAAGAAGAACTTCTTATTCATTGGATAAAATCAGGAATAGGAGGGATAGGCTACTCATTTGAAAGTGACTCATGGTCATGTTATTCTTGCATTAGGTAATTAAATTGACTAGGGGTGGTATCATATGACTCAATGTGATAGGAAAATATGGGCTCGGCCTGTATGGTAAATCTTGTACCATACCTAGTTATTAAGAGCATATGGGGTCCAATCTGAAGATAAATAGCCACCTACTTTGGTAGTAGAATCTCTTGACAAGTAAATAGAAAACACAGGAGGCAAGTCAACTACAATATCTCATGGGTTATAGTAAGACTTGAGCAAGCATGAAGGGTTAGGTCAAGATTTTTAATTATTCCTAGGACACCAACGATTGACCCATCAAGCTATAAAAACTCCCTTAGAAACATGATTGTATTTGAGACCCAGGACATCAACAATTTTTTTGGGCATTACAGAGGTGGTAGTCCTCTTAATCAATCATACAATTATAGACCAAGAGTGTGCCCACAATTAATTGACATAT
This sequence comes from Taxus chinensis, assembly GCA_019776745.2. NCBI lineage: Eukaryota > Viridiplantae > Streptophyta > Pinopsida > Cupressales > Taxaceae > Taxus > Taxus chinensis. The sequence goes on from CM034149.1 coordinate 648,388,113, forward strand.
AAAATGGTGGGGTCTTAATAAGTTTACTTACTTGTTCCACCTTTGCTTGACATATGTTAACAACAACATGAGTCTTCTCCACCACTGGATCAGCTTGGGGAAGCCACTTAAGGGATTCACATAGGATGTCCCACTATGATGGAATAGCCAAAGCATCCTACATTGTCGCACTAACATTGGTATTCTTCATTTTCTCAATAATATTGAAAGGAAGGCCCATGGATCTATGCATATGTGGCTCACTATTCTCCTTTTTATGTTGTTATAATGTTGGGATAAGTCGCTTTGGTTGAGGAGCCACCTCCTTATCTGAAACAGGCATGTCAGAAACTTGAGGCAATCTATTCTTATCTACTCTAACTTCCTTCTCCTTGATGATAGTGTTGCCTTGACTAGAAGAATATGAAGGTTGTAACTCTAACATCCTTTTCTTAGACCCTGTATTATTAGAAACATTAATTTGAGGTCTACTAGAACTTCCCACTACTTGATTTATTGCACATAAGTTCATCAGCTCCAAAGAACATGATATTGATGTCAGGAATAACCTCTTGGACTCCTTCCACTTTAGGATTGGATGCTTCTAGAAGTGGTTCTTGCTGATTGGAAGAAATTTGAACCATGAAGGCTTAAAAATGTAATGCCCTTTCACAAATAATTTTATTATGTGGTTGATTACATGGGAAAAACTATTTTGTTTCCTGAATCACATTATTGTGTACTGGAACCAATGCTTGGCTTGAGCTAGGAGCAGGAAGTGACTTGAGAAGAGAAATTGTTTCCAATGGAAGAGGTACATTCTGAACCTACCTCGGTTGTTTTACTAATTTTGTCCATATCTCTTATTAGGTTGTTGGTTCCTATATGGCTGATATCCTTAGCTAAAACCTTGATTTGAAGATTTCCCCTGGTTTTGATCATTTCTATAGGATTGGGCTTGTTTTTTTTCTAGGGATATGAATTTGTTGGTCAAAGTTCTGATTAATGATTTCATATCTTCATCCTCCTTTTGTTGCGCATGAGAATAAGATGTGGAGGCAGTGGGTTGGGAATTATGCTCATGAATAGGAGTAATAAAAGGCTGAGAAACTTGAGGTAATTCAAGATACAAGGGTGTGGGTGGTATAGGAGCTAGTTTCCTGGCTTGGATTAGATAATTTTCATCCCTAATGGCTAATGCATAGGCCTTAGGAAATGTTGCACCCCCCATAGATTGAATCATGATATAAATATCATAATTTAATGTTCTTAAATAATAAATAAAAGCACATTCTAGAGTTTGTATTACAAGGGCTGGAATTCTCTCCCAAGTTTCCTGAAATTTGAAATTGAAATCTGCCATGAGCTCATTGGGAGCCCTCTTTATATTTGTCAGTTACTCTAGCAAGGATATATTAACTGCCTTCTCTTTAAATTGATTGTAAGGGGTTGTCCCCAACAGATTCCAATTAGTGATTGATCATGTTGTCAGACTCCTAAACCATTGCAAAGCTCTTCCCTTGAATGAAGAAGCTAATTGCCTAATAGCCACATCTTGTTCAAAAATTTGATGAATAACACAAACATTGGCAATGTCTTGTATGCGGTCAGTTGGAGTGGTATGATTTTCCCCAATGAAGAAAGGGATATTCTTAAGTGCAGATGTTGGAATGGGATTATGGGCATTAAGATAAAGAGGACTACTACCGGTAAAGTTAACAAATGGTAAATTTCCTTGTTGTGCCATTAAGATAGGTCTGAGAAATCTAGTAGACTGTAAGAAAGGCTTAACAGGAGGTGGTGTGGAAAGAGTTCTATTTGGGTGGTGAAGGTGACCTTTGAACTATTCTGCCTCTTCTTCTTCTACCTAGTGATAACTGCAGGTACTCAAAAACTCCTTCTTATGTTGTTCTAGACCTTGTCTAAATTCTTCTCGTGAACTTGAGGCACTCTAACTATTGAAACCAGTTGATTTGATGCTTGGAGTCGACAGATGTGTAGAAATAAGCCTCCAAAGGCTGGAAATTACTCGGGTCACACACCAAGACTCAGTAATAATGCAGATAAATATTTTACACTCTCCCATCAGGCTTGCCAAAATTGTTGGAGCTCAATTTTGCACCCTTGATATGATCATGAAAGATCAAGAATTCTGAGGCAACACTGGGACTGTCTCTCAGTTGTGGGACATGTAAATTGAGAAAAACCTATGGAGAAGGTCAGCGTCCTCTGCTTATTCCTACTATTAAACAACTCCTAACGGTGGAAATGAAGCTATCTAATCCTAAACTAACATTCCAAGGGACTAAGATTAGAAGGAGATGCATAAACTAAAATCCTACACTACATGAGGTGATAGCGCCAAAAAACAAGGGGAAAGACACTTTTAAAAGAGAGAAAATGGAACAAAATAATGATTTAGAGGGCAGAAATGATAGCCACGGTCCAAAGCAGTATCTAAACTTCCATTTGCATACAATGCACAATGGAAATAAACCCTGTAACATGAAGAAACATACACAACATACCTACAAGTAAATGAAAAAGGCAAGGAAATGTAATAAATCACCAGCTAAGGCAGGACAGAGCCACAAAACAACTAATTTAATTACTTTAAAATGATTCACAAATCATCATAATGGAGGAATAAGGCATGAATTCATTACAGGAGTACAATCCAAGTTTTGCATCTAAATAACACTTATGCAACACTTTTAAATGATGCCCCTTGAACTCCCAAAGTATTCAACCCCTACAAATGAATCTCTTTTTAAATTATATAGAAAATGAGAGAGAGAAGGAAAATAGAGGGAAACTCAAAATTCCTCTATTCACCCACCAATAAGATTCATTAATGATCTGAAAAGAGGCATGGGTGACCTTGTAATACCATTCCTCCATTGTACATTGCTTACAGGAGAAAGAATGTGCACCATACCTCATAAATTTTGGTTTTTCAACTACCTAGAACTATTCATTTTAATGTTAGAGACATTTTCTTATTTTTCACCCACCTACCCTCACCAAAATTAAGAGGATGTCAAGACCTTTCCAACGATATAAAGTTTTTCAAATTTGGAGCACTGGATCAAAAGTTATGCCAATTTGAAAATTTGCATTGATCCGCACACGAGATGGTGAAAATGTAAATCTGTAAAATGTAAAATTACCAAACTACGAAACATCCCCCAGGGACTGAAATTACAAACAACTACAAAAAAAACCCCCAAGGCCTGAAATTGCAAACTACTCGCGAAACTGCAAAAAAAACCCCTAGGGCCCGAAATCCTAAACTACATAACTGTGAAACTGTAAAACTTTGAAAAAACCCCCAAGGCCTAAAACTGTAAAACTATAATATTGCGAGAAATCCCCCAGGGCCTGAAACTGCAAAACTACAAAATTGTAAAAAAAAAACCCAGGGCCTGAAATTACAAACTACACAACTGCGAAACTGCAAAAAATCCTCCAGCACCCAAAATTACAAACTACACAACATTGAAACTACAAAACTACGATAAATACCCCAATGCCCAAAATTACAAACTACACAACTATGAAACTGCAAAAAATCCCCCAAGTCCCGAAACTGTAAAACTATGAAAAAAATCCCCCAGGGCCCAAAATTTGAAAAATATGCACAGTTAGAAGGATTTTTTTACATTTTCGAAAAAGTGAGAAATTTCCTATCTGATGAAGATGCTTTCAAGGATTCTTAAGTACTCAAAATATATGAAAAAACATATTTTGAAGCACTTAAGGAGGAAAATGGTATTAGTTTCCCAAAATAAAGCATGAGATCATTTTGGACAACAATTACCCATCACTTGTTGTTCAAGAAAAGCCATACGGTTTCGCGTGTTCTAAAGGAAAGCAAGTATTTCATCCAACTTTTGTATTGTGGTTGCTTTACCATCTGTAAGTTTGTGATTAAAAGTGTGAGCTCTTGTCCTAACCATTTTCTTTGTTAGACAATAATTAAGTTTAAGTTAGCGTAGGGACTCAATAGGTCCAAAAGTTGCAACCTTCGGATCTGATGCCAAAATGTAACACCTACTTTTCAATGCATAAAATTAAGGGAATTTTTTATTTTATTTTCTAAACTTATGCCTTCAATTATTTAAATACTTAGCATTTAAATCCAGTGTCAATATAAATTCAATCCATCTGATAACAATCAAGAAACCATGTGCAGATGTATGGGTCAATTAGATCTACCCTATCCCCCATAATTTACTCTTACAAGTGTGTATATGAGGTATACAATTTGGTTACCTTTCCTAGGCATTGATATTCAAGTGGTGATTTCTAAGTGTCTACCTAGAACTCAGTCAATCAAATTCCATCTAGCATCTTACACCTATAATTAGAACTTGGTGAATCTGACTGTGTAATCAGTAGCTTACACTACTTCGGCCAAATTTTAAGAGTCTTATTTACATGCTCAGTTTTGTGACAGCACATTCATTGTCTAAAACTCATCCTTCACTATATCACTTTGTTCAGTTATCAATATTGAATTAGTTAGTTCAACCCTTTTATTTCCATGTTATGCACAAGGCATAATACTTGTCCAACATGTGCGGAGGAACACATTTATGCCAACTTAGGTTGCCTATGGGAGAAAATGTTTACATAATGAATTGAGTCATTACACAGGCACTTCCTTCCATGTAACCAACTTGAGTTAGTACCAAGATGATTCTTTTGTACCAGTTAATCAACTCTTGTAACCCTGCATGACCTTATTCATTTTTAATTATGACAATCATAATGAATGGACCTTGAAAGGACAACTTAAATTACCTATTGCGAGATAGTATTCACTTAATTACTTGTGTCATTAAATGAACACAATCTTATAACAGCCATCTTAATTCAGCCTATCAAGCTTCGTTCATTAGGAACGTCATATCTCCTGAGATTATTTAATGTTAATTAGTTTACGACAGGTTTCCTTCTTTTCGCGGTGATAAGTTTATCGCATCTACTCACGTCTTTAAATTTTAATAAGTATATTATCGTATCAAGTTATGATACTATTTATGCGTAAATAAATTTTAACCCATTGGTATCTTAATTATGAATTAGGATAACTTACTGCATTATTGCAACAGTCCTCAAATTGTACTTTACGACATTATCGTAATTTATATTTCAAATGTTAATACATTTAATTGTACTTAGTCAATGTATTAGTTTACCAACCAACTTAGGTACAATTAGTCCACGTACAATTTAACCTCAATAAATCAACAATATAAATAATGATATTTTTCCTAATTCCTTATTACCATATAACATTAATATTTATTACACGACATATTGCTGAGTTCACCATCAAGACAACACAATTGTTAATCCACTTCATAAATATCAACTTAATAATTATTACTTGATAATAATACAAGTACAAATGAAATATCCAAAATAATACATTGATCAAATCAAGTTATTATGCCTTTCAATTTAATTAGGACAGTGAAGTTCACTTTTTCTTTACAATAATGATATATGTTAAATACATCAAAATCCTCTTCATAATCAATCATCATTTAAATAAGTAAATCATTCAAAGTCTTTATAAAACATCCACCAAGAATAACTTATTTTCCACCATCTGTAAGAGGGATAAAAATAGTAAAAGCGATCGGTTCATAACAAATTGGCATGAAAGGTTGTTCTTTACATCTTCATAATTTATGTCGAATTAATACCCAAATAAATAAATTCCAACAACAACATGATCAAAATATCATAAAATAAGGTAATGAGACTAAAATAATATTCCCTATCTCATACATTGTCAATACTTTCACATAAGTACTTTCACGTTCTATGAGACATTAAATTGATTCAAGATAACATTATATTAATGACCAAAACCATGGAAATATTGAAAAATATACCTATACCTTTCCAAGCCTCATAATTTTTAACATTGCCTTCATTTCTTAACCATTATTAAGTTATGCAGTAATAATGTTGGTATTAAAATTCTATAACCTAATATCCTTTTCAAAAAATGAGCATCACAATGATACATACAATCATTAAAACCCTAGATGGATATAAGTCAACTAAAATTGAAATTCCTTAAATTCTATTAGCAATAACAATTTAATTTTGAATTATAATAGCATGTCGTAGTAATCATTCCCACAATAGAAATGAAAAAATCATCCTATAGGTAGAGAAGTATTATAATTTATTCGACTGAATAGTAATACCTTAAACAATCCGAACTTCTCTTAATTTCTCCAAACCGTACAGAGACTTTTTCTTAATTTAATCAAAACTACGAAAACCCCTTTTTCCTATTCGACTGCACGTTAATACAATCATTTCCTTGTGAACAATAAGAACTCACACAGTCAATTTCAAAGAAATTAATAATTCATTCCATATATTAACAGATTTAATCCAAAGTTTGGCTAACAAAAACCGAGCCATAAGACTCATAAACAACTCTCCACAGGCACGACCCTCATTCATTATGGAGCCCAAAATGTATACGATTGTCTTTTTACAGTTCTCACACCCATAAACGCGTCGAGCCATAGGTTCCCAACTTGGCCTCAGCTCATTAACAAAACTTTAAAGGTGACACTTAGGTGTCCCAATGGGGATGTTTAAAACTGTGAGGAATGACTGAATCTTCATCGTCTTACTAATTTAAACACATAGTCCAGAAACCTTAAACAAATAAAAAAGTGTACATGGTTCCACATTCATTCACCTAAAACGACCTATGCCCTAAAGAGAAAAGGATAAATCTGACAGTGTCGATTGTGTATACGTGAATATATACATCTACCTAATAAGTATAGACAATAAATCACATAATCCAAATGGGTTTTTTAATAAGATAACATTCTATTCCACCCAGGTTATAAACTGAATTGACTGAAGGAAAAATATCCAGAAATGCAAGAGGCAGACATATACATACACACACACACACATACCTATATATATTTTCTTATTTATTGGGTATTCTAAAATATACAACAGGGTTCCAAATAGCTTACCCATCTAGATTCACACTATACCCACAGATGGGTTTTTTTTAACACAATATACAAGGACAAATGCACATGGATGTATAGTTAGAATAACGCTCAAATTGTTTAGTATTCACAGTTCATAATAGCAATCCCTTAGCCATATATTTAACAGTTCATACAGACCCTCAAAATAGTACATGTATTGCATAGATTTAAATCATGTAAATATTATTATAATTTAAACTACAAGAAAGAGATAAAAATGCTTCATGCCTTAAAAATAAAGCCCGGAATAATTTTTGATTCCTTCAACTTCTTTCTTACAGGCTGAGCCGAAAAGGGTAACATATTTTCCTTCAAAACCACAAACAATAAACAATCCAAAGAAAAAGTCCCATTTCCATTTTATTAATCAACACTTAACAATAATCTCCAAAATTTTCTCAACTAATAGTTCAAAATCATGCATGCAACCCCAATCAAGACTAACATTCTTCTCTCACATGCAGAGCTCGAAAGAGCAAAAAGATAGCCAACAAGAAATGAAAACCAAAAATATCATAACCATCTCGATAGCTTCCTTGAGAAGCTTCGTACTTACCTCGAGGTCCGTGGGGAGAAAATTAAATGTCTTTAATGTGAGTAGGTGTCAGGTCATGGCATGGGGAGTCAAACTCCCTATTTTTCCTCTAGAGCCCTGGCTAGTTAACCTCCAGTTAAATTTGGCATTACCCAATAAAATTTGGCCAAAAAACACTGCCACCAACTTACCAAATTTTTATGGAGATCCCAAAACAAGTGGTCAAAGATCATTCACAAATTGACCTTATCATTGCATGGTCGATCAATGACCAATCAATAAAATTTAATTAACAACATTTCTTGGTTGGTGTAAGTCATTCATGGCTTGTTTTCAAATTTCAATAACAAATAAATCTTAGGTTGATAACTGACCATGATGAGTACTTTAAACAAATAATATGGTCTTTAGACCATTAAAATATAATCACAAACCCCTTTATAATATTTTCTTATTAGCATCTCATTTCTTGTTTGATTCAGTTTAAAAATGGCATCAACATTTCTGGGATATTATCCCATAAACATATTGAACTCACCATCCTTTCTTACCCATATTTGTAAGGGGTTTTGTCCAATTAACAGTAATGTTGCAACTATACACGAACAAGTTAAGATTAAAGAACTTTTATACTGTAATCATCAATATGATCACATAATGATTCAGAATAGTATAAACATAGTAGTGAAACGAAGACAAGTATGTTCAGCAACATCGTAATCATAAACAAGTTCATTGTTATCAATATCAACAGCTAACATAATCAATTATGTCTATATCAACAAATCATAACAATGGGTTATAACCCAAACAACTTGCAAAAGAATGATGACAAGTCATATCATTATCTACGGCAAGGGTAAGATATTCATATTATGTAAGGTATGTTAAATGAATTGCGATATCTGACAACTTGCAAGACATGATAGAAAGTTTCGATACACTGTCGTGTTCACAGGAAGCATACCAAAACAAGTCCCCGTGTCTATTAGTTACCCGATACTAGAGTTCATTTATGTCATAATAATATGAGAAAAGCGAGGGTATGATAGTAGGTTAATATGAAATTTTTTAGCGATCGCTTTGACATTCTTATTTTGGAAGGATGTATCGTTGTCTATAACAAGAGAGGTCAGGATCCCAAAGTGACAAATGATGTGGTTAAATATAAACTTGGCAATATTTCACCTAGTGATGTAGGAGAGAGGCATGGCCTATATCAACTTGGTAAAATATTCAATGCAAGTGATTATGAAGGTATGGCCATCAAAATATGTGGGTTTGATTTTGTTGACTAAGTAGAGCCCCCATCTGGAAAAATGCCAAGGTGAAGTGATAGGTTGAAGGGCTTGTGAGGGTGCATGAATTAGATTACTGTGTCATTGACATGCTTGACATTTCTTGATAAATTTGTACGTGTATGACTCCATAGTAAGCCAGTAATATCCTACGTGCAAGATCTTTTTAGCCAAGACCATTTCAATTATATGTGTGCCACAAATACCTGAATGTATTTCAACTAGTGTTTGATTTGATTCTTCCATATTGAGACATCTTAAGAGATTCCACTAATAGCCTCTTTGATAAAGGGTATTGGCAATTATGGTGTAGTGTGAAGCAAGTTATGCCAAGTCTCTTTTATTGGCTGGATTCATGTTGGCACGATAGGTTTTCTCTTGTATAAATGTGTAAATGCTGTGATACCAGGGTTTTTCAGGACCAACAATTTCACACACCATGGTGGACTCTGGAAAATAATAAGAAAACCCCAAAATATGTTCCATGAGAAACTCGTTGTGCGTTTTGTTTTATCAAACTCAAGAAGAGATTTGATAGTCATCATGGCATCTACTACTTTATTTTGTGTGCGAGGAACTTATTTAAATGTTATAATCTGAAAATATCCTTTAAGTTTTTTGATCATGTATTTTTGTGGAACAATATTATCATACTTTACTCGATATTCTCCATTCATCTGCTTGATGATTAGGAGGGAATGTCCAAAAATTGTCAGCTCTTGAAGCCGCGAAGATATAGCAAAGCCTAGACTTGCTATTAGAGCTTCATATTTTGCGATGTTATGGTGCATAGAAAACCAATGTAATAAGATTTTTGTATAACATTGCCAAATATCTATTGGCTAGAAGATCCAAATATGTGAGAATGGGTAAGATACCCCAGTTTGAGTCCCACCACGTGTGCCAAAATGTAAGCAATGAAAAACTTAGCAGAAGTGAAAGATTAAACAAATTAAGAAAACAAACCTTTATCCAATATCTTCTTTACAAACCTCAAATAAGATTATGGAAGTATTAAATTTGTATAACCTTGTAGTTTTTATATTGTGGATGCTCTTGAAATTGATTTCCAAATGTAGAAATGGCAATGCTACAAGTAAATAGACACAAGGATTTAGATGGCAATTTTGGTAGAAGTTGACTGCAATTATTCAAAGCTTACAAGGATTATTTACAAAGGATTGGCATGCTTTTTATAGTCGATGGTGAGGCCATGAATATTGGATCAAGTTTTGAATGGGTTACAGGTTCATAACTGTAATTTCCTAAAACAGTCATTTGATTTGGTTTGTGCAACTACAACTTTGCAGGGGCAATGAATGTTTAGATTTTGTGCAAGAAGATGGTTATGCATGAAGCTTTGTTGCCCCAACCTTTGTAGCGTTATAGAAGTAGAGTTGAGTGCAGTGTGAGTAGATAAATAGGATTATTTTAATAAACAATTTAATTAGTTATGAGTTGTGAGAGGATAATTAAGCATTTAATTAAATAAATGTTTAATGAGTTTAGCTAAAAGGGGTAGGAATATGGCTTAAGTGTAATTAAAATTAATTTAATTAATTCCAAAAGGGATTTAAAGATAATATAATTAATTTGATTAATTATAAAGGAATATGATGGATTTTATTGAATTAAATCTAAAAGGGATAAATATTCAAAGTATGAATTAATTAATTTAATTAATAAATTCTGAAGGGGATGTGAATAACTTGAGGATAGGCTAGGAATAAGCATGTATTTTTAGGGTGTCTACATGGGGCTTGTATAATGTTTTTCTTATTGAAAATACTTTGTCTTTGCCTTTGTAATTAAGATTATAGTGTGTTCCTAATGATTTTGAATATATCTCTTAATAGATATCTTCATTAAGATAATTTGTATGCCTCAATTATGAATGCAATAGTTCATCTTTGTAAATTACAAATTCGAAAAGAAATGATCTCCTATATGGTTATATATACTTTTCCACACATGTCCTAGTTAGACTAAGATGGATCTTACCTTTTAATCATGTTATATTTCCATATATTAAAATGTTAGTAATCAGTTATTCAAGTGGTTTTTTTCTTTCCCTTATTATTTTGAGAAGTAAAAGATAAACATGATATGTGTGTGTGTGTGTGTGTGTGTGTGTGTGTGTGTGTGTGTGTGTGTGTGTGTGTGTGGCTGTATATATATATACAGCCACACCTTTGTGTGTTTTTGTGTGAGTAGTATCAATGGATGATGTTATAATAATGCATTCATTTATTATGAGATTAAAATGTTCATTTAAGGCAGTCAAATTTATAGAAAGTATATTTGCATTAGATAATATCTATTAATTTAAGTTAAATAATAAGTGATTTGTAATAAATGTCTTATACGCACATTGAATGATAGTTGGGGACGCCCTTCATATCTATATTGTAGATGTCTAATAGTAATTGCATAAAGTATTTGTATTATCATATTGATCACATGTACATTTAAGATACTATCCTAGTTTTTTTTTGCACAGGTTATATTCCAAGACCATAACTATTTTGTTGTTTCTTAAATACAAAAATTCTAGTAACTTAAAATTATTTATTGGAAAACTATTACCATTCCTATAGTAAATTGCTTGTAAAATAGATCCTAAACCTACATGTGAGAAAGCAAAACCTACTCTTTATTGGCGACTTGTATGTAGTTTAATCTATCTTACTATCACTAGGTCTGATATTACATATGTGGTAGGTATCATTCTTAGATTCATGCAAAAACCATATCAAGATCATTGGAAGATAGATAAAAGAATATTAAGATACATAAAAGGAATGATCAAAGTTATTTTACATTACATTTCTTCTAATAATGCTTATTTATATGGATACTGTGATTTTAACCATGTTGGTGATGTAATAGATATAATATATATGATTGGAAGAAATTCACATGGAAGAAATATCACCTGTACCAAACTTGAAAACATATCCAATCGTATATATTAATAAAAGAAGCTATGCAACTAAAGTTGTTGTTGGAAGAAATTCACATGGAAGTTAAAGGAAGTACTCCTCTCTTATGTGAGAGCCAAAATTGTATTACTCTTACAAATAATCTAGTTCATTATCAGATAACAAATCATAAATAGATTCATATGCATTTCATTTGAGAGAACGTTCTCAGTGGTGATATAGATCTTCAGTTTTGTCCTAATAAAGATCAAGTTGTATATATATTCACGAAGTCGTTGTGTGTTGTAAACTTCTAAAAATTTCATGCAATGTTTGGCCTTTCAAATTTTCCATTGAGGGGGAGTGTGCATGACAGTGCCACCTCCTAACGGATCTTCATGTGATTTCTTTTTCACCTATATACTTCTTCTCCATAAAATAATTGTAAAGATATTATATGATCTAAGTAAACTTCCCTATCTAAGTTTATTTTGTAGTCTAGTAACAAATCATCATTTTGCAAAGGAGATCCTTACTTTATAAAAGGATCATAATGTGTTTATATATATTTTCCATGAGAAATTGTGAGATAGTCTCACAAATCATGCTTAGCCTAAATCATCACTTCTAATTTATGGATTCCAAATCCTTTTATACAAAAAGGTAAGTGTAGTATGATGGTGTATAAATCCTTCAAAAGTGATATGCTAGAAATCCTCCTGTCAAAATTGTCCATCCCTTTAAAATAGTAATTAATGTATTTATGATTCCTTTACTTGAATTTTGTCATTAAGAACCCTAAAAGATGACTCAAAATGATAATATAAGTTTGACAAAAGATAATGGTCAATGTGGCATTTTATAACATAAGAGAATATGGAAAGAGGACAAAAGCACCCAAATGTGACAGTAGTTCTTAGGTGCTCATTTCCCTACTAAGCGCTAATGTATGAAAGGATCTAGGGATAAAACTGAAAATACTGAGTTGGGTCACATGTTATGCAATGTCCTAAAGTAAAGTTGTAGTTCCAGAAAAGTAAAGGATGAAAGTATAAAAGGATAGAACAATGTAAAGCAAAACAAGTGTTGCTAATATATAGTTTTCTTTCTTAGGAATAATGCATACAATGACATACTAGAGGTGTGATGTAATAACACTAAGTGCATAATTTCATATCTGCTATATCTAGATAGATCAATCATATTTGGTAATTACTTTGACGATGTTTCCTTTGACTTGGATCTTGTTAAAACACTTGGACAGAGGAACTTTGAGACCTTGTATATAAAAGATATAGTTTCCTTGACCCAATTTTTATCTTCAGACTTCATGTGGGTGCTTCCTTAATGATTACATATGTGACAGTGTGAGATTTAGGGAGATTTGGATGCCTTTTTGCAAGTGTAAGAAGTGGGCAATCTGGTGGATTGCCTTAGGAGTTCTAGGTTAACAAATGAGGTAGTTTTTACTAGTTTATATAGGGTTATGTAAATGATTTATCTAAGAAAGGTTTACCCAAATTAAGTATAAGACCCAAATAAAGATGTCACTTTGAAAGTGTAACTAGAAGATAAGTCGGTCCAGGACCATACAAATGGGTCAAGACTGGCTATAAATTTCGGACCAAACTATACAATCGTGATTGGGAATAGGAAATATGCCAAATGAAGTTTAAAGTTGATAGAATGATGCTTCTCTATTGATTTTTGTAGTGTATTCTCAGGATGTTTTGACATGTCAATGTGCAAGGATAAAAAAAGATAAACAATGGACCTCAAAAAATGCTAAGAAGGAATGGAGCGGTTGTATGTATCATAGAAAGAGTTCATTGTCAAATCAATGGTTTCCAAAGTGAAAATTACCAAATTTGAGTGTCTACATTTCCCCCCTTTATGTATGAATTGAAATTTGCATGTTTAAAGGAAATTGTACTTGAGTGTGTAAACAAAATTTTAATTTTATTTAATGTTTGTTTTGCAATTGTGTTATTGTGTTTGTTGTTGGCATGCTCCATGATGAAATTTACAACATGTATTCAATGTCCATGATAGATAATTTACCATAAATCAAATAAAATATATAACATATATTTACATTTGCATATATGTGAAGAAAAAAGATGTAAACAAGGAAATAATACACCTATTTGCTCATGTTTTGCTTTTACTTAGAGATTTGTATTGATTGAACTTCTTTGAAAGATTGAGGATGATCAGTACCCAATATAAGCTGAGGAGAAAACAAAGATTTAGGTGCATGTAACCCAATTCAAAAATGTGTAAGAGAGAGAAGAGGAAAGAGGTACAAATGTACCCATATGAAGGAAGAATACCATGTACCAAATGTATTCAAGAAGTCTAATATATTTTCCTTTAAGTGTAATAGGAGAGAAAATTCTACCCATAAATCCCTTACTTTCTTCATTGTCTTCTATAACCCCATATATCACACCATTATAGATGGATCTAAACTTGATTTTACAAATAAGGACATATAATAAAAAATAGAATAGGTTCCCCCAAAGACTCCCCATATTCCAAACAACTTAGTATAAAATAAAATAAATGCTAAAATATGTAGAAAGTGTGTGAACAATGTTGAACTATAAAGGAAATCTATACTTCAAATATTCTTGAAGCTAAGTGTTGGTGCAGAGAAGGAATGAAAAATTTCATGCCCCATATAGTGATCTGAACTAAGTAATCTAGATGTGAAAATTTGTAGAAAAACTACATACATAAGTGAAAATCTAAAAATGTTGAAAAACCTATTGAAATTGCCCTAGTTAGAAACTTGTGGGGGGTCAAGACTATACCATATAGTTTTGACCAAAGTGTACACTTTTGACCATGTGCTATTTTTGCTAATATTATATGAATGACTACATTTTTGGCTTCTTATACCTTATATGTTCCTACATCTACCCCCATAACTCTATTTGTATCTAATGAAAATGTAGAATAAAACCATATAGATGCCCCCTCTTTTAAGGCATGTGTGAAAACCATGTTTGAACATGTGTCTTAAAAGAAATAGGTGTGTACTATTGAAGGACATGTCTGAGAATATGTGTAAGGTGATGAAGAGGTGACCACCTTGGAGAACATATACCTACAAAAGCAAAGGTGTTTGTGCATGGTAGAAACCATGGCACATAGCAAAATCAATGCTAGTGGCAAACACAAATAGTAGAAAATAAAACTAGTAGAAACAATGCATTTAGGAGAAAACAAGAATAACATCAATGCATCTGAAGGAAAACAATGGCATATTAAAACATACAAAAGGTGTAGATCTTGCAAACATAAATGAAGGCCCATAGGCCTGAAAACAAGAGAAATAAATTACAAACAAGATAGGCACGATGCCAAAAACATGGGACACCATGGTGTCACAAGAAAATAAAAGCACATAGGCCACAAGCAAAGAAGAAAACAACTAGTAACACACACAACTAGAAAGCATGTATAACAACCAATAGGATCAAAATGTGATAAAAAACAATGACAATAGTAATCAAAATATGTCAATGCTTCACAATACACATGTGTTAGTTTGGTTAGTTTGAAAAATACCAAGTACACAATGTATACAATTGAGTATAAATGAGGAAGTGAAAAAGGTACTATAATAGAAGAATAACACCTGTAGAATGTAGAGTTATTACCCCCAAATGATTAGAATGTAAGGAAACATGAGTCTAGTACTATTACAAGTGTGTATTAATCTATATTTCATACATCCAACTCAATATACCTGGTGAATGCATATGTGTAAAGAGATAAAGTGTGTTTTCTATCATACCAAAGTGTCAAACAATATGTGTAAGGTAAAGTGCTAACAATACAAGTAAAATGCACATGTCGTGCTTTTTTTATTTTTGTAAATATTTGAATGTTTTTTTAATTTTATCTTAGTGCATAACCATGTACAAAATATTTAGGTAGCAAGATAGCTATCCAATGAGAATATCCTGAGGAGGTGAATAATTTTCCACAAAAGATGGAGATTTGGGCCTCAATGGTGATGTAAATGTTAGTAGGACTATTGTAGTAACATGTTGTAAAGAAGGCTTATTAGATATAACACTAGCATGCATAGAGTTGTGTCGATGTAATAGACCAAAAGAACGAGTATTCCAACCACTAAGAGAGCATATTGAAGCTATGGGGTAGTATATGCACTAGAGGACTGATGAGATTTCCTATGGGAATGAGAATTATGAGAAAATGTGCAAGGCATTATAACCCTACGAGGAGGCATAGATTCATGAGATGTAAATTCTGCAACCAAAGGCCTATTAGGAGACTTAATAGGATCAACACTGGGAGAGGAATAATGTACAACAAAAGGCCCATGAGAATCTACAGAATTGAAAATAAAGTGGAGTACTAACCTATGGTTTAATGTGGAAGTTCTAGGGATGTGAAAATCATTTTGCATAACCAAATATCTATCTGCAAAAGGACTAGGAAGAGGAACTATAGAAGGGGAAATATGAATGCTATGAGAGGTAGTATAAAAGGGAATACCTCTAATGGTGATAACTTATTGATTGTGGATGAACTTAACACATTAATGTATAATTGATGGAATGTCCCTAAGAGTAAGCAACCAAGGGAGACCTAACCACGGGGCACCATAACTGAGAGTAAAACCAACCATGAATGAAATTTATGTAGTAATAGTACCAATAGTGATTATTAGAGTGATGTCGTGATAGTGAGGATTTTTATCAATTGCAAGATTGTGCATAGGAATGCCTAAAGTTGAAGCGTGAGAAAAAAAACATTGTCCTTATTTTGTGGATCGACCAAAACACCCCATATGAGTATGTGATTAATAGAAATAAGAATGGATAAGGTATTGGAAATAAACATAGTATTGATATCAGAGTCATCAAATGTGATTATTGGAGTAGAATATAGTATATGATTAATTGTATTAATCATTACATCCAAGGGGTGATCATAAGAAGGTGGTGGAGGTGTCGCATAATAAGCATTATGGAAATCAGAGGAATATTTCATAGTGTCACGCTTAGGAAGTGGATCATTGAAATTTTTTAGCTTAGAGTTATCATTTTTTTGCTTTAAAGATTCAGTAGGCTCATCCAATTCAATAGCATTATAATCAGTAATATATTGGGTACAAGGATGCAAGTTTGAGAAGCCATCTATAGAGTTCCCAACACATAGATGACAATCACAATTAGAATTGGCATTGAAATTATTTCCTTGAGGTCTACTAATATTAACCTCAAATGGTTGAGGGAGATATATGAGATTGCACTCAAGAAATTGTCTTAAGATAATGTTAGGATATACATCGAAGTTAAGGTGAAATATTTTACTGATGATCTCACAGGATTGCTGATAGGACTATCCGTGTACAAAAAATAAAGTTAATAAATCCCTTTTTATCCTAGGTTTTTTAGAAGAACTCCGTAAAAATAAATCTGGCTTGATAATGAATGTAT
Organism: Taxus chinensis; assembly: GCA_019776745.2. Lineage (NCBI taxonomy): Eukaryota > Viridiplantae > Streptophyta > Pinopsida > Cupressales > Taxaceae > Taxus > Taxus chinensis. The sequence continues at coordinate 648,405,378 of CM034149.1, forward strand.
TTTAAAATGTCCTAGTATCTTAGCAATATATGTGGAAGGAGAGCTAGTGATGCATCTTGGAATTTTTTCTATAACTCTAAAATCCTCGTATCATGGTCAATAAGTGTGTATAGGCATGTGTTGAACAAACATGCCACTATCAATCTCTTCACTACAAGGGGTTACATAAGCTTTAGTGTCCTTCATGTCTTGTAATTAATTATCAATTCCTCTGTTGTGCTTTCCTTAGGTGAGCTAAGAGGCCTTAATGCCATCACCAATCGCATAAGCTTCTATAATGCATCAGTAGGCTTTCTTGTGATAGTGGTCAAGCCCACTATGCACAAGAAATCTTCTGTCCCTCTTCCTATTGGATAGCTAATTGTGTGTTCAAAACTTAAGAGGTCGATACAACATTGAATGCTTCTAGGATTTGAGTGGCAAGTATCTGTAAAACCTCCATTAATCTGACCCCTCCCCGAGTTTTCAGGCCATAGTACTGGTAAACAAAATGTTAGCATAATCATAATCCCCTTTATCGTAACATTCGAGCTGGGGGTTCGAAGATCCTCAGCAGTATCTCGCTCTAACATCATCCAGATAGGCAGGCTTGGATTCATACCTGTAGGTCGCACACATAAGGTAATGCAAATCAGATTCAACCGCTATCGGGTGAGATCAAAGGTTAATTGATGTGCATATTTTATTCTATCCACTGCACACTTGATATACCGGGCAGTGTGCAATATGACATCTTATTACCAAGGACCAATCTCCACACATTTTGCATTCTAAAGCATGAACAAGGGACTCATAGTGCGTGCATGCACTGCAAACCTATTCCTGGTCCCCAACCATCGATTAGTAGACTTGTGCAGGATGTGCCATAACAATTCTCAAAGGTTGCACGCAATAGACATAGTTGTACCATTTGGAATCTGATAGCTGAGGTGCCTTCAAATGGGTATGAACCATGGATGTGTGATCAACATCATGTCACAATGTGTAGCCAGCTAATTGAAACATACTTATGGGGGACTCGTGTAACATAGAGTGGGTAAGACCCACATATCTTGGTGTGAGTCATTTTCCATGCCCACATGGCATGTCATTTCACTTAGGTGAGGTCATAGGTCTAGGTGTCATATAGGGTCATCATTAGATACCTTACGTGTCATTATGCGTCAGTGTGTCATATGTTTCATATGGGAGTTACTTCCCATTTCATGGTAATTTAACTCTCCATCTCCACTTGAGAGGTCATGATTGTAGAAATTAGGGGTTACACAACACCCTCTATTTGTACCCCTTATCCTTTTCATATCTATGAGGAGTTAATTGATGATTCTTGTGACCCTTTGCTAATCCTTGCATGCACGTCGTTGTTGATGCCCGCTCTCCATGAGAATTTGTCACGCTATCAGAACATGCAACTTAATTAATGTTCACACCATCCTACATGATCCTTGTGTTGTAACGTTTCACATTATTTTTCATGGTATCAGAGCACAAATTGTGGTATTTGTGTTACTCATCATCTACCATTTCTATCTTACTTTGCAATTCATGATTTTTAGGTTTCATTTGCATGCCATAATCAACCCACATTAGATTTATTTGTCTTTACTGGACCTATTCCTAATACCCTTATCACTCATTGTTGTGCACTTGTTATTCTCCACACAGATTTCCTCCGGTTCAAATGTCATTCACTTTCCCCAGTTGACATGTGGCTCCCCTTGCATGAAACCTACCATTTAAACCTAGTGTCTACTTCACCCTCTGTCATTTATTTTCTTGACCCTTCCAATGGTTAGCGATCAAATACCTACCATCGAAACGCTCCACATGGAAACACGTAAGCTCCAATACTCAACCTTCATGGTGTAGCTCAGGATACATGTTTCCCTCTGACCTATGGTTGTCTCCCACAACTTGTGACTCGTGCTTTACCTCTCGACTAGTTGGTTCTCGCGACATCTAACTCACATGTGCCCTAGCCCCTGACTCACCCATTGCCTCAGTGTGATCCACTCCTTAGACTTGGTCGAGTCACTTTAGATCCCATCTTGAGACAACTTAGTTTGCCTAAATCGTTGTGCACTCTACTAGTTTGTTAGGCCGAGCTCCCAACCAAATCACCAATCTGCTCACCCTTTGAGCTCCTAAGATGATTCTTTTTCCTCCCTTTTGAATGCGTGTTTTTTCACTCTCTAACTCACACTAGTCAAAACTTAGTGCACTACCTCAGTATATTCCCTATGGTGGGGACTTTCTACCTTCACCATAGCGTTCATACACTTTCCTAATAATAGGCATGTCAGTACAAATTATCTTGCACGCCGAGACTTTTACAATCTACATTCTCATAATATATGACATGCTTTACTCCTATTACCTTATCTCAATCTATGCATGATCATTTACATTCTTCCCTATATGTGATTTTTCAAATTATAGCCCTTGCTTCGAAGCCAATTCATCTCACTTTTGTTTATTTCAGCCTCTTTACTTGAGCGGCCACTCTAACTCTACTTTTCTACTTTTAGCCCTCTAACTCCACTCTTGTCTACTCGTAGCCACTTTGTCAACATTGGCTAAGTCCCTAACTCCATATGCATCCATACAAAAAGGCTCATGTGCTAATCTGTTTCCACCAATGTGATCACCTTGCACACTACTCTGATCCTCTACGCACACATACGCTTAGCGCTAATCCTCTTTGCTCCACGTGAAATGTAGTTAATTTTCTCTGGCCAACATTTTTCTTTGTCTCTTTCTTTCCATTTTGTCTTACACACCATACATCCCAGTCAAAACTTAACTTATTTATCTTTTATGGCTTCTAACACCAGCGCCTAGTCATGAAAGTAGCGCCAATAGGTTTTCATATCCCTCCTATTAGTGCCCCTAACCCTTTCAGACTACCTTACTCTTTTTGCCCAATCTCTTTTATCTTTTGGGCATCTTTTTAACTTATGGGTCAGCTATCCAGTTTTCAATTAATGAAATTCAAACAAGGGAATCATATTCCGCTAATATTTTTTGGGTTAGTGTTTTCAAATTGATAGGACCAAACACTAAACATTCCGGTGGTATCATCACCTAAGTCATTTACATTCCAAATTTACTAAAGCACATCTATTATAGGAATCCAACTGACATCCATTCAAGGGAAAATGGTTATATACTTCTGCCATACACAACATAGGAAGGGTAAGTTTATTTTATGTCCATCCACACATAATATTACATTGCTACATTCTAGCTACATACCGTTATCATTTGTAAAACTTACGCACAAGGGAATCCTAGGGCATCATTGTATCCTCTACACAACATAAGAACTACATGGGGTCTCCAGATGTAGCGTGATTGCCTCGGCAAGGTAAGTTGTCAACTCTTCAGGTGCATGAACATCAGGGTTAGTTTGTACTCCTCATCTTCTTGTAAATTTTCCTTTTCAATTTGGATGTGGTTTGTGGGTATGTGCAGGTGAACTTATTTCTTGCATGTTACAAGTATCTTCAATGTTCAATGAGTCAAATATTAGGAAACTAAAAAAGAACCGATATTGAAACCCTTTGTGACATAAAATAAATCGGATCTTGATCTCTTGCATAGTCACTGACACTCAGATCTAGTCACTAGTGCCCAGGCGCCTCTGACCTACCCTAGGCACCCTTGTCCAGCTTTGTTCCTAAGTTCCATATTTTATAGTGAGTAATGATGAACATGTCATACAGTCTGGTCAACATTAATTTCTCACTTCCCATATCACTTCCTTTTTCATTCGAAAATCAGCTACAGTCCACTGATCTCTCCTATCGTGCTTAGGAATACTACCTTACATCGTGCGACCATGCTTTATTGCTTGTGCTATTACTATATTTTATCATTTATACATTAGTTATTTACAATATTTACTATGTAATATAGATTTAATTAATAAATACAAATTGGAACATTAAAGTCACTTAACCAAAGCATGCTCATAATATTAGTTTTAATTTCAATGCAATCAAGAAAGTAAAATTATCGCTTCATGAGATGATAGTGCAAGGAGAGAGATAAAACTTGCTTCTATACCTGTGAAAAAATGAAGTGGGCTTCGAAAAGTTTTGCTGATGAGAGTGGTTCCGCACATGCTCCAAGATACTCACATTTTTCGAGGTAAATTTTCAAATAATCATCATGCCTTAATTATTAAACATTTCCTCATTTTACATCCTAACCAAATATTTTATTTCAATCTGTCTTTTTTGACTTGGATATCTATGAGACTGTTTCCAAAACTTTGTTTTGGCATAGGCTCAAAGGATTTTAACAAAGGTTGTGGAATCTAGAGATACAAACCTTCCAATGAAATTTAATTTAATACCTCTATGTCCTTTTCAAAAAAACCCATCCTGTGTATATCATGTAACCATGGGCATTCCATGAGATGATATATAGATGAGGTATTTCTTTGAAATGCCTTAGAGATTGACAAGATTACCATTTACTCTGAAAAATACCACATTCCATGAGACCACATTTCTTTGACACATTTTGTCAAATAGTCCATGTGATTTTTATAAGCTTTTTCCTTTTGAGACATGCATGTCTACCAAGGGATTTTCAATTTTAACAATTGAAAATCCCCTTTTCTGTTATGTTTTGGTGGGTACGTGTCAACACCCATTTCAAAGCTATCATCTTGGCACGGGATAGGAGATACTGGAAAAAATTTAGGGACTCTACTTTATACCTACCACTTGCATTTTTTCTTTTTCTTGAAATTTCTAAATCTTTTCAATGAACCCAAAATTTGGGCATACCCAACAATCTACGTTGAACACAAGGATACAATTTTTTGATTCAAAACCCCAAAAATATACAACTTGTGTTTTCTACCAATCATCTCTGCTGAAATTTGTAGGATATATGATGCTCAAATGGTGAGAAAAATAGTGATGATGGATAGAGGAATAAGAAGGTAACTAGATGTAGTTGGATTACAGTCCAAGGAAATGGTGTGAGCTTTTGCGTAGGGGATGGACCTCTCCTCAGAAATAGAAGATCCATGAAAATTTTGGGATAATGTCTTGGAAGATGAACGCAACAAGGGGAGAATTATACACAACACATGAAGGTGGAATTCCTTTTTTTAACCCAGCTAAAAGTGGTCTTCACATTTGCTAAAGTAAGGTTCAAATTTGAAGTCCAAACTAGTATGTATATGTCTATATATATATATATATATATATATTTATATATATATACATACATACATACATATATATATATAATATTGTTAGAAATTTTTCCCCACTCCAGAAATAACCCTGTCATGCCTGTCATGTTTTAAAGAGATCTAGATCCAAGACCTCAAAGCACAAAGTGACACCTGAGAATTAAACTAGTTCATGATGATGCATTAAGCTTTCAATTAACATATTGTTGGTGAACTAATTTGTTGCGGTGCATATTATTGATTTTCACCAACGGTCATGGGGCTAAGTCCCTCCTTCTTGGATATGGGGAGGCTCCCATTATTGAATGTAAACTAACTAAAAATGTGGATTTTCCATTAGGCTAGGGATCACATAGGAATACTCCACTACACCTGTGGCAAACTACTTGTACAATATACAAGTGAAAAATTATCTTGGAGAGAGGTAAAGTGGAGTAGGAGAAACAGGAAGAAAGGATTAATGTTGTGAGTAGGCACTAGTAGATTTTCATTAACAATAACCAAATTAGGTCCACATTCAATAGAAGAACACAACAATGTAATAAACCAACAAGAATAATAAATTAGATACACAAATTTCTATAGATCCATTAATCAAGGACACAAAGTTCCTTCTTGGTTGTACAATATTATAATTCTTGGTTGGAAAGTAGAGAGGATGTAGGAACATAGACAAGGAGATAGAATAAATGTATCTTTTTATTACTTGTAGTGGTATTGAAATGCAACACATTATGACAATCAATAATTGCCAACCCTTTGGAATGAAGAGGTCATTCCAATTTATAGATTACAAAATATATCTTCCTCTCCCTCTATGTGACTTTTCACATTCCCTTAGGAATGAAACTTAGTCCTTTTCTTATTTTGGAAAAGGGATGTTTTACAACGCAACATTAATTCACTTAAGTGAATAAGATGTAAGAGTGAAAAAACACATTCTCAATGAAGGAATAGAATGTTAGAGAGAAGGAGAGAAAAGGAGAGAAATTTGGAAATATGGAGACAAGAAAGAATCTTGTGATGAAGAATCTACCTTTGATGGACCATGATGAAGTTCCTGGTACTCAACCACCTATTGAACTGAAACATTGTGATTGTAAGTGTTTCCTCTTTGAGATCTGGAAACATTCCAAGGCATCGAATAAGTGTTCAAAAACACTGTTATGATATATGCATTTTAATGGGAACATGTAGATATTCTCTGATCACATGGTAGGAGTTAGGATATGAAGATCACTACCTTACTCCTCTAGGCCTTCACAATTCACCTTCATGATCAAAAATCAACTTCAATATGCTCAAACCCTTTCATGTTTGTCTCTTACTCATTGAAATGGGTCTTCATTTGGTAGATAGAAGGATTACTTCCTGAAGGAAATTCTCGTCCTATGGTCACCCTTTAAATTGAAATATTGTAACCACATATGCTCCCTCCTATGAGGTGCGAACAAACTTCAAGGTGTTGAATGATTGTTTAAGAACACTAATAAGTGAATTGAAACATTTGAAATTGAGGTGATTGCCCATTCTTGAAAACATGGAAATCCTTTTGAACATATGTGATATAATTTATTGAATATAAATTCAAATATATCATAATATATAATAGATTATTAATCCACTTCGAGGGGGAAACCTCCTAAGTCTTACAATGAGACACTAACTCATACTCTTCACACCTGTGGGGAGGAATTACTCACCCATATATATAGGTATGATTGTGAAAGGTCATACCCCTTCATTAATATTAGTTTATACCTAATAAATAACTAACTAATGATTATATAAATTTTATATAATTAATATGTTATCCCACGCTTATATCTATACATGTGGTAAGTTAATCACGTATCATGCCCTTCCCCTTTAAAAGAACGTTTCTTGCAACATTGATCAACTCAAGATGGTGTTGTAGAAAATCATCATCTTTTGTCACCTCTTCTTCCTTCATTTCCTCTTCATGTCCTACATCTGCATTGGCCACTTCAATGTAGAATAATTTATTTTTAGCACATTTATGTCCCTTATTCCATTTGTTATCACAATTAAAACATAATCCTTTTACTTTTTTTCTTCAATTTGTTGAGGAGTCAATCGAGTAGGTCAAGGGAACGATTATAATGACCCCATGGTCTCTGTATTAGTATTGAAATACCTCCTTTTTGTTAGCTCTCTTTCCTCAATCTATCATGCAAATATCATGGATTCGGCTATAAAACTTGGATTGAACATGCGCACATCCAATTGGATATTATCCTTCAAGCCTCATAAGAACAAATCATTTAAGTTGTTGTCAAAGATATCATCCGCCCTCAAGGATAAGTTTTGGAATTGATTGATATAATTATTTAATGTCCCCATTTGTCGTAACTTGGCTAACTGGCTAAAATAATTTTTTGTTACACTATTAGAGTAGTTCAATTGCATTTCATCCATGAATATTGACCAAGTGACATTAAGACCCTTATTTTTCTTCTGGGTACAAATCCATCTATACCAAATGAACTTCTCTAGCTCAAGATATAAGGATGCCATTATAACTTTTTGTACACAGGGTATTTGATGTACATAAAAAAATTCTACATCTGATTGATCCAAGTTATTGGATCCTTACCATCAAACTTACGCATTTCTACTTTTGTAAACATGTTCCTTCCTTGATGTGCATTGTTATATACATTGTCATGGGTAGAAGATCCACCTTGATTTGGTTGTGTATAAATATGTGTTGGATTTGGTTGAGGTTGAGAAACATTCAAGTTTGGAATTATTTTTGCATAAAATCATCTAAGCGTTGATTGATTTGGTCCACTTTAGCATTCATATCTAATTGTAAATTACACATATCATATTTGATCTGGCTCACTTTATGATCCATCAAGGAAAACCCAAGAGTAGATGTTTTGTTTATCCTCCTTTTTAATTTTATATCATCTTTATAAGGCATTTTACCTGGAGTATCAAAATTCTCGTTTTTACCCCTAGTTTATTGACCATCCATAACAAGGGATTGCCCTTAGACAATTCAATTTTCCTTGTTTGACTAAATTTGACCAACGAATTTCTCAATGTAGATGACCTCAAATTTGAAAATGTAAAGAATGGAACTATATGGAAATTTGAACATCTTTCCAAAAATGTAAAAAAATCTGAATTTTTTTGAAAAAATGTGGCTTGTAGATCACTTGTATGGAAAATAGTGTATATGTAATAACTCTCACAAAACAACGAAAAAAAAATCTAAAAGTTTTACTGAAGCTTTATAATATATATCCCCAAATGTGGTAAAAAAACTCTAAAAAATTCACAACTTTTCTTGAGATATAACAAAAAAACCAGTAGTTACCGAAATTTATGCTCTGATACCAGATGTAATGGAATTGCTTGAATATAAATGCAAATATATATGAATATATAATATATTATTAAGCCACTTCGAGGGGGAAACCTCCTAAGTCTTACAATAAGACACTAACTCATACTCTTCACACCAATGGGGAGGAATTACTCACCCATATATATGTATGATTATGAAAGGTCATACCCCTTCATTAATATTAGTTTATACCTAATGAATAACTAACTAATGATTATAAGTATAAATTTTATATAATTCATATGTTATCCCACACTTATATCTATACAAGTGGTAGGTTAATCTCTTATCAACATAAAGTCAGAGTTGTAATAAGGTTATCATTATCTTCCTCCTTATGACCTCCTTGAACTTCACATTTCACCTTAAAGACTTCATATTTTTGAATGAAAACAACCTTAAGATGTTTAAATATCTCCTTGCTCGTATGTTACTTATTGTAAAGAGTTTTCTTCTATAAATGGGAAAAGAGAACACTCTACATTCACTGATATACTCATTAGATACATTCCCATGTTAGGTCATATTTGATATCACTTCCGGCATCACTTGAACATGATGACCCATTTGAACCTCACAATTCACCTCTGTGATAAAGATTTTTCCTTTTCAAATGGAAACATACTTACGATTCCTGGACATATTTTTGTTCATCTACTCCTCATAGATATTTTCCTCCAGATAAAAGGATTGCTCTTTAAATGAAAATTTGTGCCTCTCACCTCGTATTGAGCAAAAGCAATGTGGTTAAAATATTCTTCTTCAGTGAGCTACGGTCACATTACAGGGCATTTGAATGAGTGCTTAGAAACATTGTTGTGAGATATTGCACTTCATGGACCTTTGATAACTTCCTACTCTTGTAAACATGATGATCTTGGGTACAGGCACATTGAGAAAACTATTATCACCAAATTACACCACCCCTTGATTTTTCATGTGTGTGTGCGTGAGATTATTAGTGTAAATGGGTAACATGGGACCATCTCTCAAGTTTTGGAACCTGCTACTTGAGATAAACCTCCAGAGAAGGTTGGTTCCTCTTCCTAAACCAATGCTATAGCTACTCCTAACGTTGGAAATACACTTATCTAATCCTATTCTATGATTCCAAGGGACCAATGAGGGAGGAAAATACATAAAAATGAAGAAATCCTACACTACATAGGTGATAGCACCAAGAAAAGGGTGATTGGGACACTTTTTAATGCATGGAAATAAAATGAATGGAGGCTAAGAGGATATTTTAAACATCACAATTTATAGCACACATTCATAACACTATTTTAGTGTAACACATCCATTAAGAGCTTGTAAAAAATCATTAAAATTTGTAAAATATATTAAAATGCAAAGCAGAGGTCAGATAATATAAGAAAACAAAAGAAAAGAGTTACAATTTAACCACAAGGTTTGATTTTCTTGCTTCATTAGATGACAAAGTTCATTATAGTCAAGAAAAGATCCATGAATCTCTAAACAAATGCTCAAAATGGAAGGTTTAAAGCCTACAAACACCTGCAGCAAATTGTATAAGTGAAGGAGCGGATAGAAAATGTCCAGCCACCTCTTAAAAAATTGGCCTCCCATTTACATATATAGAAGAGAAAAGAGAGGAAGAGGGAGATAATCCCAAAATCTAAGCTCCACCCACTAACAAGGTTCATTAAAACTCTGAAAACAATGATGGGCATCATGCCAAAGCCATCCTCCCATGATCTTTTGCTTGCTGGAGAAGAAATTGAACCATATCATATCATATTTAGTGGTTGAACAACTTGGGACTACATCCATTAATCCTGAGGATGTTTCCTTATTTTTCACCCACCTACCCTCATTAAAAATAATAAATCTAGTTTTTTTGGCATAAAAGACGTCAAGATCTTTCCAACGATATAAATTTTATCAAAATCAGACAATTTGGGTGAAAGTTATGCCCATTTGAAGTTCGGGGGGTCAAGGTGTTCCATGCAGGCTTTCACGATCTGCAATACAGTGTCATTTTCCCTTTTCCTTTGATGTGTGGGTATTGTTACCCAACTTCACCCCCTAGGGTTGAATTGATAACATACATCAGGATTCTCGAGTCCCAGGCTGAAAAAGAACGAGCTCTGAGAGAATGCGAGAAGTTTCAGAAAATAAGCCTAGACCAGAAAAAAAATTGTGAAAATCGGCTAAGTCCTTATCCTAGAAATATTTGGGACGTTCGGGACACCAAGGCGCAGTTCAGCCAAAACGCCTCCAAGTGGCCCGGGAAGCACTGGGACAAGTGGAACAAATGTACGCGAAGGACGCGAACCAGCCGATTCGGCTGAAACAGGAAACTGTAGCACTGGGACAAGTGGAACAAATGTACGTGAAGGACACGAACCGGCCGGTTCGGCTGAAACAGGAAAGCACAAGGACAAGTGGGACAAAGGGATGCATGGGACACGGATAGCTGAAGGAGCCGAAAGCCAATCAGATCACGCCACGTGTCACCGACAGAAAAGGGACGAGGAAGCCCATTTCGGGCGGATCGGAGGATTTTGTCCCGCGAAGCACTGGGACATTTGGGACAAAAGGATGCGGTGGATGTGAAAATCTGGCAGGCCCATGGACAAATCACAGCATGACACATGTCACCAAGGAAAAAGGTCCAAAAGTCAAAGGGGCGAGTTTTCGAGCACTGATCCAAACCAATGAAATAGTGCCACGTGTCCAAGTTTAAGGGGCCCACAAGAAAAACCCACGAAAAGGTGGAGAGAGGGAATTGCTCAGTGGACCAGAGCCTGCCACGTGTCGTCCAGATGGCAGAACACGGGAAAAGAAATTTAAAAATCCGTTTTCACCTGTTTTGTGCCCTAAATCTTCAGACCTTCATATCTTTCGATCCAGAGCTCAGATTTGCACGTTCTTTATATCAACGGAAAGCTGTTGAAATTCTCTACATGATTCTGGGGTCAATCTTACATTTTGGTACAGTTTGGAGGGATAAAATTAAGAAAATGTCTCTGACGCGTGTAATGCTTCAACAACCAACTTTAATACAGCAGACAGCTCGCCGCTCCTGTTAGACAGCCCACCGTTTTGCCAGGATCCACCGCTTGGATCATAATGAGATGATTTAAATGCTACCAAGAAGTGGTTGGAGTAGATTCTGAATTTCCCCTCTCTCCTCTCTCATTTCTTGATATATATTGTAAAGAGGAGCCCTTTTAAGACAGCGGACATTTTTTGTTTTGCATCCTCCCTTCTTCCCTCACTTGCAAGAGAGTTTGTGGAGTTTTCAAACCTCCCATATAGGTTGTAATGCCAGTATTTTGCCTCTTGGCCACTGCAATATACTGTATTGACTTTTGAGCAATAATATATATGTTCGTGATTGATTCTCAACCCTCTCATGTATTCATTGTTGTCGTTTTGATCTCTTATTGCAGTTTGGTTACCTGTGCATGGTGTTTGTATTGCATTTATGTGGTCTGTGTTAAATTTGCAAAACAAATGTCTAATATTCCTCGGTGCATCACCTTTGTAGTTTAGGTTTTATTCTATGCATTTTCTTACCCTGTCTCCTTGGCAAGTTAGATTAGGTTTTAGTAAACCCTCTGCATTTTTTGTATGCATCTGAACAGAGGAATAGGAACCAGCCTTCTCTAGAGAATATTTTCTCATCTTCACAAGTCCCACACTTGGAGAAAGGATTCCATGTTGTGCAATCACACTGGATGCCTGAACATCAACCTAGAAGCCTGATCTGCATCCAGGGGTGCTGTGAGTCTGCAACAACAGTTTTGGCACACCGGGTGGGACACTAGAGGTCTCATTTTTATTGCAGCAAAGTTGATATGCATCTGCTGCAGTTTTCTTGCTTATAAGAGCTATTATTTGCATATCTGGCGACTCCAAGGGGAAGAATCAACTGGTTTCAGCAGTGCAGGCCTGAAAACTCATGAGAAGAATCACCACAAGGTCAAGAGTCAGAGAAGAAGAAGTGTTGTTTGAATACCTATAGTTATCTCTGAGAAGAAGGCAAAGAGGAAGAAGGATTCAAAGGTCTCCATCTCCACCAAACAGAACTCTCTCAACTCCTCCACCTGACAGGCCTTTCTTTCAATATACAAGGGTTTTAAGACCAATCAGAATGGCTCAGAACAACCCCTATGTCAACTTCACAGGCAGCAGCCCACTTGCTCTCAATGCACAACATCCAGTTCCTATTGCAGCCTTGAAGAACATTCCCTACTTCACTGGAGAAAATCAGACTACTCCAGGTGATCATGTTAAAGATATTGCTAACCTTTGTGCAATCCATGAAATCGATGAAATGCAAGTGGCTGTCAAATTACTGGCATCTTCATTCAAGGGTAAAGCATTGCAATGGTTTAGGAGCCTTGGGGCTGGTTCTATTACAAACTGGAATCAGCTGTGCATTGCACTTCACGAGCAATTTGGAGAGAAGGGAGACAACTTGTCTCTTTTGGAGCAGTTGACAACTATCAAGAGAGCCCCCAACGAGCAGCTGACTGACTTCAACTTCAGATTTCAAAGGTCTTGGGATAGGATTCCAGTGGCAGTCAGGCCAACAGCAGGAGGTGCTTTTCTATATTACCTTAAAGCTTTGAATTCTGATATTTCTATGTTAATTCAGTCCATGGGAGGCACAACAATCCCTATGGCTTATAGCATTGCCATTAGAGCCGAAAACTGTCTTATTCAAGCTGGTAAACTGGCTCCTAGGCCTCCTATGCCCTTGTATCCAAACTTAGAAAATCCAAGCACTAGTCAAGCACCCACTTTGGCTCCTGTTCCCACTCCTAGAAATCAGAGTTCGAATGAAGCTTCCACTTCATCTCCAAGTGCTTCAAATGAACTCCAAGAGGTCATGAAACAGTTGCAAAATTTGGGAAATGAGCTGGTTACTATTAAGAGGCAGCAAGCCCAAGGTTTCAGACCTTCTTATCAACCTCAAGCTCAGCCTAATAGGCAGCCATACCAACCACAAAGACCACCTAATCCAACTGCAAATATGAATCAAAATCAAAGCCAAGTAAGGCCTCCTGCCAATAGACCATTCCAGCCCTATAATCCAAATGCCATATCTGCCTCTAAGGCATTAGTGCCAACACAGAACAACATTGCTCAGGAATATGATTGGTGCTTTCCATGCAACGAGCCTCACAACCAATCCATGTGCTTCAATGGTGCTCTCAATCAAGCACTAATGGTGACAACTACCGGTGTGGAGGGCGAGGGCAGTCAAGGAAACAGCCAACAACCAGAAACATTCCAACAGCAATCAGCCCCAAATGACACTACATTGGTGAACTGGCAAGCAGAAGATTTCTGTGGCATGAATCAGGCAGTTTCTCAAGGTGTTGCAGCCAACACAAGGTCAAAAAGGAGGAATCTGGGTGAAGAACAACCATTAGCCCCAGCCAATCCACAACCTTCCACGGCTCCACAAATGATTGGCAAGCAGAGTCCAGTTTCAAATACACAAGGGCAGCCAAGAACAGCCCCTAGGCCAACTCAAATGCCAGCTGTTGCTGCCCACGTGCAGGGAGTAAACGTGCAAACCAAAGGACAAGCAGAGAGATTCTTCATCACCATTCAGTATCATTGATCAGATGAAGAAGACAAACGTTAACATATCAATGTGGGAATCCCTATCTATCCCAGGCCAAAGAGATCTGCTGCAAGCTGCCATGAAGGATTGGACAACTTCGAATCAGCGGGTTCAGATGCAAGACAAAGTGCTTACAAATGCTGCCCAGCCTGAAGGAAGTCATGGAGGACAACAAGGTAAAATGTTGAAGCCCCCTCCTTTCTATGTTTCATTAATCATTGGGGATAAACTAGTACACAATTGCATGATTGATTCTGGGGCAAGTAGCTCCGTGATGCCCAAGCAAATAGCTGATCAGCTGGGTCTCGAATATGAAGTAATATCTAAAGGAGTAGTGCAATTGGATGGGACAGCAATAGCAACAGTTGGAGTGATTAAAAACTTGAGTCTTACCTTGCATGCATGTCCAAATGTTGTTGTCTTACAAGATGTATCAATCATAGACCTTCCACCACTCTTTGCCCTTTGCTTGTCAAGGGACTTCACAGCCAAGATTGGAGGGTATTTGTCTGCTGATTGGTCTCACATGCTGTTTAGAACAAGGTATGGAACTAAGGCCACAATCAGATCCGAACCCATTGCAAACTTCCATATTGAGCCTTACACCCCAAGTCAGATTAATGCCAATTGCTCAGCATTTGATCAAGAAGATCACCCTAGTACTGATGAGGCTGACACCAAGGTTGGAAGTATCCCGGACCTAACTCTTGATGAATGGGCAAACAAGATACATGCTTTTGATCCCTATCAAGAAGTAGAAGAATCTGAGCTGGGAGTCTATTGTATACACGAAGAAAATCAACCTGTTCCTAGCATCACCAAGCCAAGCCATAATGATGACAACGAGGTATGGCAGCTGTTTTTTGACGGATCAAGGAGTAGGCAAGGTGCAGGAGGTGGAGCCATGCTTGTTTCACCCCAAGGAATAAAGTACTATTCAGCTTTTAGATTTCAATTTGCATGCTCCAATAACACTGCTGAATATGAAGCCTTGGTGCAAGGGATGCATTGGGCAATCAAGAGAAAAATAAAGAATCTGCAAGTCTTTGGGGACAGTGAATTGATTGTAAATCAGGTCAAGGGATGGCATGCTGCCAAGAATGATCTACTCAGGTGCTACAAGAACAGGGTGTGGGACCTCATGGAAGATTTTGAAGGTTTTGGCATCGAATCCATTCCCAGGAAAGAGAATCAAGCTGCTGACAGGCTTGCAGCAGTAGGGGCAGCCTTTGACATTACGAAAAGCATTCAACAAGACAAGGTACAGCCAAACATCCACGTGATTGTGAGGCCTTCAGTGCCGGATAACAATGTCAGTTGGCAAGTGTTTGAGAATGACCAGCAAATCGTCAATTTCCTACAAGAAGAAGCTGAGTTCTCTGCCAGGAATCAAGACAAGTTGCATCAGCAGTATGGTGACCAAGTGGTGCAGTTGAGAACTAACAAATTACCAAAAGGCCTCATAACCTTGGAGTCAATCTTCAACCCGAATGATCAGTTCCGGAAGGAGAAGGCAAACATTCAAGTAAAGGGTGAGGATTCAGAGCCTATTTTAGTGGAAGAAGGCAAAACATTGCAGATTGGCAAAGTAAGTACCTCACAAGAGAAATCTGATTTTGTTCAGCTTTGCCAAGAATTTCCAGATGTCTTCGCTTGGAGCTATGAAGACTTGAGAGGATTCAATCCAAATTTGGCACAACATACCATAGAATTGGATCCAGATGCTAAGCCCATCAGGCAGAAGCAGAGACCAGTCAACCCTCACATTGAGCCTCTGATGAAGAAAGAGCTAAATAAGCTAATAGAGGCAAGCATTATATTCCCGATCAAGCACTCAAGCTGGGTTGCTAACTTGGTTCCGGTCAGGAAGAAGAGCGGAGAAATCAGGTTGTGTGTGGACTTCCGAGACCTCAATAGGGCATCTCTCAAGGATCATTATCCACTCCCTTCCATGGAGCAAATATTGCAAGTAGTATCCGGTTCAGAGAGATTCTCTCTCCTAGATGGCTACTCAGGGTATAATCAGGTGATGGTAAAAGAAGAGGACCAATTCAAGACAGCCTTCACAACTAAATGGGGCACGTATGCTTACAAGAAGATGCCATTTGGGCTGTCCAACGCTGGTGCTACCTTTCAAAGGGCAATGGACATGGCGTTCAAGGGCTTGATCAACAAGATAGTGCTGATATACCTTGATGACATCACTGTATTCTCCAAGAATGCAGCAGACCATCTCTTTCACCTCAGGCAAGTGTTTCAGAGGTGTAGAAAGTTTGGAGTGTCTTTGAACCCCAAGAAGTGCATCTTTCTTGCACATGAAGGAAAGCTCCTTGGCCATATTGTCTCGAAAGAG